>CM052885.1:74621858-74715393 GCA_028534135.1 Potos flavus
CTCCCCTTCCCCTCAAATTTATCTGTCCTTGGAGAGATAGGGGAAGTAGGGGAATGTACTGTGTTGGACTGTATTATAGTTAAGCATTTGGATGCTTGGATTTCATATACTGGCAAATTTGGTACAGATAGGCAATATATTTAGAGTTTATTTAGAGTTTAATTTATGAGATGGTATATATATGTATATATATACACCTTTGTGTGTGTCTATATATGTATATACATACACACACACATACATACTTGATTCTTCCCTGGGCTTCTCAGAAAATGATTTTACTTTTAGATTTTTTAAAAATTAAAAAAAAAATTTTTTATTTGACAGAGATCACAAGTAGGCAGAGAGGCAGGCGGGGGGGGGGGTGCGAAGCAGGCTCCCCACTGAGCAGAGAGCCCAATGCAGGGCTCGATCCCAGGACCCTGAGGTCATGACCTGAGCCGAAGGCAGAGGCTTAATCCACTGAGCCACCCAGGGGCCCCTGATTTTACTTTTAAACATCCAGCAGTTTGATATTATTCTTTGTCCTAGTTTGTCTTAGTCTATTTAGTCTGGTATAACAAAAAATAATACTGACTAGATGGCTTACACAACAGACATGCATTTCTCACAGTTCTGGAGGCAGGTTCAGTTCTGGTGAGAGCCTACTTCCTGGTTCACACCTGGCTGCTTCCCACTGTGTTCTCACGTGGTGGAGGGGGCAAGTAAGCTCTCTGAGGTCTCTTTTCTAAGGGCCCATTCATGAGAGTGCCTCCATTGTGATTTAAGTACCTCCCAAAGACCTTACCCCCCAATACCATCACATTGGGGATTAGGTTGCAACATACAAATTTTGAGGGGACACTCATTCAGTCGGTAGTATTCCTATGGTATACTTTGACTTTATTATCCTCTTCAAACTGTGTGTTGAAGGGATCAAAACTCAGAGCAGTTCAAACATTCTAACATAGTAGCAGAAAGAAGACCACCGTAAATCTGACCAGCGCTTGGTTCTTCCATTGGTTCCTCCTTTCAGCTACCCTGTGAAATAGCACAGCTCTTTTTCTCATTTCACAGATAAGGAAATGGAAGCTCAGATAGTTTAAACAAACTCGTCCAGGGTTTCAGAGTTAGTAAGTGGCCAGACTGCAGTTTGAATACAGACCCATTTGACCTCAGTGCCTGAACTTGTATCAGCACCAAGCTGACTCTCCACTTCTTTCAGTCATTTTTGTGGGACAGAGAAGGAGGGTGTCAGAGAAGAGTGGGAAGGAGGAAAAAAAAGTAGGAAGAATAATCTAGACCTCAAATATTATAATAAAAGAGTTAGCCTCGAGGATCTTTTTTTCAGTCTCTTAAAACACATCTTTCTACTCAGAAAAATTTCACTCTTTCAGAGGTGTGATTTTATTTTTTTTAATTTACTAGTATTAAGATCTTGGATTGTGAGGTTGAGGAAGGCGATGGGGTAGGCAGGGAAGAAGCAGGTCTGAGTCCTCAGTCGTTTTCAATTCTGAATGCACCTTAGGATTACCTGGAGGAGCTTCCAGAAAACCCAGACAGAAATCAGAGCCTCATCCCTGCCACCTTGTATGGATTCTGAATTAACTAGTTCTGGGATAAAGCCCAGGTCTGGGCATGTTTGTAAGTGCTGTGGGTGACTCTAATATGCAAACATTTGAGAACCACAGCTGGAAAAAATGGGTGGCAGTGGAGATGTGCTTTTTTCCCCAGTCTTTTAAAATTTTCTCCCACCAGATGGCAGCAGTGATCTACCATTCGTATATTAGTAGTAAACTGGTGGTTTAAAGAGCACTGGGAGTGGTGCATGAACAATGAATCTTGGAACACTGAAAAAAATAAAATAAAATTTAAAAAATAAGTAAAGCGCTCATTTCAAGCTATCCTCTGATATTTCTGCAAGTATAAACTGATTTCTGTTCATGTCTTTTCAGAATAATCTGAAGCCCCCAGAAGCAAAGAGGAAGATACAACATGTTACATGGCCCTGAAGGAAAGTTTCCAAAAATGTAAATATAACTGTAACTGTAGTTTTTCAAGCAAGTTCACATATATTGACAGTATTTACAGAGATCCTGATTATTGTGGAATTTTCTTAAGAGGTTTAAAATTAGGTTTGAAAAAATAGTCTTTCCTTTCCCCGCCTTTTTTTTTTTTTTTTTTTTTTGTAATTTTTGCCTTTTGTGCCCTTACTAGGAAAGAATTTCTTTTTAAACAGGCGACTTAGTATAAGTCATTTATATTGATCCCAGTCAATCATTAGCTGCAAGTCTGATACAAAGCATCTGATGAATTTTAGGAATTATTTTCATTACTCTGTTTCAGTGTTTGGGGGAATTTGAGATTTTGTTTAAACTCAAAATATTTTAGAAGTTCACAATTTTTATTTATTTTTCCCTAGCAAAATAATTTAACAGTTTATCCCAGTATTTTAGTAAATACTGCCAAACTCCTCAAGGTTCACCAAGAAAAGCATATTTGTAGTGCTGCCAATAAACTATTCCGAATATACAGATGAAATTGCTGTTCTTTAAGTGCTTACATTGCTTTTTCCCATAAAAATCAAAAAGGGAAATCAGTGCTTGCTGTTGCTCCTTCCCTTGAAGTCGTAACAGAATTGGGGTATTAGGAGTTGACTGGTCAGTCTCAGCTGGTCCACCCTTTAAGATGTCCCTGTCATGCAGCAGTCCTCACTAATTTCATGAGCAGTCTGTGATCTCACTCTGGGAGCTCAGGTGTCACTCCTTCCTAGGAGCTTCATCCTTTCAAAAACCGACTTTAAAATCTTCAGGTGATGTAGTCATGTTCGAGGTGGTACCTTGTGGCAGAAGGTCTAGAGAATAGGAGGAGGGGGATGGAATTCCAGCACTTGAGAGAGTCCAGGAGGGATAGCGGTGAGGGGGGACTCTTAGCACGATCTGGAGTAGGCAGAAGAGGAGAGCTCAAGCGGGCAGTCACCGCAGCGTGACCGCATAGGGGACAAGTACCAGCTGGCCAGGGCTCCCCGCTGGGGTACCAGGCAGCTTCCCACGGGGCTGCCACACACACGTTACCCGCTGAGGTTCTGTGTCCATGTCAAAGCAGTGTTACCGTCCCAGTCTGTGATGGAAGTTAGTGGGAATATAGGGTATACCTTCTAGCCGCACGTTCTCCTGTCCACTTTTTTGCCTTGTATTCTGACCAAGTGCAGAGGATACTTTATACGGTTTTCCTTATATGACTGATCTTCAAATTGGGGTTTGCCTTTTCATTAACTTTTTATAGTGGTCTCCTTCTTCTTTTGATCTGTTAAAACGAGTACTTTAGTTCAGCTATTAAATAGCCTTACAAAAAATTCATTCACCCTGGCAGGTAAGTACTGTACTAAAACTTGAACCCTACAGTTTTTAGCCATTCTGCCTTTATCCAGACTATAAATCTGTACAGATAAGATGAAATTGATACATATTATGTGTTGCATAAATTTCTGATGTTATGCCAAATGACTGAATATATAG
Source organism: Potos flavus (assembly GCA_028534135.1). NCBI lineage: Eukaryota > Metazoa > Chordata > Mammalia > Carnivora > Procyonidae > Potos > Potos flavus. Next base: position 74,625,356 of record CM052885.1, read on the forward strand.
TTATCTGCAGGGCTGATCTGTGTAATATTATTGAGAGACAACTGTAACCGTCTACATAACTGTATATTAAGGGATATTTTAAAAGTACAGATTTTAGAGTAGAATGACAAATTCTATTTGATAATTCAGTTGTCCCTTCTGCTTTCATGTGCATTTCTCTCTTAGTTAAGAGAGTTAGCCATTTGACGGTTTTAAGTCAGTGGAAACTTATTTTTAGTTACTCAATAAAATTAATTTTTAATTTGTATATTTAACTTACAGAGTAGGTTGGTAATAACAGCTGAACTGTGTAACATTGTTGCTTCAAATTGAAGTTTTTATTATGAACATTCAGAATCAATGCTCATAGAGCAGCATATTATTGCGCTATTTTGAGTTTGAAGTGTGGAGAAGTGCTAAACCACGTACTGTGTATTACATAACACCGACATCTGAGAGCGCTGTGCCTTCTCAAGGTGTAGAGATACAGCTTGTCTTGAGATGTCTTCCTCCACGTCACGAAGCCTCCTGAATGATGGGAATCTGAAGCAGAAGTGTTGAGCGTCTTAGGTTTGGAAGGGTCGCTTTGGTGCGCCTAAAAGTTTAGAAGGACTTGATTGGAGTGGCAGACAACTTTGGAATACCCTCGACTCACTAACATGGGTTAATGTTGTTGTTGTTGATTTCATGTTCCAACAGAGCCACCTTTTGTATTATCTCGGTAGGCAACTGAATTGGGTCAGCGTGTGGCTTCTGAGGTGTAGTTACAGGCACTTTACCACTTCCTGCCGTTGGTCTTGTTCTTTTCTTCCCCTTCTTCTTTGTCCCCCGTTTTCTTTTTCTTATTCTCCTTTCCCATATTTTAACTTACTCTGCTTCCATTCTCCATCCTCCTTTCTGCAGACCCTAAGCGTCAGGCTTAGGTTTGCATGTCGTAATGCTTGGCCCTACGCATTCAGTGAGGAGTGAAGATAGGATGACCCCCGGTCCTCTTACATTTGCGGGATCATAGACTGCTGCGTGAATTCTGGAAATCTCAAGCCCCTGCAGCACGAAGGGCCCCGAACTGCTTCCCAGTGGCTGTGAAGGCAGTATGGTTTACCACAGTAGCTTTAGTAATCTCAAAAGCTACCAGGCACTTTGGAAAGTTGGTTCAAATACTACTATGAGGCCATAATATTTTTGCTAGTATTAAAATTCTTCAGAATTGTAATTATTATTTGAAATAATATTTTGGTTGACTTAAGTTTTGAGAGAGGATGCTAAAACTGGTCTAGAGACTCACTCAATAGCAATGACCTTTTTTAAAACTTACATTAAGTAAAACTGCCAGTAGATTAAATCATATGTATGTAAGAGCTTCCTCTATTTACTACTGTGCCACTTCAGTAATTTTTAGAGGCTACAAAATGGTCAAAATGTTTTTAAGTGTGCTCTTTTATTAAATGCTTGTGCAGGTTTTGTAATTCAGTACAGAAAGTTTAACCTTGTAATGTACATTTTTGTATGTAAAAGGTCTTTTAAGTAGCTTTATCCTTATTTAAATAAACTGAATAAAATTATTGAGCAGGTCTGTCATTCATAAAAAAATAAAATGGAAAAACGTTCTGTAATGACTTGATCTCTTTGTATTTGAGCAGACTACATGGTGGGAAAGTGTTAACGCTTTATATAGTACAACCTTCTGTACAAGGATTGATTGGGATCAGGCATGATGCTGGTCGTCTGGCCATGTCTCAGGGCCCGCGCTGTGAGGCAGCGATGGGCTAGAGTGGCCTGGTGTTTGGACAGCCTGAGGCCACTGGGGCTCCCACACTGACTGCCACTATGCTTTGACAGATGGGAACAGGTCCCTCAAACCTTATCCTGAGTGAGTTCTCTTACACACTGGAGCAAACCAGAGGTTCAGTTGAAGGATTATTTATTTGTGTCTGGGATGGTCTTTAAAAAGTACACTTCTAAACTGGTATGTTAATGTTGGAGACTGAAGCCTACTTGGAAACATTTCAGCTTACTTTCTACCTAAATTTTAAAAAATAGGTCATTTTTTTGTTTGGACAGAAGAGACAAAATTTGTTTTCATTGTTTTTACTCAAGCACTTTTTACTGAAGTGCTCTGCTCTTCCAGTTTTTGTTAAACCTAGTTGTCCATCCTATTGTGGCAGAAAAAATAAAGATGTGAGTTAATGACGTTTTTGCTCAATGAAATAATGGATAATTGTAATGACAGCAAATCAAACCAAGAAATGAAATAGAGATGGGGAAGGGAGGGTGAAGAGCTACTTTAAATGTAGTGGTTAGAAAAGGCCTCTTTGAAGAGATTATTTTTAAAGGGAGACAGTTGTGGAACGCTTTCAGGAAAAGTGTCATACATACGGTAGGTTTTAAATGTCTATATATTTGTTACTCCTTCCATCGGAGATAAAGTCTGTTCCCACTGCTTGAATATGGACTGGCCTTGTAATTTGCTTTCATCAAACATGCTTCTCTCACTCTGGAACCCCTGCTACAGCCGCCTGAAAAAGCCTCCTAGAAAAATAGCAAATAGCACTAACCACCAGACATGACTCAGCTCCCCCGTCCCCATCCCCGTCCCCATACTAGCTGCCAGCTGACCACAGCTCCAGGAAGGTCCCAGGTGAGGCCAGCCCAGATATCTGACTCAGACTGAGTGAACAGAATAGGGGATGTATTAAGCCACACTAAGTGTTGGGGATGGTTTGCCCCCGGCATTAGATAACATACCAGACAAGAACAGAGTGAAAGCCCTGAGGCTTAATAGGATTTGAGAGCAGAAAGAGTGTGTGGCTCCAGGATCAGTGAAAAGAGCAGGGAGAATATATAAAATGAAACCAAAGCAGGTAGGCAGGAGCCGGATTATGGAGGATCTTACCTAGGCCATGGTAAGGACTTTCGATTTGATTCTACAAGCAGCTGGAAGCTGTTAACTATGTTCAGACCTAACCATGCATTTAGTTTAACCAAAAGAGAGAAGACTCACTGAGTAAGTATATAATAGCCCTGAACTTTTTTCTCTAGTAAAATTACCCAAGTTTTTTCATTTTATTTTCCAACTTATTTGAACTAAAATACTTACATTCCGACAAATGTTAGGAGACTAAAACACTAATTATGGCAAAAGCTATTTTTCATAACTATAGAAACGCATCTAGCTAAGTTTTTTGTTATATCTGTCCTGCTATGTAATTTTTTAAAATAAGCTTTTAAAAAATAAACCTTTTATTTTAGGGAAGTTTGAGGTTTGTGGGAAAATCACCAAGATAATACAGAGCGTTCCCATACCCCACACACCGAGTTTCCCCTGTTACTGATACACATTAGTATGGTATGTTCATGAAAGTGAATCAATACTCGTACATTACTGTTAGCCGAAGTGCGTAACTTTACTCATATTTCCTTACTTGTTACCTAATGTTGTTTTTCCGACAGAATCCCATCTAGGACGCCACCTTATATTTTTAGTCATTGTAACTCCTTACACTCCTCTTGGCTGTGACAATTTCCCAGACTCTCCTTGAATTTTTGATGACCTTGACAGTTTTGAGGCATCCTGGTTAGATATATGTGGAAAGTCCCTCAGTTTGAATTTGTCTAACGTTTTCCTCACAAATAGATTGGGGTTATGGATTTTGGAGGGAACGTCACAGAGGTAAAGTATGACTTCCATCCCATTTTAAGGCTACCTACTGTCAATGTGACTTAATGCTTTTTTTTTTTTTTTTTTTTAAAGATTTTATTTATTTGACAGACAGAGATCACAAGTAGGCAGAGAGGCAGGCAGAGAGAGAGAGGGGGAAGCAGGCTCCCGGCTGAGCAGAGAGCCCGATGCGGGGCTCTGACTTAATGCTTTTGAGGGTAATCTTGATCACCTGCTGAGGTACTGTATGTCAGTCAGGTTCGTACAGAACTACTCTTTTTCCTCCTCTTCCCACGGTGTTCTTTGGAAGGAAGACTTGAGTACAGAATATGCTCCACCTTTATGGGCCAAGTATCTTCGTAAATTACTTGTAATTCTGTACAGATTTATCTATTCTTTGTTTTATTTGTTTAATAATTTATATCAATGTGGACTTGGAATCTTATTTTTTTTAATTGTGTTATGTTAGTCACCATACAGTACCTCATTAGTTTTTGATGTAGTGTTCCATGATTCATTATTTATGCACCACACCCAGTGCTCCATGCAACCCATGCCCTCCTTAATACCCATCACCAGGCTTACCTATCCCCCCACCCCTCTCCCCTCCAAAACCCTCTGTTTCTCGGAGTCCACAGTCTCTCATGGTTCATCTCTCCCTCTGATTTCCCCCCTTTACTTTTCCTTTCCTTCTCTTAACGTCCTCCATGTTATTCCTTATGTTCCACAAGTAAGTGAAACCATATAATAATTGACTTTCTCTGCTTGACTTATTTCACTCAGCATGATCTCCTCCAGTCCCATCCATGTTGATGCAAAAGGGTATTCATCCTTTCTGATGGCTGCATTATATTCCATTGTATATATGGACCACATCTTTATTCATCTGTTGAAGGGCATCTTGGCTCTGTCCACAGGCTGGCTATTGTGGACTTTGCTGCTATGAACATTGGGGTACATGTGGCCCTTGTTTTCACTACATCTGTATCTTTGAGATAAATACCCAGTAGTGCAATTGCTGGGTCATAGGGTAGCTCTATTTTTAATTTTTTGAGAAATCTCCACACTGTTTTCCAAAGTGGCTGCACCAACTTGCATTCAGAATCTTATTCTTTGGGTTATAATCTGATGCCTTTTTCTCAAATTGTTCCAGCTTTGGCCATTGGAAACACTTTCAGTTGGCTCCTGTGTCCCTTTCACTTACCTCATCATTGTGGTTTCTTCGGAGCACTTCCTTAACTTTCTAGCGCTTCCAGATGCTCCAGGTTCATCTATATGTTTCCTGCCCTAGTCCTAAACTCAGCCACTTCTCCACAGAGCCTTGGTTCCTTTTACTGAAGACTGGTACTAGAAAGCAAGATTTGGAAGCTAGGAGTGGGGATATCATTGCTCCTAGATCTCAGCTGACACAGCAAGGAAATACATATGTGTGTATACTAACCCTATATATACATGGTCTATATTTCTATGCAGAACTATCTACAGTAAGCTAAACGTGAGTTCATACTGGTCCAACTCAAATCCATTACCATGTGGATCACTGTAGACTTCCTTGCTTGTCTGTAACTTCCCACCCCAACAGTCCACCATCCATTTCTTTCATTGTTCAATTCCAGCACACAAGTACAGCAGCTGTAGAGTTGTTAACCTGGACTCAGGTCCAGGTTGAAAAGCAAAACAACTTTATCAACTACAGTAGCACAGTGGTTATGTATAATTCCTTTTGCCTTTATTCTTACAGAGTCCTCTCGTTTCTAGTGTCACTTAAGTCCTACAGCTTAAGAAATGTTTGCAGTTTTACCATTTTGAGGAGAAAAAGAATGTCATGATAGCTTTTTTCTATTTCCTTAATCACAAACAAAATAAATTCCCTGGAAAAACATACCATTCATTCAATAGGTGTTTACTGTATTTTCACACTCTGAATAAGGAGTTGGAATAAGACATGGTCTCTGCTCGCAAGGGGCTTTATCCTTTTATTAATCTCCATTGTTTCAGTTTAAATATTCAAATAATCTGAGGACTCTGAAGAACGTTTAGTAATTTAAGTCAACAGTATTCTGTGTACTAGTTTACTCGTTGTTTCTAATTCTTTGAAACCTGAGGAAGCCAGCCCAAAACAGAATGGATTTTTCTTCTAGAAGATCCCCCACAGAACCTGGGGGATTAAAAAAAATTAATTTACATGATCTCTGTTTATTTGAAACAAATAAAAACATAGGATAGTGTTGGATTGGGTAGTTGAAGGCCCCACATGTGTGGGTGTGGCCTTGCATGGGCTGGATGGGGGGGGCTCCGGGAGCCTGAGCAGGAGCCTCTCCTGTTCCCTGCCCTCCGTGCCACCTCTCTGATGGGGAGGAGAAAGAGTAGGACAGAAGCAAGAGAGGCTCAGGTTTTGTGTGTGGGTGGTTTTTTTTTTTAATAGATGACCTATATTAGTTTCAGGTGTACAACATAATGATAGGCAATTACGTATATTATAAAATACTCTCAATAAGTAGAGTCCCCATACAAAGTTATGACACTATAGTTGACCATATTCCCTGTGCTGTAATTACATCCCCATGACTGACTTACTTTATAACTGTAAGTTTGTACTTCTTAGTCCCCTTCGCCCCTTCTCCCCATCTCCCCGCTGGCAACTGCCTGTTGGTATCTATGAGTCCGTTTCTGTTTTTTGTTGTTGCTGTTTGTCCATTTGTTTTGGTCCTGGGAGATTATTTTTTAATTCGTAGGCTTCTAATTGTGTAACTGCTAATAGGTGTCTGGGGATGAAGTTACACTGCTCTTATTTTTGTGACAGGGCTTTATTTGTTACTCTGTTTCTTTGCCACTCTTAAAAAGGTCAATTTCTTAGTTTATGTATATTTCGGCACACGCATTACCTGGACATTTCCTCAGTGTTTCAGAAAAACTCATACGTATTCAGAGATGGCATTTCCCCCATAATCATCTCAACATGTAAGAAAATAATCTGAGTTTTATTTTAGATTTAATACCCTCCCTGAAATTTATCAAGTAAGTCACATTATGGATTTTTCTAATTCTTCTCCAGTGGAGGTTATTCAGACTGTAAATACAATCTAATCCAACATTCTGACTTTCCAAAAGAGGAAGCTGAGGCCTGGAGGAAGAGTGACTTCTCTAAAGGCGTGCAGTTTGTTGGTGGCAGAACAGTGACGAAAAACCTAGATTTCTTGCTCTTCTGTATGAAACGAGAGATAGGTCCCTTTCTGGAAGCCCCGCCCTACCCCGCCCTGGGAATTAAGTGTACAATGGTGCCAGCTTTTAGAAAAGCAGTTATTCAAAAGGAAAGTCAACTTGGCTACTGGAGAGAAGAGATAAAAATGTAGAGCAGCTGTTTTTTTTTTTTTTACTGCCATCAGAAAATTCTCCAAATGGACAGTGAGCTGGGAGTCAAGAGACCTGGGTTCTAGCCCGTGGGCCTCTGTGTAGTCTTGAGTAAGCTTGATTCTTTCTGCACTTCCGTTTCCTCCTCTGTCAGCATGTGAGAGGGGCCCTCAAGTCCGAAGGGGCGTCACTAATAATGATTGAAAATTGATTTTATATTTTACGTATCTTAAGTTCCCAAAGGAATATGATGAACTGAGACACAAGTTAATTTCACTTTTATTCTGCTTAGCACAGCTAACTTTTAAAAGGGAATTGGGGCTTATTTATTAGGCTGACTTATGGTGTGAGGACAGTGGTGTGCTGACCGATGGCGTTGTGTCTGTTTGTGGGGGGTCAGTGATGTGTTCTAAATATACCCTGGCTTCACCTGCGTTGATGACAAGGCGCTCGCTGCTCCCAAGTCTCTAGGGCTTTGCTTTACCAGCAGCACTGAGGCCTTTCACAGGCACTTCTTTGAAGTTTTGCCAGAGATTAAGCTGTTACTAAGGCCAGTACTGAGATGGTAGTCATTGGCCTAGTTCCGGGGCTCCTGGTATCAGAGCACGTATATTTACCGAGCTGCTTGCTATGTTCAAGGCCCATGCAAGGTGATGTGAGGGGGAGCTTCCCGGCTGTCATCTGAAACGGTCCCCTTTACAAGGAGGGCTGGGGCAGACTGAAGAGAGAGGCAAGCCACTCCAGGTGGGTAGGTGGCAGTTTTAAGAAACAGAGGGAGCTTAACATACGAGGCCTATCTTGGGAGGCAGCAAGACGAATGGATCCCCGCACCTGCCCTCTAAATCCTAAAAGTTCATAAAGGCTTTAACTGGGTTCACTCACATAGACTGGGCAAGCGTTCTCAACACATCGTTGTCCCAAGGCTGTGTCCTTGGAGTGGCCTCCCGGAGCAGGATGGCCAGCAACATCCCCACCTGCCTCGGACAGCGGCAGGGGTGAGGAGCCTCCGAGCGCCTGGGTCTGGCTCGTGTGTCAACTGGCAGTCACTTCTTTCTGACGACTGTCCCCAACAGGTGACTGCCTCATAAGAAAAACTGTTCGCTCTCGGTTACTTCACTGACGGGATTTTTATGGTTTGGGCTGAAGGTAGACTAGTTTATTAAGAATTTTATAATATCCTAGGGGGCTGGGGGGATGGGTGAGCCCGGTGGTGGGTATTAAGGAGGGCACGTGTTGCAGGGAGCACTGGGTGTTATATGCAAACAATGAATCATGGAACAGTACATCAAAAACTAATGATGTACTGTATGTGACTAACATGATACAATTAAAAAAAAAACAAAAAACAGCAAAGAAACCCCAACCAAATTGCCTACATGCTGATCACATAAAAAAAAAATTTTACAATACCTTAAATATTATTACTGCGAAGTTTAAGTATATAATTCTAATAAATATATAATTTGTTCTACAAGGTAGTTATACATTTTTAAATCAAAGCTCCAAGGTACTAAAATCAGAGGTAAAATCAGTGTAAGTGTCGATTTTGTAGACTGTGTCACAAAGAGAGGAATCAACAACGTTTATAGTTAGGTTTTCTCATGCCAAACAGTAGAGGAAAAAAGACGCTCACTTTTTAAAATGTACAGAACAATTCTGCTGGGAGAAAAAACGTTTAAGGAAAAAAAGCACTGAAGAGCCAAGAGTCAGGATCTAAAAGAACCCAAGAATCCAGAGAAGTAGGTCACTTTGATGCCCGAGCGAAAGTGAGCCAGGGTTCTGGTGGCCGTGATGGAAAGTACAGAGAAGTCAAAGCCCTGTGCCCCCCGATAGGAAACCTAACAGCCACGACCCCAAAGAGCAATCCACGTACTAAAGGTAAAAAGAGAAGTAAGCCTGCCCTGCTGAGGGAGGGAGGGAAGACAAGAGGGAAGGAAAAGAAGAAAGGACAGGAAGTTAGGAAGGAAGAAGAGCTGCGGAGGGTAGAAAGACGCAAGCCGGCTCTCACGGACTCCTACCCACACCTGACCCCCCAGGATGGCCAAGGGAACACAGCGAGTGACTCAGAAGTCGTTCCAGTTTGGCGGGGCTTCAGGCGCGTGGCAGAGGGGGTCATCTCTGCGGGAAGACAGGCTCATCCTGACCCCGAGGAAACCACCACCAGGTAATTTTTTTAAAGTCAGTGACTCGCACTAGTCAAAATTATGCAAGCGTACAAGGAAACATGGTCCCGTGCTTGACAGTCAATAGAAACGTCACGTGGTACAGACTGCCTCCCAGAGCTTTCATCTAGTGGAATAACCAAGTAAAGATCAAGCAAGTTTGCTTTGTTTCAAGAAAAAGGTAAACTTTAAAATAACTGTCCAGTACAGGAAACTATAGAACATACATGTTTTTATTGACGGTATCATAAAATATTATAAAGTTTTAAAAATCTTATGCAGACCGAACTTCTGTATACCTGTGTAATGACCGTCCAAATCAAGGTCTAGAGCAAGGGTCAGCAAACTTTCTGAAAAGGGCCGCATAGGAAGAATGTCTCGTGGGCCACATGATGTGTAAGTGAATAGGCATGGCTGTGTTCCAATAAATCACTGTTTAGGAAAACAGGCAGTGGGCAGGATTTAGCTGGACCATAGTTTGCCAACCGTAATATAGAACATTTCCAGCATTCCAGAAGCTTCTCTCATGTCCCTTCCCAGTCAGCAAGGTGAGAACTATTCTGACTTCTGCCTCTGTAGTTTGGTTTTACCTGCTAACACCTGTGTGATGCACCTCTATGTATATTTTATTTCACAATTTAATAAAAAGTCTTGCTTAATAAAACGGATTATCATAGAGCCAGTCAGAAATAACCATGCAGTGTCATGATTTCCAACTGATAGAGGGCTGAGTAGGGTCGGCTGGAGACAGATTGTGTGGATGGACTCAAACTTCAAACTCTCTCCTCCAGGTCTGTCCAGGTTCTTGGATGTGTGTGTGTGTGTGTGTGTGTGTGTGTGTGTGTGTGTGTGTGTGTGTATTTTAAGATTTTATTTATTTGAGAGAGAGTGAGCTCGAGCAGGCATGAGTGGGGGCTGGGCAAAGGGAGAGGAGAAGCAGGTTCCCCGTTAAGTGGGGCTCAATCCCAGGACTCTGGGATCATGACCCAAGCCGAAGGCAGACGCTTAACCTACTGAGCCACCCAGGTGCCCCTTGGATGTGCTTTTAGATTAAAATTTTTTCATCAAATTTGGGGATGTTTTCAGCCATTCTTAAAATATTTTTTTTCCTGTCCCTTCTCTCCTCCTGATGCTTCCATTCATTATACATATGTTAGTTCACTTAAGGGTATCTCCCATTGCTCTGAGGTTGTTATTTTTTCTTCGTTTTTTCCCGTTTTTCAAATTCCATAATCTCAGTTGGTCTATATTCACGTTTACTGATTTTTTTCTTCCCTCAACTCAAATGTGTGATCCCCTCCAGTGAATTTTCCGTTTTGGTGATTGTACTTTTCAACTCCAGAATTTCCATTTGTTCTTTTTATAACATTTATCCCTTTATTGATGTTCTCTGTTTGGCGAGCATTGCTATCATACATGTTCCTTTAATTCTTTAAACATGTTCATATGTTTGGCCAGCGTTTGGTTAGAGGTTCTGCTTAAGCACTTTGAGCTAATGAGACTCCTGCTCTTTGCTGACGATGTGCGTGTGGTGTAGAGAACGCTTTCAGGTCTGCTCCATGTCCCACTCTGTTTGCTCCTGAGTGGGTGTGACCCAGTCTGTGCCCACAGTCTCCTGGACCCCCAGCGATAAATGGGGTCCCAGGATGGCTCTTCCTAGCTGTCTCTTTCCCTGGTTCTCGGTTAAACTTCTGGCTGGTCTGCCATTTTGCCTTTTGCTGCTCATATCATGTAACTAGCAGCCCCCTCTCAACTGCTTGCCACCAGAATCCCCCTTGTCTTTGATAATCCCCGCAGGCACAGAGTCCTCCGTTCTTGGGACCAAACAGTCCCTTCCTGCAGAGCTTCGAGCTGCTACTAGTTCACAGAGCTGCCACTCCCGCCCACACCTTGGGTCTGGACAGCGTCCTGCTTCTCCTGGAGCAACACTCCTCTACGAGTTAAGTGCTGGATAGGGAAGACTGGTCTTCTTAGCAGAACACAGGAGTGATCGGAGCCCCAGGATTTGCAGACTGTCATGCCTGGGGCACAGCCCTAGACCAGTAGGAGCTCTTACCTTCTTGGCTGCACTTGCCCAGAGTAGAGCTTCTGTCACGTGAAACTCGGGGCTAGGGGAAGGGGGGCAATGGGATCATCCATGGCTCAAGTGCCATAGACTCTCACTCTTCTTATTAACATGTATATTTTCCCAAATGTTTCTCCATTTGCTGCACACCTTTAGGGTAATTTTCCAAGATTTGAAGGTATTTATTTGGTATGTACACACACACACACACACACACACACACACACACACAGCTGTCCCAGTTAAATGGTTGTCACACTGGGAAGACAGTCACTGAGTTCTGCACACCACCATCCTGCAGTCCCCCCAACTTTGTTCTTTGAGCCTTGGCTGGGCTGCTTGGGGTCTAGCCTCTGCACATGTGGTTCAGTTGTTAGCCAGAGATGGGTAGGGTTTTCATACAAAGAACTTGGGGTTCTTTTTCATACCATTTTCCCCCTTAACTTTCCAGATGTTGTTTGTCCCAAGCTCTGGCCTCTGGTTCTTCAAGCCAGTAAGACTGCAGGTTTTCTAACAGAGTTTTAGCTCCACTTTTGGGGGCTGCCCTTGGCTAAAAGCCATAAAAATGGGAAACCTACCCATTGCCCTTCCCTTCTTCAGGTATCCACTCCCCTCTCAAGTATTCCTGTCTTAGATCATGCTCCAGTGTTTTCAAAAGTCTTAAAAATATTTTGTCCAGAAGATTACTGGAGTCCAGTAGGAGCTACTTACTAGAAATGGAACTCCCCCTTCCATTAATTTACGGTCGGGTGCATTCAGTGTATCTGTGGTTCTTATAAGGAACGAGTAAGGTGTTCCACGATGACATTTCCAAAGCGTTCACCTTTTTGTTTTGAATTTTGTTATTTTCACTTTAAAAAGCACACCTGCAAGAATGCTTTCACTTTTATAACATGACATAGGAGAAGGCAAGAGAACTACTGAGTCACGGAGTTCTCAGAAGGCCTGTCTCAGACATCGTCAGACATTTCTCACGTAGTCCAGCACTTTGGTTAAGAAACTGACTTCACACATGCTCAGCATGGCTGGGACTTGATTTCCACTAGGTTTTTCTATCGTTTTATGGTACTACACCGTCTTAGAGAGCTAAGGACAAAAGTCACTATCGTTAGCATTCTAAAAAGGGCAATATGCAATGCCCTATCTCACAAATTGGCTCAGTCCTTTCCAACTGTATACTGTGCCTTCACGGATGGTTTTACAGATGAATGCCAAGCTAGGAGCTCAAATCTTAATAGCTGGGAGTCCCTCTCTCTCTCTCTCTCTTTCCTCTCCTTTCAGAAACACCGAAGGCTTCCAAAGCATGCCCTCAATTGCTGGGGTATTGGGAATATACAGATGAGCAAGAGATCACCTCTGATATGAGGTGCTTGTATCCTTTTGTGATCCTTCACTCTATGGACGAGACGGCGGGTCAGGATAGCATAGGGACCCGTGGCAATGGGAGAGCACTGAGCTCTGTTAAGAAAAGTGACCCCCAAACTGCCTTCACTATCATTAGCTCATCTTCTGGAGTTTCTGTTACTGCATTCAATGCAGAGCATTAAATTCTGAGAGAGAGTTTGGGAGAGAGGAACAAAGAGAAGAGAGCCCGGAAGAGGTTGTGGTGCTGACTGAAGGCTTTCTTTGAAATGAAAGGTGTGATGGATCTCCGTGAATGCTGCCCCAGCCCGTCTGAACTTGCACTTCATACAGTGATCGGTGGAACATACAATAAAGTGCCTTATACCGCAATGCTCAGAACTTCGATGTTTAATCATTATCTCACGCGCTGTGTGTGGCCAAGGATTTTGTTCCGGATAACTTTATTGTAAGCTATATGATCTTGCTCTAGGTCTTACATGATAGCAAGCTACACAGTTGTAAATGCCCACTCTTTGTTATTTCATGTAGCTCGGCAAACTCAAGTTTGTGACATGTTAATTGCACTTAAAAATTAAATACGCAGTGAAAGAAAGATACATGTATAAAGATATCATTTGAAAAGATTTTTACACTTGGATTTGCCTTGCTTGATTACAAAAATTCAACATCATCTTCCCGCCGAGGGTTTACAGAAGGGCTTCCTCCTTCCCTGGGACTGAGCTAGTACAAAGGATTAAAGGGTTTAAACAAACGTGAATATCTGAGAAGCACTAGAGGAAAAGTCTCAACGTGGCCGGTGGAGACCCGACACAATACTGCCTGGTGGAGAGTGAGAGTGTCTAAATCCGTGCGTGTCACAAGCAGCTGTGCGGGCTTCAGATGTCTTTCCCGCAGTCGGGGCACAGGATGTCATCCCTCTCTGTGAGGAAGCCTCGCCCCACCAGCGAGAGGGAGCACTTCTTACAGTTAAAACAGTCGTTATGCCACTGCCGTTCCTCAAAGGAGATGTACTTTGTGCCACCAAGTCCTGTTAACAGAGAAGAAAGAACACCGGGGTGGAGAGAGAAAGGGACCGTGGCTGGTTAGAACCAGGCCCCCAGGACCGACGAAGGAATTCTGGTTTGAGCCATTTCAAAGCTGGATTGTGCAGTCCGGAGAGTGAGAGTTTCTAATGGCTGGGTGCTGGTGATCCACGTGGAAATCAGACCCCCTGCCCAGCCTTGCGGAGCTCATCAATATCAGCGGGAGCAGATATATAAACCGGCTCCGAAATGACATGACCAGTGCTATAATGATGGAGGGATGACTGTGTCTGTTTGTTCCACCAGAATGAAACTCCAGGAGATCCGGAGCTGATTTCTCTTATTCCTTCCCTGGGTGCCTCATGTATGGCGCTCAAATATTTCGTGAGTTAATGAATGAAAGTGCTGAAGGGACAGAAGAGGAAAATACGCATTTTCTCTGGAATGGCCAGGAAAGTCCTCACTAAAGAAATGGCATGTGGACGTGGGGGGTGGCCATTCTTGCAGAGCGAATATCATGAGACAGGCCATAAAGTATGAACTTGAGTGCGAGAGGGGAAAGGTGGGCTGCTAAGGTGGGTGGGAGCGCATTACGGTGTGGGGGCAGTAGAGAAGACCAGCTTATGTTTTAAACAAGAGAAGTAGTAACTCGGTTCGGTGCTTGACTCTTGTTTGATGACTAATTCTCATCAAATGTTTAAGGTACACCGGCTGCCTATTACCATATGGTTGCTTGGTCCCGCCCCTTAGCCACCTGAAATCAACTGGAATCACAGCCCCAGGGTTACTCGGAGTTGTGATCGATTCTGCTGAACTCTGGATCATGAATTCCAATTACAAAGAGTTCTTTCCAGAAATAATGGTTCAATCTGCCACAGTAAAAAGAAAGCAACCTCCCTGACCACTCCATTTACAATGGCTTGCAGTCTCAGGCTAGCCTGAAAAGTCTGTAATGCACAAAACGGCGAGTTCCTTTTATAACGGGACTGGCGAGGCTGACGTGGGGCGTTCAGTCTTTCACCTGGGGGAGACCTGCGAGCTAACACCGCCCCCTCCCCCGCCCCAGCTAGTTAGACACTGCTTCAGTTCAAGTTCACTGCTCCTGCAGGTGCAACTCTAGCCCTGCGGCTAGTGGGGTACACACTAGCACAGCTTTTCGACTCTCTTTTCCTGACTATCCCACAGCTTGAAAAGCAGAGGTACCTTCGCTATCCACAGCTACTAAAACACCGACTGCCTTTACGCATCGAGGACTCCTAAGGGCTGTGATCACATGGCTCTTGCGCTGCTCCAGAGCCAGCACCAAGCCCGTGATTTAGGCCCGTGGGTCTCAAACTTTCCTGCAGATCTGAATCACCTGGGAAGCTTTTCCAGCTTCAACAACCACCCAGGTCTTAGCCCCTGACAATTAAATCATGACCCGGGCAGCCATGATTTTTTTTAATCACCAGGTGTTTCGAGTATGTAGCCAAGTCTGGAAACCCGAGGTTTTGGCAATGCTTGATTTAGGGCCAAGGACTGCAGAACAGTTGAAAGGTCGTTGTTTTTCTTCTCTGCACCCAGCAAACTGAAAAGCCAAGAAGCGGCTAGGATGCCCCAGCATTTCTGCCATTCCGTGTCTCTCCTTTGTCTCACCTCTGATTAAGTCCTGCTACACTGGAGACCTGGGGCCAGGAAGGGCCCTGGCAGGGAGAGGATGAAGGAGGATGTTAGTGGGAGGTGCTATGTCGGGTGCCGTCCCAGGGGACCGCCTCCTTTTAGAAACTCCACTGTTTCCTTGAAATGCCAACCAACAGGGCAAGTCACAGAAATGAGAACCAAAAACAGCCCAAGGAGGACGAATCCTCCTAAAGGGGAGAGGCATACACAGTCAACTATTGTCATTTGAGGTTTATAGCCAATGGCTCCAGAACTCCAGCCTGAACAGGGCTCATCTAACAGATGCATTTTCTCCATAGGGCACCTCACAGCGTGAATGTGCTTAGGAACACAGACAGCCTGTCCACACTGCCCCTTGGGGGCCATTTTCAGCAGCGAAACTGCCAACAAAAAGCACAAAAATGCAAACAACATGGCACTAAATAGACCGTGACGAGGACCCTTGGTTATAAGATGAGAATCGAAATGAGGAGGCAAAGTGTCCCCTCGCCTCACCCCCGCCGGGAGCGTACATGTCAGACGACTCAAATGTTTTGCCATTCTGTGGGTGTCTAGGAATGACCATGAGAGCAACTCGAGTGCTGATTTTGGAGTTACAAATCAATGTTAGTGAGTGGGCAAATTTGCAGATCTGGACTCCGAGTAATGAAGACTGACTGCATTTATGCGTGAATTTTGCATCACTGCACGCAGAATGCTGGAAAGTAGAACTTCAGATTTATTTACAAAAATCATTTAAATGTTGCTAGAGAGAAAGCGCTAAGTAAGGATCGATTAAAAATCCAATCTAAAGTCACAATCTCATATAATTGTTTGGGGATTTGGCTACAAGTACATTTTAACTGCAATTTCAAAATTCCTCTGTTGGTTCCAGAACATTAGTCTCTGCGTTTCAGAGAAGTCATTCTCCTCTTTTGGGGTAAAGTGTCCATTGTTTTCCTTGTGTTGTTTTCTTTTCTTTCTTTTTTTTTTAGTGCTACCACAGGAATAACACGTATCTGATACTTTACATTTAAGAGTGCTTTTATCTAATTATATTGCTTTATAAAGTTTAATTTTATAAACATTTACTTCCATAGGCGTTACCATGAAAACAGCATATGTTAGGGGAAAACACTGCATTCCTTGCCCCTGAATGATTCCAATCTGGTATATAAATGGCTGGAATCGGGTTAAGGGAAAAATTTAAACGCTGTTTCTTTTCTTTGTATTTTAATTCCTTAAGGAAATATGAGCTCTGGATTACCCAGGCGAGGATGATTTCAGTGGCCTGGGGCTTCCTACATCAGGGGAGTTGGCTGAGGTGGGGGCGCTTAGTTCTAGACCTGAGGAAAAAGAAAGTCGGGGACAAGCACACAGGGGTTGTAAAATGTCTGTGTGACTACACGGCGGCGCCACACAGGGATGCCATTGGGCCAGGCTGCTGTGCTTAGATGACATGTGTCTGCCATCTGCCATCGACAGGGATCAGCCAGTCACCTCAAAGTGGCAGAGATGGGAATCCCACGGCCCAGAACTCTTCCTGTGTCATCATGGAATTCTCTTTTCCCTCCCGGCCGGTCACAGATTTGTGTGGTGCTGCGTGGTGCATGCTTACAGGACTGGAGTCTGACCAGCCGTCCACCCTCCACGCTCAATTTCTTGGCATGTCTAATAGTTTAGTGCAACGCCAGTCTGCAGTCAACCAGAATTCGGGCTCTCGCTCTGCCCGAGCCTTTGGGGGCTAAGAGAGAACCGCCTAGAATGTTGTCCTCTGCCCTCATGTAGCTATGGCCCTGTGGTTGACAAGTCCCTCTACGATGCTAGGGAGCCCCTTTACTATTCTTTTTTAAAAGATTTTGAGAGCGAGAGAGAGAAAGGGAGCATGAGTGGAAGAGGGAGAGAGAATCTTAAGCAGACTCCGCACTGAGGGTGGAGCCCCCCATGGGGCTCACCACCATGAGATCACCAAACCAAAGAGCCAAAAGCAAGAGTCGGGCGCGAAACCGACTGCGCCACCCAGGTGCACCTAGGAAGCCCCTTTAAAAACGCTGCCTCGGGGCTCAGGCCGGGAATGCCAGTTCCCACGTCCCTACCCGCGGGCCATACTCGCACAGACCACGGTTTTGGAGTGAACCCAGCCTAGAGCAGGAACAAGACCCCTTGAGAACAGGAAGTGGTTTTCAGGGACCAGCTGAGCTAGAGGGGCAGTGCTACCTGCTGCGGCGGTCCCCTTGTCACAAGGCCAGGCAAGTGCAGCCACAGAAACACCGGCTCCGATCGGAAACCTCTGGGAGGCCCCCCGAGTCTCAGCAGAGAGACAAAGTCAGGGGCCGCAGTCCTGCCCCGCGTCCAACCCTGGCGGTGGCCCCGCGGAGAAGGGCCGCCGCCGCGCGTGCCCAGAGGGAACCCTTGCCCGGGAACAGAGTCGGGACACTCACCGCTGATGGGGTGGGTGCAGCCGGCACACTTCTTGGCGTACAGGTCGCAGAAGCAGCTCAGGCAGTAGGGGAACTCCTCGCGAGACGTGAAGCGCTGGCCCGACAGCGGCTTCTTGCACGCGGTGCACACGAAGCACTCCCGGTGCCATGGCTGCTCCCGGTACGTGACGCCCCCGGTGGTGATGGGCTGGAGGAGGCAAGGAGTCCACGGTCAGCGTTCCGGGCCCCGGGGGGGCTCTGGGTGGCGCGAGATCCCCCTCCGGAACCCGACGGGCGTGTGGGGAAAAGGTACGGAGAAACGGCGTGGCTGCGCCTGGTCCTTACACAAGGTGCAGCGCGGAGCCACCGGCAGCACGGCTTTGAACTGCGCGGGGCCGCGTCTGCGCCTGCGCGCGCTTCTTCTGCTAAGCACAGCCTGGGATTGTCCAAACTGCACGGGGCCGCGTCTGCGCCTGCGCGCACTTCTTCTGCTAGAATATTGGATTTAAAAGGTTACCAATATTGGATTTATAAATCTATAAAAATTGGAAATCTATAAATTAAATCTATTTAAATCTAGGTGACCAATATTGGGTTTAAAAAATTGGCAGCGTGGGACTGCCAGTAGTTTTTCTCTTATAATTTCCTGCCTTAACATTTTCTTTGCTCTAGCTTACTTTATCGTAAGGAAACAGTATAGGATACAGAGAACCTACCACATACACGTGCATCGACTATTTATGCCATCAGTGAGGCTTCTGGTCAACCGCCTGCTCTTAGCTGGGAAGTTTTCAGGAAGTCGAAAGTTCCATGTGGATTTTCAACTGCGCAGGGCGCTTGGTACCCCTGGCCCTCGTGTTGTTCAAGGGTCGACTGTATAAAGGCCCTTACATTTTATAGACGTGATTTCCATTTTACAGGTGAGTAAACTGAGATCCAGAGAAATGCAGGGACTTGCCTAAGAATTCATAGCTAAAGACAAAGCAGGTGCCAGGGTTTAGGACTCTTTCTATTGTATATTCTTTTCATTAAACTCTAAAGCAGTAATGATCGTCCTATAAATTTCCCCCTTGGAACAGAATGTATGCAAAATATATTCGGTTGCAAGGTATCTGTGTGGATACAGAAGGCGTGTGTAATAAGAGGTTTGCTCTGCCTGCCATACATGCCCTTGTCTTCCCTGCGTCTGGATTCCATGTCCCCCATCCCCACCCCCCACCACCCGGCTAGCTCAGACCTGCTCCTGGGTGTTATCTTCTCAGAGCATCCCTCCCTAAACACCAGCCTGGCTCCCACTCCTGATTAGTTCAGATCATCCCCGTATACACTCTGTTAAGACTCTGCCCTCGTCCGAGGCACACTTGTCGATAAGCACTTGAATGTTGCCATTGGACTGCATTTCCCTCCAGACCCTAGTAGCCCCGAGGGCCTCCTTCCCTTAGGGGGTAATGGATGTTTCTGGCATGAATGCTTTGATGTGTCCCGATGAACATGTACAAGGGTGTGCTTCCCAGAGGATGCACTACCTTCACTTCCGCGACCAAGCAAGGCAGCCATAAGGCTGGGAGGAACACAGTGGAAGAAAAGCAAATGACATGAACTTCCCTTGGATCTTGATGAGAAAGGGCAAACCAAACAGAAAGGGAGTGAGCAGAAAAGAAGCTTCCTGACATGAACGCAGGAATGAGCGGTTCATCCAAGGAGGCAAGGATACACAGTAGATGAATAGTATAATCTTACGAGCGGGAATTGGGAAAAGGGGAATTTAAGATCATAGTTAGTATACCACTCTGCCCTTTGAAGAGGTGCCGGCAGGACGGGCACGCGATGCCCCACTGACCCTCACGTGGAACCGCAGCCGGAGGCCAGGCTGGGCCCCCATAGTCCCAGCAGCAGAGTCCGTAATAGGGCCGGAGCCAAATGGTGTGCAGTCGCTCTAAAGCTGAGGGCTATGGAGGCAAACAGACTAGAATGGACAAGGTCCAAGGGAGGATGAGAGATACCTTTTGGCACTGAACGCACTGCAAGGCGTACTGTTTCTCATAGCACGGCACGCAGAAGTTCTGGTCGTCCTTTGGGATGAAGCTCTTGGTGCCGATGGGCTGCTGGCAGCGGTGGCAGACGAAGCAGGTCTCATGCCAGCTGCTGTCCTTGTACTCCATCTTGCGGGTACCTGTCACGAGAGTCGAGAAGAAGCAGCATAGGGCAGAGCTGACGACACGACTGGCTCGGAGTCCCCGCCGTCTGCGTCGAGAACCTGTCCCCGGCTTGTTTTGTGACTTCAGCAAGTCACTTTAGCTCTCAAAGGCTCGCCTCGAAATGGGCCTGTTTTGGAGAGGGCAGGGACCCTGTGTTTTGGGGTTCGCCGCTGTACGCCCAGCTCCCAGAACAGTCTCTGTGTGTACTGAGTATGTAATTTGTCCTGCAGGGCGGTTAGGAACATGAAGTGGAAAAAGCATCTATCTCTGTCTCTCAGGACTACAAAACAGAAAGGGAATTCTGGCAGGGCTCAGACCAGTCCGGACAGACTGGGAATTCCAGAGCTCAGCGGCCTGTAAATGAATACCCTTCAGTTTTGCAACGGGATGGAAATCGGTGGTGAGTACATGAACCTAGAGTCTCAAATCTAAGTCCGCGAGGAGCCTCCACGGTGCTTACTCTATGTGACCTGCCGTGGAAACCACGCTGTGGTGTGTCTTAGCCCTATCATTAAAAGTGATGTCTGAGTGCTATCATTAAAAGCCACAGGTAGGGTGCCTGGGGGGGCAGGGCTCGGTCTGTTAAGCATCTGCCTTCATCTCTGGTCCTGATCCCAGGGTCCTGGGGTCGAGCCCCGTGTCGGGCTCCCTGCTCAGCAGAGAGTCTGCTTCTCCCTCTCCTTCTGCCCCTCCCCTTGCTTGTGCACGTGCTCACTCTCTCTCTCTCTCTCAAATAAATAAATACATTCTTAAAATAAATAAATAAAAGCCATGTATAATACTCAGACATCCCATTTAGCAATTTTCTGATCTGATCTTGTGACATCGCATTTCCTTTCGCGTAACTGTTATCATTTGATATGTTTATGTGATTTCTTCAAGGAGCTCAGGAAGTCCCAGAGAACGGGAAACACTGTTTGGCTCACCCCCACCGCCCACCACCAAGCCGGAGTCACAGTATTCAGTGTTTGCTGGTGTTTTCCCATACTTTTCCGAGAGAATAAAAGTATGTGTATTTACAGAAAGAGATGGTTCAAGACAGGTGGGTGTGCAAGCCCCCTCTGCGTGCAACACAAGGCAAGTTTGCGGGGGAAAGGAGGGTACGGAGTGAAAAAAAACAAAAGTGCTCCAGATACCTGGGCTGGCTCTGGGCCGGGCACCCCGCCTGCAGCCCGCGCATGGTCTGCGCTACCCCACATTACGATTGGGGTTTTCCGGGGCACAGCCACACCTGTTCCCTTACTTCAATTGTCTGCGGCTGCTTTCACACTACGATGGCAGAACGGGTCATTGCGACACAAACTGTGGCCCTCGAGGCCCCAGATATTTGTCTGGTTCTTTCTGGAAACATGTTAGCCGACCTGTGGGCTCACTGGAAGTCTGGGCTGAGGCATAAAGGATGCAGTGGTTAGACGACGACACAGCGGGATCAGGCCATGAGGGAGTTAGGCGGCGAGCAGGAGCGCCAGCTTCGAACCAGGGCGGCGGCCTGTTGGCATAACTCGGGCAGCCAAATGCTGGCGTCTAGAAACGCGCCCTTAGCTTAAGTCCAAAGATGATATTATGGTCAAAATGACAGGCTAAGGGCTGCATTTTGGCTGCTTGCAAGGTTGACAAAGAGCTATCCGTCTCTCGAGAAATTAGGATATGTGCAGAGAATTGTCGCAAGATTCTTTTATTCGCTGTCACTTTCGGGTCACTTTCTCCCAGGACATTTGGGCGTCACCTCCCATAGAGTATGTAAAATACTCGGGGGG
Source organism: Potos flavus (assembly GCA_028534135.1). NCBI lineage: Eukaryota > Metazoa > Chordata > Mammalia > Carnivora > Procyonidae > Potos > Potos flavus. The sequence goes on from CM052885.1 coordinate 74,646,971, forward strand.
TGTGCAGGTGCTGGAAGCTGGGGATGTAGGGGGGTGGTATACATGGTGGCAGGGCACCTGGAATGATTTTCTTTGTCTCCAGGGGTTTATTTTCCTACATGCACTTTTGCCCCTGATAGAGCAGCTGAAAAACCAGAGGATCTCGTCAATGAACACAGGGCCACTGAGACAGCAAGCAAGACCGCTTGCATTCTCTGCGTGTTGGGGAAGAGCGGTCTTCTACCAACACCAGTCTCAGAGAATAGTCACGTCTCTAGTGATTTCTAGTGTCGGGAACCCGGCCGGCACATGCACATCTGGGAGGCACCGTTTCCAGCAGTCTCCAGAGACCTGCAGTTTATTGTGCAACACAGCCAGCAGGGGGCAGTAAAGGTCCTTCTTCTAACAGACCTTGCAGCTTCTCCAGCAGATGGGAATACAGGGTCCCCATGAAGGGGTGTCTTTTTCCGATTCAAACAAACAAGTGAGGAACCGGCAACAGTGGTAAAGGGTGAGTTCCTGTGAGTCTGCTCAGAGGAAGTAGCTCCCCTGCAAGAGTCCTCTGCAAACAGAGGCTCAGCGTGTTAGGCAGCCAAGAAGCCGGGGAGCCCCAGCCCTGTGGCTTGTGGCGGACTCTAGTTTCCTGACTACTTCCGGGGACTTTTGTCAGGTTTGAGTTTTCGAGTCAGCACAAGCGTCTTGTTTCGATTATACCTAAATTCACTGCCACAGCCAAGCCGATGACCTGCGCGCCCACGCATCCTGATTTCCTGGTAGCACTTTCAAAAAACCAGACCAAAGAAAGGTAGCACATGCTATGATTTAGCACTTTTTCTTTTCTTTTCCTTTCCTTTCTTTTCTTTCCCATCCCTTCCTTCTCCATTCCCCCCTTCCTCTCTCCCCCGTCCTTCCCTCCCCTGCCCAACTCCTCTCTGTCTCACCAGGCTTCTTCTACACACTGCCTTTGGCGCTGAGCCCATGTCCTCTGCCAGAGGGCCCTTCTGGGACATCTCCGTCGGGGGAAGAAACCCAGCTCATCCTTCGACACCTCTCCAAGGTGACCTCCCCAGGGTCCCTTCCCGACACTGCCCTGGGCCCCGGCCTCCATCATGGCGGGTATGAGCCAGGAAACAAGAAGGCTGAAACCCCAACCTGTCAGTTTCTAGGTTTTCCCTCAGAACTGATGGTTCAGGGAAGGAGGGCCACAGGGAAGGGGAAGCCCGGACGGACACTACGGTGGGACAATGACATCTGTAGGGACTGCTTTTGAATTTAAAGTGACTCAGACTGGTGGGGACGGGGGCGGGGAGACCAAGGTCCCCCGAGCTCCCAAGTGGCTACGCTCACCCAGCTACTGCTCAGCAAAGAGGGACCCCCCCCCACCCCACTGCCCACCTATTGGCCCTGCGTCCAATTTGCTTGGACTACACAAGGCTGTGGATCAGGACACAATGTCGACACTGCTGTTCTGTCCTCCTCCTGGGAAGGCCATGAGTACCCCATTCCGTGCAGGTTTATCCCGGGTGTCCTGTTACTCCACCTCGTGAATGAACCACCGTCCGTACCTGCCTGAGCTGGGGTGGGGGGGCTTCAGGACCCACACGGTGCAGTATCCCAACAGCAAGCTCCCTCCTGTGTCTGAAGGGTCTGCAGCCAGCCCCACAGGTGCGGGTGTCAGGGATATGCGTGACCTCCCACTGCCCCCCAGAGCTCTAGCGCCGCGGGAGCCTGTCCCCAGCTGGTCCTCCAGGTCTGCCGATGAGGGGAGGGGGAGGCAGACGAGCCGGAGGGGTTCCTTGCCAAAGGCCAGCACACTGCTGAGGGGGAGCAAACGAGCGAGCCAGCAAAACCAAACAAAAGGCAAATAGTGAGCAAGAAGGAAGTGGGCCCCAAGAGCCCACTGTTGGGGAGCAGAAGTTTCTGGCAGCCGGGGACCCAGGGAGGTGTGGAAGGGGATGGGGAGAGTCTGCTGTGAGGCAGAATGGAAACTCCCTTGGGCTCTTGTCGTGAAAACTTGGTAAAGATTTAATTTGCTTTTAATTAATTTCGTGGTTCTCACGGTGCCGGGACCACTCTGTCTCGGTGGGTGGGTGACTCCCTGTGGGGAAGGACCAGGGCCCAGCCCGGGCTTTCCGTGGGCTTCGGTTTCCATTTCACGGCCCCCACGCTGGGCCCTCGTCCCACGCCTGCCGTGCTGACACAACTCTGTGAGAGGCCTTGGTCTGGGGGGTTTTGTTCCTTGTAACAGTGTGGAGTCCATTATCTTTAAGATGTATTCAGCAGCGAAATGTAGCAGCCGTAAGAAACCATCTTACTTAAGGCCTAACTATGCCCTTGCATTTTTGAAACGTATTCTTTCCTATCCAGTATCTCTCCCTAAAATAACACTGCCTTCATGTCGGTCTCTCACATGGCAGAAACTCTTCAGTATCTCTTCACTGCCAAACACTAGCAAACCAAAAATCAAAGGAAAATTCTGGGCCACGGCAAGCAGGCTTCTACTGAAGAGTCTGGCTCTAAATGACCGGGGGAGCCCTGATTCCCGTCCCACGTCAGCGTGAACCCAGCTACTGCGTGAAATACTGTGACTCAGCCGGCTGCCGGGGTTTCGAAAAATCAACATTCAACATTAAATCTGTTGATGCAACCAGCTCAAAACCCTCAACCCCAGTTCGTCTGACACATCTCATCACGGCGTTCACGAATATGGTGAATTTTTAAAAATCACTCCTAAGGGACCTTTGTGTTTGGTTCTATTTATTAAGGTACAGACCTCAACTCCTTTTTTTTTCTTAATTTAATTTTTTTAAAGGCTTGTTTATTTTAGAGAGAGAGATTGAGAGAGCAGGCAGAGAGAGAGAGAGAGAGTGCATCTTGCACAGGGAGGGGCAGAGGGAGAAGGAAAGAGAAACTCCAGCAGACTTCTCCTCGAGCTTGGAGCCTGATGCAGGGCTCAACCCCACGACCTTGAGACCATGACCTGAGCCCAAACCAAGAATTGGACGCTAAGCTGACCACCATCCACGTGTCCCTGATTTTATTTTTTTAGAGAGAGAGAGAGAGAGAACACATGCATGAATGGGGGAGAGGAGGAGGGTGAAGGAGAGAATCTTACGGTGCTTGATCTCACCACCCTGAGATCACGACGTGAGCCCAAATCAAGAGTCAGGTGCTCAACCAACTGAGCCACTCAGGCACCCCCAGACCTCAACTCCTTTAAAATGACACTTGAAAGCTTCACATATTTGATATCCCTTTAAAAAAAAACCTTAACCGGGGTGCCTGGATGGCTCAGTGGGTTAAAGCCTCTGCCTTCGGCTCAGGTCATAATCTCAGGGTCCTGGGATCGAGCCCCGCATGGGGCTCTCTGCTCGGCAGGGAGCCTGCTTCCCCTCTCTCTCTGCCTTCCTCTCTGCCTACTTGTGATCTCTCTGTCAAATAAATAAATAAAATTCTTAAAAAAACCAAAACACCTCAACCAACAAACCAAAGCTCAAGTTCTTTTTTTTTTTTTAAAGATTTTATTTATTTATTTGACAGAGAGAGAGAGAGAGAGATATCATAAGTAGGCAAAGAGGCAGGCGGGGGGGGGGGGGCGCGGGGAAGCAGGCTCCCTGCTGAGCAGAGGACCCTGGGATCATGACCTGAGCCGAAGGCAGAGGCTTTAACCCACTGAGCCACCCAGGCGCCCCCAAAGCTCAAGTTCTTAAGTGATTGTTGTTGAAACAAATTAAGCTTATGAATATGATAAATCATCAGATACCCGGAACATCACGACAGGTGATACATTAAGGAAATTCCCATTCAAAACCACAAGCCTAAATCACGTAAACTTTACTTTACTCTTTAGGCCGCGTTTTTTTTTTAAACCTTCACACCTGCTTCATCAGATTGAACACATTATTACTGTGGGTTAGATTTCTTCCTCTGTCTGCCCTTAATTCCAAACCTCCCCGGGATGAAGGATGCTTCCTTGCTGTGTCCTCAGGGGCTGACCTGTGGGTGGACACCCCCTCCCCAGGCGATGTGGGCTGCATTGGCCAGCGGCCGGAGCTTCTCAGCAGCTGGAAGGCCGGGCCTGACCGGCGCCCCTCCTGCCCACCTGAGCCTGATTTGGGAGAAGCTCAGTGCCCGCCGACGGGAGGCCTCAGGGCCGCATCTCTCCAAGCACCCCGTTTACTCATGGCAGGCTGGGTCCCCAGACACCTGACCGGATTCCAGGGGCCTGGCCACTTCATGTGACTCTGCCTTCCGCGAGGGCCACCTCTCCGTCAGACTGCATTCTCTCCTGGGTCCCTGGGATTCTCTGGTAGGGACGCCAGCTTCAAGACGTCCCACGTGGTCCAGAGACTAAATTATTACCTACAACTCAGACTGAACTGCGAGCCCGTACGTATTTTTATTTGCTGACTCCGGCAAATCTTCCCTCTGGTACCGCTTACTTGTCACGAAGGTGACAGAGACCATGGGTCATCCGCGGCCTGAGAACCAGGTGCAGCCAGACATGCGTACCTGTCACTTGCCCACGGTCCACATCTCAGGCCCTTCTCTGGGTGGTTACTCTCCTTGCCCTGATTTCTGGATGTGCCTATCAAGACTTTCTTGATGCCATATTTAAAAATTCTAGGGGCACCTGGGTGGCTCAGTGGGTTAAAGCCTCTGTCTTCAGCTCAGGTCATGATCTCAGGGTCCTGGGATCGAGCCCCGCATCGGGCTCTCTGCTCAGCAGGGAGCCTGCTTCCCCCTCTCTCTCTGCCTGCCTCGCTGCCTACCTGTGATCTCTCTGTCAAATAAATAAATAAATAAATAAATCTTTAAAAAATAAAAATTCTATATACGTTTCCATTCACTCCGTGTTTTAAAATCGAAGCTTCCTCTCTCCCACAGAACAGAACTAGCCAACTTCGCCCGAGAAACAAGGGACACCATGCCATCCTCCCCCGTAACAGCAAATCACCTTATTTGCTATTGTCTCAACACTTGACCCAGCTGGGATCAAGTCTGCGTCTGTGGAGAACGAATGTCTGTCTGGAACACGGAATCCAAGAGGACGGCGGATGGGGGCCGGGGGGTGGTTCATTGCCTTGGTGCTCCTCGAGCACCCGGCTCCCAGCCCAGCGCCAGGCACGCAGCCGAAATAGCCCGGGGAGGACAAATTCAGCAAGCGGAAGGGAAGAAAAGAGCAGGCATGCTCTGCGGCACCGCGAGGGAGGAGGGCGCGCTCCTGACCTGGCATGATGGTCTTCTTGCATTCCTGGCACTTGGAGGAGTACTCGTGGGAGTAGCAGTCCGTGCACAGCAGCTGGTCCCCCTTGGCAGCGAAGGGCTTGTCCACCAGCGAGCTCTTGCACCGAGAGCACTGGAAGCAGGCCTCGTGCCAGTGTCGGTCCTTATAGGACAAGTCCTGCAGACCCAGAGCATGCAACACGGTGAGAGGGTGGGGGAGGGGGTCGCCACAGCTACTCTGCCCGACCGGCAGCCCTGGGGAGTCCTACACATCCCAGGGAGTCCTACACATCCCGGGGAGTCCTACACATCCCGGGGCAGACGGGGAGCGGAGAGGGGCCGAGGCCTGTGGGCATGCCTGGACCGTTTCCTTGCTGGTGGAATGAGCGGGGCTGGGCTGCTTTCCTCGGGCTGCATTTCGGAGTGACCATTTGGATGCGGGGAGGTGTGTGTCTGTGTGTGAGAAAGACATGTTTTCCAGAAACACATGGGTTTCCCTTAGGTGTGGTCCGTAAGGAAGAGGAATGCAGAACATGCGACTCATTACTGCTTCTCGTTGGCAACTGGCGAGAGAGAAACAGAGCACGGGGCTTAGCTCGGAGGGAACTCAGCAAAACCGAGTGTGCGAGCGGGATCGCAGGGACCCCGGGCAGGACAGAGAAGCAGCCGAGAGGACGGGGACAGATGGAGGGAAGGGGGTCAGGAGAGACTTCCGGTGGACGGCCCATGGTCAGCAGGGAGGTGGGCGGAGGGGCCCAGAGAGGGACTTTCCGGCAGAGAAGAGTACGAACACAGGAGAGGTGAGAGAGAGGGTCCCTGACAGAGGTGTGGTCAGGCTGGAGGGACAGCCCAGGGCCCGGCAGGGGGAATCCAAGCCCAGGCTGGGGCGGGAGGGCCCTTTTAATTCTGCACGGAGATCAAGATGGTCCTAAAGGCAGCAGAGAGGGGATGACCTATTTAAATGGGAAGGGGGAAAAAATCACCTGGGGCCTGACTGGTTATTTTAACAAATGAAACAAAATATAAACTGCTGTAATTTGAGTTAGGGACTATATGGGCAAACTCATTATAAACCGTGAAGCCTGTATTTTTCCGGAAAGAAATCAGTATTTTTCTCTCTCTGGGACACCAGTCCCAATACTCATTGCCAGGCTGTGAGTTTGGGCACCGTGCAGCCCTGAAACGTAAGTATTATTTTGGAAGCTCAGAGAAGCTCAGTAACGGGCCCACAGTCACACGCGCGCATGTAGCTGAGCCAAGCAAGGTTCAAGTTCATGTCCCTCCGATTCAGAAGCTATTGGCAGTGAGCCATTCCAGGTAAACTCCTGGTCGAGCCTATGTTACCCTTTGCTTTCAAAAATGGTACCCTTGATGAGATCTGTACACATCCACTGAAAACGTTCAGAAATAATGCCACGTTTTGTAGGTAAATGAATGCAGCTCAGCATTGCCTTTGTCGAGACTTTGAATAAAGTCAAACAAGCCACTGAAGGCTTGTCCGATAAGAACGGGAGTCAGCCTCTCGTAAGAAGAGTTGGGAGGTTCTGATCATTTTCACTGTGTTAATGCTGAACTATGGAATAAATGCATTTAACATTTTTTTGTTACGGAACACAGTACTGGCAGTTCCTCAACAAATTAAAAATAGGATTACCATATGATCCAGCAATTCCACATCTGGGCATTTGCATCAAGAATCAGACCTGTATCCACAGTAGCATTAGTCACCATTGCCAAAGACATGGAAGCAACCCAAAAGTCCATCAAGGGATGCACGGTAAGAAAAAGGCAGTACGTACCCACGAGAGAATATTATTCAGCCCCAAAAAGGAAAGGAAATTCTGACCCGCGCTACAACGTGCAGGAGCCCTGAGGACATTACGCTCAGTGAACTAAGCCAGATGCAAGAGGACAAATACTCTAGGAGTCCACTCATATGGTGGGAGCCAGAGGCTGGGAGACAGGGACGGAGAGTTAGTGTTTCCTGGGGACAGAGTTGCAAATTTTGCAAGGTGACAACTCCGGGAGGTTGGCTGCACAGCCACGTGAATGCGTGTGGCGCTACTGACCTGCACTCTTCCAAAGGGCGAAGATGGTATATTTCAGGTTATGTGTATTTCACCGCAATTAAAAAAATAGGTTTTGACTATTACACAGCAGGTGGAAAAGCCTTTGCCAAGGTTAGGTGGGTTCCCTCCGTGCTGGTTTCCCTCGGAAAGACTGCTCCTGTGCAAAAGCTGCAAGCGTTTTCTGTGCTCTGTGACTCGCCCACCGCCTGGCTGAGCCAGGAAGCCCAGGAAATGCTCGAGGGCCGAGGGGAGACAGTCCCAGGCCCAGCCCTGAGTGTGGGCTCTGCCCAGGGCATCAGCGTCAACAGACAAGGGCTACACAATGTGTTAGTGAAACAAGAAGGAAAGGAAATACGGGTTCAAGGAAACTTGCCTTTCCAGGCTGATCTTCAAAAAAAACTGAAGGAGGAAGCTCGGCGGGTGACATCATGACCGCAAAGCCACCAGACGTCACCACGGTCTCCACCCCGCTTAGTCAGGCCCCAGATGGCAGGAAAGAGCGGCCGAGGGATCGATGTGCATGGACAGCCATGGAGAAGCTCGTTTCAACGTTCCCGTGGCTTGGAAGCACTGCAGAAACCCATTTTTCCTCCAGCGAACCTGAGTGCATGGCAGCTACAGGTAAACTGATGGGTTGGCAGTCATGAGACACTAAGACGCGCTCCTCCCCACTCGGGGAACCAGCCATGTGGCTTCGCTAGACCTCAGGCAGCAATGCAAGACTTCCGGACCTTCCGAAGCCCGGCGCCCAACCCATCACACCTCTGCGCCCCGGCCCACACCCGGCCTGGCCCTGGAAGGCCCTTCCCCTCCTCTCCAGCTGGCGGAATCCCGCACAGCTGTAAGGCCCAGCTGGCATGCCACCTGCTCCATGAGCTGCCCCGGCCCGGGGGGGAGGGGTGATGGAGTCACGCTCTGCCCCCAGCGAGCACGCCGCAGCCTCGAGCCTGCATCCACACCGTTTTCAAAATCCAGCAGGGAAACCCTTATCTAACTCATTGTGCTATCAGTTTTCCCTGTAGTTCTCTTTCTTGGGCTCTCAGCTTGGGCTCTGTTTGGAAGTCAGAGTTAAGCTAATAAATTCAGGTCACGGCTTCCTCTTGGACTCACTTCTTAAGAAAGCCCACAATACATAGGAAGTGAGAAAAGACTTGATGGCAAGAGGAAGGTAACTAAACACTGCCGGCTTGGCTTTCTGAGGGCATGCTGAGGCTTCTGGCCAAGATGACTGACTCTCGGCGTGGGGCAGGATTTTAGCCACAGGGGCCCCCGAGATGTGGGCTGGCAACTGCCACCCAAAGGCCCAGACCACATCCGTGTGCCTGGCCCCGAGCTTCACGTCACAGCAAATCCTTCTCTCAAAGTCTTGGTACCTGGAGGCCCTTCTCCTTTCTTGCGTTCACAGCTCCAAAGAGACAGTTAGTTTTCGTTCTTAGCACCGACCTCATCCGTCTAGCTTAATTCTGTTACACATGGAGTACATCGTGCGGTCCCCAAAGGACACGGTTTCAATGCTGGAGGTCCAAGGTTAAGAAGTATAGACTCACAGACTTTGGAAGAGCCTCAAAATGTCCTAGAACTATCGTGGTTCTAAGGTCCTCTAGAAAGGGTGAAGGAGAAGGAGAGAGTGAAAGAGAGAGAGAAAGAAAGAAGGATAGCTCTTTTACACATCCCAGAAAACATACCAAGGCTAATTCTGTGCTCACAGAAATGTCATAAATTGCAGTAAACTGTGGCTAAACAATGTAAGATTAGGCCCAAATACTTCCTTTCAGATTGCATTATTTTTCCACTTCGGAAACATTCCTAATACGGGAAGCGCTCGTTGGCTCTGAACTTGCCCTCACTGTGATTCCCGGGGAGCCAGGGGCACGGGCTGGTGGCCTGGCGGGACCCTCGCCCCCTCGGCTGGCTGAAGGTTGCCCCGGGCAGCAGGGTCGCTCCGACTGAGGCTGGTGCTGGCACCCCCCCCCCCCCCATCCTGGGCTGGAGGGAGAAGGTCGGACGCGGATTTCCCAATCCCACCCCTTCTCAAATCCACGCGATGTCACTTGATAGATTCTCAGAGCCCTTCACACTCCGCACTTTGATGTCCTATGTTTTGAGACCTCCGTGGTGTCATATTTTCAACCAAATGTTCCTTCAAATACTTAAGAACAAAGGTCCCGAAGAATGGACGGTGGCAGGAAGGATGGCACTCGCCCTGCAGAGCCCCATCTCAGGTGTCCCCACCGTGGTAACTCACTTAATTCTTGCCACAGTCACAAGGCAGGCAACCCTGTTTTCAGATGTGGGAAGAGAGGCTCATAGGTGACATAAATGTCTCCACGCCTCAGCCGGTGGAAGGTGGACCCAGGCATGTGTCGCTCGAGGCCCCCCCCTTGGCGGGAGGAGGTGTGGCTGCTGAGTGTGGGGTGCCTTTGGGGGTGTGCCTCCTGGGAAACTTCTTTGGTTTTTCAGGGCCTGAGAGGTCCTTCCCACGTGCCCCACCTGGTTAGCCTCGTTCCCAGCTCTGAGGATCCTGCTTCCTTCATTTCCCTCTAGAAACACATTCTTCTCTTCGGGGAGGACGTCCGAATACATAGGCATATTTTCAGTGCTCATTACAAACGCTGTGGACAAATTACATGGAAACTCTACAAAGATGATTCACTCACTAAGCGCTTTAAAAATCACCTCAACAAATAAAAAAGTGCTGGGCGTGGGAGTTGGACTGTGAGGACGCATCTGGAAGAGTAGCCTTTCCTACATCGGCCCGGAGGGTGGGTGGGGGAGGCCTGCATCCTGCTCGAGGCAGGACCAACAGGTGGTTCCAATCGAACCTCCTGCCTCCTGCACCGGCTGTGGTCAGGAGCCTTCTAGAAGTCTAGCGGAGGCAGCTAGATTTCACGTGGTGGGGGAAGAGCCTCTGCCTCCCCTCTCAGTCCTCTGGCTGCTTTCTGCCCAAGGACCCCAGAGATTTTCTGATCCTCGGAACTTCACAGATGTCCGCGGAGACACTTACAGTTTGGCCAGTGGGCATGTACCAAATTGAGTATCAATTCGATGTTTCCCGCTTAATTACTCGGGAGCTGGAAAGTATGTTTTAGAAACACACTGAGCTAGCTGTGCGGCCCAGAGTTTGTTCAAGTCTCTGCTTTGTGAAGCGCACAGGACTAGCAGCCATCTCTGGAGTTAGGGACCCCCCCGCCCACATTGTCCTTAGTTTCTCGACTTTTTTGAAGGCCAGAACATAAGTTAGACCCATCTAGAAATATCTGTCATCAGGCCAAAAAAATTAAAAAAATTTTTTTTTTGCTAGTATTCACAGATGTCCAAGAAAAATTTCAGGAACAAGGTAATGTTAGAGGAGCATGAAATTTTATTTGCAGGACCTGTTCTCACCTATTCCACTGGTGCTAAAATGTACATTTCCTCAGAGTAACTAAACAGAGAAACAAATACATCGGAGTGAGTGCATAGAAATATTTTCAAACCTATGTGAGCTAACGACCAAAAACGGGTCCTGAAGTCCCATCTATATCACACAGAAGTCTCCCTACTGGCAACTTGAGCCTGATTCCCATCAGCGTGCCAAGATTTCAAATCTCTACGCACGTGCATGTCCTGCAGAGGAGGAGCTGAGCAGGGCTCCCAGTGACTCTGCTGTTTTAAGCCAGGGGAAGGGCCACCAGATGACAGCTCCGTGGCTCTCCAGAGCGCCCCGCCTGCCAGGACTTTCAGGTTTGCTTCCTGAAATAACAGGAATGTTTTTCCTATCCTTGCTTCCTCCCCAAAGTCAACGACATAATGACTTCTGAAAGTCAAGCAAACCATCCCAAATATTCAAGGAGCCCCGAAGGGGCCAAGCCGAACTTCAAGGAAGCATCTCTTTTCCTTCCACAGTGCAGAAAAACCACAAGGCATAACTCCGCGTATAGGAACCCATGCACTGGGGTTGAAAAGTTCAGCACGATTAATGCCTGACTTTGCAGCAGTCTTGTTGATTTTGGCCCCGTTTAGGGGGTTCTTGTTTTCTGCTCATCAAGTGTGTGCCAAAGGATCACTAGTTTTAAGGGTCTTTGCACTAAATCGTACTGGGAGAAATGAGAAAGGACTGCTGCTTTGTTTTTACTTTAGCCACTGGTCAAGGATGACTAGCCCCAAATATCCAAAACCTGTCCTCTAAACCAGTCTTGTTCTTTGTCCAAATCATACATGAGCCTCTCACCTACTTAAACCCATTCCAGGTTAAATTTTTATGAGGGATTGTTTTATTCCTCACCCCCCCCCCCCCGCCCGTCTCTTAGTTCTTCCTCCAACCCAACATTTTTATTGATGTTCCCATAATGCAAACAGATCGAGAGAGAGGGCGAAGCTTCCAGGGGGCGCGTGTGGAGGGAACGTGCTGCAGAGAGAATAGGGAAATAGTCAGATGGCGTTTACGAGGCCATCGGCTGCTATTCGGAGCACTGCGGCTGGGTATCCACGTACTGTAATAACCCCATCACGTTGGCACCTGTTTTATCTGCCTTTCAAAGGGGAAGATGGGCACAGAGAGGTCAAGTAACCAGCGCAAGCGCACACAGCTAGTGAGACACAGAGCCGGGACCAAACAGGGCAGTTTGGGGTCGGGGCACTTATGCCTGGCCTCGTAAATAAAGGAACAGGGACTAAGAGCCTTCTAAGAACCCACGAGGGACAGCGAATCATTCATCAGACAACGCTAGAGACAGGATGGTATCTCCTTTTTAGACAAGCAAGATCGGCCTCCTTTTGATCAGGCCCCCTCCCCCCTGCACATTCTGAAGTTTAGGCAGGCCTGCCGCTGCTCGGTTTCTTTTAGGCAGGCCTCCCCTGTTCCGTAGCCAAAAGTTACGTGGCTGTGGCCTGGTTTCACGTGGCCCGGGCTGCAGAGGCTTTGTCTCTGCTCTGGGCAAAGGCTTCCCGCCACGCAGGATGGAAGTCATTCCCCCAACTGTCACCAAATACCCAGCAGCAGAAACAGACGGTGTGGCCCTCCACTTCCCGCCTTTCTTGGGAATGACGTGATAGAGGAAAGAAATGTCACACCCGTCCTGGCTGGGTCACCACCCCCCACGGCAGACATGGCCTAACCCGATCTGGCAGCAGCTACGTACTGATGAGTTCCTAGCCACGGAGGAGAGAGGCAGAGGCAAAGCTCTCTGCAGAGTGCAAGGGAAGAGAGTGGAAGAGAGACCCCAAGATGCCCCAAATGGCCTTGAAGTCCGTTAAGCTGGGAATTCCTTTGGAGCTACCCAAGGGACCCCAAGGTGTACCAGTTCCGTGGCTCCGAGGAGGACAGTCCCTTAAGTTTGTCAAGTGTATTTTAGCAACTGGTTAGCAGGTGAAGATGTCAGAGATCTTAGCAACACGGGTGAACCTCCAGGTTGGACTAAGAGGTGCTGAGAAGCACGGGCTAGGGTCCTCAGCGCTCAACCCCGGCCAGTCAGCACGATGACCCGCGGCCTCCGCTGAACCTGTTGTCATCATCCACAACGGGAAAGCTGGTCATCATCCCTTGGGCGTGAGCCTTTCCACTTGGAAAAGAAACACTACCAATCCTGACCTTCTCCCACTGAGAAGAAAAGAGCCCCTAAGGTTCCAATGAGGTTAGTGCTTTTTGTGCCCATTTATCTGGGAATCAGTTCCGGGTCACTCATATGCCCATTCCCCCACCCAGTGCACAGGCAAACATGAGTGAGACAGCATTGCCTTCTGGAAAGCCACAGTACTGGGAGGCGGGGCGGGGGGGGGGGCAGGGGCGGTGTTTGATCGGGACACCAACAGCCACTATGTAAGAAGTGGGCTCAGGGCACAGCGTGGACGTCACCAAGTGTTAGGGAATCAGGAGTGGGCACAGTGCAGCCGGAGGAAGGAGGCTTGGAAAGACTTCTTGGCCGGAGGGGACGAGCCCATCAGAGGGGGCTCAAGAGACGGAATTTCAATGGGCACCAAGGGTCAGAGCTTCGGCACAAACCACACACAAGCCCGTGGTTTCTGGGGAGCACTGAGGGGCCCCGGAGTAGCGGGCGCTGCCCGGGGGAGGCCCCCGTACCTTGCAGTCACAGCCGATGGGTTTCCCACACTCCTCGCAAGTGCTGGCGTAGAGGGCCTCGAAGCACGCCACGCAGTAGGGGCTGTCCTCCCGGAGGATATACTTCTTGCCGAAGAGAGATTCTTGGCAATGGTGGCAGTCAAAGCGCTCGGTCATTGTGACGCCGGCTCTTCAGCAGCCTATCGACAAGAAGAGAAAGAACGGTTCTGGTGAGCACACTCCGTGATGCTGTCCACTGTCATCTTTAGCCAAGGGGTGGGATCCCCTCTGGGTGAAGAACTGAAACTCACCCTTTCAATAGCTGTGATTTTCAGTGATACTTACAAAAAAAAAAAAAATTAGCCCAGGGGCAGTTTGGTGGTTTGAATGCATTTCACTTCCTAAAAAGTCCATCCCCCCTGCCGCTATTGACCGGGTCACGAAAAGCTATGTGGATTTTGGATACAGGGAGAACCAGCACGGGAGCTCTCATCCCGGCAGGGCTGTGTGTCTGCTTCAAACATGTGACGCTGCCTTACCTCTTCCCTTTCTCCCTGCCCCCAAAATAGATAAGGCTGGGATAGAAATATGTTCGTGTCTATAAAAAGATTTTCCATGAGCTCCCCTTTATGATGCATAAGTTTGAAGAGTAAAAAACCACAGTGTCCAGAGGGATGGGGTATCGGAGTTGGTAAACCTGAGAAGCCAAAAGAACATTACCCTTGACCTTGACGTGACCTTGGGAAGCGCAACCTCCGCTTGCACTAGAAAAACTGCAGTATGTCCCTGGGGGCGGGTCACTTCTCCCCTATGAAAAGATGACCCTTCAGCTGCCCAGGTGTCCAGATACGGGATAAAGGGACAGGCTGGCTTCCAAGAACAGAGATTATCACGCAGTGGGAAACTCAGTGACCATGGTCAATGGCTCTCGAGGCAACACCTGAAGCCTTTCAGAGAGGAACGGGAATGCATCTCCGTGCCAGTCACCCTGCATTTTTTCCAGGGCGTGCATAGAGCGTGCACCGGCAGGGTGGTGGTGGGGGAGAAGTGGGGGGATGAGGAGTGGGGAGGAGGGTGGTGGGAGGAGCTTCTCAGCCGCAGGTGCTGTCCCCATACAAACATGCTGGAACTGCGGGCAAGAACGAGGCCGCCATGGGCGCACTTGGTGTGGAGACGTGCCTCCACGGTGCTGAAAACACAGACTCAGTCTTCTTCAGGAATATTTTTTCAAGTGGCAATATTTCATTTGCTAAAAGTGAAAAGTTTTAGAAGTTGTTAACTAGGGAGACTGACTCTAACTCTGAGCCATGTCTCGCGAACTCTAATTACACTTGGTTCAATGTTCGTTGCCTTCAAACCATTTAAGAGTGAAATTCCAGGATGGCCTGTGGTGCAAATACAATATGGCTGCCTGGTTTATGACAACAGCAAATGTGATAGTGTTTATTAATTGTGTGCTCTTGTGTATACAAGGTCCCGACAACGGTAAGCAAAGAAAGAAACATCCTCAGGCGTCGGTACTTGGTGATTTCCGTGTTTATAGAACAATTTTTTTCCGAGAGTATTAACCATGCAGCTGGACCCATGTGGCAGGATCTGGCCTTCTAAATTGCTCTTCCCGGAGTTAAAGAAAACATTGTCTGGACATTCTTGTGATAACATTACAAGATGAGGCTCTTGTGCATTTGAATTATTCTTCTGAAACCCAATGTACAAATATCCTTTGTACCCAGGCCATCTCGGATTGCTCAGCTATATTGGCAGAAGATGCAAATGCTTTCCTGTAATTCCTTAGTTACTGCCCCTTGAAAGTGGCAATTGTTTATGTCATCACAATCGAGAGCTGTCTTTCCACCATATATATTTTTCCAGTAAAGGTCGCCATGTTGGGGAACCGGACGCTGATTGCCTGTTCTTTGCACACAAACGTAAGAATGATGATCTGAGAATTTGAACTATGAATAACAAAGGGAGACAGAACTATAAAGTAGAATTTTAAAAGCTGGAAACCGTTCCTGAGATTATCCACGACAACTACCTCATTTTATGGATGCAGACACCAGCGTCCAAGATTATTAGTGAAAAAAGATTCACGTGAGCGTTCCCCCAAAAAGCCATCTTATTTAGAAAACACAAACTTGCGATCTAAAAAGCGGTTCCGCGGAGACTCGGACGAAGCGCAGATCCTGCTAAGGGAGGGATATAGACTGTACGAGGTCATCTCTTCGGAGACCATTTCTATATTCTCGAGCCCGTGAAACGGGGGAACTTTTTCCATCAACGTCATGATCACGATGTCGCTTGTGTGTACCTGGCATATGAGTGTTTCCTACCTCCTAGTTCCATGGGGCCGGGACAGAAATTATCTAAGGGAGTAAACTCTGAGAACAAGGAAGGCTCTGCGTCTGGTCAAAGGTCCACGGAGGCTCTCTGGAGATGAATGTCATCAGCCCTGACAGGACTTGGTGCAGTGGCGGCCACCCGCCCGGAGGGGCTGAATGAGATTCTCATGATGGTGGCTCTCTCCTCCATCTGGTATCTTGTCTTCTCTAAGACAGAAGTCACGGCAACTCTAAGGATCTGGAGATTGACTCCTGTCAAAGTCAATTTGACTCCTGTCAAAGCAATGGGTTAGGGTGTAAAATGAGCACCCATCACTGAGGAGGGGAGAGCAGAATACGCTTGATCTGCGAAGGTCCCTTCTGGATTCCCAGAGACTTTAGGAAGCACAGACCCTGAGAATCAAAAGAAGTAGACCAAAAGCTAAAATGAAAACGAGGGGCTTCCCTTCCCTTCTGTCTCCAAGTATCAAACACCAAGTCTCCCTTAAGTAGATGCTACCAAATAGAATAGTCTTTTTTTAAGTGTGTATTTAAACGTAAACTATTGATCTTAAGCTTTTTTTTTTTTAATGGGGAAAACATATCTATGGTGCTACATTAGAAGGTCCCCATAACTTAGCATTTTTAATCCTACAGAACACCGGATTATTTATTCATTCCAGAAGCATCAGCTGAGCAGGAACTGTGCGTCAGATGGTACTCAAAGTGCTGGAGATACAAAGATGAATACGGTCCAGGAGGAAAACAGATATCCAGTTGATCCTTGAAAAACCAGCATCTACACCATCAAAAATCCACATGTAACTTGTGACTCCCCCAAAACCTAACTGCCAATCACACAGTCGATGAACGCGTATTTGTATAGGATATGTATTATACACTATATTCTTATAATAAAGTAAGCTAGAGAGAAGAAAATGTCATTTAGAAAATCACAAGGAAAAGAAAATACATTTACTGTAGTGTACTATGCTTACCGGAAAAAAAATCTGTGTGTAAGTGGGCCCGCGTGGTTCTAACCCCTGCTGCTCAAGGGTCAATGGTGTGTCAGATAGCTTATAAAACTCCATGCTCAGGGGAGTGAGGGAGAGACACAGAGAGTCCTGTGGGAAGGCTCCCTGGAGGTGTCTCCCTGCGCTGGACAAGGATAGGCCAGGCGATACTGAAGGCCGGCGGGCAGAGGGCAGAGGCCTGATGAAGAGCAGAGGAAGATGAGCCCAGGGAGCTGAGAAGGTAGTCAAAGCTCAAAGAAAGGAGGGCCTGTATTCTTGACCTTGTACTTGGCTCTGCCCTGTAGGCCCTGGGTATCATCATGAGTGAGGCTCAGCTGAGAGTCTACTGGGCAAAGTCCCCATTTTGCCACGTGGGATGTGAGGAAGACAAAACTCACGGGTGTTTCCAGGGTGTCGGGGTCTACGTCTGAGTCATTTCTTTCAATAAAAATCGGGACATCTTGGCTCTGTAAGGATTCTCTTTCAACCTACTCAAGTACTATGGTCTGAAGGTCCGCTTCCTCCTGGCGGGTTAGACTTGGCTCCTGCCCATCACTGGCCATCACTGGCCATCACGTGGGACCCAGAAGGGCTCAGAGCAGTGAGCAGGCATCGTGCAAGGAGCCACCTGAGCCAGAGGCGTGGCTGCTGACTTGCTATTTCCTTGAACCGACTCCAAATGACTGCATCCGGGAGTTCTCCTCCCCCAACTCCCTGCCCGGGGCTAACTCATTCGCTGATGTCATTCCCCCTTCGGCTCCGAGTGAGCAGGATATTTGACAAAGCTGGCTGGTAGGGGACAGGCGTGGCTCCGGAGGTCTGGGTGAGGCAAGCCCCGGGGCTGGGGGGAGGGTTGGAGTGGGGGGGGGAGGGTTGGGGGGGTGCGGACACACACACCGAGGACTGGGCTGCAGGCGGGAGGCACCTGACTGTCTCTCGGGGTCTCCCGTGGGCCCAGCTTTGGGGCAGGTAGGAAAAGAAAGGCTCCCCGAGCCCTGGAGCTGTGATGCACAGGCTCACCTACCAACATTACTATTATTTTAAGTCCCCAGGCTTATAAAAGCCAGTTATTTTTATCTCTGCAGATTTAAAAACCGTGAAACAAAGTTCGAGAGGGGAGAAGTGTCAGAGCTGGGAACACGAAAAATACAGAGAAAGGGAAGGGGAAGGAGAGAGGAAGGAGAAGTTGAGAGATGGGAAGAGGAAGGAGAAAGAAAGGAGGGTAAAGAGGGGAGAAAGACACAAGGACACCAGAGCCAGGAAGCTCATGAACTTTCTTTTTCTTTCTTTCTTTCTTTTTTTTAACCGGAGAATGTCTTGGGTATACAGGGAGGAGGCTGGCGAGCTGGCCAGCCCATGAGTGCAGGTACCTGGCCTGTCCTTTCCAGAGCGAGGCGGCAGGGACTTGCCTAAAGAGGCCAGAGTTGCAAAAGAGGTCTCCCTTAAGCATTGTCTTCAAAGCTCCCTTTATTCGGATACTGACTTTGATCTGACCCCAGAGAGGCCATTTTCCTCCTCCTGAAGATCCACCTCTTTCTCTATCAACCCTGCTTTACTAGCTGTTTCTAACGTAGTCAGTTCTTAAAGAGAAATCTGCAAATATTCCCAACTCCTTCCCACAACTCAAGCAGCAGTGTACGTAAGTCAGTCTCTGCTGAAACCACAACCATCTTTAAATGACGCCGGTGAGGGACGCCTGGGTGGCTCAGTGGGTGGAGCGTCTGCCTTCGGCTCAGGTCATGATCCCAGGGTCCTAGGATTGAGCCCACATTGGGCTTCTCGCTCAGAGAGAAGCCTGCTTCTCCTTCTCCCTTTGCCTGCCACTCTCCCTGCTCGTGCTCACTCTCTCTCTCAATCTGTCAAATAAATAAAAATCTTTTATAAATGAAAGAATGAATGAATGAATGACCCTGGTGGAAAATTCCATTGCTTATCAATAGTCAGGACTTTTTGGAGAGAATTCAGAAAATCAGCCTGCTGCATGTGGGCTCTTTTCAAACAATGTATTTAAAAAGGCAGTGTTTTCATGACACCATGCCACACGGCGGCCGCCTGTGTCCCCCACGGAACCATAAGCGCTGTGACTTTGCCACCCGCTGGCAAACACAGGGTCAACCGCTTGACAGATACTTGGGGGATGAACAGACAAATGGAGGAGGACTACAAACACGCGGGCAAAAATCAAGAAGGAAAACGAGGAATGTTTTCTGGGCACCGTCCCCTCCGCATACCAAACCTGCCACGTAATGTGGTTGGGCACCCAACGCTCTTCAGATTTCTCCTGTAACAGACCCCGAGCCTCATTCCTTCTCCTGTGTCTCTGGCCTCTTTCCCCCTTCCAGATCAACTCTGCTTCCACAGCGGGCAGACTCTTTCTTTCTTTCTTTTTTTTTTAAGATTTAATTTATTTATTTGACAGACAGAGATCACAAGTAGGCAGAGAGGCAGGCAGAGAGAGAGGGGGAAGCAGGCTCCCTGCTGAGCAGAGAGCCCAATGCGGGGCTCGATCCCAGGACCCCGAGATCATGACCTGAGCCGAAAGCAGAGGCTCTAACCCATTGAGCCACCCAGGCGCCCCGGGCACACTCTTTCTTATTGGGTTTGGGTCCTATGCCCGGAACACACAGCTGCACCGTCTGCGAGAGGCCTCGTCAGCTCAAGGAGCAAACACCAGGCAGATGCTTCCAAGCATCTCTGCGAAAAACTCGCCAGAGCCCCTGACACAGGCTCCAGGTATCCGGGTCTGGCCCTGCGCGGACACAGCTTGCCTGTGAATCCAAGATCCTCTGTGCAACGGCTCGGGCTTTCACCTCTGTAACTGTCGCCAGAGAGCGCCTCGCGCACTTTGCTTTCCTGTGCACGGAAGTACGGCCACGCAAACAGGGCTCCCCTCCAACACTCCGTTAGTCTGCTCAACTGTTTCATATAAAGAAAAATTCCAGTGAACGCAATAGAGGTGCAAGTTCAAGGAGTTTGCTATTTGAAAGAATATAGGTATGTACTTAGAATCCATTTGAAATTGATTTTTTAAAAAATTTATTTATTTATTTGAGGGAAGGAGGGAGAGAGAGAGCATGAGTGGGGGAAGAGGCAGAGGCAGACTCCCCGCTGAGAAGGGAGCCCAACACGGGGCTCAATCCCAGGACCCTGAGATCATGATCTGGGCTGAAGGCAGACACTTAACAGACTGAGCCACCCAGGTGCCCCTAGAAATTGATTTTTAGATGGTTGGTAAGGTGTGAGCTTGGCTAGGCCTACTACTATGTGATAAACTTCTGGATTAATTTTTTTTTCTTTTTTTTTTTTTTAATTTTATTTATTTATTTGTCAGAGAGAGAGCACAAGCAGGCAGAGAGGCAGGCAGAGGCAGAGGGAGAAGCAGGTTCCCTGCCGCAAGCAAGGAGCCCGATGCGGGACTCGATCCCAGGCCCCTGGGATCATGACCTGTGCCGAAGGCAGCCGGCCAACCAACTGAGCCACCCAGGCGTCCCACTTCTGGATTAATTTAATGAGACTTTACCGAGTATATGGGCAGGAGTCAGGGATGTTTCATAATCTGATACCGAAAAACAGGTAACTTTCAAAAACTTAAAAAAAATCTTGCTTTGTCTCTGATGGTTTTATGAAATGTTCTGTGGGAGGGGCACCTGGGTGGCTCAGTTAGTTGGGCCCGCCTGCTCTTGATTTCAGTGGAGGTCATGATCTCCGCGTCCTGGGATGGAGCCGCAGCATCGCTGGGCTCTGCACTCAGCAGGAGTCTGCTCAGGGATTCTCTCTCTCCCTCTCCTTCTGTCCCCCACCCTGCTTGAGTGCCCCCCCCTTTCTAAAATAAATAAATAGATCTTTGGGACGCCTGGATGGCTCAGTTGGTTAAGCATCTACCTTCGGCTCAGGTCATGATCCCAGGGTCCTGGGATCGAGTCCGGCATCGGGCTCCTTGCTCAGCAGGAAGCCTGCTTCTCCCTCTGCCTCTCCCTGCCACTCTGCCTGCTTGTGCTCTCTCTCTCTCTGACAAATAAATAAATAAAATCGTAAAAAAATAAAATAAATAAATGGATCTTTATAAAAAATAGGGAACGTCTTATGTGAGAGACAATGCTTGACTAACGTAAACCGCTATCTTCCAAATTATCTTTGGAATACTGAATAGTGACAAGAAATGGGAAAATAATAAAAAATGCAAGGTTTCCCACCTTAAGTTCATGAATACAAGAACGATGATAATGGTTTGGTGTCCCATATGCTTTTAAAACCAATCAGTAAGAATGTACTGAGTAACCACTATCCTCTGCATACTGTTTTAGGCCCTGGAAGACTGGAAAAAAACATAGGATCTCTAAAAGGGTCCCAGAACAGTTCTAGCTCCAAAGAATTTCAATCACTTTTAAGAGACTATCTTGTCATTTAATCTCAAAACATGTCAACTCAGTCAACGCAAGACAGGTGTAATTATGCCGGCTAGAATGGCGGGCTGACTCAGGCTCATAAATCAGCGCCGTGTGGGGGCTTTGGGGGGGAGGTCCCCCCCACCCTATAGCTCTACCACCACCTTCCTGGGAACACGGGAACACATTATTTATGATTTGTTTCCACAGGAACAAAATGAAATCTGCTCACTCTCTCTCAGCAGTCTCCCCCAATCTCCAAAAGGAATTGTTTAAATTGTTTAGTTTCTGTCTGCCGGGCCTTCCATCCGCCATGAGCCCCAACAGGCCTCTTCCTATGGCGACACCCACTGTCCATGACGGACTGGCATCTTCCCTCTCCTGGTCCTGTTCCTTCATGGTGTTGCTTTAGTGTCCTGCCTCAGGACCCTGTCAGGACAGGCTTGCACATCTCCGGCTTCCTTCTTCATTGGCTCGCTGATTCTCAGTGGTTCCAAAAGTTGTATCACTGAACACGGACAGATCTGTTTTCTTTTGGACTAGAAACCTAAGTATCTCCAGACTTCAAGGATGCCCTGTGATATTCATTTTCTTTACCCACAAAAACAGGGTGGCTGCTTCTCTTACTGGCACAGACGTCACCTGTGTTACTTAGTACCACAGCCTCAAGATCTTTAAGCCACAGCCTGACTCAGGGAAGTAAACGCACGGTTTACAAGGGCCAAGGACGAGCATGATGACACATGATGTTCAAGTTCAGACTTGGTGTGAGAATCACTCAGGACACCTGAACTGATGGTTGAGACACAAGATGCTGCCCCAGGCCTCTCAGTAGATCTCCGGGAGGGAGGCTGTACTTCCCAACAAAAGGAAAGGCAACACCACCAGTGGCAAAGCAGTCATGGAATCTTTAAAAGGCAAGACTGATCGCTGGTGGGAGAATTTTTTTTTTTTTTTTTTTAAGATTTCACTTATTTATTTGAGAAAGAGAGATTGAGAGAGAGCATGAAAGGAGGGGTAAAGGTCAGAGGGAGAAGCAGACTCCCCGCCCAATGCAGGACTCGATCCCAGGTTTCTGGGATCATGACCTGAGCTGAAGACAGTTGCCCAACCAACTGAGCCACCCAGGCACTCGGGAGAATTTTTTTTAAAGATTTTATTTATTATTTATTTGTTTATTTGTTTATTTATTTGAGAGAAAGAGAGAAAGAGTGAGTAAGAGAGCAGGGGAAAGGGCAGAGGCAGAGAGTCGCAAGCAGACTCCATGTTGAGTGCGGAGCCCGACACAGGGCTCAAATTCACGACCCTGAGATCACGACCTGAGATGAAACCAAGAGTCAGGCACTTAACTGACTGAGCCACCCAGGTGCCCTGTTGGCAAGAGAATTTTTAAGCGAGGTTATTAGAGAACTGTATTAGGTTCTCCCGAGAGACAGAACCAACAGGATATATACATATGTATACATATATACACACATACATATATATATAAAAAAAAGAGATTTATCACAAGGCATTGGTTCGCACTCTTATGGAAACTAAGAAGTCCCCAGATCTGCAGAAGGCCTGAGAACCAGGAGAGCCAATAGCATAAGTTAACAGTTCAAAAGCCAGCAGGCCCAAGACCCAAGAGCTGAGTGTCAGTTCGAGCTCAAAGGCTGGAAAGGACCGATGTCCCCGCTCTGCAGCCAGGCCGGGGGAGTGTCCTCTTACTTAGTTTTCTCTTCAGTAGGAGTCTGAAGGCTGTAAACGATTGATATCCCAGCCCAATGGTCAGGTAAGAGGAATTCCCGGTTGCTCAACCTTTATGGTCAGGCCTTCAACTGATTGGATGAGGCCCACCCATACTGGGAAGGGCAATCTGCTTCACTCAGTCTACAGATTCAGATCTTTTCTCATCCAGAAACACCCTCACAGATATGCCCAGAAGTAGTGGCTGAGCAATTGTCTAGACATCCTGCGGCCCAGTCGAGCTGACATAAAATTAACCATGGTAGAGCCCAAAGTCGAAATCCACAATTCAAGATAGCAGAGGTCCCTGGTGACTCACCCCAAAGTCACAATGCCTGCTTGGCCTCCTGGAAGACCAGGCTCTTGGTCACTAAGAGAAGATCCTGGGCATTTTGCTCAAGGTGGTCATGTTGGAGAAGTGGCTTCTCAGTATAATTCCACCTATCAGTGGGCTTTGATGGAATTCTCCTAAGAAAACTACACAGGAAGTATCCAATAGCTCTTTCTGTTCACTTAAGCTCAAGGACTTTGTATCTCATGGCTCCTGAGGCAGAGGGAAGCTTACCTACTCCAGCCCGCTTGTTGACAGATGAAGCCACCCTACCCCCAGAGGCTGGGTAGCGCATCCTTAGATGCAGAACACGGATAGAACCCAGGCCTCCTCGAGTGCCTGCGTGGCTCAGTCAGTTAAGCATCCGACTCTTGATTTCGGCTCAGGTCATGATCTCATGGGTCATGAGATCAGCCCCATGCCGGGCTCCTTGCTCAGTAGGGAGTCTGATTAAGATTCTCTTCCTTGGGGCGCCTGGGTGGCTCAGTTGGTTAAGCATCTGCCTTCGGCTCAGGTCATGATACCAGGGTCCTGGGATCGAGGCCCATGTTGGGCTCACTGCTCAGCGGGGAGCCTGCTTCCCCCTCTCCCACTTCCCTTGCTTGTGTTCCCTCTCATTGTGTCTCTCTGTCAAATAAATAAAATAAAAATCTTTAAAAAAAAAATTCTCTCCCTTTCCTTCTGCCCCTCCTTCCCCTCGTTCTCTCTCTCTCAAATTAATAAATAAATCTTAAAAAAAAAAAAAAAGAACCCAGGCCTCCCAACATCCATCCTATAGGGCTTTGTCCTCAACTCAGACCTCTTTCAGTACCGGAAGTGGTTCAACAAGCAACTGTGGGTCAAAATATGTGGCAGAAGGCCTCTGTGAAATACTCAGTCATGTCCCCAGTACTTTAGTGATCAGAACTTAGGCCCTCCAGTCAAGCTGCCTCTGGTCAGATCGAAGGGCCACCATATACTGGCTGGGAAACCTTGAACAAAAGTTACTTTGATCTCTCTGTGCTTCAGTTTCTCTGCAAAGACAAGGATGATATCAATACATATACTACTTACGACATGCAGGCTTGATGACAACCCTTCAAGCAAGCCACGATCACCTCTGTGTTTCCCAGTTGAGGAAACCGAGGTCCCCGGAGGTTAGATGACTTAGTTCGGGCTGCACAGCTAGACGTGGAGGAATGTGACGTCCGGCAGCCTTGCTCCAGCCACGCATGCCCACTAGCCACACCTGTCTCATAGTGTATTTGTGAGGATTAAATGAGACTGTGAATGTAAGTGCCCCAAACAGTGCCTGGTCTATAAGAAGCTGATTTAGTGGGGTGCCTGGGTGGCTCAGTGGGTTAAAGCCTCTGCCTTTGGCTCCGGTTGTGATCTCATGGTCCTGGGATCGAGCCCCGCGTTGGGCTCTCTGCTCAGTGGGGAGCCTGCTTCCCCCGTCTCTCTGCCTGCCTCTCTGCCTACTTGTGATCTCTCTCTCTGTCAAATAAATAAAATCTTTAAAAAAAAAAACCGATTTAGCCGTCATTAATATGCTGCTGTGTATAAAGCATTTTAAAGCACGGCACGATAATAAACACTGGAAACCCAGTTCTGTATACAGTTGGCCCTCCAACAACTTGGGTTTGAACTGTACAAGTCCACTTACATGTAGATTTTTTTTTGCATAAATACATCACTGTGATGAATGTGTTTTATGATTTTCTGAATAACACTTTCTTGTCTCTATCTTTATTGTAAGAATACAGTGTACAATACATATAACATATAAAATATAAAATATGTCTTACTAACTTTATGGGATCAGTAAGGCTTCCAGTCAACAGTGATTAAATTTCTGGGGAGTAAAGAGTTATACTTGGATTTTCAACTGCGTGGGGGGGGGGGTCAGCATCCCTAACCGCCACGTTGTTCAAGGGTCAAATGTATTAACTGATCATCCTTAAAAATTCAGAGTGAGCGAATTCAGAGGCAAACACTGTGAAAAAAATTTTACATAAATGCACAATGAAATGTTCTTCACTGAGTTTGGTTCTATGGAAGTTTAAGAGTCAGACTAGAAATCCCTGTACTTGCCTCAAACGCGGTTTGGTGTAAATCGCCTTCAGGATGTCAGAGCTTTCCCCCTCTAACATATTATTACAAAACACAGGTAGGCAGAGCTAGCCAAAGCTGCAAGAAGTATATGACCTTGTGTTTCGAACACAGTTCTCCTGATTATAAGCCCTACCTGTGATTTATTACCTCCCAAAGTGCAATGTAGTGCACACCGTAAGTGCACATCATGGAAGGCAGCCCTATACATTTCATTTAACCTGGGCTAGACTAGTTCCAACAGAAACCCAAACTGGGATCTGAAAAGAAGCATGATTGATTGTTGATTTAAATAGGAAACAACACTTAACACTCTCTTCCCCAGATTTCAGGTATGCTAAAATATCACCCGGCGACCACTTAAGAAGATCAGAAATTTTCTCCTTTAAAATAAGCCAACATTTTTAAATCTGATAGTTCAGTCTTTTAAGTTTTACAGGAGTCGGTGCCTGAGGTCACATGGGGAGCTCCACATCTTTGGACCCAAGGGAAATGCCCCGACACCCCCACAGGCAGCCGGCAACCCCGGTGCTCGCACACTCTCGAGTCCTGGCCCCCAGGAAGGCCAGGGGCGGTCACCTCCCCGTGCGGGACCGGCGGCCAGCCTTTGCCCAGGGCTCTCCTGTGGGTGGCAGTGACCCTGCTCCCACCCAGAGGTGACCCGCCTGGCCAAGACTCAGACATCGGTCTTCTCTCCCGGCATGGAGTGGTGGGTTCCTCCTGAATTATAGTGCCCCCACCTCGTGCTCTCCCCAACACTGTTCGGCTCCCCTCCCCCTCTCCCCCTCCCCCCGCCCCCGGCTCACCCCCAAGGCTAGGCTCCCTTCTCCCCGAGTATCCCCAAGGCTCGTTACCCTCTTCCAGGTGTCCTCTCAGTTCGGCTCCCTTCTACCCTGCCTTTCTCGGGGTCTCCGCCGTGGCTCGGGGTCTTCCCCTCTCCCCGGGTATCTCCACGGTTCTGTCCCCCTCTCCCGGAGTCACCCCACAGATACACTCCCCTCTCCCAGGTGTCCCTACAGTTCTGCTCCCCTCTACCAAGCTTTAATCCAGGTCTCCCGCGCCGCTCCGCTCCCCTCTGCCTGGGTACCCCCACGGTTCTGCTCCCTTCTCCCAGGTGTCCTCAGGGTCCTACGCCCCTTGCCCGGGGTCACCCCACAGCTGCTTTCCCCTCTCCCCGGATCTCTCCAAGGTTCAGCTTCCGTCTCTCGAGTCTCCCCGAGTCTCCCCGCATCTCGGCTTCCCGGTCTCCGGACCGCCTCCAGGGCCTGGCTCCCCCTCGCAGCTGTCCCCACGGCCCTGCTCCCCTCCGCCCCGGTCGCCCCCAGGGCTCCGTCCCCCTTTCCCGGGATCTCGCCCGCATCTACGCTTCCCTCTCCGGAGTCTCCCCCACGGCTCCAGTCTCCCCGGCTCTCCCGCGGCTAGCCCTCCCCCCCCCGACCCACGGTCCCCAAGGTGTCGCCTTCCCGCGGGTGCGCGGGCGGAGGGCACTCACCGCGCGGCGCGGGCGGGCTCTGGGGACCGGGCGGGCGGCGGGCGGGCGTCCCGGGGCGGCAGCGGCGGCGGCGCAGGGCTGCGTCGGGGCGGCCGGCCGGGTGGAGCGCGGCGGCTCCCGCCCGAGAGAACCCCCGCCGTGTCATTTGACCATATAAGGAGACGCACGCCTCCGAGACGCCGGCGGCGCGGGCTCGGCGCGCGGGCAGCGGCGTGGGGGAGCGGGGGGCGGGTACCCGTCGGCCTCCCGGTGGCCTGGGCGCTCGCGGACCCCGACTCTTTGTGTGCTTTGGGCTCCGATCCCCCTGGGTCTCTAACGCGCGGGGGTTACCGGAGCTCTGTGCCCGGCGTGGGCTCACAGGGCCGAGCTGGGGGCCAGGGCCTCCCCACGCCGGGGCGGAGTGGCATGGGTCTCCCCACGCCCGCACTCTCCGCCGGCGGTCCGGGGAACGCGACGCCAGCCGAAGCCTGAGAAGGGGTGGGGGCGGGCAGGGGTGCGGAACGCGGACCACGGATCCGGTCTGGCAGCGGCGGGAGGCCGGCGCCTGGGATGCATTTGCACCGTGGGCTTTTTCGCCTTACCGCGCAGACCCCTCTCTGTCGCGAAATGAGCTGAACAGATGGCCAGAGAGAATGGATAATGCCGGGTTCTTTGTTCCGCTAGGCAGGGGCCGGGGGCAGTTTACGTGGCTCTGTTGTTCCCTTCAGGGCGAGCAAACAAAGGTGAGCTGGAGAGAGTGCCTTCCGCCCTGAAAGCCCAGCCCTGTGCCTGAAACCCACACTTAGTAGGGACAGATGGCGTCAGGGTAGAAATGTCTGCTCTTGAGTGGGTGGCCAGCCTCCCCTGCGGGCTCGAGGGGGAAGATGAGCCGATGGGACGACAGCAGAGGGAGAGCGGGGATACCGTGGGCAGGCACGTTATATTTAACAATCAGTGGGCCTCAGAGATGGAAGAGCTATTTGATTCTTTTCTCTTGGTTGACGCTCAGTGTCTGGGGCTATCGGAGACTCCCCGTGGGTCTCCATCACGGAATCACAGGACTGGAGAGTCCTATTAGCTACACGCATTGAGCACTAGCTCTCTGTGTTTTATCTTTGATTCTCACCCCTTGAAGATAAGGATTAATACCCAGTTTTAAGGTGAGGACATTTCAGCTCAGAGAGATTGGCTCAAGGCCTCCTGAGACTCATTATACCAGCTGAGATCTGACCTGGAGTGTGTCAGATGGGCAAAGCCGTGCTGGTAGCTTGTAGGACAGGAAAAGCTCCTCATCCCACCAGTCACTCCATTGCCCTCCAGAAGGCTGAGACTGGGCACAGCAGTGAGGGCAGTCAGAAGTGGATGTGGGGAATCCAGCCTTCCTCCCCCCATTCCTCCTTGAACCTGACAGATTCTCACCCAGAACAGAAGCATGGGCTCCAGACCTGCACTCCCACTGATAGTCAAAACAGGCCAGTATCTTGAACAGAGTGTGTGGAGAGGAGCCTCTTCCCTCTGACAGTTCTCTGGATTTGTTACAGAATGATCTCCCAGAGAGAGAGAGAGAGAGGGAGAGCTGAGGGAGAAAAGCCAAAGATTTAACTACCTGCAATGAATAGGAGGGACTTGAATAGATTCTGAGACAAAGAACACACTATTTCAAAAATAAATCTTCATGAGACAGTTTGGGGAAGTGTGACGCTAACAAGATAGTGGAGGACATTGATAGATTACTATCAATTTATTTTAGGTGTGATAATGAAATGGTACACACACACACACACACGCGCACACATATATTCTTAAAGCCCTTAGCTTTCAGAAATAGTGCCAAAATATTACCAATGAGATAACATCATGTCTGAAATCATTGCAAAATAATTTGAGGTGGGGGAATGAATAGGGCCAATATATATATGAAATAGTATCAACCATGGATTAACGGTGAGTGCGAGCTGGGTAATGGGCGTGTGGGGGTTCATTATACTAGTCTCTTTCCTTTTGAAATGCTTGGAAAATTCTGGAATGGAACATTTTTTAAATTACAAATGCACATACCATTTGACTTTGACCCGCCGTTTCCCCTTACAGGAAATTATCTTACAGATAGACTTGCTCGTGTATAAATTGATATCCATACAAGAGCAGTCCTTGTGGAATTCTTCATCATAGCAAAATATTGGAGTGTGTTATATGTTCATCAACAGGGACTAGTTAAATATCGTATGGTACATTTTAGAGTTATTTCTATATGCAGCTGTTGAAAAGAAGAAATAACTGTATTTATTGATTTGGCATGATCTCCAAGTTATGTCCATGGGAAAAAAAAGTAGATAGTAACCAAATATTTGTGTTAAGAAAAGAAGGGAGGAAGACAATGTATACATATGATAGTGATTGCCTCTGGGGTGATCTGGGGAGCTGGGAGCCGGGAGTGGAAGGGAGATTAAGTTTTACTCTATACCCTTTTGCTTCTTTTGAATTTTGAGCTATGTATCATTCATTCAAAAAATAAAAATATTTTAAAAATTTAAGAAACACATACTCCTTCAAGACAAATAAAGTTTGTTAAACTGACTATAGAAAATCAAGGAAGTTTGCTAGAAATAGAGGCAGGAGGAATACAATTCCGAGCTGAATGGTATGTACTTTTCGGAACATTTTGAATCAGAGGACAAACTATTTTAAAATTAAAATTTTGGGACACCTGGGTGGCTCTGTCGGTTAAGCGTCAGACCTTTAATTTCAGCTCAGGTCCTGATCTCTAGGTAGTGGGATCGAGCCCCATCACACGCTCTTCCTGCTCAGCCAGGAGTCTGCTTGTCCCTCTCCCTCTGCTTCTCCCCCTGCGTGCCTGTGTGTGCGTTCTCTCGCTCTCTCTAATAAATAAATATATACATAAAATCTTTAAAATAAAATAAAATATATTTTTGTAAGATGGTCTGGTAAAATGTATTTTGAAAAGTTCTATCTTTTATACCATTGTATTCGCAGGGCCTAACTATAGTGCATGGCACATAGTATGTGTTTAATAAAAACAGATAATGAATGGATGGATCACAGAAGACTTGTTTAATATATGGCAAATCTTTCATTTTGTAATTGAGTATTTTATAGTATAGCAGATAGAATATTATAGAAAATAGAACCCTATGACAATATAACTTGATCTCTGGAATCAGGTCTGGATTTGAATCCCTGTCCTGCCTAGGACTTACTGAGGTGGCCTCGGGCAACCACAAAATCTCCTTAACCCTCAGTCTACTCATACATAAAATGAGTGAGTAACATATATTTCGCAAAATTCTTGGGAAGATCCTTTGAGATGGCTCATGTAAATCACTAAACAGTATTAGTAAAGTCCTTGGCACATAGTAGGTCCTCAGTAAATATGAGATTTTATTCCATGGTATTTTGTTTGATGGTAAAGGGGAGATGAATTCAACGTAAGGGGGAAATGTGAAGGTGGTGAAAAGGTACAATTTTCCAGTTATAAAGTAAGTAAGTCCTGGGGAGGTGGCGTACAGCATGGTGACTATAGCTAATTACACTGTATTATATATTTGAAAGTGGCTAAGAGAGTAGATTGTAAAAGTTCTCATCACAACAAAAAAAAATGTAACTGTGATGGATGTTAACTAGATTTACTGTGGTGATAATTTAGCAATATCTACAATTATCAAATCATCATGGTATGCACCTGAAACTAACATAATATTGTATGTTCATTACATCTCAATAAAAAAAAAGGAAGGAAACGAACTTAATTCTCATCAGAAGGAAGGATTAAAGTTGAGACTGTATTCTAAAGATAAAAGATTGTCTTTCTGATAGAAAAATTCTCTGCTATGGATAGAAGGTTGATTCGTGGAAGAAAAGAAATTAAGAAATTTTATTTCCTGGGAAAGGCATAGAGGCAACTCTGATAGGTAATTCAAGTCATGCAAGCTTCTCTTGTTAATTTTAGTTTTGTAATTCCCTCTCCAGCCAGCACCACCCTGACTTCTTCCTCTCTTATGGGGGCGGTGTCAGAAATGGGGTAGCTAGGAAGCAGGGAAAGAAAGGGATGGCTGTATGGTATAGGCCAGTGGTTCCTAAAGTGTGGTCCTGAACCAGCAGCATCAGGATCACCCAGAAACTGATTGGAAGTAAAACATTCCCTGTGTTTTACCAAGCCTGGCAGGTAGTTCTGATGACTAATAGTGCCTTGAGGTAAGATACTCCCTAGGGATACCAACTCTGGACTCAGTAATTTACCGGAAACCCAAATGTTAGTTTCAAGGGGATGGCGGGGGAAATGGAAACAGATACACTAAACACAGACTGGGCTCTGGAACTCTAAAATCCAATTATAAGTATTACTTACTCTGCCAGGTAATTCACCAGAGGGAAGCACAGGTAGAAATGAACTCTAAAATCCAGTCCCAAGTATTATCCTGTCCTGTACTTCATGGGAGGGAAGCACCAATTAGAAAACTTACAAGGCAAATCCTTGCAGCCTGTGTCTCAGCGTTACCAAAGCTGAAACCTAATTCTCTCCTCCAAGAAGCCCAGAGAGAAAGGCAGTGCTTCTAGAAGTGTCGTCAGACCTGGTGTTGGGGGAGCTGGTGGGCGAGAGGGAGGTCAGCCCTGTGTCTCCTCCTGACCTTGGCCATCTCCTCCTGACCTTGGCCACCTCACCAGCACCGGGGGAAGAAAGGGAACACATGAAAACAGGGGCGGAAGTTCAGACCTCCCTATATCCCTTACCCTAACTGACCATTTCGATGAGGATTTTTACAGCCCTCCTCCCATTTCAGAAGCAGAACTTCTCACAGGCAGTTCTGCCCACTCAAATCCTGGGCAGGAAGCTGTTGGATGATTTGCCCTTGATTCAGAGGCAATCATTCTTAATTGCCTCAGATGGTTGGAGGGTGAGTGTCTCAGATCATAAAAACTGGCGGTAAACCCTGAGTTATTGCTCTGTTCCTGGGAAGGGAGCGGGGTGGGGGGCAGGTCTGTGCGTGCCTCCCCATGACACAGCACCACTCTAGTATGCTGGCTCAGACACCTGGGCTCACTTTTTCCAAAAGCACTATTTGCCTGGATGGAGAGGGAACACTTCTATCAAAGATGACCCTGCAGACCGGGCGCTCATTTCCCGTGCCCGTGAGCTTGGTGCCCCCGTCTCCTGGAGCAAACCGAAGGAATATGGTCTGGATACAGCTTTGTTCTTGTAGGCGCCCAAACGTTGCTCCTGTGCCTGTTAAGACTTTCAGGAAAAGCCCAGCCCTTCGGGGATACGCAAACTCTTTTCCTTCCCCTCCCCGCTCCCCCTTGCTCTGGTTAGGGGGGAAAAGCTTGGCTCTTTCTTAAGACGCAGAGTTTCCATATCCCATTTCTGTGTTCTCTCTTTTTCACAAACTGAACACGGTTCACGGTGCCAATAGGCACCATGATCAAAACCTCAAAACATGCCTGACTTCCAGCCCCATCCACAAACAACTCCATGATTTTCTGAGTTTGCTGTCACTGGGGAAAGCTGATTTGGGGCATTTCATACAAGTTTCCATTGTGGCTTTGATAACTCATTTAAGAAAGGTTCTCTTTGGCAACCTCACGGCCAATAAAATGAAACCGTCCACACTGCGGTGCATTTCTGGGAGGCTCGGAGGCCAGTTGTGGATCAGGAAATGTTGCTGGACTGTTTCAGATGAAAACAATTTCTCATGCGGGCCATGGAAACGTTCGCTTCTTCTCTGAGATCGTTTTGTCTCTGATTTCAGCCCTTGTCTGCAATAACCCAGTCGCTTCTCTGTTTGCCAACAGTTTTACTCTGTTTTCCCTCCGTCCGCGCTTCCAAAACCCATTGACAAGGAGGGCAAATGCCCGAGGTCTACGCAAACTTAGCAAAATCCTATTTTGAATGAACCATGTTTGCTGCCCTTAAAATCCCCGAAGCACTTTTCCGGGTGGCCTCTGCCAGTTCTTCCCGGAGTCCCTGAAACGGGAGCATCTCATGCCCACTTGGTTCTCAGAATGTGGATTTTGAGCCACACTGAAGTCACAAGTATTCTCTGTGAATTAACTTTATGAGTCAGCACCGCAACTTTAAAATCCCCAGGGCACCCTCCCTGCCACTCAAGTCATCTCAGTGCTATTTCCACTTTGATCAGGGTCCTTAACAGAAAATCCAGTGGTCTAGCTAGGAAGAGCCTGGGCTGCCAGGAGGGGAGCGAAGGACACGGCTCCAGCCCAGGCGCTCCTGGGGAGCTGCGTGTGTGCCACCTGTGCGTGTCCTCTTTACTTAACCTCTGAAACAGAGGATGGCCTCTCTTCTCACCTTAAAGGGTTATTTGAAATTATTTAATCCTTCTTCAAGTTATTTTTATGGTTCGTCCATCCCTGAAAATTTTCTAAAATGTCCCGTATCATAGAAATGATTGCTCAAGCATGGTATGTGATGATAGTGTGTGACAATGAGCTGTATTTTATGTTGCTTTATGCTCTCCTAAAAACACGAGTGAAGGGGCTGTCTTCCACCTGTTTCAGAAGGTGCTTTCACATGGGGCCTGAGAGTCACGACGGGGCTTTCTGGGACAGCCAGGCTTTGTCGGACAGCATTGCAATGGTCCTTGACCGCTGGGATACCTGGAAAAGATTTCCTGAAATATCTGACCTTCGCAGGATGCCGGCAATACTCTTTGCCCCCCTGCCCCCAAAGAATCTTTTCAAATTCTGGGCCATCCTAACCACACATATTTTTGGAAACTTCTGCATAGTTAGAGATGCTGAGGAATGACTCTGTAACTGTTCCAGATTAGTCACTGCCTCCTGCAGGGATGGAGGGACTCCAGGGGCAAAGCATTGTCAGAAACCCAAATTGTTCATTAGCTGTCCTTAAACTCAGTAAATGCCTCTTCCTTTCCTTTCCTTCCTGCCTGCTTTCCTCTCACTGTCTCTCTCCTTCCCTCTCTCCCATTCTCTCTCTTTCCTTCTTTCTTCCCTCCTGCCCTCCCCCTGTCTTTCTCTGCTTTCCTATCGACAATCTGAAATTACGCTTTCCTCTTGCCGATGGCCTTACCACAACCCGGCTCCCTGACCTTGTTACCATTTTAGGGACCTGGTTCAGTATCCCACCCTGTCTGTGTGGCATGCTTATTTCCCTATATTGTCACCGGTCCCTTGAGTTTCCAGGTCAGGCTGAAAGCAGAGGAAGGAAATGCTTGGAGGTTTTCTGTTTTGAAGAGTATGTTTGGAAAGTCATCAAGTCAGGAGAATAGGAGCTTCCCACCTGTCGGGAGATCCTTGAGACCCCTTCCCAGCTGGTCTCTTGGCTCTCACCTGCTCCGCCCCCCCCCCCCCCCCGCCCCTGAAAAATGGCTTTCCCTCGAACTCCCGAAACACGGACAAAGTGTCTCCCCTGGGAAGGCTGCGTCGAGTACCCATCCCTACCCTTGTTTTTGACCCTTCCATACTGTCTCATCTTTCCCTTGTTCATAACGAAGGAAAGAGTGGGAGTCCGTTCTGGGCAAGGATGGACACATCCATTTCTGTATTCTCTGCAACTCAAGACAGTATTCACTGAATTCAATCCAGGTATCCTGAAAATGCCTCAACCAATACAGGGCTGCCAAACAGGGGCTATTATGGGCCTACTTAAACCAAACAAATCAACCCTATTGCCCTTTTGGATGGTTCTGTTATCTGGGCTTTGCACAGAGATCCGACTTGCAAGCAACTTGCATTAAAGCTCAGTGGAGGGGGATGCCTGGGTGGCTCAGTTGGTTAAGCGTCTGCCTTCAGCTCAGGTCATGATCCCAGGGTCCTGGGATCAAGTCCCACATAGGGCTCCTTGCTCAGCGGGGAGCCTGCTTCTCCCTCTGCCTGCTGCTCCCCCTGCTTGTGCTCTCTCTCTCTCTGTCTCTGACAAATAAATAAATAAAATCTTAAAAAAAAAAAAGCGAACTGGAGGGCCTATCCCCTCGGGCAGCGGGAGATGGGAGTCAGGCATTAGCTGGAGTCCCCCCCAGGGGACCTTCTTGGGGTAGTGCTTCTGCCTGAGTGTCTAGCTCTCCCTGAGGAGGGGGCTGCGGCTTTGGGCCTGCCCCTGCCACCCCCTGCCCTGGCCCTCCTCAACCGTGCAGAACGCTACTCCCTGGGCGGGGGGGGGGGGGGCGGAAGTGGTCACACCAAAGGAAGCCAGAGCCTTCGTTTTCGGCAACCAGATGTAATGAATTCATGTCTTAAAATTATGGCTGGGGCGTGCCTGACTCACTACAAAATGCTTTAAGACAGTCTGTCTACCCAAACGGGAGCATACAAAACAAAGATTCTGTCTCCCATGGAAACTGCTGAAGGTTCTGTCCCCTGCCCCTGCGTGAGCGTTTCTGGCGGGCCATTTGTCCAGGTGGGTCTGATCGTGTGAGCCTCTAGGGTAACAGCTCTGCCGTAGCTTTTGAGAGGGGTGTCCTCACCCCCAAAGCAGGCTCTAGATCCGCGGGCTGCTGAGATGAGCCCACGTAGGAACCCACAGCTCATCTGTTTGGAACCATAGCTGATTTATGGTGGAGTCCCTTGGAAAGAAAAACCGGTCTATTTCCCTTGTTCACTCATATTGTCGATGGATCCTCCTTCCCGAAGGTAGACCAGATTCGCAAGCTTGTACTTGCCTTCACTGTGGCCATCCACACTCCCAGAGACGACTATGCAGCTTTCCAAGTTAGGCGGTCCTAGTTTTGACTTGCACATTACCGGGCAGGAAGAGGGGACACTCCCCCGCCCCGCTGGGGCCGAGATGGGGACCAGAACCCCGCTCTTGCAGAATCACGCTTGGGAGAATCTTCACTTGGGAGAAGCACCCTTTCACGTGGCCGGGTGGGCTTGCCGTGAGGACTCCTTTCCTTTGGACGGGGTCTTTCTTGCTCCCTTGCAAGGGGCATGCACAAGCAGAGGGAGGACAGAGTCCTTGCTTGAGCAGAACTAATCGGGCTGATAGTCAATGAATGTCAACTTACCATCCCAGATGCTGGAATGCAGAGTTCAGAAGAGCTATCCTTCCTTATCACTGTTACAACAAATGTTTTCTTTTCTTTCTGTCTTTTGTTTTTGATGGCTGGTATGGTGGCATTTTTTTGTGTGTAGGAAAGCGAGGTGGGTGTGGATTTCGATACAGAGACTTTGGAAGACTCATTTCTTCTTTCTGTCTCAGACTCTAGGAGGAGACGTGGTTTTAGGGGGCTCTGCACCCACATGGTATGGGGGGTGAGGAGAGCCTGCGGCAGCCCTCAGCAGGACAGGGTGCCTCCCCAAGGGCCAAGGAGGCAGAGAGGGGGCTGTGGCTCAAAGGAGGAGAATGTCTCTGCAAAGAAGCTTTGGAAGAGAGACAAGGGGCCGCAGAGGGGGAAGAACAGTACCAGTGAGAACAAAAGGACACTGTCCTTAAGAAAACAGAGAAGTGAGTGAGAGAAGAAGAGGCAGTAAAAGCAGGCTTCCTTCCACCTGGGAAATAGGCAAGGGACAGGCACTTCGCTGGTTAATTCATGTGGGCAAATAAAGCTCAGGCTATTAGTCCCTGGAAGTCGGGAATGGTTTCAGAGGAAGAAGCTGAAGTTACCCCCAAACTCTCTCCATGACCTAGCTGCACACTTAGCTTCGGCCGTTCAGAGGGAGGCTGCAGCATTACAAGCGCAGAGAGGGAGCAAAGCAGGGAAGGGCAGAGGGGAGCTCCTTAGGTCAGCCCCTGAGCTAATGGGAAATTGCACAGCTCGTTCAAGAGTTGTTCAAGTCGCTGTGTTCGGACTAGCAGAAGTTACCATTTGGGCCACTACCCTAGAGAGTCCGGTTTATGATGCACAGTAGATAATGAGATGTTACGGTTTAAACGCCTATCGAGGCTCTTGGTCCCAGGAAGGGGAGGCGGAGGGGTGAGAGCAGAGTCCTCCAGGAGCTGCCTCTGGTCCATCGTGGACTCCCCTGGTGTCCCGGAGCTGCCTGGGAGCAGGTAACAAAGCCAAAAGGCACAGCTCAGCAGGAGCCTCCCCTATCCTCTCCCCGTCTCTGCCAGGACAGCAGGCTGACTCCTGCCTCATTCCAACCACAAGGGCTTGAGGCCAAGTTAACCAGAATGAAGGGACATTCCAGAGGATGAGGAATGCCAGGATCCCTGGCCTGGTTACCAGGCTGGGTTGGGGACCCCCCCATCCCCCGCCCCCGGCAGGGCTGGGAGCCGCGTGTGCGATTTTGGGGGCAGAGCCCAGAGATGAATGCTCACAGCAGGGTCAGGACACAGGAAAGTGGGAGGGCGGCATCAGAGTTTTGTCTCCCAAACAGAAACAGCTTGCTAGCTGGAAGGACACTGAGGGGTTTTAAACCCAGGCAACTCCTCCACCTTCTAGAAGCCCAGCCTGTCAGCCTCCTTTCATGGTCCTGACAATAATGGGCATGTGCCCTGATGAGGGAAATAACCCCAGATAGACCAGGGGCCACACAGCCTAAGTGAGTGTGTCTGGTGGGTCTAGTCCGGCCCGCGGATTTCTGAGGGCAATGCCTTTTGAAGTCTATTCCAACCGCGCATCTCCAGGGAGCATGTCACCGATTAGGACACTGCTAGCTGATGTTGGTGTCTAAACCCAACACGCTGGATTGTCTTACTCAGACCAGAAGGATTTCTTGGCACAAGTAAGAAGAGGGAGGTTTACGGTATGTGTGTCTTCTTGTATGGGTTTGTGCTTCTGCTGTACTGGCAACCAGAGGGGTCCCCACAGGACGAAGGGAAGGCTGGAGCCCTCGGGAGAGGAGCAGTGAAGAGAGTCACTCGAGGGGCTAGAAACCCACCGTGCTACACAGCTGGACACAGGAGGCATCCGTCACGGCTTCGAGTGTTGAAAAAATTTACACAACAGAAGCATGCCTCATTCTTTCGGGAAGCGGCATGCTGCAGACAAGCCAAACTTAGGTAAGATGTCGCAGGTCCATGCAAAGGAGATTTTTACCCTCAGGTTTCCAACTTCCATTTCATCATGTACAAAAACGTCTGCCATTTTGGTCCCAAATCTGTGTCTTGTTGATGAAATCCTCATGAAATTGAAAGCCGGGGGCGGGGGGGGATAGTAATGTGAAAGTCCGTGGAAGAATTACAAATGGACCCCCGTGAGCACAGGTGTGCATATTGCCATCATCCCTTTAGATGTTCAGACTCATTCATTCTCATTCCGCTCACTACAACTGATCCTAAAATTAAGGCCAACTGCCACCCTCTGTGTCCTAAACTGTAGGCAAAATTAGAGCCATCAGCACAATTTCTTAGTAGTGTCTTTGAGTTAAAGTCCTAAGATGTAACTTTTAAAAATAAAAACATATTATAACTTTGGAAAGAGAATTATCAAAGACCAATACCATCCCACTTAGAGCAACTTTTAAAGAAAACTAAGTGTAAGGTGCAACATTCTTTTTTTCTCAATTCTTTTCAAGCACATCTTAACAGCCCCTGTCTCTCCCTCATGGTTTTAGTTAGAATCCTCTTTTCCAGCTCCCCCAGAATCCTAATCTTTGAGATGGAGACTTTGCGAATGATCCTGGAATGTGGGACTATCCTGATATGGAAAGCTCATGATGTCCTTCCGCCTCAGAGAAATCGGGAGGGGCGTGGGGTAGGCACAAGGAAACTCCTGGGCAGGAAATTGTTATTTGCCGAGTGATTCACCCTCATGCTGCCAGTAGGATTCCGTCTCAGCCCCCCCTTCCAAAGCTTAAAGTCCAGTGTGACCAGAAGGGAGGGGAGCCAGCTTGGTCAAGATGAGATTCCAGTAAGATCTGGTCTGAGTCAAGGTATGGAAAGTGTATCCCAATTCTGGGTATATCTGCAAAAATTGAAAGCTGCGTCACGAGGGCACATCTACGTGTGCGTGTTCACAGCAGCATGGGTCACAACAGTCAGAATGCCGAGGCAGGTGCATGTCCATCAATGGATGAATGGAGAAACAGGATCTGGTATCTGGTGTATGCACACAATGGAATATTACTCAGCCTTAAAGAGAAAGGAGGAAACATTCGACGACATGGATGAACTTTGAAGACATTAAAGCTACATGAAAGAAGCCAGACAAATGCTGAGTACTTTCACTTACATGAGGGTCTTAGAGTCATTCAATCCATAGACAAAAAAAAAAAAAAGTTGCCAGGGCTGGGAGCAGGTGGAAAAGAGAAGGAGGAGTTATTGTGGAATGGGTACAGAGTTTCAGTTGTACAAGATGAAAATGTCCTGGAGATCTGTTGCAATGTGAATACGTTTAACACGTTTAACGCTATGGAACTGTACACTTGGAAATGGTGAGGATAGTAAAAAAAAAAAAAAAAAAAAAGATATAGAATTGCAAGTGTAGAAAGTGATGGGAACACAAGAAATGCCCTTAGGTCTGTGATGGTTAACTTCATGCATCAAGTTGACTGTGCCACAGAGTCCCAGATAGTTGGTCAAACATTATTCTGGGCATTTTCGTAAGGGTGTTTTGGCATGAGATTGACACGTGAGTCAGTAGGCTGAGTAAAGCAGATTGTCATCTCTAGTGGGGTGGACCCCACCCAATCAGTTGAAGGCCTACGTAGAACAGAAAAGCTGACTCTTTGCAGAGTAAGAGAGAATTTTTTTTGCCCCACTACCTTCAAGCTAGAACTTCAGGGTTGGTTTTTCTTTTCCCTGCTTTAGGACTCAGAATGAAACATCGGCTCTCCTAAGGGTCTAGCTTGCCTACTCACCCTGCAAATCTTGGGACTTCTCGGCCTCCATAATCTGATTCAGTTTCTCTGGAGAATCCTGCCTGGTACAGGGTCTTAGGAAGGCTTCCTGGAAGGGGTCTCAGTAGACTTGAGCTTTGGCAGAAAGCTCAGTCATACAGCACAAAAGGGACACAGAGGCCCCTGTGGTTGTATGTCAAGGGTTGGGACACAGTTTGGCGTTACTAGAGTCAGGGATGAGGCTGAGAGGAGGTGAGGCCAGCCCATGGAGAGGTTTCTGAGCTATTCTGAGGAACTTTATCCTATAGGCCAGCACGTCCCACCCAGATCTGCAGACAGAGGTACCTCCCACAAGACACACAAGCAAGTACTCAAGTCAAAGTCAGATAGGGCTAATAATTCCCTGGCTGAACAAGTGAGCAGGTTTCTTTACTGCAGGACTTTTCAGAGGCTTTAATGAGCTGGTGTACAGCATGAATCTTCAGGAGACCATGCTGTATTTTAACACAGATGCCCTCCTCCTGTCTGATTCAGATACCTATTAGGGTGGTGAAGAAACCCAGTTTTCACAGAGTGCTGCTAAGAGGTTAGAAGTCACTGTGAGGGTTTAACTGGGAGACTGACCTGGCCAGTTCTTTGATTTTGATTGAGAAATTTGGTTGAAGTATAGAAATCTGCCATAGGGTTATTTAGGAGACGTAAGGTGATGGTGTCAGTGTTCAGCTTAGACCCCGCTGGGTCCCTTTGGATCCCTTTTACTGTTTCTGTATGGACTGCCCTTGGGCTACTGGGGCCCTTTACTCCTTCTCCCAGTGTGTCCTCGGCAATAACTGACTGGTGTGGGAATGTGAAAGCCCAGCTCCCTTCCCGAACCCAACCTAAGGAAGAGCATATTGAGTGTACTCATTGAGTATACTCAAGAGCACCTGTGTGGGATTGGGCTGAGGCTGGCGCCTGGCCTGAAACCATGTCTTTCTCTACCTTCTTCCTCTTCCCTGTCCCATTTCCCCACTTCTTTCCAGACTCTGTTCCTGGGAAACCCAACCTAGGAATGTAGGCTTATGTGCTGGTCCTGTTAAAAGAAGGCAGGGTGGTAGTAGTAGGAATGGGGAGACAGTGTCAGTTTCAAGAATATTTTAAAGAGCCACATGTACCCCAATGTTCATAGCAGCAATGGCCACAATCGCCAAACTGTGGAAAGAGTCAAGATGCCCTTCAACGGACGAATGGATCAAGAAGATGTGGTTTATATATACAATGGAATATTATGCCTCCATCAGAAAGGATGAATACCCAACTTTTGCATCAACAGGGATGGGACTGGAGGAGATTATGCTGAGTGAAATAAGTCAAGCAGAGCCAATTATCATATGGTGTCACTTATGTGTAGAACATAAGGAATAACATGGAGGACATTAGGAGAAGGAAAGGAAAAGTGAATTGGGGGAAATCAGAGGGGGAGATGAAGGGTAAGAGACTGTGGACTCTGAGAAACAAACTGAGGGTTTTAGAGGGGAGGGGAGTGGGGGCTTTGGTGAGCCTAGTGGTGGGTATTGAGGAGGGCACGTATTGCATGGAGCACTGGGTATGGTGCATAATCAACGAATCTTGGAACACTGAAAAAATAAAATTAAATTTAAAAAAAGAATATTTTAAAGATGTCAAATCAGTAGAAATTGATTGTAGATTAGCTACAGAGGATGAGCCTAAGATAATTTCAGCCTCCTGACTTAGGTAACTGTAAGCTACCACCATCTTCAGAAAAATAGAAAAAGTCAAATTTGATGAATTCTGTTTTGACCTACTAAAACTGAGGCACTATGAGGACAGCCATACAAAGAGCCTTTTTTAAATGTGTATGGACATGAGATTGAAGGAGGAAGGTAAGAACTGGAGATATGGACATAAGAACCATAAGCCAAAAGGTCATTGCAAACAAACAATCAACAAGCAAAGTAGAATGAGTAAGTCACCCAAGAAGGTTTGTGGATTGTGGGGAGTAGGTTAAAAATCAAGTTCCTGTAGCCTCTCTGGCTTAAGGGGCAGGCAGAGGAGGAAGTCTGTGAAGACTGAGAAAGGCTCTCAGGGAGGTGGGGGGGAGGTGCAGGGAGAGAGTGGGTGTACTGAGTACTGACGTATTTCTAGGAGGAAAGCCAGTAGCATTGAATAAGCTAGGGACTGCTGGGGGTCTACTCGACAAGGCGATATGGAGCTATTGGTGACTTTGGAAATCCGTTTCCATAGAGCGACAGGAAAGCCAACTTTCGGTATGTTGAGTCCATGGCCTTGGAGGATGTGGGGATGTCAGTGTTAAGAAGTCCAATGGGACTAAAGCAAACAACATAGGGGGTCTCACAGGCGAGGAAACTGAGGCCCAGAGGCTAACTAATGCGCCCAAAGTCAGAGGCAATGGTGTGGCCAGCATTCAGATCAGGAACACATTTGGCTGAGGTCCTGCCTGTCCTCTCGCTTCCATCCAGCTGCCTCCCGAGCAAATCATTTGGCTGTTACCAGTTTCTAAACACTCACTGCCTCTCCTTCGAGTCTCTCCTTTTTAACTAGCACAAGAACTAAACTCTCAAATGTGAAAGGCAAAACCTCTCCATTGTCCCTTCTCTCCAGGCTCTCCCTCTTGCTTTCACCCTTTGACAAAAATGGACAGAAATTTTCCAAGATCAAGAAGCATAAAATCTGTTTTTTTTTTAACCTTGTCAGAAGAAGGAAACTTTCCACTCTTTCTAAAAAATTTCCACTTGATTTTATTTTATTTATTTTTTTTCCACTTGATTTTAAAGAAAAGAAGAAGATCATGCCTCTCTGGAGATACTCTAGCAGTTAGCAACTAAGCTAAATGCTGCTGACCATAGCTTCTTAAGTGCTCAGTAGCCTATGGCTTAGAATTTTCTGTGATCCAACTGTAGTTCAAGGGATCTCATATTACATACCTCGTACCTGAAGGCTGTACTGGTATATATTTGTTGTATGTAAAGCCAAATGCACAAAGATTTTTAAATTCTATTTGTTTAAACTAGAAAAAACCCAAAGCAAATCACCTTTTTCTCTTACTCCCCACCTCTGACAATCACCAATATATTCTCTGTGTCTATAAGCTTAGTAAATAGAAAGATTGAATGATTTAGACATATATAAAATATATAAATAATATAATATATAAAAATAAATATACAAATATATATATTTAGATTCCACATATAAGAGAGATCATATGGTATTTGTCCTTCTCTGACTTATTTCACTTAGTACAATGCCCTGATGGTCCATCCATGTTGTTGCAAATGGCAAGGTTTCCTTCTTTTCTATGGCTGAGTCATATTCTGTTGTGCATATAGACCATAGTTTTTTATCCATCCATCTATCCATCAGTGGACCCTTAGGTTGTTTCCATATCTTGGCTATTGTAAATAATCTTGCAATAAGCATGGATGTGCGTCTAGCTTTTTGAATTAGTGTTTTTGTTTGCTTTAGATAAATACCCAGAAGTAGAATTACTGGATCATAGGGTAGTTCTATTCTTAATTCTTTGAGGAACCTCCATACTATTTTGCACAGTGGCTGCACTAATCTGCATTCCCACCAACCGTGCATGAGGGTTCCTTTTTCTCCACATCCTCGCCAACACTTATGTTTTATCTTTTTTATATAGCCATTCTCACAGGGGTGAGGTGATATCTCACCGTGAGTTTGATTTGCATCTCCCCAATGATAATTGATGTTGAGCATCTTCTCACGTGTAAAGACTCAATTTTGACCCCAGGTGGGAGCAAACGCTTTGCAAGTCTGCGATGCTGTCCTGTGGGTACAATACTTGCTTTGAACCAGCTTTCAGTATGTGCTGCTTTCTCACCATTGGCCAAAATACATAGATTTCAGGGTAAGAATAAGGGTGGCCCATCTCATGATTATACCTAATGTCTGAAGGGTGGCCGAATAAATCACTCAAAATATACCACTTTAGCATAAGCGTAATTTTAAGCCAAAGGCACTGGGAAAACAGCAGGTGCAAAAAGCATGCTCTGATCTGTTTTCTTCCTGAAAGCAGGAGATACACCCCCTTGACGGAAGCTACCTAATTTCTTCCGACGGAAAATAAGCCATAGGGACCCCTAGGTTCAACACCACCGACAAGAACCAAGAGAGTGATACAACCTGATGATCAAGTAGGTCAGAGCTTCAGGAGTCAAGAGAATTAGGTCCATAAAACCAGATCCCGTTATCTCTTTATTGTAGTTAGGATGATGCAGGGAGCATGTTGCAGCTGCACACTTGGCCAAAACTTAGTGTCTCACAGTTCTAGAGACTGGAAGCCCAGGATCGAGGTGCTGGCAGGGCGGGGTCCTTCTGAGAGTTCCAAAGGAGACTCCATCCCTTGCCTCTCCTCTGACTTCTGGTGCTTTGCTGGCAATCTTTGGTGTTCCGTGCTTTGTAGACACATTGCCTTAATTTCTGTCTTCGTGCTCACATGGCATTCTGTGTGTACGTGTTTGTGTGTCCAAATACACTTTTTTTTTTTTTAATAGGGATGCGAGTCATATTGGATTAGGGCTTGCCCTAATTTACCTAATCACATCTGCAACAAACGCATTTCCAAACAAGGTCACATTCGAAGTTACGGGGATTGGAACTTCGACATATGAATTCTGGAGTGACACAATTCAATGGATAACACCTCTACTAATAATAGGAGCAAATTGCTCATAACTAATAGTAACAGGAGGAAGAATCAGAGGGACATGGGCAGAAAGAGGGATGGCTGAGGAGGAGCTAGAGGGGCAGACTTTGGGAGAAAAGGGGAAGGCATATCTCTCCCAGAGATATGGAGCCACCCAGCTGCGGAGCCCCATCCATACCCAAGAATGGGGCCCTTGGGGCGGTGCAGAGCCAGTGGTGGCCCAGTGGCCTGGTGGCCCTGTGTTATATGTAGGTCACACTCATGGGAGAGTTGTAGATTCTGGTTACAACAATCTACGTGGTGTGGGCGCCATTGATCAACAAGGCTCT
Organism: Potos flavus; assembly: GCA_028534135.1. Taxonomy (NCBI): domain Eukaryota; kingdom Metazoa; phylum Chordata; class Mammalia; order Carnivora; family Procyonidae; genus Potos; species Potos flavus. The sequence continues at coordinate 74,691,358 of CM052885.1, forward strand.
CAAGTGAGAATCCAAGCAGTCTCCCCGTCCCAGAGTTAGCTAGCTTGTTACCAGCTTGGAACAATGGCCAGCTGCACACAGAGTGCCTCGGACAGAGTCCTCATAAATTTGATTTGGTGCTAGTGATCTGGGGCTTCGTAGTGTGTTCTGCTCTCCTTGAGATTACAGGCGAGGGCTTAAGAAGGAGGAGGCCAGCATGCCTGGTCATTGGATGTGGGCTGTTGGGTGAAAATGGTCACAGCGACTTCATAGAAAGTCAATACTTCTGAATAGCTGGCAAATGTCCCCATGCCTCATTACATGGCTACGGTACTGTTAAATCAAGGCCTATCTACTGAGCGGAAGGCACGACTCTGTGTTGGCCTCATAAATCAGAGTCCCTGCCACCTGGGACTCGAACGTGCTAGGATCTAATTTTCCAGATTTGTTTCTTTGATTTAATGGAAAATACATGTCACCACACTATTTTTATATTTGGACCACAGTTAGGTACTTTATCTCGTTCCCATCGGCTTGCTGCCTCTCCTAGAGTCTGCTGCTGAGTGAGTGTCAGCCAGATGACCTGTCCCAGCACGGAACGACAGTGCTGTTCCTACCAGCACAGGAGCAGGGGCCCCAGACCCATGCCAGCCCAGCAGTGAGCCGGACCCATGAGCAGGATCGAGAAGGAGAGGTGATAGCAAGAAATGGCCGCCTTGGCTTAAAGTTGCATTGGTAGGCTCACATGTATGATTTGTTCGCTTCTTTCCTTGGGCTTTTGCAGACCCCTATGTCGCTGGCGAGAATCACAGCGAGTCCTCTGAACTATATACCTAATTCCTGGCTCTCCCCAAGTTGGGGGCCAGAGGGGTGTAGAGATGAATGGTATATATGGCCATGGGCTTGGGGATTGCTGGGGCCCAGTGTAGATGGAGGACTGGTGCTTCTCACATAACATAAAGCCACTGAGAGGGTAAAACTGTTATGGGAACAATGGGTCACATACAAGGACAAGAATGATTATTATTATTATTTATTTTTTATTTATACTTTCCTCATGGCTTGATTTATTTTTTTTTATTACAGGATCGTAACTCTAGATTAGACATGAATCCACAAACTGAACCACCAGCCACTTAAAAACATCAGGACTAGTAAAATAAGTTTTTCTGATGATTTTTTTTTTTTTTTTTTTTTGGTCCTGACAGATGTGACTTATCTTTGATAACCTAATGCCCCAGATGAAAGAAATCTCAATGAAATGAAATACGGCTTGCAGTGTGTTATTGCCACCAAATGATTTCTTTAGGCTGGTGTTTGTATCCTCTTTGTATGATTGACTGACTGATTGGTTGAGAAGACAATTGTCTAGATCAGTCGCCAGGGCCAAATACCAAAACCATTGCAAAAGGACTCTTTTTCATTCTGATTTTTCTCACTCAATAGACGCCATGCTTCCCAGACAGCTAGGAAACCAGAGTAAAGTTTTCAGTCAATAGCGTTAGGGCACAGATCTTTTTCTCTCTCTTCTTGCATTTTCCAGCAGCTTGGATGACATAGGAAACCCAGAGTCCCCCTGTAGGCTGACCCAAGCTGGGGACAAGCTGAGGTTTGGCACTGGGCCAGACTCAGGCCCTGGGACCTCCCTTCCCCTTCTCTCTCTGATCTCTGCCCACAGAGGAAGGAGGATTCTTCTGTATTTTACCACAGCATGGAGGTAGCCGGTGGTACCCGGATGTTGAGAAGGGCCAACGAAGCAACATGGCTCCGGCAAAGGCGGGGGGCAGCTTTTGAATGATTGGAAATGGTAGCCTAACTTTCACTTATTGAGAAGCCACTTGAAGATTTCCAAAGCAATTTTCATAACCTCTCACAATAGCCTTTTCCCAATATAATTATCTGTGCATTAGAGGCGAAGAGATTGCTGTACAAAGAGAGGAAATCCTTGCTGCAGACCTCGGATGAATCCACCCCATTTCTGTAAAGGAAGACCAGTTATCTGACGTCTGGTCCCCCCGTCTGCTCCCTCCTGGGCAGTAAAATGGCCACACCATTTTATGCTTGGGGCTGCCTTTTCGTAGCAGATGTGTGGTGCTCTGAACTCTTGGAAACAGACATTCTCCACTCCCATAAGGAAGAGGGAAGAGAAAACATTTCCAGCTTTCGGAAAGGCAACATGTTTTCTGTCTTGGCCACTTACCATCATCCCAGCCCTGCCCAAAAAAGTCAATATTCATACTGATGTATGAAAGCAACTGCATCGAAGTTACCTTAACCAAGAGACAGACTCCTATAATTCAAGTCAAAAGTAACCGAACACAGAATGAAAAACACATGGCAGAGAATGGAAACAGCATGTCTATTAAAATACCTTTGCAATTTGCTTTATCTCTCCTTCCAGACATCCTGCCTCGAGTGGTTTCCTACTGCTCTGCACCAACAGCCCCTCTTCCCCCTTTCCTCAGGCAGCAGTCATGAAAAGCTACCTTTGATGTGGGGCTAACCACTTACCCACCCCCCAGTCCTTCTGCCAAATTACAGGACTAGGCTGGAAGGCCAGCACCCACTGCAGAGACCCCGAAACAAGGCAGAAGGGGCCAGGTCCTCAGGCTGTGATTTGTCTTACATATTCTGTGGCAGGGAAGGGAGGTCGATTTGACCACACTACGTGAACAATCTACACTTCCTCACTTAGACACAGATGGGGGGGTGGCTGATGCTATAGGAGAGGGTGTGGAGTTCTTGATAATTAGCCAAGTTGTTTTTTAGCTTCTCAGAGATTTCTACTCACATATCCCTTTCACTCTTTGGTGAAGGCTCAGGGTTATGTTTTCGTTTTTCTCTTTCTTTCTTTCCTCCTTTTCTTTCTTTCTTTCCTTCTTTTCTTTCTTCCTTCCTTTCTTTCTTTCTTTCTTTCTTTCTTTCTTTCTTTCTTTCTTTCTTTCTTTCTTTCTTTCTTTCTTTCTTTCTTTTAGAGAGGGGAGATGGGAGGGGCAGAGGCAGAGGGAGAGAGAGAATCTTAAACAGGTTCCGCGCTCAGCATGGTGCCCAATGTGGGGCTCGATCTCATGACCCTGAGATCCGTACGTGAGCTGAAATCAAGAGTCAGATGCTTAACCTACTGAGCCACCCAGGCGCCCCTCATTTTTCTTTTATTTCACAAGGACTCACATTTGTACAACTGATCTAGTAGGTAACCATTTCATTGGTTCTAGCCTAAGGGATCAAGTAGCCATCTGCAGAGAGAGAAGGACGTCTGAGGGGCCGGTAAGAGGAAGGGAGGTGCCCTGGGCACTGTGAAGGTTTAAGAGAAAGGAAATCTGCAAATATGGTTTACAGCAGTGAATCTCTAACCCTTTGATAGCAACCCACACTAGGAAGTGCATTTTTAAGTCTTAACCACAAATGACAAAGTATGCCATGAAATAATTCTTATCCTTATGATGTGAGATGATTCTTTTTCTTTTTCCTTTTTTTTTTAATCTCGCCAATGTTATGTTATTGTTAGGAATATGCAGGTCTCAGTCCATTACAAAGGTATCACGGCTCCCTATGAAATTATGAAACGGACCCTCAGTCGGGCAACTTGCACTTAGAGCAGACTCAAGCAAGGGAGAATTTCTTGTGAAATCGTGGTTCCCGTATGAACTTGTGGCTTGACAACAGAGAAGGCAGGCTCCCATTTTAGGAAAATGTCACAAAGGGAAATCAAGCTATGAGGTGGGGCCTGCAGCTCTCAAATGCTAATCATCTCTGGGAGAAAGAAACACCAATGACTGGGGCACCTGGGTGGCTCAGTCGTTAAGCATCTGCCTTCAGCTCAGGTCATGATCCCAGGGTCCTGGGATCGAGCCGGGAATCGAGCTCCCTGCTCAGCAGGGATCCTATTTCTCCCTCTGCCGCTCCCCCTGCTTGTGTTCCCTCTCTTGCTGTGTCTCTCTCTTTAAAAGAAAAGAAAAGAAAAAAAAAGAAACACAGATGACTTTAACTCAGTGGCCAGTGTCTAAGCATCACATCCTAGTATCTTAAAGAAATCCTACTTTGAGGTTTCTTATCTTTCCGGCGAAAGGAATAAAAATGTCTGAGGCTTCAGGAAGCTTCTCCACGTTGAATAATCCCTTTACAGGGTTATGTTTCCAGCAGAGGCAGCTAGCTCCCGCAGGGACCTCAGTGCATGTGACTGAAGCTTGGGGCTCAGAGGCTGGATCTGCTATTACATCCATTGGCCTGATGTACTTAGTAAAAGCACTCACTTTCTCTTTCAGGGTGCCCCAGTCTGGACCATAATTTCTACAGTCAGCCTAAGATGGATAATGTATATTATCATTATTATTATTGCTTGGTCACAAAACCATAGAGCCCATGTGTTTATTCACCTCTAATTTCTAACTTGTGATGTCTACTTGAAGTGTATTTAAAGCGTCGGAATAATGCAAATGGGTACCTGCTTCTAAAATTCAAGGTCATGGTGGTCATGACCTGTCGTGTGGAAGTGTGCTTGCGGCCTTCTCCTCAGCCCCGCCCATCTGGACGCCCTGAGCCCTTCCTACCATCGCAGCCCCTGAGCCAGCCTCAAGTTCAAGGAGGGAATATGCGGTATATTTTAGGGACAGCCCTGTGCCCCCCGAGGTGAGGTCTGGACATAGTTCAATGGCCACAGACTTGGGAGTCTTGCTGAGCTGTGGCTACCTCATCTTCCCCAAACTGCCGTCCGTTCCCAACTTCCGGTCTCCCCCGCAATGCTGCTGCTTCTGTTACCCACATAAGGCTTCTGCCTCATGTCCATGCCTCCCAGGTGGAGTAGGGCTCTGTCCTAAACGATCTCACTTGCGGGGCCGTGGAACTGCCTCCCGGCTCCTTCCAGACCCTGATAGGTGGAAACTATCAGAGGCCACCAGCCCTACTTGGGGGCCTGGCCATCATTTCCTCGTGTGACTGACACGTGATCTCACCGGCCCCGTCCCTTTGCCTCCCGGTGCTCTGCTGCTTGCTGACATTTCCCCCAGTCCTTCTTGTTGAGACCTGGGCCACCTCCCTTCCTGTCCCCTATGTCATCTGTGTCATGGGTGGGGCGGGCCCCACTGGAGCACGCTGAGCTAGGTACCCCCCAGGCTGGCCCAGCACCCGTGGGGCATCAATAGGCTCTTCTTCACCTGTCCTCTTACCGTGGGGCATCCCGGCTCCAGGTCCACCCTGGACTGCCCGGGCCCTTCACCCCCACGGGGGGAGGGGGGCATGCAGCCTGTCTCCATGCAAGGCTTTTGTTTCCACTTTGCAACCTACTTTTATCAAATGTCTGTGGTTTCTCGAAAGTCAAAAATATGCTTGAGGACAAGGTGAGACTGATTATTTTTATGAAAATGACTTTAGAGTGAACTCTTTGGAATCCTATATCACAGGGGAGCGGGGCAGAAGGGGGCAAACCTTCCTGTTCTATGGTCTTATACGAAACCCGAATCTGGGCCCCAAGCTTCCCATTTTCCCTTCATTACAGCAAAGGAAAAAAATTTGCTAAATGCCAAAGGCCTTGTACTGCATTAAGCCTACTGCATTAGGGTAGTGGTCAAGAAATCAGCTGGGATTCAGATCCCAGGCCTGCCGCTTTGTAACTGGTAGAAGGAATCATAGCTTCCCGAAGCTGTTCATGCCCAAATGTCCAGAATTTATGAAGGGATTTTGCAGTTGTGATTAAGTTAAGGGTTTTGAGATGGGGACATTATCCCAGCTTATCCAAGTGGGCCCAGTGTAACCATAAGAGTCCCTATAAGGGGAAGAGGAAGCAGGAGAGTCAGACTTAAAGAGAGATCGAAGATGTTGCATTGTTGGCTTTGAAGGTGGAGAGAAGGGCCATGAGCGTGGATGGATACAGGCGGCCTCCAGAAGCTGGAAGAGGCAAAGGAACAGATTCCTCTTCTCGGGTCTCCAGAAGGAGCACAGCCCTGCAGAAACCCGGATTTTAGCCCAGTGAGACCCACATCAGACTCCCGACCTCCAGAACCGTGAGATCATAAATTTGCATTGCTTTCAGACAATAAAATTAGGGTAATTTGTTATAGCAGCGAGAAGAAACTCATACATCAACTCTTATCTGGATTTCAATTTGTTTCCTCATCTGTAAACTGGGAAAATAATACTGCCCACACCACGTGGTTGTTGTCAAGACAGGACAACATGAAGCAAGTCAGATGCACGGTCCGCTCTCTGGCACATGGTATGCGCTCAATTAATGATCGCTGTTACTGTTGTTATTGCCTGTTCAATCCTTACAAGTACTTTAAGAAGGTACTGCTATTAGCTCCATTTTACAGACGGGGTTCCGGGAAGTTGCAGTCTTGCCTGAGCTCCTTCTAAGGAGCAGGGCTAAAAGCCAAGCAAAGGCAGCCCGACTCACCAGCACCTGCTGTCCTCCCTTAACAAAATGCAGGTGTACCAGGAGTTTTCGCAAGGACGTATAAGCCGTGGACCCGGAGAACTAGATTTACGCCCTAACATGAACGCTTGGCAATGGCTAATGGCATGAATTACAGTGAAAGAGTTTCTAAGCATTCAAATGAAATACATAAAATGGGGTTATGGAGACTCCATCCTTCAACAGACACTTATGAAGCACCTACTGTATACCACCCACTGTTACAGATGATGGGGATACCTCAGTGAACAAAACAGAGAGCCTGCTTTCATTGGAGGTCACATGGTATTAGAGGAGAGACAGACACCAATATCCGTGGCACTTTGTGGATGCGTTTATGTGTGAGACGACAAGTGCTTTGAAAAGAAGATAAATCAGGGGCGCCTGGCTGGCTCAGTTGGTTAAGCATCTGTCTTTAGGTTCAGGTCATGATCTCAGAGTCCTGGGATGGAGGCCTGTATGGAGCCCGGGGTCAGGCTCCTCACTCGGCAGGGAGTCTGCTCCTCCCTCGCCCTCTGCCCCTCCCCCACTCCATCTCTCTCTCAAATACATAAAAACTTTTTTTTTTAAAGATTTTATTTATTTATTTGACACAGAGAGAGAGATCACAAGTAGGCAGAGAGGCAGATAGAGAGAGAGAGGGAAGCAGGCCCCCTGCTGAGCAGAGAGCTGGGTGTGGGGTTCGATCCCAGGACCCTGAGATCATGACCTGAGCCGAAGGCAGAGGCTTTAACCCACTGAGCCACCCAGGCGCCCCTAAAAAAATCTTTTTAAAAAAAGAAAAAAAAGTAAATCAGGGTAAGGAATAAATCAGGGCAATGAGCTAGAGAGTGTAACTTTAGATGGGATGTTCAGGTGTGGCACTAGAATTGGTGGGAAGGAAGTGTGTGATTTTCTGGGAGGAGTGCCTGATCCATTGGCGGCACCAGCAAGTGCAAAGGCCCTGGGGTGGGGCAGCTGCTTGGTGCAGTTGTGGAAAGGCAGTGTAACTGGAGCATCCTCCCTGGAGGCGAGAAAGGGAGGAGATGAGGTCAGATTTCAGGGCCTGGCTCGCGCTGAGTTAAGTAGCAATAGGATTTTATTTTGATTTGGGAAGCCACTGGAGGGTTTTGGGCAGGCAAGAGACACAGTCTAATTTCAGGTACCAAAAAGATAAATTTGAAAAAGAGACTCGTGGTCCAAGTGAGCTCATGTTGTTCTCGGAGCTGCCTTAGCTGCTCCTGCTGGAGGCTGGCGGAGGTTTGCAGACGTTTCCCAGGAAACAGTGAAGTGCCACGTTTGAAAGTAGAAAAACCCCGGGGCGGGCTGCCAGGATCCTGCCTGAGCTCATTCACAGCCAGACTGGAGGTTCGCTACTGCAGCTGTCTTAATAATGGTGTCTGAATTGTTTATCAATACTTCTATCCAAATTTGATTCTTTAACTGATGTCCAACACGCCACTGTGAATTTCCAAATCTTCTGGCTTTTTGAGAATTCTCTTTTATTGAGAAGATTCTTGGTCTGCCCTCCTTGCTGGCCTCCGAGTTTTCCATCTAAGAGTATTTTATTTTATTTTTAAGATTTTATTTATTTATTTGACAGAGAGAGAGATCACAAGTAGGCAGAGAGGCAGGCAGAGAGAGAGGGGGAAGCAGGCTCCCTGCTGAGCAGAGAGCCCGATGTGGGGCTCGATCCCAGGACCCTGAGATCATGACCTGAGCCGAAGGCAGAGGCTTTAACCCACCGAGCCACCCAGGCGCCCCCCATCTGAGAGTATTTTAGACGTGACATTGTGGTCGTGAACATCTCTCCCCTCACCTGGATGATTGCCCGTGCTGGTTAATTTGAGCGACAACACATTTGCAAAACTGTTCGTTGGATTTTTGCATTTTTCAATTTGCAGGAGTAGAGAGAGGGGTGCCTCAAAGGAATCTGTCTTAGGCACTTTCAGAAATCTCTGGGCTTTCTTGACATTGCCTGCACATTACTCTTTTTCTCACAGAACCTAACTGGAGGGTCTTGTTGACCCCTGTCTTGATTTAGGGATTGGAAGGGCATAATATTTGGTTTGTTATTCAGCGTAATTAAAGTCGGGATTGTGAAATAAGGAGATGGTTCTCTCTTCACCTGCTTTTTGTTCACTAAATTATATTTAAAGAGAGCACAATTGTTGTTGTTTCACAATAAATGAATCAAGAGATTCTGATCACAGTTGGAGAGATTTTGAAGAAGGAATCTCATGTCTAGAATTTATTTAGCATCTGCAATCCTCTTTCCCTTCCCTCAACACACACACTCCACACTTACACACCTGTGCTCTCGTCACACACACACCACATGGACTGTGGTGAATAAGAACTTCCAAGTCAAAGAATTTACTCCTTAAATATATATTATCATCAAATATTAGTGTTTATTGCCCAGTGAAAATCCCATTTAAAGAGGCTTTATTTCAGTCATGAGTTACGACCTTGTGCTGTGCATCAGGGATGAAAAAGGACTATCAAACTTGTTTCCAAGCCAGTATCACAGAAGGGAAAAATACTAGCCAACAAGGAAAACTTCTGGCTCCCTTCCTATGTATCTTAACACTTCTTACGCCTGAATTAAACACAACGATTTAGTCCAGCAAATATTTATTAGGCACCTGCTGTGTGCAAGGCACCGTGCTAGCCTTCAGGGGTCTGACTAAGGAGATTAACACCTTCCCCATGTTCTTGAGAAGGTGCTGGGAATAAAGGAAGAATTTTAAAAAGAAAAATAAAGGGTAAGTGGAAAGCCTTCACTCATTTTACTTTAAAGATTTTATTTATTTATTTTGGTGAGAGAGAGAGATGAGCACAAGTAGGGAGAGGGATGGGCAGAGGGAGAAGCAGACACTCCACTGAGCAGGGAGCCCAATTCGGGGCTCGATCCCAGGACCCTGGGATCATGACGTGAGCCGAAGGCAGACGCTTAACCAACTGAGCCGCCCAGGCACCCTTTGCTCACTCATTTTTAAGGTGAGTTTCTTTCTCCATAGTGGGGACTTTCCCAGCAATCTCCGGTGGGATTCCCGTCAGTCCTGGCCCTGTACTCCCTGGGTTCCAATCCCAGCTTCCCCACCTACTGGTTCTGAGCACTTTACTTCTCAGCGCCTGGCTGTCCTCACCTCTAAGCCAGGAAACCAGAAGCACTCCTCACAGAGCTGCTCCGAGGATCACACGAGCCTGTGCACATGCGTGTAGTACTCACAACAAGCCAGCACACGGCAAGCGCCCAAACGTCAGCTCCTAGTCCCTCTCTAGCCCAGAGCTTCATTCTGTTTTAAGTCTGAAATTGAAATGAGTCCCAATTCAGATTCTTTGCAGAGAACTTTATTTTTCTTTTTTTACTTTGGGGAGCCAGTATACCTCTTCATCATTTTTTCTTAAAGATTTTATTTATTTATTTGACCGAGAGAGTGAGAGAACACAAGCAGGGGGAGCAGCAGAGGGAGAGGGAGAAGCAGGCTGCCCTGCTGAGCAGGGAGCCCCATGCAGGGCTCGATCCCAGGACCTGGAGGTCGTGACCTGAGCCGAAGGCAGACACTGAACTTGCTGGGCCACCCAGGCGCCCGAGGACGCGTCTTCATTTCCTCTTACAAAATGTGGGTTTATAGAAATGTTCAAAGAAAACAAAGAGCAGCATTTTCCCTAAATCATTTTTGTTACCTCTCCTTGCCCAACACACACGTTGAGCTCATCTTGTACCCGTAAGACACGCCCTTCAGTCTGCGGGTGAATCCCATTTATTCCCATCTCCATGTCAGTCTCTGCTTTCCAAATTCCTTACTTCCTTTCGGCTCCATACCCTTGTCAGTATAAACTTTACCCTTGTATGTCTTTCCTATACGAATACCACTCACCATTCCTACAGGGTGCATGCCTGCCATTCAGATGGCACTGTTAATTGCATATGTCCTGAAGATTGCTCTTTTGTTATTCTAATGCCAACTAGAGGGTCCCGAAAGCCAGACCCCTTTAAGCTTGGTTGCACCTTTTGCTGTGGATAGCACTGTTTTAAGCCAGTTTCCTCATCTGAAAATAGGAACGATGCCTGAGTGTGGCTGGGAATGTTATTTGAACTAATACTAGTTCCCAGAGAGAGTGCTCATTCAGTAAATTGTAGCTATTGTTTTTTGAAAGGCTACCCTTCTGGCTGGTTATTTATAGTTTTTATAATCGGCAGCAATAATTACAGTGTTTTGTGCATGGAATTTTGCAATTTAAAAAAAGTCCACGATTACTCTCCATGTAGGAATTTAGCAAACTATTTAAAATGTAGGGAAAATATAAAATTACAAGTAATCGTATCCCACAGAAACAACAACTTTGTACATTTTGGTGTATTTTTTCAGTATGTATATATACGTGTATATTACACAGTGAAGATCCTATACTATAAATACAGCTTTGTGTTTAAAAATTCTTTGCAAACTTTATTTCCAATGATTGTATATATTCCATACAATGGCTGTATCACAATTTTTTTTTTTAAAGATTTTATTTATTTACTTGACAGAGAGAGAGATCACAAGTAGGCAGAGAGGCAGGCAGAGAGAGAGGGGGAAGCAGGCTCCCTGCTGAGCAGAGACCCCGATGCAGGGCTGGATCCCAGGACCCTGAGACCATGACCTGAGCCGAACCCACTGAGCCACCCAGGCTCCCCTGTATCACAATTTTTTAACCATCCTGTACTCGAGTAGTTGTACTGTTTATCATTTTAATTAAGACATATATGTGTCATATTCTCCTTCGTGCCTTCATATTATCCAGTTTGTCTTACTACAAGGGATATGAATTAGAGAGAAGAGAATAATCAACATCACCAATTTTTCTTTTTTGTGTTCATGCTAAACCATGGACCAACATTTTGAAATTAGTCTAGATTTATCAGACAAAACTGAGCCCAGGCCGAAAGTACTCTGGTGCCTTTTGCTTAAGGTTAAAATAGTTCCCCCTGCCTCTTCAGATATCCCTACGCATTCGTGCTGATTAGACGGGTCCCAGGTAGGGAAAGAAGGCTCACTTCCTAAAAACTAAAACGAAATTCTTGCACTTTCCCCTTAAAATCTAATTATACACGCCTTCTTGGTAAAACACATGGACTATATTCAGTGTAACTTTTCAGTATTACTTTTTAACTGTAACAAAAGTCTTCTGTTAAAATGAATTATTCCTCTTCTATCTAAAATTTATCTTTTAAATTCAACAAAGCCCCAAATTATAAACATGTACTCAAAGTTATAATTGATTTTTGCAATCTTACACTCAAGATAACTAATGATATTTATGAAATACAGCTGTCAAATATGAAATTGCTCAGGACTTATGTTAGTTCCTTTCTATTTTTCATCCTTATTTTGGTATTTTGGAGACTAAATGATAAAAGGCTGATGAATCAGCGATAATGAAAAAGATCAGCAAAATAAGTTTTTAGGGGTCATGTAGGTCAAGGCACAAAATGGTCGTGTAATTTTTACTATTCAGTAGGTTGCATTAACAGTGTAGAAGTTAGCAGATTGTACTTTAAAACTAGTTATATTCTGATAAAAATTGCTTATCTGAAGCTCAGTTTATGTTTTTTTAACTTCCCATCAGTATTATTCCCAACTATTATGGGTCTTTTAATATTCCAGCTAAATGAAAGATGTCGCAATGTCACATGAAGATAACTAATTTTCAAAGAATTAAAGTTTGAATACATGGTAAAAGGACATTGATCATAAATTGCACAAGAAGTAGATTACCAAATAACCCGATTATATATATATTTCTTTCTTAATTATAATTTATAGTTCCCCATGTAATTTGCTTTTGGATTCATCTTAAAATACATCAATCTGGACAATATAACGAGAATTTTTTTCCACCCTTGTAAAGTTAGTATTAAATTAATGGTCTGTCTTAAAATCAAGGACCTCTTAGAATCAAGAAATAGTTAAGATAAACAATAAATGTAGTAAAACTACACATAATTTTTCATTTTCTTCTCTCTGCCGGTATTTTCTATGGTGAGCATGTAAGAAAAAGTAAGAAAAAGCAGAAGAAAATATAAACATTGTGAATTTAATTTCACCTTTCTTGCATGCTGTTAAAAACAAGACAACAGGCCCCAAATGGAGTCACTTATAAGAAACTCTATGTCACCAAAGAGACCTAACTTCATTACAATTTTGGCCTTTTCCCGAAAAGAAATTTTATCTTATTTATTTATTTTTTTATGATTTTATTTATTTATTTGACAGAGAGAGAGAGAGATCACAAGTAGGCAGAGAGGCAGGCAGAGGGAGAGTGGGAAGCAGGCTCCCTGCTGAGCAGAGAACCCGATGTGGGGCTCGATCCCAGGACCCTGAGATCATGACCTGAGCCGAAGGCAGAGGCTTTAACCCACTGAGCCACCCAGATGCCCCCCGAAAAGAAATTTTAAACGAGTCAACCAGGAATCACCTGATCAGCACTGGCTAGGTCATCTGCCTGAGAGACCCCTGCCATTCTCTAAAGGAAAGTGACCTTGCAATAACCAGTCCACTTTGTCGTCTGGTGTAACTTCCTTGTCCCTGCTCCCTTCTGTCTTTAAAAGCCTTCCATTTTGCACAGCGCTTCAGAGCTCCTTTCTATCTGCTGGATGCATTGCTGCCCGCTTCACGAATCGTTGAATGAAACCAGTAAGATCCTTCCAATTTACTCAGTTGAATTTTGGTTTTTTTGACAGTGGGGAGAGGATGATTTATTTATTTTTATTTTTTTAAAAGACTTTATCTGTCAGAGAGACAGAGAGAGAGAGAGCACAAACAGGGGGAGAGGGAGAGGGAGAAGCAGGCTCCCCACTGAGCAGAGAGCCCGACATGGGGCTTGATCCCAGCACCCCTGGGATCATGACCTGAGCTGGAGGCAGACGCCTAACCGACTGAGCCACCCAGACGCCCCGGGAGAGGACGATTTAAACTCAGTTTCTTGGCCACCTATTTTAAATATGAAATATTTTAGATAACAGTAGATAGTTTGTTAAGAGCTACCAGATTACAGAGAGAAGTATGACATGGCCTAGCCATGGAGAGTTCTGGAAGCCCTAAATGGGGTGATGAAATCTAACAGCGCAAAATGTATTAAAAAATAGGTGAGATTGAATGAGCAGTCAGGGAATCTTTTAGGGGAGACTATACAACTCTTCATGGAGGTTAGACATTGAAATATTTTCTTAATATTAGACAAGGCCTCCAAAATATCATCATGTGAGTTGAGTAGTTGGCTCTTTCATTAAAAACAAAAACTCCCGTAAGATGGGACGGGGCTCAAAATGTAATAGATTTGGGGACGGCACATCTTGTTGTAAACCTAGCCCTAAAACAAAATTCAAATAACATTCCTCAAGAAACAAACAGAACAAGAACAAACCTATATAGAGCAAGTACGTGACAAAACGACATCAGCCAATCGAGCCCATAACGCAGGTGTTAATACTATATTTTGACCTCAGAATTATTAAAAAATAACTGATCTGATAATATGTATATATTTTTATTAGATTGGGCCTGATAAAGTGCCTTGCAGAGAGTAGGTCTGGAGGACATTTTAATGTCTTATATCTATTATCATACTATGTCACCCTCTCGGCATTAACATCATTACGCAATTGGCCCCAGCATTACTCAGTACTGTGCCTTTGCTCATATCCTGCTCTAGAAATTAGTGAACTATTAATGCATTTCCTTTCAGCACACAACAGCTATCTGTCCTTTTGAACCACCAGCCGTAACAAGTCATCTTGTATAAACATACTTTCCCAGCGTAATCAGACCCGTCAGTAATTTGCCTCCTTACCCCCAGGCCATCCGGAAATTCTGTCAGGGAGCAAAAGCTCCTGAGCACTGTGGTTTCCCCCTTTCCAATGTTCATTTTATAATTTTTCTTTTTCCTCTTAAAAACAAAGCCTTCTGGGGTTCACAACTCAGTGTCATTGCTGATTGGCACTCAGGGAGGGAGGGTCAGGTGAACAAAGGATTCTGTCCAGGTGCTTTCTATTCCCGGAGGCACCTGCTGTAGCGTTGGAGAGGGTGGGTTCTGTTCTCCACCCCACCCCACCCCCAGCAGCCACAGGGCAGGAGCTGGCTGCGGCGGGAGCCCCCTGCCTGGGCCACCTGGGTCTGCGCTTGGGGTCTGCAAGCCCAACAGTGCCAGAGAGCTCCCTCCTGGGACACGAAGGCTGACAGCCGGCCGCGAAGCCTGTGCGGACACAGGGAAGGAAGGGTGGCCAGGGAGAGGAGGCGGCTTACCTGTCCTGTCTTCTGCCCTCCAGCCGGACCAAAGGGGACAGCGGCAGTGCAGGGTCGAGCGCTCTGTGGGATGGCCCCAACTGTGTATGCAGCTGCTGGCCAGCTGCCGCCTCTTGTCAGCAGGGCTATAAATAAGGTGCTGTCCAGAGCTCGGGAGATAAGAACCCAGCCCCTCGCTCCCGAGAGCCTTTTAAGGTATCCAAATTAAAGGAGCCTCGGCCCCCGGATAGACAGCGGCTGCCAGCTCCCCATCTGGCCTGCCCGCCTCAAGGACATCGCAGGCCTCACATATTCCAGCTACCCTGAAGAGCAGGGGAAGGGGAAAGCCACAGTGCTGGGAAGGGATCTCACTTGATCAGACAAGTGGCAGAGCCTCTGGGTGGGCTGCCCGTGGCTCCACTGTGGGGAGCCCCTCAAATTAGGGGGCTGGCACTGAGGCACAGAAAGAGGAGGAAACTTCCCCCGGGGCCACACAGTGCCTCTGTAGTGTGGTGTGGATTTTCAGAGCTGCCTCTTAGAAGGAGCACGCTGACCTTCTACCCTGCTTCGGGGCATTTGTTTGGGCGAAAAAGAGTCTAGGGAAGATTCTAAGGGATCGGCTGCATGCTGAGCATCAGGGAAGCTGGGAGTGGAATGCATTTAGAGATGCCCTTTCTCCCCATCCTCCCCGCTCATGCATGATTAGGGGGGATTCTTGGGCTACAAATCACAGAACTCTTATGGAGCTTTTTAAAACCGTATGCTAGAAGAGGAGACAGAAGTCTAATTTGGGGGAGCAGCCATTCCTGATTCACCCTTCAGTTTCTTATTTCTGGAAGACATTGCATCCCTGGCTGGGAGCGGGGGGGATGGCCAAGCAGGGGGGGCTGTTTGGAAACTGCTATCTGTGTTACCAACAGAAGTTCCATGTCTGGGAATTTATCCTCAGGAAAGAATCGGAAACGTGGCAGAGATACAGCTCCAGGGACAACTCTTGCAGCTCTTTCAATAATTGGGAGAAGTTGAAAACAACCTAAATGACTAACAACAGAGAATGGTAAAATGAAGAATAGTATCAACATAAAGGATACACCGCAACCTTTGGAAATGCCATAGAAGAATATTTAGTAACACAGAAACCATATTACGATATATCGGTAGTAAAAATGCAGATCAACTTTAAGGGAAACTTGAGGTACACACAGTTCCCTCACACATACACTCTGAAAGGGTAAGCATCCAGCGTGGAAATGTACTTCTGGCTGGATGGCGGGATTACGGCTGATGTTATTTTCTTCTTTGGCTTATATGTCATCTCTAAGTTACTCGCAATGATCTTGCATTGCTTTTATAATAAGAACATTAGTTTCATTTAAAACCCAAGTTTCTGAAAATCAGAAGAGAACTTTCTGGGTTTCTGCATGAATGGATCCAAATTTATTTTAAGATTACAGAATTCCTCGGGGGTCTCCCCGGGCTTTGGAAAGACCCACGTTGGGCTCAGCAGCTTTTTTTTTTTTCTCATGTCAAAATCAACAGTATGATGTAGAAGGCTCATGGAGTCCCTGAGTGCCCCTGTCAAGGCAAAGGTAAGTCAAGAAGAGAGAAAAAGAAAGGAAAAGAAAAGAAAAGCACAAAGAGAAAAAGGAGTCTGAAAACAAGAGAGTTTAAGGAATAGAGGTGACAAAAATACCCATATGCCCAGATCACCTTTATCTGACCTAACATGCCCCAATTTATGCTCTTACCAGGACATAACAAAGGCTCTGTGTGTATTTGAAGAATATGTACATCCTGAAGATGCTTTCCTTTTTGATTACATTTGACTTAAGGAATGACCTCCAACCGCGAATGTGCGATGGGGGCACATACCACTGACAGGTGCAACTGGGAGAGGGGCTCCCCTCCCACTGGGCTCCCAGGGCTACAGGTATAGAAGGACCCTAATGCTCTAATGGTTCCCTTTCTGCATGCAAACACTAGGGGGGGTCCCCTCCTTGAATAGGACCCAGTCGATAGCCCATCATGGGGTAGTTTCAAAGCTTTTTGCTGTTTATATCAGGCGTGACCCAGGGACAGAGCCTGGAGGTGGAGGCTCAGTAACCTTCCAGACTGTTCTTTGGAACTTGGGGTGCCAGAGCTTGTCCTGGTGGAAAAGGTTAGCCCCGGTGTGGGGGCGTACAGCTTCCCTGGACAAGCGAAGAGGTCATTGCAAGGGAGGCTTGAAGGAGCTTCTCTTGGACAAAGCCAGGACTGAGGCCCTTGTAATGGGCCGCACATCAAGGCTGGTGTATGGGCCCACTCGCCTGCGGGCTTCTCCCTTGAACGCCAGGAAGAGCTGTTGGAAGCATCCCGGTGTGACATTCTCGCTCCTCCACGCTGACTCACTCCCACCCCTTCACAGGAGCCTACGGCACGTGCACAGTCTTGGGGTGGGTGGGACACCATGTACCTGCTGACGGTCGCCCCTGGAGCAGACATGTGTAGGTGGGAACAGCATCTGCTTTTGGGGGCTGCGGTCAGGACTAGGTGTGACCGGGAGAATTGTTATGGATGCGGCCCTTGCTTCTCTTCCGCAATATCATAGAGAAAAGGTTGACAAATGTTTCTTGGTCCTGTTGCCAAAAACTCAGAGAACCAAACCAAAGGACATATGGGTCCAGAACAAACGTTTTGATTCAATTCAGCAAATAGGCATTGAGTCTCCCCCTCAGGAACCAGAAACTGGTAGGCACAGAAAGAAGACGGGAGATGCCCAGATAGCCGGAGCCTTTTAGGAGCTTGTCCCTGGCCACCAGCCTGGGTGAGGGCACCCCAGCAGTGCCAGCATCTCAGCTCCCTGACCTATGCTCACAGGGCTTTTGCACATGGGGTCATGAAAGCTCATTCACCCATCAGTACTATGTAATTTTGCTCTCTCTTTTTTTTTAGATAAATATTCATTGAGTTTCTTTGATGTTCCAAGCCCCATGGCTAGATCCTAGAGCCTCACCTTGAGGAACTTACAGTCTATCCTGTGTTGTATTCATACATCACGTGAGCCTGAACCCCTCACCTTGAATCTGGAACATCTTTCCCTCCTGGTCGCTGTAGATGCCATTTCCTGTGCCGCCTCACAGTCATTGTCACCAGTGCTCCTTCCTTCGCACTGGACAGGCTTGATCTTTCTGTGAAGCTGGCTCTACTACTCTTGGAACCTACCAGAGCTGAGTTTTGCAAGTGGGATGGGGTGCCTCTCCCTGCCACCTGAGTGCAGCGCCAGGCCCTGCTGCTGAGCCTGGCACCATGGAGCCTGGAACAGGAAGTATGTGCCTCTCATCTGACCAGGGCCATCGAGGCCCACCTAGCCTGAGCGCGGCCAGGCCCACCTTTTCCTCCTCACCCTCCCTGGGGTAGGAAGGCACGGGAGCTGATGCACCTGCCCCAAGCTGGAGGGAGCTAGCCTCTTTCACCCACCACAGATTTTTCCCTTGTTGGATTAGTCAATTCTGTGACAGAGGAAGATGAGCTAATCGGGGAGCCAGACAAAGACGAGGAGATCTGGAGAGGAGGAAGCAGATCAGGAGAGGCAGAAGTCCGGAGAGATCGGTTTCTGGAAAGAGGGCGTAGAACAGCATCAACTCTTGTAGGCTGGGAAGAGCAAGGGGGAAAGAACCCTGTTTTTCCATCCTGAGAAGTCCTCAGATGCGGACTCAGTGTGTGTCAGGGGTGCAATGGAGAGTGGTTTATGAAATGTGTTGCCTCCCAAGTGTTTATCCACAGAAGCTAGGCCGACGAGCCTGATACAGGCTGCCATGTCCTTGTTTTCAAATGAGTACCTTTCGTGTTCTAACTACTCCATTTGCTATCACTGCAATCTCTACATAAACATTCCGTCTGCACTTCCCAGAATCATAAACAGACAAGAACGGCTGCAGAAAAGTCCCATAGTGTAAATACGTCTGCAAATGGCTCTGCAAAGTTTCAACCTGAAAAATAACATCACCATTTGTTGGTGTGATAGAGTCCAGGCCTCTCTTCATTTTGGCCTTGGCTTACGCTGAACCAGCTTGGGTGTTGGAAGAAACCCAGTTCCCTGGCCGCGAAGCGAACTCCGCAATGACTGGGGTCTCAGGGCCCCATTGGCTGAAAGAGGTACAAGAAGAAAGCACGTGGGGGCCGACAAGCAGCCTAAACTTTTCTCAGCTAAGATTCCCTGGATCCAGCCCGTCACTCTGCTTCAAGACACATGACAAAAACACACACAGAATGCAGCATGGCAGCGTGCCAACAGGTAGGGTGGCATCACCCCCACACTTCAGATGCCGTGTGCTTGCTTTCTCTCCCTCAAGTTCCTAGCAGATCTGCTTTTGGCTTCTTCATCCCATGGTGTGCACTGTTGATGGCAGCTTGGCGATTCTTTGCCTAAAGTTACCTGTGCTCCAGTGGGGATCGACATTTTCAATCAAAGGGACAAAACTTTAACTAGTGACAGGTCGAGCCTTAATTAGAAGCTGAAGGAGAATCGGGGGACCTTCCGAGCCCCCATATCTATATCCAAAGCCACGCCCAGGGTTGGTCCATCTCTGTTGCTGTAGATAATGGGCTGTCATCCGGGCAGCAAGCCCATGATTCTAGAACCATTTATAAGAACCACATGGTGGAACCATTGGAAAAACCTCACCTGCCCTGTCCCCCCGAGGGGTGATGCTGGGACTCCTGGGGTAGAAGGGCAGAGAGACATCTTCTGTTCGCCCACCCCACCAACCTTCTGCTCTGTGCCCAAGTGGCTGATGTGAACAAGCATCAAAGGGTTTCTTTGTTCTCTGGCTTCGGCTTGCGTTTAGCTAATAGAAGGAACCAGCAAGAGATCAGAGGACAGGACAGTGAGGTCAGGTCCTTGGTGCTTGGATCTTCCCTGAAAGGATGCTGCGGGTTAGTTGTCTCCTTCTGGGGAAGGCCACAGCACCTGTTGGGGCTCCTTTCTGGGCTCTGCTGACAGTTTCTTCTCCTTGACCTAAGGATAGTTGCTGGCTCCAAGGTTATACACCAACCATCAGCAGCTTCCCTAAATGCTGCCCATACCTTTGTAAATAGTTCCTTTGTTAAAACTCTCCTCCGATTACCTTGGTTGGGTGTGGCATCTCTTTCCACCTGGGTACCCAATGGGTCCCCAACTGGTACAGAAGGAAAAGACAGAGAATTGGTTCCATGTCCCACCCTCAGCCCTCACCCCATGGAGCTGTGAATGAAAGGGGGGATGTGGGTTCTCTGGCGAGGGGGGGACCTCTGTGCTGCTGCCACCGATGTGGCCAAGAGATTGCCTTGGATGATAGGATTGTCCGGTACTCCCTGTGTGGGCCACAGAAGCCTCCAGATTCTGGTGGCATGAAGGACAGGGGACAAACCAGTAATGCCAAGGGAGGGTGACGGTGGGTACCCAGCATCCTCATGAAGTTGTTTTTAAGGCAGATCAAGCTATATTTCCTGGAACCTGCATTTCTAGACCTCAATACTCACATTCTTTAATCACAACGTACCTGCCATTTATTGAGCTCTTACGATGCATGAGACACTGTCTAAGTGTGGGGGGGGGCACAGCTGGCATGTGGTAAAGACGGGGCAGGGAACATGTGGCCTTGAAACCTGCATCCCCCGATTGCAAATCCCATGTCGTCTGTCCCCTTGTCTCTCGTGAAACACCTGTAACAATTATTACAGTAAACCAATCTTTGGGAAGCATGGGGTTAATGTTCGATGCTAGTAATACAGAGTTATTCTACTCCGTTTATTCTTCTTCCTCCAGAGGGGGCAGTGGGGACCTCTAGGCTGCAGGAATCTGAGTCAGAAGGCAGATCCAGCGTGGCCCCAAAGACAGGGGTTTTCAAGAGCAGGAGGCTGGCCCATTGATGGGCACTACCCAGGCTGCCAGAAATGTTCTATTTTCTCGAATGTCAGTTGCTTTCCTCAGCTCGACCCGTGGGCAGAAAAGGCCGAGGGGAGACATAGCGGACCTTTACCCAACCCGCCCCTCAGCGGAGAGATGCTCTTTTTCCCGCCGCTGAGCTGGCCGGCCCTTCCGTGCTGCTCACTCATAAAGTGGAAACTAAACAGCACAAATGAAGTGAGGAAAAGAATCATTTGTCTCCTGTTTCCTCCCTCCTTTCCCAAATGACTAATATGCTATTAGTGTTATTAATGCGGTGTCTCCTGTCAGCCGAAGGGTGGCCAGCTCTCCTGGTCCCAGCCTACCGAGCTACCGAAGTGGGCCTGCCTTCCTGGGGATCTGGGGTAGTGTCACCTTATTTCCAATCCATTCCAAAATGTCCAATCCATTGTAAAGCAAGATTGTTTTATGAGTCACTCAAAGCACGATGACCCTCTGGACTCATATTGGACTTCCAAAGGTTATTTTGAAATGTCCCAAATGCTGGGATTTATGGACACAATTTCCGGGGGAAAACCAGTCAGTTAAAAAAAATATCTATATCTATATCTATATAGATATAGATATAGATATATATATAGTCCCTGCAGGGCTTTATATTAACATATAATGTATTATTTGTTTCAGGGGTACAGGTCTGTGAATCATCAGGCTTACACATTTCACAGCACTCACCATAGCACATACCCTCCCCAATGTCCATCACCCAGCCACCCTATCCCTACCTCCCCTACCCCCCAGCCACCCTCAGTTTGTTTCCTGAGATTAAGAGTCTCCCTCCTGATCCCATCTTGTTTCATTTTTCCCTTCCTTCCCCCACGACACCCCCGCCCTGCCTTTCAGATTCCTCATATCAGAGAGATCATATGATAATTGTCTTTCTCTGGTTGACTTATTTTGCTTAGTATAATACCCTCTAGTTCCATCCACATCTTTGCAAAATGGCAAGATTTTGTTTGTTTGTTTGTTTTTTGATGGCTGCATAGTATTCCATTGTATATATATACCACATCTTCTTTATCCATTCATCTGTCGATGGACATCGAGGCTCTTTCCATAGTTTGGCTATTGTAGACATTAAATATATATTTTTTAATCTTATTTTTTTACTGTAGTAAAATATACATAATATGAAATTTGCCATTTTAAGTGGACATAACTCACCTTGCTGTGCAATCATAACTGCCATTTACTTCCAGAACTTTTGGCTGAAGAGTGACCTCCAACCACACCCCGCCCCCGGCCCCATGTCTCCCTCCCAGCCTCCGCAGACAATCTTCTTTCTATCCCTCTTCTTTCTGTTCCTGAACTCAGGATCTCATACAAACAGAATCCTACAGTGACTGCCTGGGGGGAACAAATTAATTGTTTTTTTCCTTTATATGCTCACACAGCACTTTACTGTTGACACCAGATGTGTGGGGTTTTCTCCACACCAACCAGTCCCCCAATTCTCTGTGTCCTGCAACCCAATTCAGTTCTGACCCATCCACCCAGAGTTAATGCCAGATCCCCCAGGTTAAGGTCTCAGTGCCACCAGACTGTCCTTACTTCAGATGCCAGTCCCAAGGCTGGGCTCCCTACCGACTTCTGACCCATAGACTGTCACTCAGAGGTTCCTATGCCCTTCTCCTTGGGTTCTAGAATTTGCTAGAACAGCTCACAGAACTCAAGGAAACACTTAATGTTTATCCCTTTCTTATAAAAGATTCAACTCAGGGACAGCCAGATGGGAGAGATGTATAGGGCAAGGTGTGCGGGAAGGGGGCACAGACCTTCATGCCCTCCCATCCAGGGGCACCACCCTCCCAGCATGTCCACGGGTGCATCCCCCAGAAGATCTCTGAACCTCATCCTTTTGGGATTTTTCTGGAGACTTCCTTATGTGGGCACAATTGATTAAAACATGGCCCTAGGGAATTCAGTCAAGGTCCAACGCCCTTCTCTCCTCCTCTGAGGTTGGGGGTGGGGCTAAAAGTTCTAACCCTCTAACCGCCTGGTGGGTTCCCTTGGCAACCAGCTCCCCTCCTCCCACCATCCTTAGGGGCTTTCCAAAAGTCACCTCATTAACTTGAACTCAGGTGTGGTTGAAAGGGGCTGGTTATGAATAACAAAAGATGCTCCAAAGGAGCTATTTCAGGAACTGGGGACAAAAAGCTAAACTTAACAACAAAAGATGCTCCTTTTGCTGGTATCACTTAGAAATGACAAGGGTTTTAGGGAACAGAGAGCTGGGGACAAACACACCGGCTTATTTCACATAGCATAATGTCCTCAAGGTTCATCTGTGTTGTAGGCATCCAATTTTCTCTCCTTTATAAGGCTGAATAATATTCCATTGTATGGGTAGAGCACTTTTGATCCACTCATTGGTGGATGGACATTTGGGTGGCACGAGGTAAATATGTGCTTTCTTCATTAAGTCGTCTCATACTCCTAATATTGATTGATTGGGGGCATGGAGGGAGAGAGATTTTCAAGCAGATCCCCGCTGAGTGTAGAGCCCGATGTGGAGCTCGATCTTAGGACCCCGAGATCATGACCTGTGCTGAAACCAAGAGTCTGGTGCTTACCTGAGTGAGCCATTCACAGTCCCCCATCTCATACTCTTTAGAATAAACGTGCATGAACATAATTTAAGAATCAGAAGAGTTCCACCCCGTGGCTCAGTTAGGACGCATTTAGAAGAGGGGGTGTTTCAGGGCTATTTCCCTACCTCAAAGACTCCAATACCAGTTAGGGAACAGAAATCAGTTTGTTTAAGGACACACCGTGGGGGGCATTCTCTCGAAGACCTTGCCTACGTCTCTCGAAGGGGAGGTGAGACCGCCATTTTTCTCAAACCAACAGACGTGGAGCGCTCTCTGGCCCCCTGCCAGGCCCAGTGGCAGAACCGCGGAGGAGCCATGGCCTCAGCACCCCACAGCCCGTTGTCCGCATTGGTCCAGGCAAGGAGCGGGGGCTGGATGCCCCAGGCCCACTCCTCAACCCTTCCCCTGCCAGCTCTGTTCTGCAGCACCAGGGCGGGTCACTCTAGCTCTCGAGGGGCCTTTCTCAGCTCCTGTCTATAGTTGCTGCTTCCAGGGGTTCACCGGGGGGGGGGGGGGCGCGGGTAGCCGGCTACAGGAAGGGGTGGGGGGAGCCGGCTCTCTCCCCCGTGCCTGCGGCAGCATCTCAGGCAGCAGCTGCAGCTCTTGTTCTCCGTCCCAGCGTCGGCGGGGTGTCCCCAGCTCCGGGGTGTCCCCAGCTCCCGGGCGCCATCTTGCTGCCTCCTACAGAGGCCCATAGCTTCCTCCTCCTCGTCGTCCCGGTTCAGTCTCAGCTCCTCCCTCGCCCTCCGCATTATAGTCCCTGTGTTGAAATTACTTAACAGAGATTCTGCTTTCCAATTTAGACCTTTTAAACTGTCTTGAGGAGGACACAGGTTTTATGCTAACTAAAGTCTCATTGTATACAAATGTCTGGGC
>CM052885.1:74715493-74745785 GCA_028534135.1 Potos flavus
CCCCCCCCCCCCCCCCCCCGACTGACTTGGAATCACCTTGTTTTCTCTTTTTTCACTCTTTCGCTTTGGTGGAGTAGAATGAAAAGTTTGGTCTAGTCCTCGTTTGGAAACTATTATCTCAAGTAGCCGAAACTGGTAAGCAAGAAACAAACAGCTTTCAACTGGCTGCTTTCAAGTCCCAGGAGGGCTAACCTTTCAGACTGCCGTCCTGGACATCAGCTTCTGCTCAGCACATGTGCACCATTGGAGACGTGTGGACCCAAGAGGGGCAGAAGTCTTGGAAGCACAGGAAAACAGCTGTTGCTGTGAAACTGATGTTTATTTCTGTGACCATGTCGCAGTCAGTCTTGGCATCTGTGACCCCAGGCCCCGGCACCGATCTGGCCAAGCCCCGATGGAGGGCTTCTAGAACTGTGGCAAGAGGAATAGGTTTATTTTGATCTGCTTAGCACTATGAAGAGAATTTATGAACGGGAGTGGAGACTGGTTCAAGAGGCAAGGAAGAGCATGAGTGGTGAGTTACCAAGTAAAACACACAGTTTCTGAATTTGGAAGCTGGACGTCCACCTAATTGTCGGGTGCTGAAACTCATTGATGGACTCTGGTCATACTATCGAGATAAGGGAACACAGGAAAAATGGGAACTGTAAAAGAAAACACTGAGGGGCAGAAAACACCATATACGGAGGTTGAAAGGTAGACACCAACTGAAGGAAATATTTATGATCGATATGACAAAGTATTGATATCCTTAAAAGAGACTTTGTGTAGATTAATATGATAAAGGGTAAACAATCCAGTAGGAGAGTGGGTCAAGTTCATAAAGCTGGTAACAGACCACGCAACAACAAAGGGAGAGCCGATAGCATTATTAAACTGTGCCCGACCTCACTCCTCATAAGAGAAATGCAAATAAAACTCAAATGGATATGTCATGTTTTTCTATTAGATTGGGAAAAATCAAAAGTTGGCACTATTTTGGGCACCTGGCTGGCTCAGTCGGTGGAGTGTGAGACTCTTGAGCTCAAGCTTGTGAGTTTGAGCCCCACGTTGGGGGTAGAGTTTACTTAAAAATAAAATCTTAAAAAAAAAAAAAAAGTTGGGTGCGCCTGGGTGGCTCAGTCGTTAAGTGTCTGCCTTTGGCTTGGGTCATGTTTCCAGGGTCCTGGGATGGAGCCGCACATCGGGCTCTCTGCTCAGTGGGAAGCCTGTTTCCCCCTCTATTCCCCCTGCTTGTGTTCCCTCTTTCGCTGTATCTCTCTCTGTCAAATAAATAAATAAATATCTTAAAAAAAAAAAAGTTGGCATGACTCAATGTCGATGGCACAAGAATGAAATGGCAAACCCTGTGCATTGTGGGTGGAAAGCAGTTTAACAATGTTAACATGTAACATTAGATGCCATTTGGTGTAGATAGTCCTTTTCTAGTGCTCTGTTCTAAGGAGATGTTGGATCATTTTGAAAAGATTTCAGTGCTAGGATTTTCATCATAGACTTACCCACAGTAGAAAACAGTGGGAACAATGTAAAGGCTCATCGGAGACTTTTACTTGATGAATTGTTGATGAATTACTACACATCAACAATGTAACACCTCGAACACAATTCGGTTCTTTTTTTTTTTAAGATATTATTTTTATTATTTATTTGAGAGAGAGAGAATGAGAGAGAGAGAGAGCATGAGAAGGGAGAGGGTCAGAGGGAGAAGCAGACTCTCCGCCGAGCAGGGAGCCTGATGCGGGTCTTGATCCCTGGACTCTAGGACCATGACCCGAGATGAAGGCAGTCTCCCAACCAACTGAGCCACCCAGGAACCCCCACAATTCAGTTCTTAAGATGAAATAGAGCTATATATACTGACTGAGTAAAATATCTGCAACATATATGAAGGAAAAAAAGCATATTCTAAAATAGCTTGAAAATCAGGATTTCACTGACGTAAGATCGTCTTCTCTGCTGTGTGTTTCCATGTGTCCAGTGGAGACAGCTGTCCAGAGATGGGTCCAGTAGAATGGGAACATTCAATCCAGTGGGTTTTCTGTAGGGGATGGAAAATTGGGTAGCTTTTATTTTATGCTTTATACTTTTCTGGATTTTTATTTTTTTTATAATGAGCCCATATAATTTTTGATCAGAAAAAAAAAGGAAAGTTATTTTAATCAAATAATTAATCCTCATAGAGATTCAATGGCTGGATTAGAACGTAACCTCTACTTCCTGGATTCTCTGTCCAATCTTTTCCCCATATTCCTGCGCTGCTGCTTTACCTTCCATCGACAACCCAAAACCTTAGGTTCTGCCTCTGAGTGGTTAGTATGGTGGGAGGTAAAGGATGCTACACCAGAAACTTCTGGGGCTCCCATGATGAAAAATAAGATGAATGGTTGCAAGGACCCCCCTTCATCAGTTTGTGAAAAATTTCCCCATCCTCTTCTGAACACCACCACATCAACAATGACAACAATGGCAAAAGTGTCTGCCATCCAAGTGGACACATCATTCCCAGCTCAACATTCTGCTTTCACAGAAGTACCGAGCGAATAATTGGAGGGTGCCGCCATCTTCCTTGACATCTGCCAAAAAAATGGTTACAATCCTATTGTCCAGCATCCAGTTTTCCCTTAATGATATATGATCAAGCATCCAAAATGCCCACATTTTCAAAACTGAATCTTTTTTAAACAACTTTTATCTCTCTTGATGAAAATTCTCAATTGTTGTATTCTGCTTCATGTGGCAACCTCCCAGTTGCCTGATTCTAGTTCCACTGAGTCTTTTTTGACTCAAACAACTAGGATTCCCAAAGACAGAATTCAGGATTTGTGTGGTAATGATATTAAAGGTTTGCAGCACTAATGGTAATGGCTGCCCAACCAAGGCAGAAGCTTGTCCCTAGGTTCCTGTTGTGTTACTGCTAGGTGCCCAGCTGATTGGATGATGTGGCAGTCAGGAGATTCTTGGGGGACTTCTAAGGATCTGAAGGCAGTAGGGGGACACTTGGGGAGCCACAAAGTTGCTGTCACCAATGGTAAGGAATTTCAGTATTTTAACAACCAGATGGTACACCTTGATTTTGCATTTGGATGCTGTTTCCCATTTTATTGTCGTAATTATACAGTCGCCAGGCTTGCATTTTAAAAATGAAGACTGTGTTTCTTTTCTTTTTTCTTTTTGAAGATTTATTTATTTATCTGAGAAAGAGAGAGAGGGAGGGGCAGAGGGAGAGGGAGAGAGAGAATCCCAAGCAGACTCCGCACTGAGCGCAGAGCCTGACACGGGGCTCAATCTCATGATCTTGAGCTCAGGACCTGAGCTAAGACCAAGAGTCAGACGTTTAACCAGCTGCACCACCCAGGCATCCTGAAAACTGTATTTCTCATTCAGATTTCTCACTGAGTACTCAGTGGGAATCTAATCAAGTAGAACCAGTATTTGGATCATTTCAGAGAGTGTGAGTTAAATGGTTCTCAGCAACTTGGATCATTAATTGCAAACTTGGAACTACTTCCTCTAATTGTAGTCACTAATCTTAACACACAATATATTTGCTTTACGTTTCAACACACCAAAACCTATACGCTCATGACATTAGGCTGGGACTGAAAGAAGTCAGGCAGTGGGTAGGCAAATGTTTTAAAGGCAATCGTGTCTGTGATCCGTGACCCTGACACACGATCTGATCTCCAACAACCCCAAAGATCATGGATTGAACAAAAGTTTCTATTAAGAAATGTCTGTCTTGATTTGTTCAACCTGTTATACCATGTTGGTTTCCAGTTTTGCTCATTTCCTTTTAAAATTGTGAACCTTTACTTCATCCTCACCCCCAGCTTTATTAAGATGTAATTGACATATATACATTGTATAAGTTTAAGGTATATAATGTGATGATTTGATATACCGCAAAATGATGACCACAGTAAGATCAGTTACCCATCCATCACCTCATATAATTTCCTTTTTTGTGTGTGGTAAGAATACTTATGATCCATTCTAATAGCAATTTTCAAATATAAAATATGGTATTGTTAACTTTTGTTGCCATGTTGGACATTAGATCCCCAGAATTTATTCACCTTATAACTGGAAGTTTGTACCCTTTGACCAGCATCTCCCCACTTCCCCCACCCCCTGGAAACCACCAATTTATCTACTCTCTGTTTCTATGAGTTTAGCTTTTTTAGATTCCACATATAAGTGATATCATGCAGTATCTTTCTTTCTCTGATTTATTTCATTTAGTGCAATGCCTTCAAGGGTCATGTATGTTGATTTTCTTTATCCATTCATTCATTGATGGACACTTAGGTTGTTTCCATGCGTTGACTGTTCTGAATAATGCTGCAATGAACATGGGAGTGCAGGTATCAACTTGAGATAGCGATTTTATTTCCTCAAAGCCATTATAAGTTAATTTTTGTGAGTGGTGTAAGACAGAGGTCCAGGTTCATTCTTCTGCATGCAAATATCCAGTTTTCCCAGCACCATTTTGGAAGAGACTACTTTTTCCCCGTTGAGCGTTCTTGGCTCCGTTGTCAAATACTAGCTGACTGTATATACATGGGCTTATTTCTAGGTTCTCAATTCAATTTCATTGGTCTATGGCTCTGTTTTTATTGCCAGTACCATACTGTTTTGATTACTTTCACTTTGTAATATAAATTAAAACCAGGAAGTATGATGCCTCCAGCTTTTTTCTCATGATTCCTTTGGCTATTTGGGGGTGTTTTGTGGTTTCATACTAATTTTACAATAGTTTTTTCTACTTCTGTGAAAAATACCATCAGTATTTTGATAGGGATTGCACTGAATTTATAGATAGCTTTGGGTAGTATGGACATTTTATCCACACCAATTCTTTCTATCCATGGCCACAGGATACTTTTCCATTTATTTCTGTCTCCAATTTCTTCTACCATTGTCATAAAGTTTTCGGTGTATAGATCTTTAATTTCCTTGTTTGAAATTATTCTGAATTATTATTGTTTTTGATGCTATTGTAAATGGGATTGTTTTATTTCTTTCTCAGAGAGTTTGCATGTAGAAACTCAACATAGTTTGGGAAGTCCTAGCCAGACCAATTAGGCAAGAAAAATAAAATTTGGATGAATTGGAGAGGAAGAAATAAAATTGTCTCTGTTTGCAGATGCCAGGATCTTAGAGAAAATACTAAAGACCCCATCAAAAAATCTGTTAGAGGGTGCCTGGGTGGCTCAGTGGGTTAAAACCTCTGCCTTCGGCTCAGATCATGATCTCAGGGTCCTGGGATAGAGCCCCACATAGGGTTCTCTGCTCAGCGGGGAGCCTGCTTCTCCCTCTCTCTCTGCCTGCCTCTCTGCCTACTTGTGATCTCTCTCTCTCTCAAATAAATAAATAAAATCTTTAAAAAAAAATCTGTTAGAACTAATAAAGAAATTCAGTCAAGCTGCAGGATACAAAATCAATGTAAAAAATGAGTTGCATTTTTTCACTTCATTTTTATTCTCTTATCTTCAGACAGCTATCATAAGGGCCATTCACCCTCTTCCTATATTTCCATTCTTGTCATTTCCAGTGAGGGTGTTTATCTTCAGGGCAGGGTCATCGGCAAGACACACAGGAGTGGAGAAGTTGCCAAGCACTAGGGAAGGGCTCTCAGGACTTTCAGGAAACAAACGTCAATAATGAAGCATTAGTGTGAATGATTTTCCTCGGAATCCATGGACAAATATCACTCCTCTCCATTCTTTGCCTTCCTTGTCCCTTTTGATAACTGCTTCAGAGGACAGAGATCTGGCTGTTAGCCATATGAGAAAGGGGAGATAAGAGGACAAGAATTAGATTCTTGGAGGATTGGAGAACAAAATTCTTCCTGGGATTACAAAGTTTAGGCTACCTGCGGATAGCCCTGGGCCCCAGGTCACACAGTGACATTCCTCTTTCTTAAGATTGGAGTAATTGTGCTAAAATTTTAAAGTCAGGTTTTGGCTCTTTTGTGGGATGGAGTGAAAGCCATGTTGGGTTCATGGACATATGGAAATGGATAGAAAAAGTTCTATGTGCTGTAGGTGTATGCATGTACTTGTGTGTGTGTGTGTGTGTGTGTGTGTGTGTGTACGTGTGTCTAAGCACACACACCTCCAGAGTATAAAGGAATGCTCAGGAATTAAGTGTGAACCCTTTCCTAAGTGTGTTGTTGGCACCCATAAAATCAGAGCATTTTGACCAAAATCACTTTCCACGAACCTGCCAATCAAGGGATTCTGGCAGGAAAATACACTTGCTGGAGGAGCCTCAGAATCTTCCAGCTAGGCTGAACTGAGGACTGTGTATCCTGTCCTAGCTCAGAGATGAGCTGTGGAGGAAGGAGCTAGCCAGTCAGCTGGATTGTTAAAGAAGGGTAACGATTACATGCAAGTCTTTGAGTATGTGGTAACAACCATTCCGCTTGATTAGATGTACAAAGATTTCCAAATAAATCACATTATTTAAGGGATCAAAGGGCCATTAGGAGACAGGCTTGATGGGATGCTGCAGGGATTGTCTTAATGTCTTTGTATTTGATGATCTATCTGCCTTTTCTTAGTCATGCTTTTTTATATTCTCTAAAGACGCCGTGAAAGGTAAAAAGAAAGTTGACATTTTTTGCCAAAAATCTGTATATCTATGCAGGAAAATTGTTAATTTGAGTTTTTAGGTACATAGGTCTTGAGTAACACGAACATGTTAACAGAATTGTGGAACTGCTAGGCAAGGAGAATATTGAGCATCCCAGCATGCAAGATCTAAGGGAGGAGTGGTCCCCATCAAGCAATATATATTATGTATATTACATTGATCATTTAACATATGTAATATATTTATGTATATAGAGATGATTATAGTGTACATAATTATGTTTACAATTATTTATATGCTATATATGTGTACATATTATATATATAAGATATAATTATATATATATGTATAATAACCTAGACAATTATAAATTTGTTTGGGAATTTCACATATGCACACTTTTGAACCAGAGGGAACAGAGCAATTTTGTCAAACTCAGAAGGCTCTTTAATCATGTTGGGTGCTGGCGTGAAGCCACACTTGAACTTTGGAGATGATAAAATTTATTTACCCTTAGTAAAATATGATTTCCTGTTTGGAGGCCTGAGAGGAGGAAAGACTTCTAAAAGAGGCGTATTAAAATCTCTGAAAGTGTTCTTGGACATTAAAAAAAAACAAAACAGTTGGCTGTATTAAGTGCAAAGGTACTGGAAACATAGAGGTTATATTTCACCTAAAGTACACATGAATTAGAAAGTGCAGGAAGGGAAAGATTGGGTTTTGCTGAACAAAAATAGTTGAAAAATAATTGGTGACATTTGACAAAATCAAGATGTTACCATATTCATCAACTTCCCCTTGAACCGAACCTCTTGCCTATGTGAGACCAGAGGCCTTAATCTCTAAGTCACTTTATGGTGCTGGATCGTGTAATTTATGAAAACATGGAAGGTTTTAAGGCACCACAAATTCACCAGTGAAACTCTCCAGACACACAGGATGTGACCTTGGCATTGACTGACTCTTTGACATTTGATTGGTACTGCAGCCAAGACATTTTAACAGAGGCACCACTTTACCCAGGGGGGTGAGGGGTGGGTGGTGAGAAGAGGTTAGCGGTCATTTTGGGCTGGACCCCCACCATCAGGAGGGGAACTGTGGGCTTAAGTTCTAAGAGAGGGAGAGGAGGTGCAGAGGGGGGAGCGCAAAGAAAGGATGTGGGGGAGGAAGTGGGAGTGCAAGAGGAAAGGATGGGGAGAGAACAGAGGGAGGGAGCTGAGGGAGTAAGAAAAAGAAGGAAGGAAGGAAGTGGGACCAGAGTCATCTCTTCCTGATTTACAAGATAACCATAAAATGAAATGTATCAAGAAAATTCTATTAAACTCCCCAACCATTAACTTAGCAAGAAGATGAGGCTGCTTGTCAAAGAGAAAGTCAAAAAGATAAAGGAGACAGTGAACCTTTCTAACTAAGGGTATGGTTAAGAACTAACCCAACAGGTCCCCCTTTCTTCACACACCCTTGTTTTCTTATATTTGGGTTTTGTACCGTGTCAAAAACCAGAGCAGCAATTTAACAAGTGATAGCTATATATTATGACACACATACTCTTAAAATGCACAATATTTTATCATGTGTTTTCACCATCATCTGAGTTTTGTCCGAAAAAATCATGAGGAAAGAGGCATTCCAAATTACTATTCTGTTTTGGGCAGGAATCAGTGAGACTTTGAGCAAGGAGTCAACATTTGTCTTCTGTTGTGAAGAAATCCATTGGTTTTAAAACCCTTAAGGTTGACAGGATGTAGAGGAAGGAGATCAGATAAAAGCAAAACAACAACGAGATGAAAACATCTTATATTTTTCTTTTGAAAACCAGTCTCTGCAGAAAGGGTCGGGCAGCCAGCCGTTGGCGAGTTTGAGCTTTGTGGCTAAGGGTCACTTCCGTGTGCTCTACGATCCAGGATGGGAAAGCCAGCTAATCCATAGAAAAATGAGCCTTTACCTGTTTGGTATCAAACCACACACCTTACCATGATAAGCTGGGTGTTCAGTTTGGTATTTTTTTATTTTTATTTTTTATTTCATTGTGGTAAGAATGCATAACGTAAGACTTACCTTCTTAACAAAATTTTCAGTGTACAATGCAGTATCGTTGCCTAGAGGTACGATGTTGTACAGAAGATTCTAGAGCTTTCATCTTGCTTGACTGAAATTTTATGCCTGCCGATAAGTTGACCCCGCCCCCCAGCCCCTGATAAGCGCCATTCCACTCACTGGTTCTATGAAGTTGACCATTATAGCTACCTCATATAAGCAGAAGCAAGGAGTATTCGTGTTTCTGTGACTGGCTTATTTCACTTAGCATAGAGTCCCCAACATTCACCTATATTGTCACATGTGGCAGGAGTCCCTTCTTTTTTAAGGCTGAATAATATTCCATTGAATGTATGTTGCACAATTTCTTTATTCATCCATCTGTTGGGATGGATGGAACATTTAGGTTGCTTCCACACACTGGCTATCGTAAGTAGTATTGCAATGGCTAGAGGAGTGCTGATAGTTCTTCAAGATTCTGATTTCAGTTCTTTTGAATAAATACTGAAAAGTGGAATGCTGAATCGTATGGTAGTTCTATTTTTGTTTGCGGATCCTCTATGCTGTTTTCCTTGGTAGGGGTATCTACGAACAACGTACAAGGATTCCGGTTTCTCCAGGCTTCTTGCCAGCACTTCTCTCTCTCTGTCTTCCTCTCTCTTTTTAAAATACTAGCCATCCTGACAGATGTGAGGTGATATCTCATTGTGGTTTTGATTTGTGTTTCCTTTATGATTAGTGACATTAATTGTTTTTTCATATACTATTGGCTATTTGTGTATCTTCTTTGGAAAAAAATATCTATTCGAGTCTGTGGCCCATTTCTTTTTTTGAAAGAGGGAGAGTGTGTGAGAGTGTGTGTGTGGGGGGGAGGACAGAGAGACGGAGAGAGAGGGAGAGGAAGAATCTTTAAGCAGGCTCCACGCTCAGCACAAAGCCTGACACGGAGCTCGATCTCACGACCCTGAGATCATGATGTGAGGCAAAATCGAGAGCTGGATGCTTAACAGACTGAGCCTAACCAGGTGCCCCTCTGTGGCCTATTTTTTTTAATTGGGTTATTTTGTTTGTTTACTTTTGAATTGCAGGAGTTCTTTTATATTTTGGAAATTAACCCCTTATTAGATATATGGTGTTAAAAAGAAAACCACAAGCCCCAAATGATTTTGCTTATGTTAAGGTTCCACGGCAGTAAACCAAGACTTACTACCTGACATAACTACAGTTTCAACCTCCTCCCCTATCTAAACTCCCCCCTCCCCCCAGGAACATCATAATCTCTAACCAGCCAAACTGGAATTTCCTGGTCAACATTAGAAGGCAATTCCCCAAGAGACCCCTTTCATTCTCCTTAGGAAGGCAACCTTGCCTGAAACAATGCATTCCTTGCTAATAAATTCCTTTTCTCTGACTCCTCTTTTCCTTTAAAAACCTTCTATTGTGTACAGCTCCTTGGAGCTCCCCTCTATTTTCCAGATGGGAAGCTGCCTGATTCATGAATCTTAATAAAACCGGTAACATCTTCAAATTTACTTCTTCAAATTTTGTTTTTTTAATCAATGATTTGTAAATATTTTCTCCTGTTCCACAGGTTGACTTTTCACTTTGTCGATGGTTTCCTTCACTGTGCAGAAGCCTTTTAGTTTGATATAGCCCCAAGGAGCTTTTTCTTTATGCTTTCTTCTAGGAGTTTCACAATTTAAAATCCTGTGTTTAAGTCCTTTAGCCATTATGAGCTCATTTTTGTGAATGGTTTAAGATAGGGGTCCGATTTCCTTCTGTGTGTGAATATCCAGTCTTCCCAACATCATTTATTGAGGAACCAAGCTTTATCCCTCTGAGTGCTCTCGGCACCCTTGTCAAATATTAGTCAACCATATATGCATGGGTTTATTTCTGGGCTTGAAGTTATGCTCCATTGATCCATGTGTCTGTTTTTATGTCAGTGCTACACTGTTTTAATTACTGCAGCTTTGTAATATAGTTTGAAATCAGGAATTGTGATGCCTCCAGCTTTGTTTTCCTTCTCCAGGTTGATTTGGCTGTTCATCATCTTTTGTAACTCCATCCAAATTTTTGAATTGTTTTTTTTTTCTATTTAAAAATGCTGTTGTGATTTCAATAGGGGTTGCATTAAATCTACAGATTGCTTTGAATAGTGTGGACATTCTAATAATAGTAAGCCTTCCAATCCATGAAAATGCAATGTCTTTTCATTTATTTGTGTCTTGCTTAATTTCTCTCATCAATATTTTGTAGTTTTTGGTATACATGTCTTTTATTTTCTCAGTTAAGTTTATTCCTAGATACTTTATTCTTTTTTTTTTTTGGTGTCATTTTAAATGAAATTGTTTTCCTAATTTCCTCATTGTTAGTATGCAGATCTTTCTTGACTTACAATTATTTCTCAATAAGTCAAAACGTAGTCAAGTCATAAGTCAAAATGCATTTAATACACTTACGCTACTGAACATCATAGCTTAGCCTAGCCTACCTTAAACATGTTCAGAATACTTCCATTAGCCTACACTGGGCAAAATCATCTCATAGAAAGTCTATTTTATAATAAGGTGTTGAATAGCTCATATAATTTATGTAATACTCTACTGGAAGTGAAAAACAGAATGGTGGTCTGCATACAGAATGATTGTAGGTATATAGATCATTTACCCTTGTGTCAGGCTGCTGCTGCCCAGCATCATGGGAGAGGGTCATACCATACAACAGTAGCTTGGCAAAAGATCAAAATTCAAAGTACAGTTTTACTGACTGCATATCACTTTCACATCATCATAAAATTGAAAGTCATAAATTGAAGGACTGTAAGTCGGAGACCATCTGTATAGCAAAAACAACTGAGTTTTGTGTGTTGATTTTGTATCCTGCAGCTTTAGTGAATTTTAAAAATTATTTCTAACAGTTTTTTTTAGAATGGAGTCTTTAGGGTTTCCTCTATATAAAATCATGTCTGCAAACAGGGACAATTTTAATTCTTTTTTTCTGATTTGAATGCTTTTGATTCTTTTTCTTATCTAATCGCTCTGGCTGGGACTTCCAGTACTATGTCAAATAGATGTGGTGAGAGTGAGGATCCTTGCCTTATTCCTGATTTTAGAGGACAAGCTTTCAGGTTTTCACTAATATGAGTGATGTTAGTAGACTTTTTAAATATGTCCTTCATTTTATTGAGATAATTCCCTTCTATTTCTAGTTTGTTGAGAGTTTTATCATAAAAATGTATTGAATTTTATCAAGCGGCTTTTTTGCATGGATTAAAATGATCATGTGTTTTTTACCCTTCTTCTCTTAATGTGGTGTATCATAGTAATTGATTTTCATACATTGAACCACTCTTGTATCCCAGGGATAAATCCTACTTTGTTATGGTGTATGGTCCTTTTAATGTGTTCTTGAATTAGATTTGCTAGAATTTTGTTGAGGGTTTTTGCATCTGTATTCATCAGAGATATCGGCCTGTAGTTTTCGTGCGGCATCTTCGTCTCTCGCTTTGGCATCAGCTACGGATGTAGCTGGCCTCATAAAATGGGTTTGGAAATGCTTCCTTCTCTTCAATTTTTTGGAAGGGTTTGTGATAAAGAGGATCATAAAAGCGTACTATGAACAATCATATGTCAACAAATTGCAAAGCTAGAAGAAATGGATAAATTCCTAGAAGCAATCAACCTAACAAGACTGAATCATAAAGAAGTACAAAGTCGGTACAGACCTGTAACTAGTGTGGGAATCGATGACTGAATTAAATAAATTATTGGTTGCATCAATAGTCAAAAACTTCCCAACCAAGAAAAGCCCAGGAACTTGACTGGTGAATTCTATCAATTAGTTCTTTATTCTGGAACTTTCTATCCTCCAAATGTGCTAGCACATTGTAAATGGGTAGGTGAGGTTTCAAGATAAGTCATTTTTCCTGCTTTAATCTTTTGTTTTGTCATATTTAGGCGTAAGCAAAAAGAGGAATTTAAATCCTAAGTGTCATCAACTCCATGTTCTTTATGGGACTAATAATTTTTCCTCTTTCCTTTGTCTGTGGGCTCTGGAAGGATCGTAGATTGCAAACTCCTTTGGCTTAAGGAATTGTGCTCAATTCTCTATAACTAATGTGCAGTTCAAAAAAGAACGTGTGCATTGGATGATCATGTCCCTGAGAAAGTCAAGCAAACAAAGAAAAACAAATTAGGAATGTCTGCAGCTTTGCAATTATCATGTTTGCTCGTTTGGAAAGCAGTGTATTTATGGAAAGTAAGCTTTTTTGAGTAAGCTGTTTTCTGTAGCATTCCCGAAACAAGAAACTCAAGGTCTGTTTTACTTAAACTGAAAAGAAAAAATGTAGGGAGGGAGGGGGAAAAGTAGAGCAAACAATTGAGCAAAGGGCTGACGGATGTAGCCTGATTTGGTGGAGCCAAGGTTTTGTTTGGAAACCTTGACTCTCACTGCTGGAGCCAATGCCTCCAGTCCTGGCATGATCCTCCAGTGACTTCATGATCTGAGTTGATCAGACGGGTCTTGGATTCTCCTCCAGGGCTGCTTCTCTGCAGCTAGAAGGCTGAGTCCTGCTGCCACGGTTTCTGTAGTTCCATCTGTCCAGCTCAGGGGCTCACCGCTGTCCCAGATCTCCTTAAGCAGTCTGCTTTGCATATTCATACATCTGCCTGGCTGCTGGGGGCATATGAGTTTGCAATCCCTGGAAGCGCTCTTGAAGGTTGTAAACTCAGTAATGAATTTGGTCTGAGAAGCTTCCAAAGGGACACAAAAAACAGGGACAGAAAGTTAGCTGCTTCCAATACATCCCAATACTACCTGAGCACCTAGCTGGCAGGCTTTCTTGTACACAGAGCTTTGATTTTGTCCAGTTGATCAAACCATGCACACCCACCCACCAGTGACTCCTGTCCTACAGCACCCTCCTGGCATTAGAACGTAAAGGGTCTCGATCCCAGGACCTCTGAGTTTTTGGGACAAAAGAGTCTGGAACTAGAGCTTTTCTTGTGAACTAGAACCAACACCTCCTGTCCCACCTGCCACAGCTACACATACACTCTGAATATCAATTGACACACACTGATTTCCCTCCTACCAGTCATGGAGACCTTCCATGACATCCATCCTTCTAGTCAGGGATGGTTTCACACTCTTCCATTAGCTCTCCCATATATTTCTTAGTCACTTCCCTGCTATTTACGAGCCCTTAAAGCCAAAATGCCCCTTCTTTTGTTAAGATGGTATATGAGCTCCAAGTCTAACTACTTTTTTGGGTTTTATTTCTTTTCTATAAACTTTTCTCTGAATGTAAATATTATTAAAAATTGTGTAGCTTTTTTCCTGTTAATCTATCTTTTGGTCGTTTAATTTGCAGGCCCCAATCACCAAACCAAAGAGGGTACAGAAAAGGTTTATCTTCGCTGACACTATCTTCTCTCTATGTCCTCTCATGACCTTTTCTCTGTGTACACACATCCCTGGTGTCTTTTCTTGTTCTCGTAAGGATACCAGTCCTAGTGAATTGGGACTTTACTCATATGACCTCCCTTAATTTTACCTCTTTAAAGGTCCTGCCTCCAAATATAGACATATTGGGGGGTAGGGTTTTAACACATGAATTTCAGGGACACAGTGCGTAACAGATTGTGTTCAATCTGATTCTGATGCTTGAAAAGTTTTTCGGTGCCCGACAGACATCTAAATAATAAGAAATTGTGTTTATTAAAGAATGAAATAAAAATTATTTTTTCTTTCAATATATAAGTATTATTTTTTTCGAATGGCTACTGTGTTGTTAGGTCATGAATACTTATCAAGTTTTTTAACCAAACTACTTAATAAACAGACAGTTGGGTATTTCTTTGGTTTAGAGACACCATGAAATGATTTCTGGGTCTCTGAAGGTGCTGTGAATGGAGAATGTTTGGGTGTAGTCTCACAGGCAATCTCTTCTTGCTTGTGTGGATGGCATAATGTAAGGGGATGTCCTGGCACCAAGACTCGGGTCCCCACCTTTGCTTTAGTGAACTTCCTCATTTGTGTCCCAGGGCCTTTGCTTCACACAGATTGCCAAACGTGAGTCACCATCTCAGAAAAGCAAGCATGGTGGAAGCCTGGGTCAAAGAAAGACAATTCTTGATTTTCAGTTAAAAAAATGAAACCAAACCAAAATATCTCCACTCAGGTTTGAGAAAGGAAAATCTGTGCAATCAGGTAGAACTAGCCTATTCCCCTGGCCACACAGTCCCCTCTATTCCTCAGGTCTAGAAGTGAAGGAAGGACC
The DNA here is from genome assembly GCA_028534135.1 of Potos flavus. Lineage (NCBI taxonomy): Eukaryota > Metazoa > Chordata > Mammalia > Carnivora > Procyonidae > Potos > Potos flavus. The sequence goes on from CM052885.1 coordinate 74,730,411, forward strand.
GGAGAGGAGAGGGGACAAGGAAGTTAGATGCTGGTGTGGAGTCCTTGCTAAGTCATCTCAAGGGACAGACTGCCAGTAGATCTGTAGGTCTGTGGTCAGAGGGCCCTCACACCCAGTCCTGAGAGATATCCCAGGAGTTCAGACAAGACCCCAAAGACCCCACTAGGGGTGCAGAGCCCGCTAGTCTCTCTGGATGAGAGCAGAGGTGGGAGGGATCGGGCTGGGCATGAGAGTTCTAACTCAGTGTTTCAAGCTAAAGTGGAAAAGAGGAAAAGACCTGAATTTACCTGGACATGACCCCCTACATCTTCTCCATTAGGTAGAAGGGGAGCTCAAGGTCAAAATTTAAAATCGTATCTAAGAAAATAAAGGAAGATACATTTTTACATGTTTGTGTTTACAGATCAAAAATGTCATTCCTCTGTTAGTTCCACCAACGTAGGGACATTGTTTTTCTAAGAAAGACTTGAAGGACTAAAAACTCTCTGGGCTCCAATAGATGAATCTCTAGTAGCTGTTTTGGGTACTCCGACAATGTAAATTTCAAGGGCGATGTAAACTTATTGAATAGTGTCCCCCCGCCCAAAGTCATGTCTAGCAGAAGGTAGCCTTGTTTGGAAACATAAAATTAGTTAAGGATTCTGAGATCCCAGATTTAGGGTCAGCTCCAAATCCAATGACTGGTATCTTTATAAGAGGAAGGAGAGACACAGAAGGACCCATGGGAGAAGGCAATGGAGACAAAGATTGGACTTGTGCTTTCCTAAGCCAAGGATGGCCAGGAGCTACCAGACACTGGAAGAGCCGAAATAAGATTCTCCCCTGGAGCCTTGGAAGGAAGAGTGGATCTGCTGACATCTTGATGTTGGATGGATTTCAAAAACCTGTGAGAGGGGCGCCTGGGTGGCTCAGTGGGTTGAAGCCTCTGCCTTCGGCTCGGGTCGTGGTCTCAGGGTCCTGGGATCGAGCCCCGCATCAGGCTCTCTGCTCAGCAGGGAGCCTGCTTCCCCCTCTCTCTCCGCCTGCCTCTCTGCCTACTTGTGATCTCTCTCCTCTCTGTCAAGTAAATAAATAAAAATATAAAAAAAAAAAAACACAAACCTGTGAGAATACTCTTCTGTTCTTTTAAGCAAATTTATGGTTATTTGTTACAGGAGCCTTGGGAAACGAAAGCTCCTTGAAGTGCTCACTTGTACATATGTCTGTGTTCTATGGGGCACTGCAGGAATGATGACCCATTTACTCATTCTTTCTTTACACGAACCTTTCTTGAGTGCCACACACTCATCTGAATGCTCGGGAGAGAGAAGAAAATGGCCCAGATCAGTCTCCATCTTCATGGACCTCAAAGCTTAATAGAGAGACCAAACCCCAAGAAAACAAATCATAGAACTGAGAGAGTGGCGTGTGTGTGGATGGAGCGAAGGAGTGAAGATGAGGAAAAACAGGAAAGTATGGTGCCCGTAAAGCCAAGCAGAGGAGGCATTTCCCATGGAAGGATGGATCAGGGTGTCTAGTGCTACAGAGACGAGGACAAAGGACAAGGGATGGTGGAGGGCAACGTGACCTTGACAAAGGGGTCCCAGTAGAAACGTATTGATGACAATCTAGTCAAACTGGCAAGTGAGGAAGTGAAGAAATGGGCAGAATCAACCCTCTTGAGGAGTTCTACTATCGAGGGGAGTAGAAAAATAGAGAAGGGGGACTTCTTTAATGAGTTTATTTATTTTTATATTTAAACCCACAACAGAGTAAGCATGCTGGTGGGAAGAACCGGTAGAAAGGAAAGACGGGATGATTCCAGAGACGGCAAGAATGCAGGGTGAAGTCCTGGTGTAGGACAGAGGGGCTGGGGCTCGGCGCACCCCACGAGGGGCTGGGCAGGAATAGAGCACGGTCTCTCTAGCAACCAGGGTCAAGAAGCAGGTGGCGGGGAGGTGCGGTGTCTCCCTTCTCAATGGCTTCTTTTCTCACTGAAATAAGAACCAGGGTGATCAGCTAAGGACATGGAGGAGAAGGAGAGTGGGAGAACAGAGAGAGGAGGCATCTCACTCCTGCCCCACCATGCTGGTGTTCGATGCCCGAGGTGCGACGTGGAACACACAAGGAAGAGAGAGAAACATCGGATGACAGAAAGGTGATCCAGTTACCCCATCCGTCCCATACAGCTTCCATCAGAGTGTCATTCCTCTGTTTGAAACTCTCAGAAAGGGGCACCTGGGTGGCTCAGTCGGTTGGGCACCCAACTCTTGGTTTCGGCTCAGGTCATGATCTCAGGATCCTGAGGGCTCTGTGCTCAGCAGGGAGTCTGCTTGAGATTCTCTCTTTCCCTCTGTCCCTACTGCTCATGCTCTCTCTCTCAAATAAATAAAAATAAATAAAATTTATTATATATATATATATATAATATATATATATATACATATATATGTATGTATATATATATAAAATAAAATCTTAAAAAAGAACCCTCAAATGGCTTGGTTGCCTTCACAGACAGGTCTAGGTTCCCTGGTTTGGGATAAATGCCCTCTGTGATCAGAGCCCCCATGAGCAGACTGTCCCATGTCCTCTTATGCTGCCAAACATGCAACTGTAGGAGAAGAAGAGGCTTTCAGAAACCTCTGGCCCTCCACCTCGGGCCTGCATCCCTCTTCCCAGTCCGAAGTGCACCCACACTACTTAGTTGCAGTACATAGGACGATTCTGTCGTGGCCTAGAGGAAGGCATCTTCTCCAGTGTGGGGGTGCCGAGGGCAGCGGGGGCGGCAGCCTCTCTTCCCCTCTGATTCTTCCCTGAGGACACACTGGCCCAGTGTCGCCAGCTCTTCTCGTGTGTCGAGAGAATCCGGACATTCAGAGCGTTATGCGAAAACTCATTTTTAAATAGTGGCCTAAATGTTTCAAAAATACTCTGCTGGCGGAAGCGACGCCATCTGTGGGCTGGCATTGGGCTGTGAGCCACAGGTTTACTGCCTCTGGATGGGAGCTGCTGCTGTCCCCCCTTTAGGCCTTGAATGTTCTCCTCTTGGTGCCTGGGAGACACTCCAATACCCCATGAGTGGGGCGGGGGGGGGGGAAGGCGGGGTCAGCAGCCTAGTCCTGCAGGAAGAGGACTTGGGCGCCAATATCAGTTCTGCTTTTTATGAGCAACTAACCCCCCCTTACAGATTCCTCACGTAGACTGGTGTGAATGGAGCAGCCACTTCTTCTTCTTCTTTTTTTTTAAGATTTTATTTATTTGTTTGACAGAGAGAGAGCACAAGCAAGGGGAGCTGTAGAGGGAGAAGCAGACTCCCCGCTGAGCAAGGAGCCCGATGCGGGACTCGATTCCAGGACCCCGGGATCATGACCTGAGCGAAGGCAGATGTTTAACCGACTGAACCACCCAGGCGCCCCGAGCAACTGCTTTATAACCTAGCAGAGAGGTTGTCATCCAAATGCAAGGTTAGCAGGACTGGGGCGGGGAGTGCACGCTGGGAAGCAGTGAGGGGGTGCTCCCCTTCAGGTGCCAAACTAGCCCTTGCGTGAGCCGAGGGGGTGCGCCTCCTTCAGACCCCCACCCTGCACTCCTAGCTGGCCTCCCAGGACCCTGGCTGGGGTGAGCGTGGTGACGGCCCCTGGAAACGCTCAGCAAACAGTCCTTATACTCATCGCCATTCTCACTGGCCTTCCAAGGCTGAGATGGCGGCTGGATCGTCTCCTGGGGGGGAGGGGCTGGCCCATCTGCCCACGGACAGGACCCCTTGCTCCCTCATTTGGGCCCCCTGTGAACCCCGGACATCACTTTCTCTGGCCTCTCTGATGTGGTGTAGCATGTCTCCGTTTATATAGTGGTGGAGACTACAGGTCAACCAGACCCTAAGGCCCGGAATGCTGGGCCTAAGCCCTATTGGATTATGAATCCCTGAGACTCACCCAAGTGGCCACATGGCATTGACTGAAGGATTTCCTGTGACCCCCGGAGCACATCCGTGATGTGCTTTCTGAATCTGAATCCGCACTAAGTCTCCCCTTGCTGTGCTCTGGCCCTCTGTCCTATGGCAGGCAGATTCTCTGGCCTCGGATCAGACTTGCAAAACTTCCCTCATTGAACTCCCACTCCTCACCCCCTCCAACATTTTTACGATCCTTTTGGGAGCAGATGGATTCCAGATAACCCGATGTCAGACAATGCTTGGTAGGAAAAAATTTTTGTGCTAACTGTTCTATTTTGGTTCTGGTTCTCTTCCTCTCCCCTCTGCTACCCACCCCCACTCCCCAGCCCCCCGCTAACATAAATTGTTTCTAAATCTTTTCTAAGAAGACAACCTGCTTAAACAGAAGCAGGGAGACTGGTGCGCACTGGCTGGAGGGGGAGTCCGTGGGATCATTCTAGAGGTGCCCTACACCTCGGGTTTTGGGGGTGCCCACAGTCACTGGTAATCGTGTGCAGAAATTGGCCCCATCGCAGCAGCCCGGCTTTAAGAGCCATCGTGAAGGTCAAGCACAGCGGTGAATAGAAAGGTAGGACTTGGTCTTCCAGGTCAGTGACGCACTCACCCATTGCTCTGCGGTGGGTCCACATCTGTGTATTTGTCCTACGGGGCCGTGGGGACCAGTGACACAGCAGACTGTGCGGCCCCTAAGGGCCTCCAGGGGTAGACAGGCCTTTCCAGTGCCACCTTTCCTGCTGGGTGTCAGGAAACCACTGCAGAGATACCAGGATTCTTGGTAGGATACCCATTCTGATCCACGCACGAGAAGAACGTAGCCGCCACCCACGAACGAGCAGCAAGTGCTTATTTGCTTCGTGCACTTTGAAGACGTATTTAAAACCTGTGCCTTTCTCTACTTCGGAGGGCGTGGGCAGCAAGCTCAAGACGCCAGATTCATCTTTTTCAAAGCTGCACATCCTCTCGTTGTGGTGTGACTACAACAGCAAAAAATGGGAGAGAGCTTAAATTGGACATTTAGTAAGATCCAGTAATAGGAAACGTCTAAGTGAATTATGATACACGCTTAAGATAGGAGCCATGTGGCCGGCAGCGTAAGAATATGCTCGCCAGTTACATTAAGTGGAAAAAGCTGGAGATAAAAATGGACAGAGAGCACAATCCCACGGTGGGTTGTGCAAAAGCACCCGCACGTGTGCGCAGAAAAAGGGACTGAGAAGATTTGCAGGAAGATCATAAAAATGTCATCCTTGGATGATAAGGTTGCAGGTAATTTAATTTTTTTCTTAATATTTCTTCTGGTTTCCTTTCTTTAACAATGAAGATTTGTTATTTATACAACAAAAACTTATTTTAGAGGGGCGCCTGGGTGGCTCAGTGGGTTAAAGCCTCTGCCTTCAGCTCAGGTCATGATCTCAGGGTCCGGGGATTAAGCCCCGCATCGGGCTCTCTGCTCAGCAGGGAGCCCGCTTCCCCTTCTCTCTCTGCCTGCCTCTCTGCCTACTTGTGATCTCTCTCTCTCTGTCAAATAAATAAATAAAATCTTTAAAAAAAATTTACTTTAGACAATGCGGATGCCTTATCATTATATACAATTTCATGGAAGCCAACAGGAATAATTACAAAATTTCAGGAATATCTCATCATTTATTCTTTACTGGATGTGAAAATGGGCCCATTTTTATACTGAATTCTATTCCATAATAAATACCACTTGAGCCAAATTGTTAATATGAATACATGCACCATTTGCATGCAACAAAGGATGTATAGAAGCTTCCCATGCTGAATCTTGTCCCTTTCCCCCTCCAGATCCCCGCCTCCCCTGGTCCCCGGCCTGGTCTGTGTCCGGGGGGCCGGCCTTTGGGGACTGACTCAATGGGCTCCCTAAGCCTGGCTGCCAGTTGGGTTTGGCCACTGGGGAACCCTAGCGGGACATCAGAGAGCGTGAGATTGTGGGGTTTCTTTCCCTCTCCCTGACAGGTTGCTGTTGTTCATTCTGTATGTCTTTATGGAAAGCCCCAGCTCCTGTCAGAGAAGGCGGCCTTCTCTGCCACTAACAGCTCTCTCTCTGGGCGCTGGCGATCACTTCTTTCCTCGCCCCCCCAAATCCTGGGGCAATCAGCACTCTCCCTGAGGAACTTCGCTGTCCCTTCTGGACATCCTTCTAAAAATAGTCCCTTTATTAAACTCGCTGCAAATCACCCTCCTTCAGAGTGCTGTCTGCCTCCCGCCTGCCCCCTGACTGACTCGGTGTCTTGTGGGCTTGGCCCCCCGTCTTCCCCTCTGTGCTTCTCCGGAGTCTGGATCGGGCCCCTCTGCATGCTCTGCACAGGAGGAGGGCAACCCCAGCGAATGTAAAACTCGACGCAACACAAGGACACATGCCTCGTGGGAGGCTGAGCAGAAGAAGGAAGTAAGTCACCTTTCTGGGCACAAATTTGGATTCAGCCTGAATTCATGCACATACAGAGCAAGGCTCAGAGGCTCCCCCCAAAATCCAGCTGTGCTTCGAGGTGCCGCTCCAAGTCCTCTCTGAATGCTGATGTAATCGATCACGACACACGGTTTCAATCGATGTCTTTTTTCTCTCTTGGGTCTGTAGAGTCCAGGATCACCTGTCTTCCAGGGACGTACCTCTCAGCACCTCCTGAGGTGCTGGGGGCCCAGCAGGTGCCCTGTAAATGCCAGCTGCCTGGCTGACAGGTGGCTCACCCGTGGCCCAGGGCAGCAGAAAGAACACCCGGACACGGCTTACCGCACACCAGCTGCTGTACTGTGTGTCGCCTCCCTTATCTCATTCCATCCTGACAAAGAGCTCGTGAGCTAGGCAGTCCCCATTTTATAGAACCAGAAAGTTGGCCTTGGAGAAATCCAGGAACTTGCTAATAGTCCTATGATCATACATGGTAGAGATTGAAACCCACTTTCTTAATGCTTCTGCCATTCTGCCCTTTCTCTTGGGTGACAGTCCCCACGCCCCAGTGTGAATGGTGGTCCTTTCAGTGAACTCTTCCATCCCCTGGGGTGCTTTCATAGGCCACTTTAATGAAACCAAGAGAATCTGAGTTCACAAATGTCTACACTGGCGAGGGGGATAACAGCTCTTGTTCAACATTCTTTCCATGTAGGCTGCCTTCCTCGCCCCCACTTGACCTTGCCCTATCCCATGCTCAGTGCAGCCCGCGTGAAACCAGAGGACCCATCAGCTCCTTCTCAAGGGGCCCTGCCTGAGCTCTTTCCAGGCTGGAGGCAGCCATTTTTCTCCGGGATGGCCCTCTGCTTTACTTCCCGTTAGAAGCTCCTTTGAACTCCCAATTTTAGAACCCAACAGAAAGGAGGTGATTCCAAAATTCCATTCACTCTGCATTTCAGCCAAGCAGCCCGAGGACATTTCCATGGTCCAGAAGCAGCCCGTTCTCTGTGCCCATTCCGTCATCCAGTACTCACACTTGGATCAATAAAATGAGAAGAAAATAGCTCTTAGGGCTCGTGAGTAAAATTTGGACCACAAAACCACATAAAGTATTTGGTCACCAAATACTTTTTTCCAAAGCCTTGGCATGGAAACTCTGACTTCAAGGTCATTGAAGTGGTCCGGAGATTTTAATTTTTATGAAAGGAGCATGCTGAACTCAAATCATGGTCGGCGTTCTCTGTCACCGAGGGGTGTGAACATAGAAATCCCGACATGGGGCGGGATGTGAAAGAACCGCCAAGCTACACAGACGATGCCCTTGATGATTTCTGGCTGGTTAAAATTAGTTATGTCTGAGTATCAGACAGAGTCTGAGGAAAAGGAGTTTGGGTGGTGGGATTTAGTTTAAAAACGTACCTTTTCTAAGGACTTGGCAGTTTCCATTCTGGCTTCGTCACTCACATTCCTCACGCTCAGAAAACATGGAAATGCATGCAAAATGTTCGTTAGTTTTTCCCAGAACAGGAAGGAATTCTTTGAGATGGAAAGTAAACAGAGCTATCAAGAACATCGACCTAGATTCACTTCTCTATTTTTAAGTAACTAAAGAAAAAATATATTGCCCTTTTTACTTCGTTTGCTTGATGTGAAGAGTGCTCAGAGGAACACATGCTTCCTTCCAGATCCATCTGTGGTACTTGCTCTCAAGTCCGTGACAGCCATACAAACATCTGTGTCCCAACTGAACTGAGAGTCTCATCAATCATACAACCCCCTCAGTTTGCTTCCAATTTGTGCGTCTTCCAAATTATGGTAAAATATACGTAACGTAAAACTTACCTTTCTAAGCGTACCATCAGTGGTACTAAGCATCCAGCAACCATCACTGCCATCTTTCTCCAGAACGTGTTCATCTTACAAAACTGGAAGTCTTTACATTGAAACAACAACTCCCCATTTCTCCTCTCCCCTCAACCCCGGCAACCCCCATTCTACCTTCTGTCGTTATGAACTGGACAACATTAGGTACCTCATACAAGTGGAAACAGAACAAATGTTTGTCCTTTTCTGATTGGCTTCTTCACCACGCATAATGTCTTCAAATTTCATCCATGTGGCAGCCTGTGTAAAAACATCCTTCCTTTTTTAAGACTGAAAAATTTTCCGTTGAGAAGACAGACCGTTCTGTCGGTCCATTCATCTGCAGGTGGAGATTCGTGTTGCTTCCATCTTTGGCTATTGTGAATAATGCTGCTATGAACATGGGTGTACACCCATATCTGTTTGAATTCCTGCCTTGGAATCTTTGGGGTATGTATCTAAAGCAGAATTCCTGGCTTCTGTGGTAATTGTACGTTTAACTTTTTGAGGACCCGCCATATTGTTTTCCATAGAGGCTGCGCCTTGGTCTTTCAAAAGAAGTACAACTCAGGATGTGCTTTAAACGAAGTGACCATTTTACCTGGATTTTGAGGGACTTTTCTAGTTCAAGCCATGGAACCTTAGGAACATGTTTTATAAACAAGAAAAATGGAGGGACGCCTGGGTGGCTCAGTCAGTTAAGCGTCTGCCTTTAGCTCAGGTCGTGATCCTGGGGTCCTGGCATCGAGTCCCGCATCGGGCTGCCTGCTCGGCGGGGTGACTGCTTCTCCCTCTCCCTCCACACCTCCCCCCTGCTTGTGCTCTCTCTCTCTCTCTCAAATAAATAAATAAAATATTTTTAAAAATGGAAAAACTTACATGATAGATGAAAATAGAATGAAGAGATCAAAACAATTAGGAAGAGAAAATTTTTAAAAAATGGACACGGTGGCGGCTTAGCTAGTGGTTTATGCACCTGCATCAGAGGCAGCCTCTGAGAAACTTCGCAGTAACTCCAACACCAGGCACGTTGTGATGGACTCTGAATTATCAGTTGCCACTGCCCGAGATCGAGTCGGTGTCCTCCCTCAGCAGTGGCTTTGGAGATAAAATCCCCTCCCTTTCCTGTTCAGGGCACACCTCCGGGGAGGATCATTAGTGACACTGCACCCAGAATGCCAAACGGAGGGGAAACGAGTCCTTTGCTATGCTGCGAGGAATTGTAGGACACACACAAAAGGGCAGGGCATTTACAGGATCGTGCCAACACAGTTCTATACTTGGAGAAGCGAACACCCTTCTGTCTCCCTCTCGTTCCTCTCAACTTCCTAAAAACAAAGGGTGTTGACCCCTGGTGAGCGCTCTCTGTCCTATCCGTGTCCCTGTCACTGTGGGATGTGAGGCTCTGAGAGGTAACATAGCCCAGGAGGTGACCCAGACTGCACAACGGAGCTGAGTTTTGTTCTGCTGGCTTGGCCTTGAGTGACGAGTGAAGCTGGAGGGGTCCCATGTCCATCCTGAGAACCCGGCCAACTCCTGCCCTACCGGAGACCTGGAAGGTTCGTGCTCTGGTTTGCCTTTGAACTTGAATTCAGTAGCTCTGCATCACAAGACAACACAGGGCATTTCTCTCACTAAACTCGCGTGACTGTATCTAGAACACTGCTTATGATGCCAATGGAGTTTTAAGAATCCGCACTGTTCATTTACATCGAGTTGATCTACAGAACTGGTTCTTTCTGCATCAAATCCACATTTACTTTGTTGCCATTAATTAGGCTTTAAAATTGTCTAAATGAAGCCGTTTAACTTTTCGCTTCCTGGGATAATGGAACGTGCCTTCTTTTTAACACACTTACCATGCTTAGAACTGGTGGTTTATTACGGAAAGGCTAGTTTTGAGTCCTGAGTAGTCTCTGGGGCCCCACACCCCATAGCCACATTTTCTTCCTGCCTACTGAATTCAAGTTCAAAGGCAAGTACACAAGTACACAAGTACAGGTCTGTCATTTCCCCTAAAGTCTAGATCAGCAAAGCCCAGAAGCTCGATCGGGTAAAAACGTATCCTCTTTGGTATGTAATATAATCACACAGCTACCTTTGGGTCTCCCACTATTGAGATTTGAGTGAATTAATTTTCCATCACTTTGTGTGTCTATATGTGGATATAGAATTACAGTAACTGTGACATAGCAAAACTTCCCCTGAAGTTTGTCTCTAATGGATCACTAGATCTAAACTGGTTGTGCAAATTAAAATGGATCAGTAGGCTCGGACCATGAAAATAGATCTCTCGATTTGTATTTCATTTGCTAGGGCGACCATAGCAACGTGGCACAGACTGGGTGGCTTGTTAATGGCAGAAACTTATTTCTCACAGTTGTGGAGGCTGGAAGTCTGAGGTCGGGGTGCCGGTGTGGTTATGCACAGGTGACAGACCTCTTTCAGGTGCAGAGAGTCAACTTCCCTGGTGTCTTCACATGGCAGACAGAGCTGAGAGCAGAAGCCGCTCTCTTGGGACTCTTCTAAGAGCACTAATCCCATTCATTTGGGTTTCACCCTCATGACCCCCTCTATTCCTGATTACCTCCCAAAGGCACCATCCCCTAATACCATTACTTTGGGGGATAGGGTTTCAACATATGAATTTGGGAGGGGACACAAACATTCAGTCCATAACATCTATTTTCTTTTTATATAGATTCTAATCATCTTGGATTATGGACCCACCTAATGACCTCTCTTAACCTTCATGACTTCTTTAAAGACCCTATTACACATACAGTCATATTCTGGGGTACTGGGACTGAAGTTGGGAGTTCAACACATGAATCTGGAGTGGAGGAACAATTCAGCCCATAACTCAATTCAAATATAGATACAAGGACATGGGTGGAGCTAGAGAGTGTTATGCTAAGTGAAGTAAGTCAGCCAGAGAAGGACAAATTCCGTATGATTTCACTCATATGTGGAATTTAAGAAACAAAACAAATGAACGTATGGGAAGGAAGAAAAAAAGAGAGGGAAGCAAACCATAAGAGACTCTTAACTACAAAGAACAAACGGAGGGTTGCTGGAGGGAGGTGGGGAAGGATGGGCTAGATGGGTGATGGGCATTAAGGAGGGCACTTGTGATGAGCACTGGGTGTTGTATGAAAGTGATGAATCACTGAATTCTACTCCAGAAACCAATACTATATTGTATGTGAACTAACTAGAATTTAAATAAAAATTTAAAAAAATAGATGCACGGGAACTTTAACAACAATGTTAACAACAATCGAAGAATGATGGACCTCCACAATGTCCGACTCCAACAGACACCGAGAGTAGAAGGAGCCAGGAGAAAGTGTTGTGTCGGGGCGACATGTGTCACCCAGGTGTCAGACAGACCTGGGTCCAAGGTCCGGCCCCCCTGTTGCCAGCCACAGGCAGATGGACGGCCTGCCGAAGAGAAACACATGAGAGACTGTTTTCACATCTATTAAATGCAGATAAGAGGAGTATCACACAGTCATTAATGAGGATTGAAACAATGAGTCTCGGCCACCATGTCTCAAACTTATATATGAATCACCTGGGGCTCTTGTGAGACAGCAGGTTCTGACTCATCAGGTGAAACCTGAGACTGTGCATGTCCGGTCAGCTCTCCGGTGATGCTGGTGACGCAGCTCTGGGACCTTCCTTTGGAGGAGTGTGCGTCTAAGTCACTTTGCCCAGCACCGGGTAGGCGGTGGGCTCACGGTCAATGATGGCTACTATATACACTGCTTTGATGGCTGTGCTTAGTCCCAGTAAAAAGCTCACCCTCAGATTCCCTTAGCGGTATGGACAGCTCTTTTGTCTCTGATGGGGCTGCTCCTTTCTGGAGATTGCTGGCAGGACCCCCCTTCTAGCCCCAGATATTTTCTTCGCGAATTAGAAAATAAATCTTTTGGGCTCTGGATTTCTGATACCATGATAACATTGGGTCCCAGAGTCTGGTACTTAAGGTTTTCTTAATTTTTTCCAGTGATGATTAACAAGGACCAGCTACCGAGTCCCGTCCATTCGCTTTGGAATCAGCATGTGCTTCAAGGTCAAAGTAGGACGGAACATCAGGTTCACCATCTGGCTTCCCTCCCCTCCACACCACCTGAATTTTGCTGTGTCAAGTCCTCACCGTCTGGGCAGCTCTCAAATGACTCCAGATACATTTTTCTATATTTTTTCCAGCCTTTTTTGTATCAGGAGTAGTGTGGGCCTGGACCATCCTAGTCTACCTTTGCTGGATAATGTAGCGTTACCCACTGAAGATACAGATATTAGTCATTCTTGGGATGCAAACTGTGGCTATGCCATTTTTGAGGATTTCCTTAAATTAAATGATTGTCAACTTAAAAACATCAGAGATTACCTGGAAGAAAAGATCCCATCTTTCCTGTCTTGGTGAATATGCAGCTAAAGTCCTTCAGAAAGGAGGCAAACGATATTACTGATGACAAATATCTATATAAATTGAAGTGTGAGGGAGATTTGGGGTGGGAGAGGGAATACCACTACTTCCAGCCGTAATAGAGTAGCTAGGAAGGGATTAGCTGAAAAAAAATGAAAGCTGGAAAAATTTTTTCTTGCTGTAAAAAAAAATAAAAGCTGGAAAAAATATATAAACTGTTGGAAGGCATTGGAATGCAATCAGTGCAGACAGGACTAGATGTGGGGCAGCCGCTGAGAGAAGGGAACACATCAGGGTGAGTTCCACAGTTGTCTTGCTCTTTCCTGACAGCATCTTTGAGCTCTCTGCGTGGGTGGACAGGGTCACGGCATTCAGTGAGTGTCCCACTGGGTTGAGGAGACAGAAGCTGGAGTTCAGGGCTACAAAAGTGGCGGCTTGAGAGGCAAAACTGCATAAAGAAAGGACCTGTAGAGAAAGGAACCAAAAATTCTAGACACATTTTCCCTGGAAACATTTGCCCACTCTTTTTTTTTTTTTAAGATTATTTATTTATTTATTTGACGGGGGGGGGGTGGGGAGAGACAGCAAGAGAGGGAACACAAGCAGGGGGAGTGGGAGAGGGAGAAGCAGGCTTCCCGCTGAGCAGGGAGCCAGATGCAGGGCTCGATCCCAGGATCCATTTGCCCACTCCTACGGCAAGCATGCATCAGGCAAACCTGAAACCAGTAGAAAGTTGCAACTTGGAATGTAGAGAGATGCCCAGGGATTTCAGCAGCCACACGGTACTGGGGAGAGAGAGAGAGACTAGAGTTTAAGACCCAAGAAAGAGGAGAAGCATTGGTCAATAATGCAGAATATTGATTGAGCTCCCAAACAGGCCCAGTCTTAGGAATAAAGGCTATGTCACAAAAGAAAGGGCAAAGCTTAAACGGACCAAGCCTGACAGCATAATATCAGCCCATGATGGGATCATGGTGGTCAGTGATCTGTCTGCCAGATGGAACATCAGTACAACTTGCAGGAAAACAACGTCTTCCAGAGTCTTTCATAGGCCATGTCTAGAACTTGAAATAAACCACAAGCCATACTAAAATTAAGATCAAATGACTGAAAACTAAGAAAAAAGTATCAAAATAAAAAGTGTCATGTGGGATGCCTGGGTGGCTCAGTTGGTTAAGCAGCTGCCTTCGGCTCAGGTCATGATCCCGGGGTCCTGGGATCGAGTCCCACATCGGGCTCCTTGCTCGGTGGGGAGCCTGCTTCTCCCTCTGCCTCTGCCTGCCACTCTGCCTGCTTGTGCTCTCTCTCTCTCTCTCTCTCTGACAAATAAATAAATAAAATCTTAGAAAAAAAAAGTTTCATGTGTTATTTAGATATTAACTTATCAGACAGAGATTTTAATATAACTATGATTGACATCCTGAGGGAAACAGTAGAAAGACAGAAAATTTTACCAATGTGTGTGTGTGTGCATACCATTTCCATATATCTCAAATGGTTATTCTAAAACTGAAAAAAATACTCTAGGTAAAATTAATAGTTAAATGAATGTTTTTTTTTAATTTAATTTAATTTTTTCAGTGTCCCAAGATTCATTGTTCAATGTTTTAATATGAGATTAGACTTAGCAGAGGAAAGGATTGGTAAGCTAAAGAAAGGACAATACAAATATCCAGATTAAAGTACAGAGTGGGAAAAAAAGATGGAAAATAATAAAATGGGCACAAAAGACAGGACACATGATATAAAGGTGTAATGTATGGATTGGATTCCCCAGAGAAAAGGACAGAGAGAGAGAGAGAGAGAGAGGTACAGAAGCAATATATTTGAAAGTACTTGTTTTTAAAAATGTGGTCTACACAATTAGTAAAAGACACCAAATCATGGATTTAAAACCTTAGAGAATGTCAGCAGATAAATACAAATATATCTATGTTGAGTCACATCACAGTCAAAGAATTGAAATGGAAAGATGAGAACATTTTAATAGCAAGCAGAATAAAAAGATGTATTGTCTGCAAAGCAGCAACAGTAAGGCTGATGACTGATTTTTTAATAGCCAGAGGACAATAGAATGACATCTTTATAGTGTTGAAAGAAAAATGCTTAAGGACACTTTCAGACAAGTAGAAATTCTCATTTAAAAAGTACTAAGAGAACTATTCAGAAAGAAGGAAAATGATCTCAGATGGAAGTATAGATACATGGAAAGAAATGAAGAACATCCCATATGGGTAAATGTGAAGGTGGATAAAAATTAATAATGGATTACAGGATTTAAAATAAAGTGAACATATATGATGGGGCTCCTGGGTGGCTCATTCTGTAGAGCAGCCGACTCTAGACTTCAGCTGAGGTCATGATCTCGAGGTCCTGAGATTGAGCCCCTGATAGGTTCTGCAATCCATGGAGAGTCTGCTTGTGGTTTCTCTCTCTCCCTTTCCCTCCGCCCCTCCCCCCGTTCGCACTCTCTCTCTAATAAATAAATAATTTTAAATTATTTAAATGATATTTAAAAAACGGATTGCGGGCGCCTGGGTGGCTCAGTGGGTTAAGCCGCTGCCTTCGGCTCAGGTCATGATCCCAGAGTCCTGGGATCGAGTCCCGCATCAAGCTCCTTGCGCGGCGGGGAGCCTGCTTCTCTCTCTCTCTGCCTCTGCCTGCCACTCTGCCTGCTTGTGCTCTCTCTGTCTCTCTCTCTAATAAATAAATAAAATAAAATAAAAA
>CM052885.1:74746285-74761688 GCA_028534135.1 Potos flavus
TTTTTCCTTATGCTCCACACATAAGTGAAACCATGTGATAACTGACTCTCTGCTTGACTTATTTCACTCAGCATAATCTCTTCCAGATTATTTTTTTAATTAAGATATAATTGACATCCAACATTATACTAGTTGCAGGCGTACAATATAGTAATTCAATATTTGTGTCTATTGCAAAATGATCGCCGCACTATGTCTAGTTAACATCCATCAGCATACATGCCTACAGAATTTTCTTTTTCTTGTAAAGAGAACTTTTCAGATCTACTCTTTTAGCAACTTTCAAATATGTGCTGCATCCCTATGACTTATTCATTTTATAACTGAAAGGTATTTTATACCTTTTTATCTCCCTTCACCCATTTGACCACCCCCCACCTGCCTCTGGCAACCACCATCTGTTCTCTGCCTCTATGAACTTGGGGTATTGTTGTTGAGGGTTTTTTTGCTTGTTTTTAGATTTTACATATAAGGGAGATCACATAGTATTTACCTTTTTCTGGCTAACTTATTTCACGTAATGTAGTGCTCGCAAAGTCCATCCATGTTGTTGCAAATGGCAAGATTTCATTTCTTTTTTTATGGCTGAATAATATTTCATTATATATAAGTATATAAAGATACACATATATATTATTATATGTAATATATGATTTGATATGTGGTACACATAAATATATAATATATATTATATACTGTAATATACATTGTACTATATATTATATACATATTATAATATGTAATATAAAATAAATATATAATATATAAATATAAATAAATATACAATATGTAATATAAAATAAATATATAATATATAAATAAATATATGTATATATTATGCATTATATAATACATTATAATATATTTATAATTATACATTATACACATTTTATATTATATACATTATTGTATAATATTATATAATAATGTATATATAATTATACATTATATGCATTTTATATTATATACATTATAATATAGTAATCATAATATATAAATATATAATGTATATGATATACATTGTAATATATTTATCTAAATATATATTTATTATAAATATAATATAATATGCACACACACCACATTTTCTTTATCCATCCATCTACTGATGGGCACTTAGGTTATTTTCATGTCTCATCTACTGTACACAATGCTGCAGTGAACATACCCGTTCGTCTGTGTTTTTGAGTGAATTTTCATTTCCTTCTGTATGTACCTGGGAGTGGAATTGCTGGGTCATAGGGTAGCTCTATTTCCAACTTTCTGAGGACTCTCCGTACTGTTTTCCAGAGTGGCTGCCCCAATTTACTCTCCCACCAACGGTGCTCAAGGGTTCTCCTTTCTCCGCATGCTGGCCAGTGCTTATTTCTTGTCTTTTTGATAATGGCCATTCTAATAGGCGTGAGGCAACATTGCCCTGTGGTTTTGATTTGCATTTCCCTGATGACGAGTGATGTTGATCATTTTTTAAATGTGCCTGTTGGCCATTTATATGTTTTCTTTGGAAAAATATCTATGCTGTTCTCATTTTTTAATTGGATTGTTTGTTTTTCACTATTGAGTTGTATGAATTCTTTATATATTTTAGATATTAATCCCTTATCAGATAGAGGCTTTGCAAATAATTTCTCCCATTCTGTAGGTTGCCTTTCCATTTCATCGGTGGTTTCCTTTGTTGGGCAAAAGCTTTTCAGTTTGTATCCCGTTTGTTTATTTTTGCTTTTGTTGCCTTTGCTTCTAGTGTCAGAATAAAAAACTCATCCCCTAGACTGATGTCAAGGAGCTTACTACCTATGTTTTCTTCTAGTTATGTGGTTTCAGGTCTTACATTCAGGTCTTTAATCCACTTGGAGTTAATTCCTGTGTATGGTGTAGATCGTGGCCTAGTTTCATTCTTTTGCATGTGTCTTTGCGGTTTTTCTAACGCCATTTATTGCAGAGACTATCTTTTTCCCGTTGCATATTCTTGCCTCCTTTGCTGTAAATTAATTGACCGTATATGAACGAGTTTCTTTCTGAGTTTTCTATTTTGTTCCATGAATCTATGCATCTGTTTTTACACCGATCCCATACTATTTTGATTACTACAGCTTCACAATATAGTTTGAAATCAGTGTGATGTCTCTAGTTTTGTTGTTCTTTCTCTAGATTATTTGTATAGGTCAGACATTGTAAAGCAGAGGTCCATGGACAGAATCCAGACAGTGGATGTGTTTTTAGTTTTAATATTATTCTAAAAAACGTTTTGCCAATGTTATGAGACTTTACTTAAAATTATAGATTGAGCGACTCTTGAAATCACAGGAGATCTGGGAACCATGGACCTGCTTGGAGCATTCCTGGGGACACTGGCACTGAGGGGGGTTGCCCTTTGAGCTAGAGCATGAACTTGCCAGCTCACCTCATCCCCACTACTCCCTGTTACACCTGTTTAGCTTCACTGCTGTACACTACAGGTCAGACCTTGCGGTGGTACCTAAGTCTTAATGTGGGGCTGGGTATCTAGTGGGATCCCTGTGAAGACTCCTTCAGTAGAATATTCATTGCCTTGCCTCTTGTTATCTTAGAATTGGAATTTGGATAGTCTAATGATTATTTGATGTTCTTCCATTCCCTTGTTTGTCTTTTCTAACTGGGACCTCCGAGCACTTTTTCCCTCTCCAGCCTCAGAGAGGATGACCTCTCTTCAGACCTGATTGGTTCCAAGAAAACAAATGAAGGCTTGGTAATTCGGTGTCGTAAAGGAATGTGTGTTCCTATCCATCTTCCCGGAATCCGCTGCATTCCTCAGGCCCTCTGAGTCTTCTAAACACTCAGGCCAAATGATCCTGAAGCTATTTTTCTAACCACAGTTATCTAAATCCTGTTTACTTTTCCCTTTTCTTTCCAAGTATTCAATTTGGGTCACTTAGGTTTTGCATGGGGCTGAAGAGCATTTTCCTTGCAGGCCATCCAGTGAGGGAAGATGTTAGTCAACTGCTTTGACATTCAGCACCTACGAGGCCACCTGCTGGGACCACCTTACCCCTTCGTTCATCCCGAGGATGTGCCTGATGTGGCGTGTGGAGGCCTGGAGAGGGAAACCAGACCATTCAGTCTCCTGACCGGTCACTCAGGGCAATCTCCTTCTGGTTCTTCTCCAATGTGGCCACGAATGCCTCCCAAACCCTCTACGTCTGCCGTGCATCAGACATCATTGTTATCAGAGAGCTCTTGCGTGGGCAGAACCCTCAGAAGTCGGCACCTGCCAGAAGGATGGCGAAATGGCACCCTTTGCCTCATTGGTGCTTTGATAAGAAGTGCTCCCTGTTCCCAAGCCTAAAGTGAGCCTGGCAAACTCTGTTTTGTGATTGGATGTGAGAAAGTATTAGTGGATAAGAGGAACATTTTGGCCAGCGGCCTATTCCGGGAAGAGAATCCAGTGTCCCCTTCATCATATTGACCAAATCCCCTCCAAGCCCCCTAAGTCTTCAGAAGTCATCAGCCATTACCCCATCATCTTTCTGGGAGAGAGTCTGGAGGGAGGGCAAGGTTCCTTTTTTCTTTCTTTTTTTTTTTTAAGATTTTTTTTAAAATTTATTTGAGAGAGTGTGTGTGTGTGAGAGAGACAGCACAAGTGGGGAGGGGATAGAGGGAGAAGCAAACTCCTCACTGAGCAGGGAGCCCGATGTGGGACTCGATCCCAGGACCCTGGGATCATGACCGGAGCCGAAGGCAGATGCTTAACCGACTGAGCCACCCAGGCGCCCCAGCACCTTTATTTTTTTCTTATAAATACAAAACTTTGACCTCAAAAAGAGACACACCATTTATTTATTTATTTATTTAAATGTTCAGTGAAGAATTTTTACTCTTCTATTTTTTTTTAAAGATTTTATTTATTTATTTGACAGAGAGAGAGAGATCGATCACAAGTAGGCAGAGAGGCAGGCAGAGGGAGAGGGGGAAGCAGGCTCCCCGCTGAGCAGAGAGCCTGATGTGGGGCTTGATCCCAGGACCCCAGGATCATGACCTGGCCGAAGGCACCCAAGACATACCCTTTATTTAAAAAAAGCTTAAAAGATAACAGGAAAATAAAAACCACGGTTACTTAAGCCACGTTGGGGAAGGAGTGGAGGGTGTAAAATGTATTACAGAACATAATGAACCTTCTCCCTGGGGCTCTTTCTGATGATTTTCTCCCTTGTTCCCCCTGAAGTCTATTCACTTGTAGTGAGGCAGTATTCCTGTTTTTCTGGTCTACTGCAGACCCCCTTCTCGTTCAGTCCTTTGCTAGAATTTGCATGGTGTTGGTATCAGTCACTGAAGTGAAGTCTCTCAAAATAGGCTTTCGGGACGCTGGGTACCGATGCCCTCAAAGCTCAGTGACACAGGCAGCTAAGTGTTCATATAAAAATAGACAGGTGTGAGAGGTCTGTGCTTGCTCCTGACGCGTGCTCACCAGCTCCTCTCAGCTGTCAGCACCTCTGGCCTCTGATTTCCCACCTACTCCCTATTATCCACCTCCCTCTTAACTCCACTTGCTCTCCTCCTTATGGTAGAGCCCCTGTATGAGTCCCCGGCAGGGGACAATAAACATGGCCGTCAGATTTCCAAGTGTCTAGCGTTTGGGAGGCTAAGGCACCTCACGTTACTTATGGACTCATTAGAAAGTTGTTATAGGTATGTAGCTGGTCTCATCTACGTATAGAGTCAACCCCAAAATTAGGATAGTATGATGGAATTTAGAACAGTTTAGCAAATAGGTTGATTTTAAATTTGAATACATTCTGAGGCAGTTGGTTGTGAGTATTGGTGTTGTTTTCCTGGGATTTTGATACCAATCTTTCCCTTCTCACTTCCGAGCAGGTATAAAACACCCTCATCCTGCCAGCCTCTGGTCTCACCAGGACCACTACGTCCTGCTGTGCAGAATGAGCACTGCTCAAGGCTGTAGGGCACCTGGCTCTCTGTGACTGTGAGGCTCATGGTGGTCTCCTGGGTTGTACAATGTGGCAATCCTCCCATCCATAATTTCCTTCATCTCTTTCCCCCAAGTTCTTAAGCTCCCGATATGGTGATTTGGTAGGTAGGAATGGCAAGAACTTCAAGACGTTCAGAAGGAGCTTTCTCGTACCCTCCTTCTGCCCTATTTCATGTTGTGTTTGTCATCCATGTCACTTCCCCACTTCCCCCTTGATTAATCTACGAGGTAATTGGTCCCTTTCTGGGATGCTGGAGAGCTCACTAAAGGCTATTGGCAAAAGCGTGTTCTCCCCTGCAGTCATAGTTTTTCCCCCGTCTGGTGTCCTGCTATCCATCTACCTGAGAAAGGTAAGGATATAGAAGCCATTAGCTATCATGAGAGACTCCTGAGTCTAACATTGACAGAGCTGAAACCCACATTAACTGAAGGTTCCTTAAGTTGGAAGAAACCTTAGCGGTCACTCAGCAAAGGACTCCAATTCCTCTTAATTACTCCAGTGACTAAGCATTCATTATCTCACCAGACCATCCAGTCCACTGTTGGCTTTCTCCTGCTGTTTGATGTTCTTTGAGTCCAAATCTACCCGATCCAGAATTTCAAGTGCCTGCCATGCACCAGAAATGGTGCTGGCCACTGTGGACATGAACGTGAGTAAAGCCACATACACTGCCTTGCAGAAGGTCGCAGTCAGCGATAATGATACGAAGTGACGGCAATGACATAGACAGGCAGAGGACTAGAGGAGCACAGAGCAAAGTGCCTCACTTGGTCTCCAGTTCTGCAGGTGCCCGAACGGGGTTTTGCACTTCTTGTTTTCTGGAAACACTCGTCCCAAGTTATTCTTCGTTGACCTAACAGTTCCATAATTGTTTAATACAATGATCACATCATACCATCTTCTTGTCTCCAAGTTTAACATCCTTATTGCCTTCAACAATGAACTTACTTATCACAGGAGTTCTCCCATCTATGTTTCTTTGGAAATATTACACCCCAAACCAGCACGGATTCCTGTGTGATCCAATGGACACCATTATTTCCCATGGTCTTGATCTTCTAATAATGGAAACATCGAGTACATTCTTATACTTTAGAGGTCATTATTTGATGGTCAAAACCCAAACCCTCCTGCCCAACATTTTTTTCTTTTTTTGATGAACAGCAATCTCTGGGATTAGAGCAGTTTAGAATTAACTATCACCTCCCCTCTGCTTGGCACTTCCTGCTGCATTACAGTGGCCTTGCATTGTTCAGTACTTCCCAGGAAGGAATCTAAGTGCCCTCGGGCTTAGAACTTGGACCACAGTATTCCCATTCCTGTGACTCTTTCGTAGGGACCTTTGTATCTGAATGTCTCTTGTGCATATCTAATGTCTCCTTGGTATATATCGCAGTATATATCACAGCCCCTGATTTAACTCAGTAACACTGTTGGAAAAGAAGTATGTTTGTCCTGATGTGACTTAAAAAATATGTTTTAAAGACCTTTTCCTGATAAAGTTTGCATTCCCTATAATTTGCTAATTATGATCTTCATTTGTAAAATCAAATCAACTTTTTCTTTTTCATAAGGTAATATATGTCTTAGAAGTTATATAATTTTACACGGCTTATAATAAAAAAGGTCAATCCCATTATTTCACTCATACTTAACCCCACTTTCCAGAGATGAAAACTTTTAATTCTTTTACCTGGTTCTTCTGGTACTTAGGTTCATATTATCATATAACTTGTTTCTGCCACTTTCCTTACTTTTTTGATTTTTCAAATACTTCTTGATTTTTAAATTTTGTTTAGTCTTGCCTACTGTCTTGTTCTTATGGAAGATAAGGTATCAATTGATTTAAACCTTACCACCTCCCCTGCATTGACCCCTTTATCTTGCCTTCCCACCCTTTTAATGTAGTTTTATCAAAAATTTTTTAGTAAATATGGGCGCTTGGGTGGCTCCATTGGTTAAGCATCCAACTCTTGGTTTCAGCTCAGGTCATGATCTCAGGGTTATGAGATCGAGCCCCAGGTGGGTCTACCTGCTCAACATGGAGTCTGCTTGAGATTCTATCTCCCTCCCTTTCCCTTTTGCTCTGCTCCTCTTCTTGCTCGCACTCTCTCTTAAATCAATCAATCTTTAAATTTTTTTTTTGTTAAAAAAATATATGGTGGCATAAATTTTAAGATTTCAAAGCCTTAGGTAAATCACCTTTATTCCTCATAGCATTAGCCATTATCACTTATTTTATATTAGCAAAAATTACCTTTGGCAAAGAAATCACGGTCCCTTTTTGATCCATTTTAATTCAATTTTAATTGAATATTCAATGTCTGGTACTACATTTAAGAAGCATTTTAAGAATCATAGCTTCCATTTTTAATAGTCTGAGTCCATATTTCTGGTACTAGACTCTAAACTGTTCATAAAAATAAGTATTCCTGGGGTGCTTGGGTAGCTCAGTCAGTTAAGCCTCTAAATCTTGATCTTGGCTTAGGTCATGACCTCAGGGTCATGAGATCGAGCCCTAGGTTGGGCTCTGTGCTCAGCGGGGAGTCTGCTGGAGATTCTCTCTCCCTCCTCTTGTCCCTGCTAGTGCTCTCTCTCTCAAATAAATAAGTAAATCTTTAAGAAAGTATATTCCTGGTTGAACTTTAACATTTTAGTCTTAATTGTCAGACATCATCTTGCAAGAAAGCATGGTGTTGGTCACTGTGGAAAAGAAGTGTAGAATGGGAAACTGGTGAGAAGAGAAGGAGGCTGGGTGGGGAGGAGGCTTAGAAATTAGCTCTAGGAATGATGAGAGGCAAGTGGCTTGCCTGGATCAGAAGGCTTATCTCCATATAGAACTGGGATAATCGATGTATCATGAAACATTTACTATGTGCGTGGCACAATGTATGATACACTTCTTACATAGATTTTGTTATTTATTCTTTACAAGTTTATGATATATTTTTCTTATTTTGCAGATGAGAAAAGCTCAGGTTGAGGAGGTGAAGTAAAATGCTTATTTTTACCTGAGAAGTAGTAAGACAGAATTGGCAGTTAAGCCTAGTTTTGCCCAAGTTCAACACCCATGGTCCGGAACACAGTCTAGCCCTGCAACATAAAATGGGTTTCTATACTATTGACCTCAGAAAGAACTAGAAACAGACATGTGGTTTTCAATAGGATTTCTTACTCAGAAGATAACATTTTCATACTTTTTACTTCTGGGATTTTGGCCCCAGTTGTGCCATACCAAGTTTTCATTGAGTCTACTGAAACATCATACTCTTCCTATTTAAGGTGCAATTTTAATTATAGTTATGCTTCACTTCTCTCCTAAGGCAGGCAGTGGGGTTTGATTGTCTCTTATCTTGGGTGTTGTTTTCACAAATCCACACTCTGTGGGCCCTGCACCAGCAGCGGGATCCTGGGAGTTCTCAGCCGGGCGCTTTCCTGATGGTTCTCCGAGGTGATGACAGGTGCCCGAAGGCCCCCTTCAGACCCTGGTCCAGTGAGGTTATTACCGACTAAGGCATGAGTGTGGAGGTTAGAAACTTTTCAAGGATCTCATGCTCTACTCAAAGCCGTAAAGTACGGAAATGAAAACCCAGGTCATGCAAAGTGCTTGCAATTTGGAAATACCAGAGGGAGAGTGGAAAATGGGCACAGTTGTGAGTTGCTTTGTATTTTTGTAATTGTATTGTAATTACCAGGTTATGTGGAACTGAGGTCAGCATCCCTGAGTCATAAATGGCAGGTGATCGGCTGGCAAAGGAAAGCATGATAAACCCCTTTCGTGAGCACAAGAGTCTCTTCCTTAGACCCGAAGACTTAAATACACAACTGAACCTTAGTTTTAAATTTTTTAATTCCACTAGAGAATGATCCTTACCGGCCTCTTGCGTTCCCCCAGCACCTGCGGCAGAAACCAGCCTTGTTCAGGCCCGTGGCCTCTGGCGTGGAAAGCTCAAGAAAGCACAAGGGATGTGAATGGCTGGGCTCTTCCAGAGGGTAGAACTGCCATCCCTCAGGGACCTACTGACTATGTCTTCCTAGAAATTCAGTTTTTCTCAACAAAATCGGAGCCACCGGGCCCACACTTCCATGGAAGAGTTTGCAGTTAGAATCTGGGGCCTCCTTCTTCCTCGGCGAGTGCGGCAAACACCTCTCAACCCTGTATGGAGGGGCAAATGAACGCTCTTGACCTTGCTGCCAGGCCAGGCCCCCGGGGAGGTGATGGCCTCGGGGGTTGTTATTATTATAAATACTCAGCCTCCCTCTTCAAATAGAGGCATGTGCGGCTATCTCAAGTTGCACGGCTATCTCAAGTTGCACGTTAACAGAGGTCTAGAGAAAGCAAAGTTTCCAGTCGCCTTTTTGATAAACACATTCTTGGAAAGGGCGGCCTGCTGCCTGAGGGACCCTGGGGGGGAGATATTTCGAGCAAATCCAAGGCCATCTGTCTGACCCATGCCCACAGTGGGAGGCCCTCTCTGGTTCAGTTCTCGGGAGGGACAAGTGAGGATCTGGCTAGCAGTTTTCATCCATGCCCGTATAACCATCTAATTTTGAATCAGGTGGGGTGCTGGATCCCCCGAGGCAGAACTTTCTGTGGCCTTTTCTCAGGCATGCTATTCCCTGCTACCATCCCGCCTATGACTCCAGGGATGTGAGGAGAAGGGGTAAGGAGATCGTCAAAGCCCACAGTCCTGATTTCTGCCCTGTTCCCTTTCACTTGCTTTTTTGTCTGAGCTGTCCTGTCCTTTGACCCCCAGACACACGCTGGTGGCCTTTCACTGGAGGGAGGGAATCTTGAGACACAGTTTATATAATGGGTAAGTTACATGGCCCAGTTACATGTTATCTGAGACATCGGGGTATGTGTGAGTGGGTGTTCAAAGGCCCTGTTTATCTTCATCATCTGCTTGACCTCTCTTGGGGATGGTGTTTTTCCTTCAACATACTCCCACTCTTGAAATTTAGATAGTTCTCTCAACTCCCAAAGTCACATATTCATAGGCATCTTTTCTCGCTGGGCCGCAGATCCATCCTTCAATTTCAGGAGTAAGTGGCTCTCCTGAAACTCTTATATTTTCATTCCCCATGTGTTTCCTGAGTTTCCATAAAATTTCAGAACTAACTTTATGAGTACACAATCCCCTGAGTGGAGGGACCATCAACACTTACAACTTTGTAGCCTCTGTCTTCCCTTACCCCTCTCCCTCCTCCTCCCTCTGTCCCCTTCCTGCCTATTTCACTTTGAATGCAATTATGAAATTATGCATTATAATGAATTATGAATTATATGAATTATGAAAAGTATCATTTCTGAAGATCAAAATGGTACAATATTGGGAATTCATGTGGTTAAACCTAATGTTTTTGTCAACTGATTGCACTATCTCTAGATTCCTTTCCAATTTCCCATTTAAAAAATCTCTCTCCCTCTCTCTCTCTCACACACACACACATCAAGCTGTCTTTCTGAGGAATAATATTTGAGAACTTAACTCAAAAGTGTCAGAAAAATTTTACATCATGATAATTTAATTCTGGTTCACTCCTGCTTACCCCCCTCCCCAGCCAAGTGATCAATACCTTAAAATCCAACCAGGGTATTTTTAATGCCCCACTGTGACCTTCAGGATCACAATGTGAATGATTCTGTTTCTTCATGTAGAGGTTTAGATACATAGAAAACAAAAAAAAAAAGTGAGTATGTTGGTAAAATCTGAAGTAAAATCAGCCCTGACATGGTCAAACAAATTAAGTAATTCACAACAGCTCTTACATTGTGAATATGTTTTTAATGGAAAATAGTTTTGCCAAGAAGCAATATTTACATAAAAAAAGATGAGAAATTATCACACGGAGAACACATAGAAGACAACCGATTGAAGGGGGTCATCAAGAACCCAAAAGAAAGCATTTCAAAGGCGGTGTGCCCCATTATTGCTCTAGCACAGGGAGGTGGGAGCTTATGAACTCGCTTGCTGATGTCACCGTGGCTGGCAGAACCGCAGTAGGAAGAGCTAGCTACTGGCCGCCATCCCGAGGAGGCACTTTTCTTGTCAATTCTGTACTCTTGAAGGTCCTGGCATGGAAATGGAAGGGAAATGCATGGTATCTGGGAGCACAAGTAGATTGTTTGGAAGATAGTAGAAGCCTTGGACTTCCAAGGTGTGCAGATTTACACCCCAGCTGGGTGACCCGGAGTGTGTCCATTCACTTTTCAGCTTTTTTCCTTTCTTTTCTTTTCTTTTGTTTTCTTTTCTTTTCTTTTCTTTTCTTTTCCTTTCCTTTCCTTTCCTTTCCTTTCCTTTCCTTTCCTTTCCTTTCTTTTTCTTTCTTTTTCTTTCCTTTTCTTTTCTTTTATCTGTTCTTTTGTCTTGTCCTGTCCTTTCCTTTTCCTTCCTTCCTTCCTTCCTTCCTTCCTTCCTTCCTTCCTTCTTTCCCTCCTTTCTTTCTTTCTCTGTTTCTTTCTTTCTTTCTTTCTTTCTTTCTTTCTTTCTTTCTTTCTTTCTTCTTTCTTTTCTCTCTTTCTCTCTTTCTTTCTTAGAGAAAGAGAGCGTGAGCGAGCTCAAGCAGGGGGCGGAGGGGTGGGCAGGAAGGGACAGAGAGAAAGGGAGAGAGAGAATCTCAAGTAGGCTCCATGCTCAGTGCAGAGCCTGACATTGGTCTCCACCTCACAACCCTGAGATCATGACCTGAGCCAAAATCAAGAGTCGGAAGTTCAACCGACTGAGCCACCCAGGCGCCCCCACTTTGCAGTTTCTTCATCCGAGATTCTGGTTGATAATACAGTTGCCCCAGGGCTATTATGATGTTGAGATAAGATAATACAGGAAGCATTTGACCCAGTGCCTGTCACATTGGTCCTTAAAGGCTTGTTGAATCAAGACTCAGTTAGAATAGCACTCGTATCTATTCCTTGATGCAGCTGAAACCTAGCAACTTCTCAGGCCACTTGGCTTGGAAATAAGTTACATTTTCATAGTTTAAGGGATACTCTGAGCTAATGTATTGAAATGTCTCTCAGATGTCATGTCCATACTCTTACAGTTAAAGGGAATTAGGGGAGGCTGAAGAATCCTGGAGGCTCAGAGTTAAAAAAAAAAGAAAGGAAAGAAAGAAAAAGACAAGAATGGGAACTACCCATGAAAACAAATGGAAGTAAAACCACAAAACTATTACAGAAAATATCTAAGATAGTTGCACCACCATTTAGGCACCCATGCTGGCTGGATAATAAACACCTAGAAAGTATGATTCAGATTCAGATCTAGGATGTACCAAAAAATGTAACGTCTTTAATTTGCCTGCATGAAATCTGGATTTCTCCTGCACTCCCACTCACAGTTAGTGAGGCTCAGCTATTCCAACATCAAATTGGGTTAGAGGTTAGTCCGATCCAATTTTAATCAGTCCGTTTAGGAAGTGTTTACTCTCTTTGTAAAATTCGCATCGTCTCATGTAGATTCTCCTTTCCTCTTCTGCTTCTCTGCGAGAGCGGGAAGTAGCCTATGTAGCAACCTCATGGCATGATGGGAAGCCAAGGTGTTGGGATCCGCGGTTACTCTCGTTTCACCCTCTGGTTGCTGGCAGAATGTATCTTGCACTTGATTGCTGCGTGACCTGTGGATGTTCGTTATTTTGTCCACAGTGGTGTAACTTGTGACCCGTTTCTCAGGTAGGACTTGATGATATCCCTGGACCACTTAGTATTTTCTCAGCTCCTACTAGAGACTGCAGGACCTGAAGAGCAAGACAGCAGTGAGGTTCTGAATTTTCTTTTGACCCATTATACCCCAAAGCAGGTGCTGGAGAAACTGGCAATCCAGAAACACTGATGAATGAGGACAGAAAAGCCCCGAGAAAAGCTTGTTTTCTTTAGCCAAAGGACCAGTAAAGAGTCATCCTAGCAAGGGAAAAGGATAGAAAAGATATACAATGCAAACGTCAATTTAAAAAGGCAGGGGTGGCTGCATTAATATTAGATAATATAGATTTCAGAGCAAAGAAAATCATAAGGAGCAGGGAGATAAAAAATCATGATAGAAAGGTTAATCCTCCAAGAACATAGTAGTCTTAAGTGTGCGTGCCCCAAAGAGTAGTGTTGCAAAATGCATGAAACAAATATAGATAAAATTGAAAATAAGAAATGGATAAATCCATAATTATAGTGGGAGATTTCAACACCTCTCTTTCAGCAATTGAAAGAACAACTAGACAGAAACCCAGCCAGAATATAGAAGAACTGAACAATATCATCAATCAAGAGGATCTATTTGACTTTTATAGAACATTCCATCCAACAACAGTCAAATACATTTTCTAAAAGACATCCACAGAAGGTATGCCAAGACAGACCATATACTGGGCCATAAATAAATCTTAACATGTTTAAAATAATTAAAATCATATGACATGGGGTCTCTGACCTCAGTGGAATCAAACTAGATACCAATTACAAAAATACAACAGAAGAATTTCCCAAAACTTGGAAACTAAATATAATACTTCTTGATAATCCATGGGTCAAAGAGTAAGTAAGTCTTGAGGGAAATGAAAAATCCATTGAGCTGAATAAAAATGAAAATACAACAATGTTTATAACACCACTAACACAGCAGTGAGAGGGAAATTTATAGCACCAAATGCATACATTAAAAAAAGGGAAAAGTCTCAAATGAATAATAAGTTTCTACCTCAACAGACTAGAAAAGGAAAAGCCAAATAAACCTAAAGCAAGCAGAAAGAAGGAAATAAGAAAGAGAATGGCAAAAATCAATTAAATTGAAAACAGAAACAATAGAAAAATCAGTGGAACAAATAGTCTTTATTTAAAAAAAATAGGTTTTTTTGTTTTTATTTAAAGATTAATACAATGGAAAAACCTCTAGCAAGACTAACAAGGACAAAAAGAGAGGACACAAATTTCCAATATCAGGAATGAAATTGGAGTTATCACTACAGACCCTGCAGACATCAAAAGGGTAATAAAGGAATACTACAAATAACTCTACACACATAAATTTAACAACTTAGAAAAAAATGGACAAACCCCTCAATAAGCACAAATATCTCAAATCACCCAACACAAAATAGATAATTTGATTAGCCTTATAACAATTAAGGAAATTGAGTTTGTAATTTAAACTCCTCCAAAATCTCTAGACCCAGATAGTTTCACTGGAGAATTCTAGCAAATGTTAAAAAAAAAAAAAAAAAAAAAGAATTAACACAAATTCTGCACAATCTCTTCCGGAAAACGCAAGGGGATAAAAACAACATTTCCCAACTCATTTTGTGAAGCCAGTCTTACTCTGATACCCAAACCAGTAAAAGACATTACAAAAGGGAGAGAGAAAGAGAAAGAGGGAGAGGAGGAAGAGGGGGAGAAAAGACAAAAAACTTCAACAAAGTATTAGTTTATAGAATTTATAATATATAAAAAGAATTATATACCATAATCAAGTGGAATTTATTCCAAGGATGCAAGGTATTTGCAAATCAATTAATGTAATTCATCAAATTAACAGGCTAAAGAACAAAGCCGTTTAATGTTAATCGATAAAACAAGAATTTGACAAAATCCAATACCTATTCAGGATAAAAGTCCTCAGAAAACTAGGAATAAAGGGAAATTTCCTCATCTTGATAAAGAACACCTATAAAAAAACCTAGAGCTCATACTGTTCTTAGCGGAGAACGACGGTGTTCCCCCTAAAACCAAAAACAAGGCAAGAATGACCTCTTTCACCACTGCTATTCAACATAGTACTGGAAGTTCTAAACAGTGCAATAAGGCAAATGAAGGAAATAAAAACATACAGATCAAGAAGGAAGAAATAAAATTATTCTTTTTAAAAAAGAATTTACCTATTTATTTGTCAGGGAGAGAGAGAAAGAGCGCACAAGCAGGGGGAGCGGCAGGCAGAGAGAGAAGCAGGCTCACTGCCGAGCAAGGAGCCCCATGTGGGATTCGATCCAAGGACCCTGGGATCATGACCTGAGCTGGAGGCAGATGCTTAACTGACTGAGCCACCCAGGCATCCTCAAATAAAATTATTCTTATTTGCAGATGACGTGATTGTCTATAAAGGAAATCCTAAGAAATCGACAAAAACAAACAAAAATCTCCTAAAACTAATAAGTGAATTTGGCAAGGTTTTGGTTTACAATTTCAACACACAAAAATAAATTGTATTTCTTTATCCTAGCATTGAAACTGTGAAAACCAAAATTAAAAAAAAAAAAATTGACAATACCAAATGCTGGTGAGGATATGGAGAAACCGGACCTTTCATACATTTCCAGTGTAATGTAAAATGGTAGGGCCACTCTAGCAGCTCCATCAGGCCAAAGACAGCATTATTATTTTTTTTTTAAGGTTTATTTATTTGAGACAGAGAGAGAAGGAGAGAGAGAATCCTTGAGCAGACTCCCCAGGGAGC
>CM052885.1:74762188-74783351 GCA_028534135.1 Potos flavus
TGCTTTCTTTTCGTGGGAATTTGATACAAATCATCCAGATATTTGACAAATATTTATTGAGTGCCTATGTTCTAGGCACTGTTCTATGTCCCAAAATTAAATGGTGAACAAATATATCCTAAGGCTTTTTCACAAAAGTGACATTTGAGCCTAGCCTTGGAATAAGCATTACTCTAGAACCACTCAAGTATCTCGAATTTGTATGCTTTATATCTACTGATATTTAATGTATTTGAATTTTAAAATGAGAAGTGTTTTTTTATTAATAATAGTTGCCAACCTTTATTCTGTATTTACTTTTTTTTTCTTAAAGATTTTATTTATCCACTTGTCAGAGAGAGAGAGAGAGCACAGCAGGGGGAGCAGCAGGCAGAGGGAGAAGCAGACTCCCCGCCAAGCAAGGAGCCCGATGCGGGACTCAATCCCAGGACCCCGGGATCACGACCTGAGCTGAAGGCAGATGCTTAATCGACTGAGCCACCCAGGCATCCCAAAATGAGAAGTGTTTTAAAAATATTAATTCATTTAAAATAATAAACCCATTTTAAGTTTATATTACATAAATATTTTTTACAAAAACTAAATTTATTTATTTATTTGAGAGAGAGAGCGTGCACATCTGCACTTGAGCTCGGGGGGCGGGGAGGGGCAGAGGGAGAGGGAGAGAGAATTTTACATGCAGGCTCCATGCCCAGCATGGAGTCCAATGTGGGGCTTGATCTCGCGACATTAAGATTATGACCTGAGCTAAAATTAAGAATCAGGGGCTTAACCGACCGAGCCACCCAGGTGCCCCTAAATATCTTTTTCAAAACAAAAATATTTAGTTGAAAGAATGGCATTATTCTCCACTTTTTGCGATTTCTGGCTTAAGAGAAGACAGCTAGATTTTCATATCCGATTCTACATTTAAGTTTGTTGTGATATGTTGTTTGGTTGAAGTAACTCAAGAAAATCTGAGCTCACATAGATATTTAGTTGGAAGAGAGAAGAGTGTTTTATCAGTCTTTTTACATAATTGTGGTTAATATGCTCTGATTCTGCATGAAAACTTGATGGGTGTCAGTTTGTTACAATTAGCGGCAGTGTGGAAGTGAAAGCCATATCAGTGAGCTTTTTGTACTCTATTGCATGAAAATCCATTGGCCTGTCATGCAGTTTGAATAGATCTTTTAGCTATGTGTGATTTCTAACTTCATGTGTTGGCCATCTGGAAAGATATTGGTTTATGAGCTCTGACAATATACATAATATCAAAAAATGATCATCACACCATATAAAAATCAAATTTACTAATATCACCACTGAACTCATCAGAAAAGTCCTTATTTGGAGCTGTCACGCTCATGGCGATGGATACAAGTTTTATAAAGTCCAATTTTTGCTTGAAGTTTAAAATTTTATCATTGCCAACAAATGCTGTCCATAGTTTTCCTTGAATTGACAGGTTAGTTCCGTGCATTTTCGAGAAAATGTCTGCTATACATCCAGTGCAAATAACCATAGTTGCTCAGATATTCTTTCAGGTAAACATGGGGTTTCCGAAAAAGCGGTTTGTTCGGCTTGTAACTCACAGAATCTCCCAAGTGTTTTTTCCTTGGGGCAACTATCTGGCTTTGATAGACAGCCGGAGCGACTTTTTGAGCAATTCCCATTCAATCACACAGAGGATCAAAAAGAAATGTGTTCAGGGCGCCTGGGTGGCTCAGTGGGTTAAAGCGTCTGCCTTCAGCTCAGGTCGTTATCTCAGGGTCCTGGGATCAAGACCTGCATCAGGCTCTCTGCTCAGCAGGGAGCCTGCTTCCCCCCTCTCTCGGCCTACTTGTGATCTCTCTCTCTGTCAAATAAATAAATTAAATATTTAAAAAAAAGATAAAATAACAAATAAGAAGAAGCGTGTTCAAAAGTTCATATTTTATACAATTAATTTTTACTGAATTAATGGGGACACTTTTAAATGACGTCGTTTTGTTTTTCTGTGAGTGCAAATAGAATGTGTGAATAGAAGTGAAGAATTGAATGACCTCAGGTGTAGGTGAATTTGTGCTTTAATTTGTGCTAAGGTACCTGCAGTTTTAACTATTCCTTCTTTTGAGATCGCATTTTAGAATTATTATAAAAACTGCTTTGGCCTTAAGGACTCCTTGAAAGAGTCTTGGGGATCCTCAGGGACCTGTAGAGCATGCTTGGGAACATTCTTGGGCAAAAGAAGACCAGATAATTGGATGGGTGTTAAAACATTTCCATCTTCATCTGGGCTATTCTTTTTTTAATAATTTTTTTTAAGATTTTATTTATTTATTTGACAGAGAGATCACAAGTAGGCAGAGAGGCAGGCAGAGAGAGAGAGGGGGAAGCAGGCTCCCCGCTGAGCAGAGAGCCCAATGTGGGGCTCGATCCCAGGACCCTGAGATCATGACCTGAGCCGAAGGCAGAGGCTTCAACCCGCTGAGCCACCCAGGCGCCCCTGGGCTATTCTTTTATACCTGAGTCATTCATTGGAAAGCATACAGTGAATGCCCATATGCCCAGTTCAGTGCCAGGGAGACACTGAAGAATAGTGCCTGTACCTTCGTAGAACTTACCTGTTTAGTTGGGAAGCCAAGGCAATATAAAGAATTAGCATATTGTGAAGTGTCCTGCCCTCTCCTTCAAAACTATTTTGCTTACAGCAAGCATCAAACAACGTACCAATTTACTTTCTTGCCTTATAATCTTTGCCGATGCTACATGTGTCAACATTGCCCTGTTAATGAGATCCTTTCTGATCCTGGGTCAGATTTCAAGGTCTGTTTGGGATCTCTGAAATTGCAGTGCCATGGTTTGACTCCCTTAGTACCTACTGACCTCAGCAACAGAGTCAACAAGCTCAAGTTCAGACAGCTACAAGCCTTGCCCGTGATCTGGAGGAAAACCTACCACATCCCCATGAGCATTAGCAGCTTGAAATAAGATACCAGAAGTTTCAGACATCAGTTTTATTTTTATTAACATAAAATAACAGAGTGAGCTCTTTCCTATGACTTTGATTTCTTTTTGAGATTAGGGATTATACCAATCCATGTGTTTTTACCACATTCTAAATCGATAGAGTGTAAGCTAGTGCCTAAAAACTCAAGCTTGTCATCAGACAGGTTTGAGATCCGATTTCAGTTTCATTTCACCTCAGCTGTGAGCATTTGGACAAATTATCTGATCTCTGCGAGCCTCAGTTTTATTAATGGATAAATGGGGATGATGATATTTAATTTCTAAATCTGTTAGATGATTAAATGATATAATTCATGTAAAGCACCCACACCATCCTCATGAGACAGATTTTTCTGGCCCTGGTAGGAATTATTTTTAATAAATTATTTTGGTGGACATAGCTCTTTACTCACTTTCTTCAGGTTTTGAACTCACACTTGGACTTCAGCAATTAATATGTTCTCGCATCGCTGTTTGATGAATATCAGCTGGGACCTAGCTCTGTGCTGGGCATTTTGGGCGAATTAAACAAATTAAATGCGCAGATGTAATCTTAAAGAACAAATAATCTAGCATGAGAGACATGCCGTGAAACCATTTATAGAACACTAAAAGTTGAAAAAGAACTTTAGAGGTCATCTATTACAACCTTCTTGCCAGTGAAGAAGTAATTTATCATGGAAGATAAATGAATAATAGACCAACAACAAGCTGGATGGATATCACTAGTAGAGTGCCAATAATAGCTAATAATAACACTGATTGAATCCTTATCATATGTCAGGAATCACGCTTAGTGTTTTATGTGTACTAGTCACCTAATCCTCATACTAGTATCACTACTTTTCCAGAAGGAGAAAAAGAAGCTCTGAGAAGTGAACGCATGTGGCGAGCACAGATCTTAGAACAACCTCAAGTAATATTTTCTTTCTTGGATCATTTCCTACTGGACTTTAGCCTACCTGCTCTTATGAGTTCATGCTATTTTCCATTTGTCCTTGCTTCCTTCATTTCTATTTTAAATATACTCTAATCAGAGATTTCCTTTTGCTGCCACATTGGTTGTTTTACATGCCTCCATCTCCCTCTTAATTGGCTTGACTTATGATGATAAGCTTTAATGCTGTGGTAGTGTTTTTGGTATTGTATCGATTTCAAGTGCAAAATTTAGGACCACATTGACGAATCCCATTGTGACTATGGGTGCACGTGTGCAACCCTGAGAATTATGTCCATTCCTTTTCCCAACATTTGCCCCTGAGAATCACCTCACCTTCTTGTAACGGAACATTTGTCACCTCCTTTTCTCCTTAGAATAACATTTTAGAATTTCCTTTAGGCATTTTCTTTTTTCTGTTCCAATTCCAATCTGAATTGCACTTGAGCAGGTCTTTGGTCTTTTGACCAAAGCATCAGTATTGAGAGGTCAGCAATGAGGAAAAAGCACAGTTACATGGATACTTCGTATGAAAAATACGTCAACAAAGTCCTTGTCGAGTTTCATTGATTGTGTGTTGGATAACACCATCCTGGAGCATAGAAACTGAGCAAATTAAAAATTTCAGGTAATGAGAATCTGACACGTGTGCTAACCAAAGCCATGCCCGCCAATCTCTTGCCAGGGTACTGAAGTTGATTCTCCTCTTCTGTGAGAGGCTATTTTCTTGCTGAGTCCATTTTTCCATTTTGTCTTTAATGACTCATTTTGCCCCTTAGCCTTTAATAAATACCTTTGAAACAATCTCAATAGTAAAAAAAACCCACTTTGTTTCTTATCATCAAAGGAAGTTGAACTTCTACGATGTTTTCACTTTTTCATGAAATTGAGAAAGCAAGAGTCTTAAAGGACCAACAAACAAAAGAGTGCTTTATTTCTTCTACAACTTACATAGGAACACTTCTATGATGGTTGTAGTACTTGTGTTAGCATCCAAAATCATGATGCCAGTTCAGCAATGACTGTAATCTAGTGGGAGTTGTGTGGAGTGCTAATATTGGAGAAGAACCAGAGTGAGGCATGGGTAGAAGAAAAGTACATCCAAATTCTTTGTACCTTCCCATGTGAAAGTGGCTGTCTGACCTTGAAACACCTGGGAGATTTTGTCCTCCCCTGCGGTGGCCCTCAGCCAACAACTGATTGATATTGGGTACAAAGTCTGGCCTCCTTGCCACAAGGGGCAACAACTCGATGATGCCATTCATACTCCAGAATGCTTCATGGGATCTGGATGAAGGTAGATGTCAGCTGAATGCACACCTTACTGAGCCCACTCCTGCTTCCTATCTTCTTCTGTACTTCACATCTTTTTTTCTTTTCATGCTTATATCTAGGTAATTTTTTTCTGACCTGTCTTCCAGTTTATTATTCTCTCCTCAGCTGTATCCATTTAGCTGTTAAATTCAGCCACTAAATTCTAGTTATTGATTTTGGTTATTGTAAATTTTTTTATTCTAGGATTTACTTTTTTTTAAGATTATTTATTTATTTATTTGACAGAGAGAGCACAAGATAGCACAAGCAAGGGGAATGGCAGAGGGAGAGGAAGAAGCAGGCTCCCCACTGAGTAGGGAGCTCAACTCTGGGCTCGATCCCAGGACCTGAGCCAAAGGCAGATGCTTAACCAACTGAGCTACCTAGGCTCCCCTAGAATTTACCTTCATTCTTTTTAAAATGGTTTCCATTTTTGTCCTGTTGAAATTCTCAATCTTGTTTTCATCCACAAGTGGTAAGTGAGGTTGTTTTCTAATTAATTTATTTTTTGGTAAGTACAATTATTTTAAAGTCCATGTCTGATAATGCCAAAATCTGGAGCTTCTCTAGGCCTATTTCAATTATCTGTTGTTCCTCTTGGTTTCTTCTGTTTTGTTTCCCATGTACCTGGTAACTTTTGCTTGTGTAAAGCAAAAATTGTAAAAATAGGTTGTAGCCAAGGACGATGCTTTTTCCAGAGAAGATTTTATGTTACTTTCTCTCAGGCCTTTAAAAATCTGGGATCCTCAGCCAATTTCAGAGTTTGAGATAGTTTGAAGTTATTTGATAGCCTGCAAGGGCCTGTACACTTCCGTTTCACCTTTATACTTAAGATGTAACCTAGAGTGAGAGGTATTCATTCACCAGCAGCAGTGGCCCCCTCACTGCCCTGGCAAGCCCCAGACTCCAATTACTATCCTCTTAACTTTGATGAGAGGTTGTTAAAATACCCAATCAGTTTCTCAGCTACCCACTGAGGGATGGGTCAATACCATTAGGAAGAAAGCAACTCCCAGGCTTACACTCTTGAGTTTCTGTTATTCCTGGGATCGTGGGTCACAAGTCTTCACTGTCTTATTAGCTCTCCAATGCCTTATAAATAGGTAGATTTCAATATTTTGTGCAATTGTTCTAGTTGTCTTCAGAAGGAAGATTTGTCCAGATTGTTTGGCCTGACATTATTGGAAGCAGAAATTACAGAACAAAATGTTTGCGTACAGTTGCCAAGGCAAGACATAAATAATAATAGTAATAATCATTAACCTCTGATGTTACCTGGAAGATAACAAGCCAGGAAGAAAAACCATGTCTCACATCTCAGTTAACACCTACAGACTTACTTTGAAGCATTTCTGGTCTATGCCTCCCTACTTCTTCATCACATCTTTCCTGCATTATTTTCATTGTTTCAAATTTGTTGTTAATGGTTTCACCCACAGTACCATTATTTTTTAATCATCTCTATGCCTAATCATCTTTAATCTCAATATCTTGAAATGAGAAATGGAAATAAACGGGCAGTCCTTTTCATATCATCATCCATACCATTTCCCTCTGTTAGAAGCACCACTTCTCTAAGACCCAGGGTCCATATATTTCTCCTTGAGCAAAGGCACCACCACTGTCCACCCCCACCAGCCTAGACCTCCTGCAGGAGAGCCCCATGAGCCCCCTCGCATTATTTCCCGTCAGAGCCTTAGGATGAACCCCAACAGGGGGAAGAGACCATGGAGGTCATTGGGTGGGGTCATCATATTCAATAATTAGGGCAACATGTCCGGGAAGGTAAGAATAACATTACTCCTCCCATCTTTGACTTTAGGAGCTGTTTCCATGGATTGTAGGACTGGATAGACATTTCAAATTTCCATGGAAGAGGAAGACTTTCGAGGTGAGGAGGAAATTTTCCAAGGTTTATAGTATGAGTACGAGAAGTAAAATATCATTCATTGTTCTGTTTCAGTAATTTTGTCTCAAGTAATTTTGTAGAAGGATAGCAGCACTATAATTAGAACACATTTGATACAAGAAAAAAGAAAATACTGGGAGGGAGAGCAAGAAGATGAAGAAGAAGGGAGAAGGGAAGAGAAAGGCAAGAAACAAGGGGTCACCGAGACCTCCCTTCCTCCAGGTCCCCTCCTGCTCACACCAAAGGATCTTTCAACTTCTGATCATGCAGGCTTCCCAACATTGTCTACTCATTCTACTGTCTTTAAGTTCTTGCTTCCTGACGCAGTCACTCCCTTATCTTCATTTCATGGCCCACGCTCATCTTCCTTCTCCCACAGAACCCTGGGTCATGGGGCACTTTACAAGAGCATACTCTCTAGGAAGCATACACATATACTACCTTATCCCACGAAACTCCCCTGCAGGGAAAGCAAGCCTATGGTTCTGTTGACATATTCTAGAATCTCGGTGTTGTAATCTCTTTTCCAGATCGATGGCTGGTTTGACTCAGTCATCTTCCACAGAATTGCTGTGTCTCACTCTGATGTATATGAATGTAACATGCAAAATTAGGTCTACACACTAGATACTGTGACTCTGTGGAGATCGTGCCTGAACCAAATGCAAACTTTTGCAACTTTCCCCCATTTCCTTACTTTTTAAACACATCTCATTTTATCAGACACGAACGCATACGTTAATTTCTTAAGCCAGTAGTCTTTGTGGAGAACCGTCAGATAAAGATAAATGTCTTTATTTTTAATAAGTCATTATTAATTTACATAAATATTTGGGGGTCTGATGAAAAGTAAGGCAGTTTAACATGGTACTTCTGTACGGTACAGACTCTGCGAGGTATAAGAGCTTTAATTCTTAGCATCCTTCCCGCTTTGCTGGTAACGTAAGGGAAAATTCGTCGTGGGCCTCGTACAGGGCGTATTTGCCCACTTACTGAGTCCCACTGAGCCATCAAAATACAAACACTGGAAACCCATTTTCCCACTCTTGTTCTCAAAAATCCCAGCAATCTGTATCTTACCTAGATAACTGGCCAATGACATACCAGAATTTCTTCAAGATTGGTCTCCCCAAGATGGCAGCCCGATGTTGCAGACACAGCCCTTGGCTCGTACCACCCCTGTGGGCCAGGTAGACCTCATGAACTGTGCCCAAAGCCTGGCAATAAAATCCAGCTGACTTTTATTGGTTTTCTTTACACAGTTGGCTTCCAGCCCACGTCTGGCCTCAGAATGAAGCCGCTCCGGGTCTGCCCTGCGCTATTAGATCCAGAATCAAATCTTCCCCCAGCTGCACCCATGGCGCCTGCTCCCGGGGCTCTGTCTGTTGTCAGGTAGGAAATACACAAACAAATTGCCTTTCAGGGTGTCTTATTTCCAAAGATTATTTTTAGTTGAAATCAGCACCTCCTCCAATTTTTCACGTCTGTAAGGCTCCGATTTATCTTCTGTCGCTCCTCCTGGCCTCGCTTCATTGCCCCTTTTCGGGATTCACTGCCAAAGCTGCTCATGGTCTTCCATTTTCACTCATTGCTCAAGTGCAAGGCGGAGAGTAAATACAGGGTTTCACCTGGTTCCCACGGAGGCCTTCAGAGATGGCATCGGAGCGATGCTTCCTGTCCGTTGAAAGGACCCACCAGCAGGAGAAGCTGTGTTTGCTGGTTTTATCACCACGTCACATCTTGGGCACCGAGCCAAGATGGGTGCCTTCCTCCCCGTGCCATTTTCTCTATCAAACACGTGCTCTGTTAAGAAGACCAACATTGCCATGCTGTCTCTCGATCTCTAAGAGGCATTTGGGAGGAACGTGTTTTCTCTCATTTCACCCACATCCCTGCGGGCACCAGGGGCCATGCAGCAAATTCAGGTCTTGGTTCGTAGGATGTGTGGCTATTCTCTTGACGGCAGCTACCTTGGGAATACAGTAGGTGGTGTTTATAGAACGATTTTATACATTTTTATATCTATTTCTTTGTCTATGTTACTTCATTAGACTCTTCCAAATTCTGCAAAGTATGGGAATTCATAAAAGCATCTTGTAGATAAGGAAACAGAGCCTGGGGTTTAGTAATATACGAGTCGTTAATGGCACTGGGTTTGACTCTAAGTGTCGCAGTGTCTTCCTTCAATTTCCTTCTAACTAATCGTTTATTTTCATCGCAAAAACTTTAAGCCTCGTGTCCTTTAGCCACCAACTGCTCTCAGAGGACTCAGTTGTACTTTGCAAGCTGTCATTCAGAGCTAAGCGTACGTGTTGACACATACATAGCCGGGATGACATTGGCAATCAGCCCGGGGTCTGTGCCCGGACTCCTCTGTCCTGTCCCTGGCAGCAGGTGGCAGTTTCCATCCAGCCCCACATGCTCCCCTGTGTCCCTAGGGCAGGAACAGCAGCCAGGGCCGAGGGAGTCCACAGCCTTGAATGCCTTCTCCTGCCTACAGGTGAAAAACCATGCTCCTTAGCAAGGCAGTCAAGACTTTCACTAACCACCCCCCGCCTTTGTCTCCAGAATCACCACCTGCCCTCTCCTGCCCCCATTTCCCTGCTCCCAGAAACGTGTCCAAACACCTGCCACGTTCCTTCTTACCTCTGCTGCTGCCTGTGTCGCCCCATGGCCCATCGCATTATCTGCTCCCAGTTCTTCCTTCCCTCCCTGGCCACGGTCACTGGGGGTGAAGTGGACGCCCTGCCTCCTGGTGTCGGACTTGCCCATGAGCCGTGCTCTGTCCAAGAGAAAGGGGGTAGGACTTCAGCGTGCTTGTTTCTCTCACTCCTCTCGTGCTTTTCCTATCCATCGTGAGGAGAACGTGCTAAGTGACTGCTGGTCCCCAAACCAGGAGACCTGGACGGCTCAGGTGAATCTAGTCCACAGCCTGGAGCCAGGTCCAGGGGAGCCCAGCAAAGCTTGTTTTTGTAAGCCACTGAGCTTGGGGTCATTTATTACTAGACTTCATCATATTAAATGTTAATTACTTATTTATTACTCTCTCCCCTCATATGTGCAGGAAAGAACACACACACACACACACACACACACACACACACACACACACACATATTTAGGATATCATTTTCCCACCCGAGAAAGCTCCTACTCATTTTTCAAAACTCAATTGAAGGGAGGATCCGCCTTGGACAGAGTTGGCGTCTACACATCCCAGCGCTCCGAGCAGACCTCCATCGGAGCCCTTCCTACCATGCCTCCCGCTGTTGTCTCCCTGTTGGGAGCAAGCCTGGGCCAGAAGCAGAATTTGGGCCAGAATTTTGTGGGGATGGGGTGTTTGTGCGTAATTAGTAGTCGATCTTGTTTAGCTGAAAGATAGAGGTTGGGCGGAGGAAGGGGCAGAGCGGCTCCTCGGGAAGCTTGAAGTCAGCGGCCCTCTGCTGGGGACACGGGGCAGGACGCTGGTCCTGAGAGACGTGTTCCTCATGAAAAGATTGACAACCCACTCGCTCCTCCTCCGAGGTGCCCCGTGGAGAAATTCCCCCAGCCGGCCCTTCCCAGTTTAGGGCATTCAAGGTTACCACCATTAAAATTGAAGAAGGCAAAGTAGGACAAGCGGGACCCTCTCCAAGAGGGTTTATTAATCCACGTTAGTGAATTGTCACCTTAGCATGAATTGATGTCTTAAGTGAAGGAGCAAAACACTAGACCCTGGAGGGAGGGAAGTAGGAGGAGGCATTTGGAGGGAGCGAGATGGGGCTGCAATGGGGCGAGCAGGGCCTTCGGCGAATCCAGGGGCAAACAAGAGCCCTTGGAGCAATTGCTCAGCAGATGGGGCGCCCCAGTAAAAATTGGGGACCGAGACTTCTGTAAAGACACTTGGCTGTGAACGGAAGAGCTGGTTTAACCAGACATCGGGACACAAGCTTGCTCGTTTCCTGACTTCGTGTCGGTGTGTCTTTCTCTCCAACCTCTTCGGACGTCCATTGACGGCACAGGCCCTAGAGCCCCGGTCTCTCTAAGGTGGAGTTGGCAGTCGTCCCCAGACTTGGCGGGCCGGGGACCGGGAGAGCGTGGGACATGTGCCTGGGGCTCACAGCCAGGTTTCGGGGCCCTGGCCGTGCAGCCTTCTCTCACTGACCCCTGCCCTCTGCGGAATGCCGTATGGACTTGAGACAGTCCCCGGGGACCTGCTGCTGGCTGCCTCCAGCCGCGTGGTGTGGGCGGGCCCGGTGGGGCAGCTCCGCAGGCCAGGATGCCCCAGCAGACGGGGACGGCTGGCTGCATGCTGGCTCCAGACGGGTCCCTCCGGTCCTTCAGGGGCCCTCTCCCCCAAGCAGGCAGGTGTGTGTGTGTGTGTGGGGGGATTCAGAATTTGCAATGGTGGGCTCTCAGTGGGGGGCACAACACCTGCTTGTGCCCCCCACTGAGAGCCCACCATTGCAAATGGTGGAGAGCACGAACGTCAAGTTAGAATTAGCCACAAGGACCTGGGTTGCAACCCTGGCCCCCTGGATGACACCCATGTTACCTGGTAGGTGACCAGCTTCCCCGGCCGGAGTCCTCACAGGTGAACGGTGACAACAGTGGTGCTGCCTCCCAGGGTGGTGGGGACTGGTGGAGAGAGCGCCAGCACGAGGCCTGGTCCGACTAGTCTTCAGTAATGGCCGCTCCCATCAGTATCACTGCGCCGGGCCGGAGGGCCTGGAGTCGGAGTGGAGGAGGGCCAGCAGAGGGTCCATGGGGGGTACGTGGCATGGCACAAGCCCTGTGCTCATTCAGTCTCCCCTCCACACACTCAGGAGTCTGGGTTCCTCGTGCCCAGGTCTGAGGGAGTACATCCTCAGAGAGCAGACGCCAGCCCTCCCGTGTCTCCTCTTCAAACGCTTCCCCAGGAGGCCCCCAAAGGCTCTCTTTTCCAACACGTTAGCTCCTTTCCCACACTGCTGCGTCCTGTCATCTACGTCCACTGTCCCACCGAGGTACTTCCCTGCTGAAAACACCCATGGACACTCCAAGCTGAATTGTGGGCCCTTAGTCCAGCCCTGGAGGGGGGACCCTCCACTCCCCATCATGGGCTGTCCCGACCAGGCACCGTGCCTCTCCCAGATCCCTCTTCCTCCCTCTCTTGTCATGCCCTATGTAAGTGCAACCTCTCTGGGGAAGCTCTGCCTCACTCCCCAGACAGAGCTGCTGTTTCTTCTTGCCGGCCGGCATCTCAGGATGCCATAATGGATGGTTTGCCGAGGTATGATCTGACCTCTTTTTTTTTTTTAAGATTTTATTTATTTATTTGACAAAGAGAGACACAGAGAGCACAAGCAGAAAAAGTAGCATGCAGAGAGAGAGAGAGGGAGAAGCAGGATCCCAGCTGAGCAGAGAGCCTGATGTGGGGCTCGATCCCAGGACCCTGGGATCATGCCTCAAGCTGAAGGCAGAGGCTTAACCCACTAAGCCACCCAGGCCCCCCGTGATCCGAGCTCTTAAAGGAAATTCAGCTCCACCAATATTTTTTGGCCCTCCTTTGTACAATGACGCTAAAAGCATTTCGTTCTTTAGGTTTTTGTAAAAATTAAATGAGTTAGTATAGGTATAGTACTTAGAAAACTGCTCGGCTCACAGAAAGACCTGAGGAAGGCTGTCTACTATTACTATTATACTCTCAGTAGATGTTACGTTACATAGGAAAATAGAAGGAAAAGGAGCCCGATTTGGTCTTTTGTTTCACATAGACGGTCGGTTTCCTTCCTTCCACAGCTTTAAAAAAACTTTCTGGCCAAAGTGGCCATTCAGAATTTACTGAACGCAAAGAATGCACTGGTTTAAACATCACTAAAAAAACTAGCATGCAAGCCACACAGCGTTACTTACCGGAAGAGTCAGGCATTCAAGCCCTACA
Organism: Potos flavus; assembly: GCA_028534135.1. Lineage (NCBI taxonomy): Eukaryota > Metazoa > Chordata > Mammalia > Carnivora > Procyonidae > Potos > Potos flavus. The sequence continues at coordinate 74,775,221 of CM052885.1, forward strand.
CATGCCCATTAAACCGCAGTTTGTCTTTAAATAAAAATCTTTAGTTCTTGACTGATAATAAAGGACAGGCATTGGAAAGAAGAGCAAGTGTGATGCCGGTGTAAAGTCAGAGAAAACGGTCCCTTGGGTAGTCCCTGGGTTTGTTTTCACCAAATTAGTTCCAGTTTGGGTGAGCTCAGAGTCACACTTGCTTTTCAGGCATGTGGGGACACATTATTCCGCCATTGATTTTATATGCACTGGGTTTCAGTGCTCTCAAGGGCTCTAGTCCTCGACTGAGGGAAAGAACAGACCAGAAGGGCATTAACGTTTATTGAGTTCTGATCCCGTGCCAGGCAGTGTGCTCTGGGCTTAAATGATCTCATCTGGAATGGGAAAGAAATGCGGATGGAACTGTTAAACATGTGGGGTGAAATTTATAAATATTTCAGCAAGCTGTAGTGTGACAAATGGTGGTCCTTGTTGTCTCTGTCACCCCTTCGGCATTCATGCCCGCCCCGGCGCGGTGGGGTGTCTGGGGCATAGCGCAGCCCAGTGTTTCGGGGAGAACGAGATGGTGACATTGATTGCCATGCTCCATCAGCTTGAAAGCGATGCTAGGACCTGTTCACAGGCAGTGCAAGGGGCAACATAGCACACACGAACTAAGACATTTCCCAGTCCCAAAGCTGGGGGATCATTACACTTTTGAAATTTGGGTTAGGGGCGCCTGCGTGGCTCAGTGGGTTAAGCCTCTGCTTTCAGCTCAGGTCATGATCTCGGGGTCGTGGGATCAAGCCCCGCAACGGGCTCTCTGCTCAGCGGGGAGTTTCCCCTCTCTCTCTGCCTGCCTCTCTGCCTGCTTGTGATCTCTCTCTGTCAAATAAATAAATAAAATCTAAAAAAAAAAAAAAAGAAATTCGGGGCTAAATTCTGAGATGTGTATGGTAGTGTGTCCTACATGGATATTTGCGTCTGCTGAATAGTCATTCACCTTTGGAACTAGAGAGAAGGTCTGTTTTACTATAGTAGGCATATTGAATGTTATACTAGCTGTTCAAAAGCAATTTCCATTTTTGCTCTTCGACTTTAATAGGGAAAAAATAAAATGATGACTATAAACAGCGCACAAAAGAAGGAGCGAGTGTACAAATTAGTTTCTTGTAATTATTAAGAGTGGTAGACATAGACAGATAGATATTAGTGCATTTGGGGAACCATATAGTTGAGGTTCTAGAAACTATTGCAATGTTTGGCCAATAGATTTAATTGTGTATAAAAATTTTTAAATTACATGAGAAACGGTGTCCGTTTGATAGTAACCACGGGTGTCATTCGAACACAATTTTTCCTTCGACAGAATAGGTCTGAGCTAGCCACATCACATAGAGTGCCTGAATTCCACCTCTGCAGGAAAAGGCTTAGGATAAAGTCATGTTAGTGTGCTATGTCCTTGCAAGAAAAGGTGTTACCCAAATTATACGAACCCGATACAGGTCTGCTAGTAGGCTGTGGATCCAAAACCGGCCAGGCAAGTATTTTGCAAAGTCAGCTAAAAAAAAAAAAAAAAAAAAAAGCCAAATCTGGGTGCCTGGCTGGCTCAGTTGGTAGAGTACAGGACTCTTGATCTCTGGGTGGTGATTTCAAGCCCCTCAACTGGGGGTAGAGCCTACAGTAAGTAAGTAAGTAAGTAAGTAAGTAAGTAAGTAAGTAAGTAAATAGATAAATAAGCCAAAGGAAAATCAACTCTGCCATCTAGTGTACAAATGGGTGATTGCAACTTCTCTTTCCTTCCAACAAAAAATAACCTTATCTGGTCATTCTTCGTTTATGAAGCATCATCAGGACCTGGTGATCTTCCAGCCGAGTGGTTTCACCAGGTAGCTGAAGCCCGTTCCAGGTTTTTCAAAAATTGTTTGTGGGAATGTTTCTAAAAGAATTAGTCATGTAGTGCCTACGGGGAAAGCTCTCGCGTCTTCCTCTGGTGACTCAGCTGGCTCAGGACGAACGTTAATGGCCTCACTGCCTGCAATTCAGAGATAACCTCGGGGTTCAATGAGATTCGGCCCCACTCTACGTGGCCCCATGGATAGTACTCTCGTCGTCTGCAGTGCACGGGGTTTGAATTTCTACTCTGCGCCCGTCTCTGCCCCATGCAGGAAGCCGGCCAGCCACCCGGACTGGGGTAACCAGAAACCCGAAGCCATGGGGCAGAGATGGGTTGGGCTGGAAACAGGTGGCTGCCAGATGTAGAGTCCAACCTGAAAAGGAGAGCAGAAAGTCAGCAGGGCAAATCAGCAGGGAAAGGTCAGGGGCCAGAAGCAAGTAAGACACCAGAAGAATAAACACAGAGAGAAGGTTGAAGGGGAGACAAGAAAACTCTATCCTCACTCTAAGGACTGTATCCCAGAAGAAGTTCTCCCGCTTTCGTGATGGGGGCTCCAGGTCACCTTTACTGGGCTCGTCCCTGGTCCAGTCCCCTCCTTTGCGGCTGCCACCACAAGGGCTCTTAAACTTCATAGGAAGGGTGATCGATCAGTCAGGAGCCGGTTACAAATTCAGATTCCCTGGCCAGGCTTCCCTGAGGGTCAGTAGGTCTGAGTAGGTCTGAGTCTTTCTACTTTTAATAAAACCCACAGATGACCTTGATCCAGATGGTACCAAGGCCCTAAGCTGAGAAACGAAATCACTTCCTAAAATCCTATATTCAGTGTTGTTTACTGCATGCCTAAAATGAACAAATAACAGATCTGCAACATATAAATTATATGTGGTTTCTCACACGTATGGACTTCTTTATCTAGAATCCCGTTCTCGTGAACCTTATTAATACCATGCAGAATTCAGCGATGCTGTTAGGAAATATTTATTTGAAATATTTCTCTTTTTTTGGAAATATTTCTTTAAAAAAAATGAAGTAAAGCATGACACTTTTCCCCCCAAACAAAACAACATAATGGTGAAATTACCCCTAATTGCTCCGACAGTAGGGGTAAATTTGTAAAATAGAGGATTGAAATCAAGGAAATCAATTCAGACAGTAGGAGTTTGCTCTCTGATATATATTCAGCTTCAGGATTAGTACTTGCTTGCATGTTTTCCAAATTCTGCAAAATGTGTTTTTTGCGCATCCCAGCCAGTTTATAAACTTAATTTAATTTTAACAACTACTGAATTTCTTTAAAATCTTAAAATCTTTAAAATTTTATCATTGTATGGAATCTGAGAATACAGAATGATCTTTCCTAACATTTTTTTTTTCCACTAGAAGAAGTACACATCTCACATAAAGAGGAAGAGAAATCAGTAGTTCTTTTCTCCTTGTGAATCATTAATAGGATAGACTTAAAGCAGACTACAGTTGGAGTTTTTGTTTCTTCAACTGAAGTTTTGCTGTAATTCTTAAAATTGCTGGCTACAGGTGGGGCGATCATGCATTCCATTTTTTCCTGGGGAAGTTGTAGTTTACACCTGTTGACTGGTGTCCTGTATAGCTAATGCCCCATTCACTCTCAAAAAAATCTCAGGTTAGAAGATTAATAATATGTTTACCTAGGGGTGCCTGGGTGGCTCAGTGGGTTGAAGCCTCTGCCTTCGGCTCAGGTCATGATCACAGGGTCCTGGGATCGAGCCCAGCATCGGGCTCTCTGCTCAGCAGGGAGCCTGCTTCCCCCTCTCTCTCTCTGCCTGCCTCTCTGCCTACTTGTGATCTCTCTCCTCTCTGTCAAATAAATAAATAAAATCTTTAAAAAAATATGTTTACCTAGATTTAGCTAAATAGTATCAACTCACAGCAAATGAACAAAGAGAAAAAAAAAGAGAGAGAGAGAGAGACACACAAACCAAGAAACAGACTCTTAACTATAGAGAAAAAATCGGTGGTTACTGGAGGGGAGGGGAGAGGGGATGGGGGAAAATAGGTGGTGGAGATTAAGAGGGTACTTGTCTTGGTGAGCACAAGGTGATGTATGAAAGTGTTGAATCACTGACTTGTTCACTCGAAACTAATATTACACTGTATCTTAAGTACACTGGCATTTAAAAAAATAGTATCAACTCACAAGTAAATAGTATTCTCTTCCATTCTTCAGGTTTGATGAAATCTTCGCTTGTCTTGTAAAAAAAAAAATGCTTTTTTATTTAAATGCAACATCTTACATCGAGTATGCCGTAAAAAAAAGAAATAGATGCTTCTTTCTATATAATTTGGGAAATAGCATTCTAAAATGCAGATTTTTGGAAAATTCCACTTTGGGCAGTTTTTGCAGACAACACATCCACTAGAGCCCTCTAATTCTAGAAATAGAAAAGCTGGGTTTAACAAAAATAAGTTTGAAAAAACGATACTTAACTACCAGGCAGCAGGAACTTGAGAAGCCACTGGTCCAGGCCAAAGACATGTCCTGAAAGGTAGGACTGTCCATGGATTCTGCTTTCTCCCCTCAAGGCACCTGCCGGCCCACTCCCAAGGGGAGGCTCGTGGGTCTGTCCGAACGCCGGGAGGGCGAGAGTCAGGTCAGGACCCACCCAGGGGGAAAGCCTACTATGCACTTTGGGTTTTCGAGCAAGACCCTTGAAAGGTTACACGCTGGGGAACATCATGATCCTGAACTAGATCTGAGCTTTTAACAAGCCCAAATCTGAATCCAATTAATCCCCAAGAGATGAAGTAGTGTTCACTTACCCCAAATGCCTACCGGCAGCAAAGGTAAATTCTAATTCAGTTAAGATGAGATCATCCCTGAGTAGGGTGGGTCCCTAATCCAATGTGACCGGTTTCCTTATAAAAAGGAGAACTTTGGAGTCAAACAGGCTCACGGGGAGGACACCACAGGAGCGTGGAGGCAGAGATCAAGGTGATGTCTACCAGCCAAGGCACGTTCAGAAATTCCCAGCAAACCACCAGGAGCTGGGGGAGGGGCAGGAACAGACTCGCCCTCCCAGCCTCAGAAAGAACCAATCCTGCCCACACTCCAGCCTCCAGAAGAGGGAGATGGTATATTTCTGTTGTTGAAGGCACCTGCTTTGTGCTTCTTTGTGCAGACTGGTAGAGGTGGGGAAGGTAATGATCAAGGAAACTATGAGCTCCTCTTGTCCCTTGCTCTGCGCACACTGCAGTCGGTGGGCATCTTAAACCCGAGAGCCCGGCAGGGCGGGCAGGGGCGAGAGGGGAGTCTGGCAGGGAGCAGCGGTGTGACTTGGGGGCTGGCCTTGTGCTCCCCTCTGTTTTCTGGCCACGCGTTGGTGTCTGGAAGGTATACCCCTAGAAACTGACCGAGTGGCATTTACCGTAACTGAAGAGGGTTGGGCTTGGCCACGGAGCACCCAGGTGCGGGAAATGGAGCTCCTTTGAGAAAAGTCACAGCTAAGTGGGAGCACCGTGTGGGTTGGTGCGAGGGCTTGGGGCTCATCTCCTCTACCTCCCACCGTCCCCCGGGTGCTAGTGGTCAGCGGCTTGCCTCTCAGCTCCAAATCCACCCTTTAGTGGCTGCGCTGCAGCCATGGGAAGAATCCCATTAAGCATCTCTCCTTACAGTGAGCGCTACATTCAGCTTTCTTAGGAAGGGCTGGGAGAGACAGTGGGGACGGTACAGAGGAAGGGGCTTCTCTCGCTGGCCTCAGGAGCCGAACTCATGGTCAGTGACGAGCCTGCAGGAACATCCGTGATGCTCCGCCCCAGCCGCATGCCCAGCATGTGACCTTGGAGCTCCACCTGGCCCGCTGACCCCCCTCGATGCTGGGGGCTCTGGCCTCCCACCCACAGCAGCACCTCCTTGCCTGCAAGCCTGTGAATCTGCTCACTGGTTGTGGCTCACCTGCACCCCGCTTCTTCCCTGCTTATCCAGGGACTGTGCGCCAGCCCTCCCTGGGCAACCCCACCAATTGCTCCGTCATTCCTACCTTCCCCCTGGAGGTCTGTACCCCACCTGCGGTGGGGACCCCCAGTCCAAGTTCACCCTTTCTTGGGCACTCTCTTGCAGCCCTGCAGAATCACCAAGCAATCTCTCTACATCTTCTGTTTATTTTCTAAAATCACGGCTTAACAATTCCTTCTGGTTTAAGTTGCTACATGATCCATCTCGTGTCCTGATTGGACCCAGGCTGATACACCGTGGAAAGCAGGCATGGCTCTACACACATTTTCACCCGAAACAACTGATGCTCACAGAAATGGATAAATCTGATGAAAGCCACTCAGCTCTGGTCCTTCCACAGTCCGAGAGTCCCCTCAACTGGAGGTCCACCCAGCACAGAGTGTAATACAAGTGAGCCCTGTCGGGGTCGGAGGGCCTCGCTGCAGCCTGAGCTATGTGAGTGTTACTCTTAAGGGATGGCATGCTGTTTTACGTATTTGCATAATTAAATCGTATAACACATGTGGCTTCTGCAAGAGCATGATGAGGTCACTGGGACGCAGAGCCGGAGGCACATGTTAGCTGGATAACCCTCCAATTGTTTTGTGTATTCATTCAAACACATTTATTAAGTTAACATTTCCTCGTTTCTCCGGGGGCTTAAACAACAAGCAGGTGTTTGTCATGATTCACAGTTCTGGAGGCTGGATTGTCCAAGATTGGGGAGCTGGCAGATCCCGTGTCTGGTGAGGCCTGCTGCCTGGCTTGTCGACAGCTGGCTTCTTGGGGCACACCCACACAGCTGGGAGAGAAATCCTTCTCTCGTGGCTCCTCCTACGAGGGCACTAATCCCATTCATGGGGGGCACCCCCCGTGACCTAATCACCTCCCCAAGTCCCCACCTCCTGCTACTGTTACATCTGGGGTTGGGTTGCAACACATGAGTGTGGGAGGAGGACGTGTTCAGTTCACAACAGGGGTGGTGGTTCATTTTTATGTGTAACTTGCCTGGGCTGCGGTGTCTAGCTGTTTGCTGAAACACTAATCTAGGTGTCGCTGTGGAGGCTTTTTGTAGATGTGGCTAACATCTGTAATCATTTGAGGGGCTCCTGGATGGCCCAGTCTGTTAAGAGTCTGACTTCTGGTTTCGGCTCAGGTTGTGATCTCAGGGTCACAAGATTGAGCCCCCTCCTATCCCAAGCTCCACACTCAGCACGGAGTCTGCCTGAGATTCTCTCTCTCCCTCTGCCCTGACCCCCACTCGCTCATGCTCTCTCTCGCTCTCAAAATACAGAAATAAATGAAATCTTTAAAAAATATCTCTAATCAGTCAACTGAGTAAAGCAGATTACCCTCTATAGGTAATCAGGGTGGGCCTCACATAATCAGTGGAAGGCCTTGAGGACAAAAACTGAGGCAGTTTTGTTTTTTGTTTGTTTGTTTGTTTGTTTTGGGGGAAGAAGGAAATCTGCCTCCAGATTGTAATGTAGAAATCCTGAGTATGTTTCTAGCCTGCCGGCTTGCTCTACAGATTTCAGACTTGCCAGTCCCCGCAGTCGCATGAGCCAGTTCCTTAAAATAAATCTCTCTTTATATGTCTCCCATAGGTTCTGTTTCTTGGGAGACCCCTGACTGATGCAGTGGACAATGAGCGTCTAGGAGATGGTCAGGCAGTCCTGGGGGAGGGACCAAGGCTCTGGCATTTCTAGTAATGCAAGTGGTTCAGTTGTTAAACCCTGGGCATGGCCGAATCTGGAGGAAGCTTTCTGGTCAATTCCTAGCATCACCTGGAGAGTCTGTGAAGGATGAGGAGAAAAATGTGGCTAATGACAGAGGACAGAGGAGGCTTGGCAGGTTAGTGCCTCCCTGGAGAGAAACAACATGGCCCAAGTAGCCCATCCTGAGGAGCTCTGGGCTGGAGAGACTCCAGGGCTTTGAGGGGACTGCGTGAGCCTCAGTGAGCCCCGGGACTCCAGCGCCATCTTGTCCCTGGCCAGCGGGAGGCAGGGGGCTAGTGAATAAAAATAAATCTCTGGGCGTCTTCATGAGGTCTTGAACTACAAAAAGAGTGACTAAGCCCTTGGTTCCAGTACGGTTTAGAAGTGTCACTCCACTGATGCCGAGCGATGTTGAGCACTTTTTCATGTGTCTGTTGGCCATTTGAACGTCCTCTTTGCAGAAATGTCTGTTCATATCTTCTGCCCATTTCTTGATCAGATTATTTGTTCTTTGGGTGTTGAGTTTGAGAAGTTCTTTATAGATTTTGGATACTAGCCCTTTATCTGATATGTCATTTG
>CM052885.1:74783851-74811563 GCA_028534135.1 Potos flavus
GATCCCAGGACCCTGAGATCATGACCTGAGCCGAAGGCAGAGGCTTAACCCACTGAGCCACCCAGGTGCCCCTCTATGGACATTTTCAATTGAATTTTTGTTTATGTGTGCTTAATGGCCGAGGCCAATTTTTGATCTGCTTAATTTAAATTTCTTTCTTGGATAAAATCCTTCCAGTCAAGACTGTATCCCCTGCAGCTATAGATCATTGCATTCACACCCTGGCAGCAGTTTTTCCCTATTCACATGGAAACTTTGCTTTGCTTCTCCAGCCCAGGCCTGCCCTGAGCTGCAGAGCCATCCAAACATCAGACTGCCTACTCAGCATCACGTCCTGAATTTTACAAACTCAACATACTCAAGATCATTTTCACGGTTTTTCCTCCCCTTGGTGCCCCTGCCCTCCCACTGCCCCTGCAGCCCCTCCCCACTCCTCACACACCAAACCTGTGTTCCTATTTCAGCAGGAAGTGGCACAAGCCAAGAACCTAGCAGGCTTCCTGGGGCTCCAACCTCTCTTACAGTCACGCCTTCAGTTCAAGTCCATATCTGTTCATCGTAATTCACAGTTGACTCTTTCCTCTCCAGCTTCATGACCATCACCCTTGTCCTATCATTTCTTTCTTTTTTCCTTTCTTTCTTTCTTTCTTTCTTTCTTTCCTTTTTTAAGATTTTATTTATGTATTTGAGAGAGAGACAGAGACTATGAGCAGGGGGAGGAGTGAAGGGAGACGGGGAGGGACAAACAGATTCCCCGCTGAGCACGGAGCCCATCGCAAGGCTTGATGCCAAGACCCTGAGGTCTTGACTTGAGCTGAAGTCAGATGCTTAACCGACTGACCTACCCAGGTGCCCAGTCTTATCATTTCTTGGTTTTTAAATACATTTTAATTTTTAGCGTATATTTTAATTAGTAATACAAAGATATAAGACCCCAAATCAGAAGGTATAGAACAGTGTGCACTGAAAAATCTCCTTCCCCCCAGTCCTCTAGCGAACGTGTAACTGTCCCCCACACAACTCATGCTTTCTGGTCCCTATGTGTCCTTTCAGAGGGTGTAACATATCCGATTACTCCACTATGCATCTTGGTTTATTTTAATTAAAAAATTTATTTGGTGCTCATTCCACAAAGAGCTTCTTTAATCTTTGAATGTTGCATGTCATCCTATTAAGAAATAAACTACAATTGAACTAGTCTGTTATTGATAGGTGTTTAGGTCATTGCCAATTTTCCATATCTATAAAGTAAATTCCCAGAAGTGAAATTACTAGATTAACTAAGAGCAAAGCCACCATCATTTCTTCTAGCTGGTATTCCCTCACCTACTCTTTTCTTTTTTTAAGGTTTTATTTTTAAGTAATCTCTACACCCAATGTGGGGCTGGAACTCACAGCCTGGAGATCAAGAGTTATGTGCTCTTCCAACTGGGCCAGCCAGGCGCCCCTCCCTCATTTACCCTTGACCTCCCGTGATCTTTCCTCTACTCTCCAGCCAGAGTAATCATTTTTCCGTATGGGTGTCCATTGTTCCAGCACCATTTGTTGAAAAAAACTCTTTTCCCTCATTGAATTGCCTTACACCATTGTCTAAAACCTATTAGCTCTACCTCTCTCTGTATCGATCTCTATATGGATCTCTATTTCTGCCTCTGAACTCTATTTTGATACATTGACCGCTATGTCTATCCATACATATATTTCACAGTCTTGATTACCAAAACTCTTGCTGTCATGAGTCTTTAATATTTCAATATAATTTTAGAATTAGCTTGTCAATTTCTATTAAAAAAAAAACCTGCTGGGATGTTGATTGGGGCTGTGTGGAATCTCTATAGAGCATGATTGTTGACGATTTGGGGGAAAATCAAGAGAACTGTATCTTGATAAATCGAGTTCTCCCATCGATGGCATTATATATATCACTGTTTTTATGTAGGTCTTCTTTAGCTTCTTGTGTCGATATTTTGTATTCTGTAGGGCATAGAAGCAGCGATCGCCCAGCAGCAATGGCGCAGCGAGGGTCATGTCTTGGTCCTGGCTCACCATCTCCAACAAGAGGAATGGGGCCCCTTAGAGTACTGGTTGACTCCAGGGTTGGGGCATAGACAATACAAGGAGGAAGAAGAGGGAGGACGAGGAGCATAAGAAGAGGGGAGGGAGGGGATGAGGGAGGGGGAGAAGGAGGAACAAACTGGAACAATTTGAGGGACAAAATAAAGTATTGGATCATAGGGGCACCTGGGTGGCTCAGTCGTTAAGTGTCTGCCTTCAGCTCAGGTCATGATACCAGGGTCCTGGGATCAAGCCCCGCATGGGGCTCCCTGCTCAGTGGGAAGTCTGTTTCTTTCTCTCTCTCACCCCCCTTGTTTATGTTCCCTCTCTCACTCTCTCTCTCTGTCAAATAAATAAATAAAATCTTTATAAAAAATAAATAAATAATCAGATCATATGCAAAGAATAAAATAAATATCTCTAAGTCCACATCAATATCAATATGTTATTAAATAAGTGGGCATAAGGGACAACTCTTCCTTATAGAAGATTAATAAATAATAGACAATTAATACAAACAATTAATTAGTAATATAAATAATACACTATATATTATCTACATGATACAAAATAGAAATAATATAATTGATTAAAAATAATAATTATTATTAATTAATAACCAATTATTGTAGAACGATTCAGAGAAATAGAAAATCACCACCACAATACCATAGTAACTTGCTTGCAGGCAAGTTCCGCAGTGAATGCTAAAATTACTGGACAAAATTTTAAGGAAAAGCAGGATTTGGTATAGCCTTTAAGTATCGCTCCCCAAACATTTACTAATAACTGTGGTTAACAGTAATTAATTACTATAATTCACAAATTCTTTGATACTCCTCCCTCCATGATGTGGATCTTAACTATTCTCTCCTTCAATGTAGTCGGGACTTATTCACTTGTAAATAAGAGTTTGAAAAAGGAAATAGTAATTTTATGGTAGGAAAACCTGGCCTGCATCACCTTAGCTGCATGATCAAGGTTCAGTGTTATTGGTAATAAGATGTTTCGCCATTGTGTACCCCCAATATGATGCCTTGAGAAGGGTGCACCACTTCTGTGGTCTTCCTCCCCAGAAGCTGCAGTCTATAAGACTGAGGAAACATCAGACCAACCCGAACTGGGGGATTTTATAAAATGCCCGGCCAGTATATTTCAAAGTGTCAAGGTCACGAAAGACAAGGGCAGACTGAAGGCTGTCCCAGACTGCAGGAGACTCAGGAGACATGAGGACTACATTCAGTGGGGGATCCTGGACTGGATCCTAGAACAGAAAAAGCCAATAGGACAAAAATGGGGAATCCAGATGACATCCATCATTCAGTTAGCAGGACCGTGTCGATGTTAATTTCTTAGATTTGAAACTTGTTCCTGGGGCGCCTGGGTGGCTCAGTCGTTAAGGGTCTGCCTTCGGCTCAGGTCATGATCCCAGGGTCCTGGGATCGAGCCCCACATCAGGTTCCCTGCCCAGCGGGAAGCCTGCTTCTCCCTCTCCCACTCCCCCTGCTTGTGTTCCTTCTCTCGCTGTCTCTATCTCTGTCGAATACATAAATTAAAAAAAAAAAAAAAGATCTTTAAACATCTTTGAAACTTGTACCCTGGTTATCCAAGTTGTTAACACTGGGGGAAGCTGATTGAAGGAGATATAGGAACTTTCCATATTATCTCTGCAATTCTAGGTCTACAATTATTTCAAATACAAAGTTAAAAAATCAGGCAATAATTATGGAGCCAAGGGAGATCCAGATATCAGAGTTACCCTGACAGGGATTTAAAAATAACTATGATTAAAATGTCATGAAATTAGATGACAGGCTAAAGACTGTAAACAGACAAGGAGAAACCATAAAATAGAATCGAATGAAAATATTTGAACTAAAAGAGACAATAACCAAAATGAAAAACCTAATGGATGTATTTAATAATAGATCAGACAAATTTGTATAAAACAGTTCAGAAGAGAGAAAAAAGGATTTCAGAAAAACCCAGAAAAGAGAATGAAAGATGTCAGACACAGCAAAAAAAAAAAAAAAAATATATATATATATATATATATAGTGTATGTGAAATTATACAGAAACAGCCTCTTCCTCACTTCTCCATGGCATGCCTTTCTTATCCCATCTTTGCCAAGGGACCCTATCTTTCTTCACCCTCAATTAGAGGAACAAATATGAACTTAAGTATTCAATAATAACTGATAATAATATTGATTAATATTAATAATTAACAATATCTCAATATCACTTAAATATAAATAATACATTCACACAAACAGATAATGTTTATTTACAATGTGCTATATATGGGGCTTCTGGCTGGCTCAGGTGGTAGAGCGTGTGACTCTTGATCTCAGGGTGGTGAGTTCAAGGCCCATGTTGGGTGTGGAGATTACTAAAAAAAAATTAATAAACTTAAAAAAAAGCATTTAAAATGTGCTATGTATGCCAGACACTTTTGCTAGGTGCTTAGCCTATAAAAATAATAGCTAGTAAGTAAGGAGCACTTACTATGTGCCAGGCACTAAAGGCAAAGTCCCTTAACTCCATCACAGCCCCTAGCCTAGCCCCGCCCCCTCTGCAGCTCAGTGGGCCACATGTGCTGTAAGGCCCTTGCCAACCAGAAGCCACAGGGCAGGAAATTATCCTAATTGGCCCCACTTTTTGGAAGGAAAAATGTAAGGCCCCAAGCATTTCCCTTGTTCATCCAAGAGAACAATAGGAAGAAGGGGGAGCTGAGGTCCCAACCCCAGCAGCCTGGCCCCTGAGCCTGGGCTCTCAAGTCCGGCCGCAGGCAAGGTAGCCCAGCCTGACTCAAGGCTCGGAAAATAGGGCCTGAAGTTGGCCTAAGTTCTCTGTCATCCCTGTTGCTCTTTTTTTTTTTTTTTTTTAAAGATTTTATTTATTTATTTGACAGAGAGAGATCACAAGTAGGCAGAGAGGCAGGCAAAGAGAGAGGGGGAAGCAGGCTCCCTACTGAGCAGAGAGCGCAATGTGGGACTCGATCCCAGGACCCTGAGATCATGACCTGAGCCGAAGGCAGAGGCTTTAACCCACTGAGCCACCCAAGCACCCCATCCCTGTTGCTCTTAATAGAAAAGATAGAGCACATTCTCTAGGATCTCACTGGGGGCTTAGGACGGCCCTGACTAAGGCTTACAGGACAGTATGGAAGGAAATGAAAGTTTGGGGAACCACAGCAGCAAAGTGCAAAGTAAAGGGCCTAGAACAGCGGGAGCCATCCCTGGGGAGGAGAAGGAAACGAAGGGATTCCTATTTCCTTCCTGGAAAGACTTGATGATTTCATAAGGTCAAAGCCTTGGACGGGGAGCGCTGATAAAATAAAAAGAGGTTTCAAAGGATGCTCTTGATGGGGGGAGGTTTTCAACATACAGACTATTTTAGCCCTCTGCCCGGAAGGACGTGCATTGGGCTGCCCTTTTCCCAGGCCATTCAGGACAAACTCTGCCTTCAGTCCCTTCTCAGCTTCGGCCAGTTGATTTCATTTTCTTCTAACGACAACAAAAGGCACATCTGCTCCTGCACCCTGAGATAGAAAACAAAACAACATTCATGCACACGGGATGTCGCACAGTGCTGATCTCTCAGAAGTCATGGGATATGCAATGATGCCATGTTGGACTTTCCTTAACACATTGTTTAATCAAACGTGTTACGGTTACAAAGCTGTCTGACTTTCTTGAGCTATTTATTTTATTTTATTTTATTTAAGAGACTTACTTATTTATCTGAGAGAGAGAGACCAGAGGGAGAGAGAGAATCCCAAGCAGACTCCCCAAAAACCGAGCACAGAGCCTGAAGTGGGGCTCGATCTCATGACCTTGAGATCACAATCTGAACTGAAATCAGGAGTCGGATGCTTAACCCACTGAGCCACCCAGGCACCCCTCTGGAGGTATGTATTTTAGAAGTGAAGACAACTCAGGTCTTTGGCTTTCGGATAGGTAAGATGTAAGTGTCTACACCGTTTAGGCAAACCTAAATGCAGAGAGGTCAGTAACGTGCTGATGTTTCAGAGCTGTAGCTCATATCCTCCCAAGCCCAGAAGGGCACTGCTCACCTCGTGTTTCCACCTGGTGGATTTACCAAGGATGCGGAGGAAGGAAGAGAGACCAGGCTGGTCCCGCTGGAACAGCAGGCAGCCAAGACCTTCAGAGTGGCCGGGAGCCACTAAGGCAGAGGTTCCCCAACTTCAGTGTGCCCGAGAATTTCCAGGGGAGCTTGGTAAAGTGCAGAGTTTGGGGGGAGCTACCTCTAGAAACTCGGACGCAGTCATTCTGGAGTGGGCCCAGGGGATTTTGACAAAAGCTGGGGCAGCCCGGGGTGGGGGGGGCGGGCGGGGGAGGGCAAATATCGGGGGTGGAGACCCACTGAGTTCTCCCAATGTCCTTTGAACCAGAGGAGCAAGACCCAACAAATCTCCTGTTCCTTAATGTGTCTTTAATTTGCAACAGAAACAGTATTGTTACAGTAAATAGTGAGGCTTGTCCAAGCAGCTTCAGGAGCAGCTGGCAGGGACAGAGAGGGAGCTAGAGCTGCTGAGAAAGAGTTTGATGGATGCCCTGGGGGAATGAAAGGGGCAGCCGCTGGTGGGACCAGAGGGACACTCCCCTTTGGCGACACCCAGAGCCTTTGAGGGCTCTCTGCAGGAAGGCAGTGAAGTCCTGGGTGAGCAGGGAGGGAAAGAACAGGAATTAGAGTCCTTAGTGTCAATGTCACACATGGACCCACACCTGGCAGGCATTCGGGACTTGGATCTGAACTTGGGCCCACTGCCCAACACCCCCTGCCCCCAGAGGACTCTTATTTCCCGTGCTGACTCCCAGTTATTCCGCAACTTTAGCTTTTAAAGGACCAAATACTCCCTTCTGATCAACATCAACCCATTTTCTACTGCAAAGAGGCTGTTGGGAGAAATCGCTTGAATCAATTTTCCTACCCAAGGGGCTTAGAGCAGGCTGGCTACATAATTTGTGGGGGTCCAGTGCAAAATGAAAATGTGGAGCCTTTTGCTCAAAAAGCAGAAAAAAAGTGCTGTCGACAGTATTAAAATATAAAGCTTTTTCCTTTCTTCTGTGGTCTCTCTCCTCAGCTTGTCACGGCATTATCTGCTATATGTCATTGTAAGTAAAGGAAGATGACATTATTACATTATTAGCATGAATTTTACTGTTCACATTTATATAATCCAATGCTGGTTTTTAAGTGCAAATATAAGGATGTAACTCATATCTGAAATCTCCAAAATAATCCAATTCAGATTTCATAGCTCATACATGTAATTTTCATAACAGAGCAAGGTAAACGGTGTACAAACCTAATTCTACTGGGTTTTATTTCACTTTTTAATACATGGATATTCTACCAATGCTATCTTTGAAGTAAGGAAAGACCAGAAGAAAGAGGAGCTAGAAGTTGTCTTTTCCTCCTCGGTCATTTTCATCATAAGCAGGACAACAGTAAGAAAAGAGATGATAGGGTTTATTGGTTATGTTTCCGAGCATGCAAATTGCCTTCATTCTGCATTAGAAGCAAGTTCAGTTTCAAACACAGAGCGTGGCTGCTGGGGGCTCTCGGCACTCCCACTCAGTCAGTGGTAGGCACACCCAACTAGTACTTACTTTGAGTGTCTTGCTGAACTCCCAAGAGGGGGTCCATGAGAATTCTGTCCTCGGGGGGCATTTTGAGCACACGACCTTCCCTGATGCATAGGTCACCTACCTGTGAAGCCCATCAATTTAATTTGTGCAGTACAGGAAAATGGTAAGGTAGAAATTTACTACTTTCAGCAGATCAAGACCAAAATTCATGGTGACCTCCAACTGAGAACAAAATCAATGCTAGTTCGATGTTAGGGTGATGGTAACTTGTCAAGTCAATTATTTACCAATTTCTTTAATGATACAAAATTTGCTCAAAGCGGTTTCTAAAGTGAGACAAAATGAACAGCAAAAATGTAAATATATCCCACTGTATTATTCTTTTTGCATAACTTCACTGTATGACCAGGGCCTTAAATAGCAAGATGATACAGCTTATTATAAAAAATAAAGGTGGGCTTATATCATTGCTTTTTCTCTGGTCTGAATTTTTCAAACTCACTTTAAAAATTAAAACTTACTGGGTGCCTGGGTGGTTCAGTGGGTTAAAGCCTCTGCCTTCGGCTCAGGTCGTGATCCCAGGGTCCTGGGACCGAGCCCCACATTGGGCTCTCTGCTCGGCAGGGAGCCTGCTTCCCCCTCTCTCTCTGCCTGCCTCTCTGCCTACTTGTGATCTCTCTCTGTTAAATAAATAAATAAAATCTTAAAAAAAATTTTTCTCTGCTCACCTGCAGAAACTGCTTTCAAAAGAGAGCCAAAGACCAGTTCAAGGTTTAGTTGACCACACCAGAATCTGGAATGCCCCATTCCTCTTTCAGTGAACCGAGGGCCTTTCTTTCTAACCAGGACAAGTAAATCACTTCAAGGACCACTCAGGAAAATTTATGGTAAGGGGTTGGGCTTCTCACATGTCGACAAGGCAACAGTGTTTTAGTATCTTGCCCAAGTTGATCTTTGGTGAAACACGGCTAGTCAAGGGTGGGCGCCATTTTCCTTCCCACTCTGCACCGAGCTTCTCACACAGCACCTTGGTGTGGCTCTGGCTCACAGCTGAAATATATCCGCAGGGTGGTTTTTAATGCTCTGGATCCTGGGAAATCATGGTAAGAACCCGGATGGAATAGGAGGGTGGGAAAAGCTGTCCGCGGCATCAGCGAAGCTCTGCATTATCACCCAATACGTTTGCTCAGGTAAGATACCAAGGTCAGTCTACTGACTCCGAGCAGGTAGACCTATTGCTACTGCTCAGTCCTTCCCACAGTATTTGTCAAGGTCGGAGAGCACTGGGTGTTATACGCGACTGATAAATTATTGAACACTATATCTGAAACTAATGATGTACTCTATGTTGGCTAATTGAATTTAAATTAAAAATTAAAAAAAAAAAAGGAGCTATTCTCATCATAGGTGGGGCCCTGAGGGAGGGCACCCAAGGGATCCATTCATGCTTGTCGCCTGTGAGCGTCTTCAGTCAAAATGAATATAGTTTCGTCCTGTAAAATTAGGTTTTATTTCCAAGGCGGTAAGGATCTAAAAAGAAATAGCTGGTATGCCTTTTAGGGTAATGGCACCCATAGGTTAGAGGGATATTGACAGAGACACAAATATTTTTATGTCTGAATCTCACTAAGATTTATCCTTTTGCTGTTGTTGTTGTTTTAGTAGATATGGCACCGTGGAGAATGGGAAACAAACAGGCAAGGCTAGCCCTATTCTAGGATGTGAGCTCACAGTGCACAAGATGATACCTGAAGCTAAATAAAAATGATAAAAGAAAGTGGTAATAAATAAATAAAATCTTAAAAAAAAGAAAGAAAGTGGTAAGAGTCCTCAAGCAGGTAGAATGAGGTATTGCTGGTGTTTAGAAAAGAAAAAGAGATTGCTTCTGTTTACCTCGATTCAGAAGGGCTTCACAGAGGAGCCAGAATTTAAGCCAGGTCTAAAAAGATGGGAGTTTCTGCAGGGTGTTTTCTGATACCACACCCGTGCTGTTTCCAAACACCATCCAGCTCTCCAATTCTCTGGCACCGACTGGATATTCTCCAGTTCACTTCAATTCTGACAGTAACGACCTGGAATTAGCACAGACCCCACAGGTTAAGGGTTCGGTCCCGCAAAGCTACCCCATTTCGGAGTTCAGTCGCAAGTCCCAGGACTTCTGACCAATGGGCGATAAATTTGAGAGTTCCCACAATCCCCTCCTCAGACTCAAGAATTTGCTAGAATGGCCTGCAGAACTCAAGAAACACTTTATTATTATTGGCTTATCTTTTTTTTAAAGATTTTATTTATTTGAGAGAGAAAGAGAGAGAGAGAGAGAGCGCGTGCATGCGTGCCCATGAGCAGGGTGGAGGGGCAGAGGGAGGGGGAGAAGCAGGACTCCAGGATCATGACCTAAGCTGAAGGCAGACGCTTAACTGACTGAGCCACCCAGGTGCCCCTTATTCTTGGCTTATTATAAAGGATACAAGTCAGGAGCAGCCAGATGGAAGAGATGCACAGGGCAGGGTATGGGGGAGGAGGGAGCAGAGCTTCCACACCCTCTCTGGTCACACCACCCTCCCCCACCATGTCCACATATTCAACCTAGAAGAATCTTGAACCCTGTTGTTTAGGGGTTTTTATGGAGGTTCCATTACATAGACATAGTTGATTAGATCTTTAGTTGTGACTGAAACCATCCAGCCTTTGTCCCTTCCCTAGAGGTAGGTCAAGGGGTGGAGCTGAAGGTCCCAACTTTCTAACCACAAGGTAGATTTCTTTGGCAGACCACCTCCCTTCCTCCAAGAGTCACTTCATTAGCATAAACTCAGATTACTTCCTCCTAATGACAGGGGACTCTCCCCTTAGCCCTAGCACTCAGGAAATCCCAAGGGTTTTAAGGGCTCTGTGCCAGGAACTGGGGACAAAGACCAAACAAATATTTGCCATTATACTGCAGAGTGATTTAGACACATTAACGTGGAAACAGGAAGAGCAAGGCAGAGATACCAGAATTTCGAAACCCACATTGGAAATGGCAAGTACAGCCAGGAAAGGAGTCTTAGGGTTGATTTAAATCATAGAGGTGCGTCACTGAAGCTTTTGAGCCAGGAAGTGACTTGATCCTTCAAGGGTCAGGACGATTATTCTGCAAGAGGGTGCAAGGTGGGTGAAAACAGACAGAGCATAAGAATTTGGCATAAGAATTATTTTGGCATAAGAATTATTTTGAACTAAAGACAATCAAAACCCTTGGGATTTCCTGAGTGCTAGGGATAAGGGGAGAGTCCCCTGTCATTAGGAGTAAGCAACCTGAGTTTATGCTAATGAAAAGGAGGGAGACAAGCCTGGGGGTGTGAGAAATATCTAGGTAAGAGACAGCGACGCTCTGAACTAGAAGAGGTGATGGAAATGCAGAGAGCAGGAGAGTTGTTTGGTTTGGGGGACAAGAGAGAGGACAGCTTTAGAATCTAATCTGGTGATGGAGATTTTTTTTGTTTTGTTTCTTATTTTTTGCCACTTTAGGTTAGAGGAGAGCCCTGTCCCATGCACAGTCATGGTACAAGGGGAAGAGGGTTCCCTACAGAAATATACAGACTTGGGCATTTTCTTTTCTAAACCCTTCAGTGCTCTGTCTTTTCTAGCTTTGTGGCATTTTAGGGAATTATTAGCCATCGCTTTATTTTTGAATTTTCATAAATTTGTGGACAGGGCAGTTCACCTGATCTGCTTCTGGAACTGGAACATTTGGAGATTTAGGAAGTGCCCATTGCTAGAGGCCCTCATCTGGGAACGTGTTGGGTATGGATGACTTGGTACTTTGAAATAACGGAAGAGAGAAACTCTTCAGACCAAAACTTTCTCGCAGTCCATAGTTTTCCACTGAAGAAGACTCTAACTGTAAATTTTCTGCTCTCAGTTGCATGTCATCGTGCCAACATTGAGGAGTAGTGGTGACTCTACCTCATGATCTTTGTTAGATCTGAGCTTTTGAAATTGACCTAAAGGGGTGCAGATTTTGCCACCCCAAAATCTGTCTCTTTGGCATAAGAATTATTTTGAGCTAAAGACAATCAAAATCCAGCAGATTCAAGAAAATCTCTTTACCACCCCTTCAACTGCCTAAATTTACACTGGAAAGGGGTCTAGACCAGAACAAGCACAATTATCAGCAGATATCTTTCTATCTAAGAAACTTACCTCCTTAACAGGGCAACCTGCGTTTTCCAAACAGCACCTCTGCCTTCCTGTGAATAGCCTTCCTTCCCTTTGTATCCCTACCCCTTTCCTTAGCATACGATGTGATATGATCCTCAATTGCTTGGCTGCCTTTGGGTCTCATAATTTATGAGGCTCCTGTATGTATGAGATGTGTTTATTTTTCTCCTGTTAATCTGCCTTATGTCATTTAATTATTAGACCAGCCAAAGAACCTAGAAGGGAAGAAGGGAAATGTTTTCCTTCCCCACAGACCTAATATTAGGGCTTCCCAAAATGTGTTATAAAGATGGGAAATACTTTTCCAATAAGCTTGAGCAATGCTGGGTTGGAAAATGGAGACAGGTTAGTTTGCTGCAGGAATTCTCAGCCTTCATCACATCAGTTGCCTTGTAAAGCCCTAAGGGGAGTACAGTATATTGTCCTTCCCAAATTTGGTTGGGTAAAATACACTTTTCATGCATTATATTTTAGTCTAGTGTCCTTAGGAAATACCTACCGACAATGCTCCTTGACACAGGAGCCCTCAGCTAGATGACTCAAGAGACCTAAATACCCAGAACCTATAAAACATGCCACCTCCCGAGTTGAAGGCTGAGGGACTGAGACAGACCATCCTTTGTGCCAGTGCTGTGTCTGTGTCTCTGGGTCTGCAGCAGCCTGCACTAGCTCCCTTCCCACACATGGTGCTGTGTGTAGTTGAGTCCTCAGCTCTTGGCTGAGCATGCTTATTGCAATACGACCACACAAAGGGAGAGGACGCAGATGGGACTGAGGCACTGTCTTAGAGTCCGGAGGACCGAATTAGCAACACTGAGGTGTCTTTCAGCAGCTTTCCGATGTTGGGCAAGTCGCCTAAACTTTTTGAGTCTCTTCTGCAAAATGAAGGTAATAATCCCCCATATCATGTAATAGTTACCCATCACTCTCTGTATGCCAGGCGCTGTCCTAGATACTGGGATACCATGTTTGCTCAATCCGGGGATTTTAAACGCTGTAATCGTGGGGCTCCAGTTCGGGCTCCATGGTCCTAATTATTGATATAAGAAATCACGAACGAGTTCTTCTCAATTTGCCCGCAAGGTGACATTAGCTGTTGAAGGCAGAGAGCCAAGAGTTTGGAGCTGAATTATTAAAGCCTGCACTGAGCACACAGCCTGGCTGCAGCACTATGAGAATTTCCAAAGGCAGAACTTGGCCATCGTATCTTGTGCCATCTCCCCGGGGAAGTGAACGCTGACAGATCAAGGCTCTTTTCCAGAAATGTGCAACAGAAAAGACAGCATTTCCCTTGACAAGTCTTCTATATCAAAGTGGCTCCACATAAAGGCTGAAGCTCAGTGGGAAGACTGAAGTGGTGAGTGGAAAATGTCTTCTTCAAAAAGCAGAGACAAGGTTCTGAAGGGGGGCAGGGTTCCAGGGAGACCCCTCCCACACCAGGCGGCAGAAGGAGGGCAGTGAGGAGGGAGGATGCCTGTGGGCTATGCCCCGTGTGCATGCTCCATTCCATGCCTCCTTCTCAAGGAAGCCACGCCCTGGGCTTACAGAGACCGCTGATGTATTTTATCTCATTCGATCCGCACCATAGTGCCTCAACCCCTCTCTGTTCCATGCTGGGGAAACTAAGGCTCAGAGACACAGCGTGACTTGCCCAAGGAAGTGTGAAGTTTGAACGACATATTAATAATCTTGATCTATTAAATCATGTGTATTTTTACTGATTATGCTACCTATATCAGGAAACAGGAAACAGATGGCATACTCAAAATAGGGTAATTCAAGGAGATTTCTTTACTCGGAGACTACTGATGAAGCTGCGGGTGAGCCTAGTATCACTGGATACCAGCCAAGCTGTTAGGCTCCTGAAAGAGGAGGTGAGTGGGGCTGCCTGGGCCCAGGAGGAGGGCTGCAGAGAGCAGCTGCCCGCAGAGGAAGGGCACGGCCATGTCCAGGCGTCCCCGTGGGGAGGAACAACTCCCCCACCACGGTCCTCCTGGCCTTTCCCTCACTCCCTCCCAGTCCCGCCAGCCCATTTTGAGCAGAAGCCAGACGGCATGGACCTCTCGGATGTGGCGCACAGAGGTCAGCCTCGGGCACAGAGCAGGGCGGAGATCTGAAGGGTGAGGAGTGAAAATTAGCTCAGACTCACATGGTAAAAATGTGCCCGGCATTGCATTAGTCGAGGATAATAGATACAGACCAGCCAGGTGACAAGTAACAGGTGTCCCTCCCAGGGACAGGCTGACTGGGGCTCCGACATGGCAGACGGGCTGCTGCACAGAACACACAGGCTCTCTGAAGCTTGAGCACCTAGAGGCCACGTCCCACGCGGGACCTAGGTCACTGATGGGGACGCTGCCTCCATTTCCACTCCAGGGGCAGAGTTTCAGATGCGGGGATTGTAGACACGAAGTCCACATCCAGCTTACCTTTCTGGCTTCCAAGAACATAGGACCCTGGACTCTGCAGTCCAGACCCGAGGCCAACCCACCCTTACCCAGCCCCGCTTTGCCCTGAGTTGATGAAAACACTGTTGCTTATAAATTTCACCTCGTCTCCCCGGTTCCCCCAGATCCTGGACAACTCTATCTTTCCTCTTCTTGGTGATGCCCCCGGTTCTGGGTGCCTCTCCCTCCTTGCAAGGATCCAACAGACCCGACCTTATCAGATTCCACTTTTGTCCTGGGGCGTGGACGCGGGCAAGGATCCACGGAGAAATCTGGCTTCCCCTTCCTCCTGCTACAGTGTAATGTGATGACCAGTTTTTTCAACCTCTCTCAAGCTTTCAGAGGAGAGCCTGGGTGCGAACACTTGCGGGTAACCTGCTTCTTTGCTCTGGAGCGTTCAGCGGGTTTCTCTTTTCCGTTAGAATTTTCTGTTTCTGTAATTTTGCGCTTCCCTGTCCTGCTTCCTATTTTGGGATGCCTTTGAAGTTGAGGTTAGGCTTTCCTGCCCTTCCACCTTCCAGGATGGACTTGCAGCCCTTAGAAAGCAGGTCCTGGGTGTGGAGAGATGGGCACTGGGCTGCGCCAGGCACCCCTGGGATATGGGAGGGCCTGACGCCCCACCAGCTAGTTTGAGGGATTGCTTGGGTTTTCTGGATGCCTCTGAGGGAGTTCTCCAGGGCTTTCCCGACCCAGAAATTGAGCAGCGGCCCCCTCCACACACCTTCCTCAGCAAAAACCTTCTGACTGGAGGCGCCGGTCCCTGGGGCTCAAACATCACTCGTCCAGATAGAGACCAGTCTGCACTGTATATGTCTTTGCCTCACAACTAAGGCAGCAGTGGTCTCCTGCTCCTGAGGTCCAGGGTCACTGGGAGGTTGCCGGGCTCCTTTCCCTCCTGCTCCTCACTGTGTCGGGAGGAAAGAGGTACAGCATCTGAACCCCACTTGGAACATTGCCTGTCAGTCTCGCTGTGGGAGTAAAGTTGGCGTTCTCCGGTCTGCGGATACCCCCCCTTCCCTCACTCCCCAGCCACAGCCCCAGGGGAGGACGGTCCCACCATCATAGTCTCGACCCGGCCTGCATGTTTCCCTGTAAGTTGCTGGGACCTTAACCCCTAAATTCCTCAGAAGGGGACCCTCGGTTCCCCCCAGTCTGAAATGAATAGCATTTGACATATTTATTCTGCCATGCGGGTTCAAGCCCAGCTCGTGGCATGGAGCTCCGCCGACAATTTCAATATAATGGGGATAGAAAGTCCCTCCCTGCCCACTTGCTCCCACTCCCAAGGGAGGTGGCTGGGCAGCCCGGACCCCAAAAGCAAGACATGGAGCCAGTGCTTCTGCAAGGTGGCCTGCATGTGTGGGTCAGGAAGCCCTCCCCGGGGCTCCTTACCTTTCCTGTGTGGAGGGAGCATTCTCTATAAATTTCTGTTAAACTTCCTGGGCGGGGGTGGGGGGGCCCTTAGGGGACAGCAGAGGACAACATTTGACTTTTATCTAGTTATTAATTGTTTGCAAATTGTGGTAAGATACACATAACGTAGAATTAACCATCTTCATGATTTCCAAGTACGCAGTTGAGTCATGTTAAATGCATTCTCACTGTCATCCGACCATCACCACCGTGCATCTCCAGAACTCATTCATCCTCCCAGACTGGAACTCATCCCCAGTCAACACGAACCCCCGTTCTTCCCCCCACCCCAACCCCTGACACCCACTTAGTCTGCTTTCCGTCTCTATGAACTTAACTACGCTGGGAACCTCATATAAGTAGAATCACATGACATTTGTCCTCGTGTGTCTGACCTGTTTCACAGAGCACAGTGTCCTCGAAATTGACCCATGTTGTAGCAGGTGTCAGACTTTCCTTTCTTCTTAAGACTGAATGATATTCCACGATGTGTATACAGCACATTTGGCTCATCCATTCATCCATCGATGGGCGCTTGAGTCCACATCTTGGCCATTACGAATTAGGCTGCCAAAGCTTGGGTGTTGAGTGTCTCCCTGGCAGGTGGTTCGTTGATGCCCGCTGATCACAGCGCATCTCTTGGTATCTGCTGATCAGAATGGATCTGAATGGGGAGCTCATGAAGCCACAAACAGAAAGGAACTTTCCCGGTGACACAGGAGTCACAGAGCCGTGAGTGGGAGAGGGATGGTGCAGGTTTGTGGGAGAGGTTTCAGTTGTGTGGATCGGCAACAACTAGACCAGTAAGCTCTTTTCCCACAGAGAACAAGAAGCATGCTCATTCTAGAGATCTCGGCCAGCCATGGGATCCCTGAGGTCTACAGGTGGAAGTGCTCTTCATTTGTCCAGATGCCCTTTGCCGGTTGGTGGGAAGAAGTGTTCCCTGCTCTATTCTCATAATGGTTTCCTTGCCATGCATGTCACAGGTGGTCCTGTGTTGCTGGCAGAATCCTGTGATGTAATTTCCGAGGGGCTCGACCCTCATTTGTGAGCCCTCTGTGGTAGCCTAGACCATGTCCCGTTAATAAGAGACAGTTTCTACCAGTCCCTAGATGTTTGTGTTCTAGAGAAGGCTTGCACTGTTCCTGCAAAGCACGCTTTTTCTCCTTCAGTGACTGCTGGAAACTCCCAACACTGGGGGCTGCCGGTCTGCCGTCTCCGCCTCTCCCAGACTGGGGGAGGGAGACCGCACTGGGGACACTGGGCATGCTGGCCCTCTGTGGGCCCTACTGGGCCTATGCAACCCAGTAGAAGGCGGTGAGCAATTCGATCTTTGTCCGCTGGGTAGAAACTCATCACCTCCACTGCCAAGTCCCTCCCGCCTGGTGAAGCAGCCGTCCAGCACTGTCCCCACTGGAAATGGTCAGTGCCAAGCCTGTCTTGGGAGAGGAAGGCCACCTGTCCCTCCGGAGGAAGTTGGGTTGGGGCAGGAATGCTGAATGCCTGCTATGGTGACCGTCCTGGGCCCATCGGTAATCGCATCCCCCGAGCCTATTTTGAATGGTCTCCTGGGGCGTCTCCAGCTGTTCGGGGGCAGGATCTCCATGGGAGTGCACAGCCCGTGCAACTGTGGATGGCACAGGGTCAGTGGAGACCAGGGACACGGAGGCCACGCTCTAGGCTCCCACACAATCTCAGCAATGCCCCAGCCCCTGAGGTGCAGAAAGAGACCGGAAGAAGGAAACCTACTGGATGCCTAGGGTGTCCCTGTCATGACCGGGCACAGGTCACGGGGTGGTGCCATAGAGGATGGGATCGCAGGACAGAAGGATCCCAATCCTGGAGACCAGGGACTGAAGGGGCGTCTAAAACATCCACATGAATGGTGCCATGTCCAAACCTTGGAGTTCACGTGCACACTCAGTCCGAGTGTGGACCTCACCTTGTAGCAAGGAAGGCACCCATGCCAGCCCACACAATGAGCGGAGAGGCCAGGGGTCCTCAGCCCACAGGTTCTCCACCTCGGTGCTCTTGATGGTTGGGACCAGACAATTCTTCCTTGGAGGGCGTGTCCTGTCCAGGGTGATGTTTATTTGGCAGCATTTCTGGGCTCGACCTGCTAGATGCCAACAGCACCCACCCAAGTCATGACCACAGAAAGATGTCTCCAGGGGGCCCAAGGCAACAACTATTGAGAAATTTTTATGCGCCAGCGAGAGTTCTCTGTGTACTAACTTATGTGATTCTCATATTATGCAGTGTTGCTATTTTCCCCCACTTGCAAATGGGGAAACCGAAGCTGGGAAGGATTAGGTAAATGAACTCGAGGTCGTACAGCTCGTGAGCGGCAGTGCTGGGTGAGAACCAACAAGTCAGGGTCTAGAACCATGTTGCCCATAGCTGTGCTCTCCCGCCTCGTTTATAACGATCTCATTTCATTTCCTCCATAACCCATTTTACAGATGTGGAAGCGGAGGTCGGCTGACTCACTGAAGGTCACACGGCTGGTGAGAGGCAGAGCCTGAGCCGAAACCCTGGTGTGTTGGCTGCTCAAGTCCCACCCTCTAAAATGTAGCCGTCAAAGGAAGGGAGAGGCAGCAGAAGCAAATCTTCTCTACCATCAAATAGGAGGTGAGCTCGCGTTGGGCTGAAGGTGGATTCTGCAGAGAGCACTGGCTTTGGTCTGGGCACAAGACCAGGGCAGCCGAGATGGTGGGCTCTGGTCACCTCTAAGCTATGACAGTAACAGGTGACCCTGGGAGTTTGCTTCCTGCCACGGAGGTGAACTCTCGGAGCCCTACTGTCTCTTCCATCCCCAAAACACCCACCTGTGAGCTCCTAAGAAGTCTCAGCACTTCCCAGCCCTGGACCCCCCTTCTTGGGAGGGCAGTTGCAAAGGTGTAGAACAGGCTTGACTTGGAGTCTCCCTGTGCCACAGCCGGCTGGGTGACCTTTGGCAAATGACTTAGCCCACATAAACCTCTGTGTCTAAGCCACCGCCGGGGAGTGCTACCTAGGGTGGAAAGCCCATGGCAAGACGTTAAGTGGCAGCTTCACACCAGCGGACGTCATCCCCCCACACTCTGTGTCCCCTCTCACATACTTGGAGCTGCGACCACCTGTCCGCCCTGCATCTCCGACTATGACTGACCGAGTGGAGGGATTGCAGATTTTTTTCCGAGAAGGTGGCAGTAAGCTCTAAGTCGTTCGGCTGCAAATCGGTATTAGAACTCACGTCTACTTACTCTGATAAACACTAGTCATGCCCGGATCGCCTGCATGGCTTGTCCCTGCACAGCCGCTCTTGGTGGCATTGAGATGGAGATCTGCGATGTAGGATTCCTCTTATTTTCCCTGTCAGATAGCTCTGCCCTGATTTTGAGCAATTGAGGATGAAATGAAGCCGACAGTGAGAAAATGATCCAGCAGGAGAAACTGGGACCGGCGACACCAGTGGCTCAAAAGCCCATTGCCCTAGTGGCAGGGCCGCTTAGCTTAGTGGGGGACAGCCCCTAATTTGGTAGGGGCGGGGGCTGCTATGCTCCAGCCCCATTACTTCTGAGAAGCATGGACGCACAGGGAGATCAGGGGAAATCCTGGCTGCTCCGCTCACTGTTCCATCACTAGGGGCTCGGTATTGGCCTTCCTGAATGTTGGCTTGCTCGTCTGTAAGGGGAGGAGCCCAGTTCCTGCCCCACGGGGGTGTTTGCGAGCACGCAGTGGGATAAGGACTCCGCGGCCCCCAGGACAGCGCCTGGCATCACGTGGCCTGGGGCGTGCCCAGCCCCTCCCATTGCCCCATCGGGTGCCTCCACTCCTTGATTCTGGCTGCCTGACAGCTAACGCTCCCTCTGGTGACAGACACAGCATCTTAGAGGGCTCCGGAGTGATATAAATGGAACTGGAATTCATTCCAGCAATTTCTAATGCTTCTGGGTTGGGAATGGACTTGGAATTCATTCAAGCAATTTCTAATGCTTCTGGGCTGTACTTGAATCATCTTTCTGATCCAATCCCCACCTTCCCACCCCCGTACCCCAGCCGACAGGTGGTAGCCTGCCTGCACAGAGACCGGGCCCCGTAGGGAAGGCTCCTTTCTCCCCTCCCCACCCCCCAGGTCAGCATCATTCACCTGCCAAGGTCAGGGAAGCAACCTCTGTCCGTGACGAGTGATCACTTTTTTCGCATTGCAACTACTGGGCATCGTTCTTGCCTGGGCAGGTTCGGACTCACCGGACGCTCAGGCCGCGCGAACAAGACAACAGTGTTCTTGCTTTAAATGCAACAATCACTTGCATGACGTCCTTATTGCACAGACCTCAGGAAAGGCGTCCGTGCGCTGCACTGCTCACTGCGATTCTTGCCCGAGGTTAGCCATATCCGTCAGGGCACCGTGGTTTTAAAGGAACTCACAGTTCTGTATCTGAATCCTCTCCCTGGAAAACTAATTTGCTGAAGGCTTCTCATTGTCTTAAGTGGTCCCTAAGAATATTCGTGGTGGCGTAGTGAAAAGCACAGGGTCCAGCGCACGCACAGTGCAATTTCCCGGGGACCGGGTCCCATCCCCGGAGATTCGGATTTAATCAGGCTGGGTTGGCTTCAGCACGGGGAGCTTCATGTGCTCCCTGGGGTTTCTGAAGCGAAGGCCAAGCCGAGAACCAGTGCCGGAGGGACCTCAGAGTAAATCTCTAGTCATCGATAAGGTGAATCTGGGGAGTCAATAAACTTCTCCGAACTTCAATTCCTCCTCTGTGAAAGGATGGATAGAGCATTGATCCCAGAGCCTTGTCTGGAGGATAGTATAAAACAGGATATATGAAGGGACTGCCTAACACAGCAGGTGCGACCGCAAAATTAGAGCCTGCCCACAGGCGCCTGGATGAGGAAGTGACAGGTCTTCGGGAAGATGTGTGCCCTCGGGAGAGCCCCCAGCATATTGGATTGGAGCCCACAGGTGGGGCCAGGTCCTCCGGCTTCCCCCGGCCCCCCCACCCCGGCCCACTGCTAACCAGCCCCCGTCCAGGCTGTGCCGGGCACTCCGTGCCACCCGCATCACCTGCAGCGCCCCATCACGGGCTGGAAAGAGATGAGATATTTTGAAGAATCACGTTTGTTATTTCCAAACCCCTCCCATACCTAGGTCTCTGGGTCTTCATCTCTTCGAGGTCACAGCCCTTCAATATTCTGGCGATCTTCCCCCAAATTGCACCCAGGCGTGTCCAAAGCAGGCTCAATACAGCTCAAGGGTGTGTGTTGAGCCCCTGAGCCCTTCACTGAGCCCGTGTTGAAAGCACCAGATCCCGAATTAACCCAATGCTGTTCTTAAGTTGAGAAAAAGGAATCGCAAAGCTATGTTTTATTCCCTGGTCGGATGCCAGGCAGTGGTGGAGTTGGGAAGAAAATTCGGGTTCCCTGTCCTATCTCACTGGTACTGGGGACTGATTTTACCCCGCCCTTCACAAAGGCAGGAGATGGAAAAGAGCTTGGAGTCCATTGTACTTGACCTCCACGTGAAGTAGAGGTACAAGAAAAATGTTTATTAGGAGGGTTCCCCAACTCCGGTGACGTGCTACCCCCCAAATGTTCCCAGAGAGCGCTGGGCCGGCCCCACCATGGCAGTGAACTCTCCAGGAGGCATTTGCCTGTTTGCTTGTCTGTCTCCCTCTGAGGGCCTGGGGCGCATCTGTCCTATTCACTGTGGTATCCCTGGCCCCTGGCCCAGGTTCGGCGATCAGTAAACATTTATGGACTGAATGAGTGAATCACTCTAGGGACAAACTAGAGCAGTTAAAATACATAAGCATGATGAATACAACGAAAAATTCAATGCAGTACCCACACAAAACTCTTTGAATTTTTATTGTATTTAAATATTGAGTTATATTGGCCTCAACTGTGTCTTTTCCATTTTCCACTGCTTCCCCCCACACCCCCCCCCGGGCTGTCCCTGTACCTTTTGTCCCTTAGTGTGAAGTGGGAGCCAGAGTGTTTGATACGTGTGATAAGAACCTGCCAATTCTGATCCTAGGGACTCAAGCAACAAGATCAAAGGGCATCTAGAATATTTTAAAAGCACTGTCCCCTCCCGGGGAGCATTAAACGCTATCATCGGGCCGGCACTGGGTAAGGAAGAGCCTGCCTTTATGCTCTCCTGAGGATGTGCTGTCATGAATATTAACTCTATCCTTAGCATAAATGACACCCTGTGGCCTCTGTCCCCAGACCAGCGCAGGGATGAATATGGAAGCCAGCGGCCACAGTCGGGGATGGGGCCCTGCAGGCGGGCGAGGGACATCTGAGGCAGAGTCAAGGAAAAGCCGGGATCTGACAGTTTGAAGACGAGAAAGGCGGCAAGGGAAACTAAGAAACCAGAAGCAAAAGCAAAACAACCATTCACAGACCAGTCTTTGAGGTTTAAATTTCTCACTGCCACCTCGGACTCTTGCAGAATGGATTTCCGCCCCTTGGAGAAACTATTTGCTGGGGACTGACCTACTTTTCACATGAAAGATAGACGCGCCGAAGTGCTCTTCTCCCTTAGGTGGATGGGTTTGTTTGTTTTTTTTCTTTTCCTTTTTAAATCCTTCTTTTTCAAGCTCTGACACAGCCAGACGGTGGGATAGGACTCATTAACTAAGAAGAATGGTCTGTGGAGGGCTGTGCTGGGGAACTTTCTGTGATGACAAGGTGTCCTATATCCGGGCTGTTCCCCACGGCCACTCGCCACGTGTCTCTGCCGAACAAGTGAAATATGGCTGCTAGCACAACCGAGGAACTGAGTTTTAAATTTTATTTAATTTTAATGAATTTAAGCTTGGCCACAGGTGTCTAGGGACCACAGACCGGATCAACACATGCTGGAAAGAAAGAGTTCCATTATACTGCCAAAGTGAAAGAAAAAAAAAAAGAAGAAGAAGGAGAAGAAGAAGAAGCAAATTATAGTGTCATACATTGAAGGCAATCCCATTTTTGAAAATGCACTCACCCAAAACAAAATAATACATTTGTGCATATAAATGCTTTCAAATGCACTGAAATGTGGCTGAAATTACACCCAGGAGACCCCTGGGGTCATTACCTCCAGGGAGGAGGAAAGAGAAGAGATCAATGAGGTCTGTGGTTTGTTTTATCAGCTTTGTTTGGATTTTTTATTTTATTTTCTTTTTTTAAAGATTCTATTTATTTATTTGACAGAGAGATAGAGAGAGAGCACAAGTAGGCAGAGAGCCAGGCAGAGGCAGAGGGAGAAGCAGGCTCTCTGCTGAGCAGGGAGCCCGATGCGGGGCTCGATCCCAGGACCCTGAGATCATGACCTGAGCCGAAGGCAGAGGCTTTAACCCACTGAGCCACCCAGGCGCCCCCTGTCTGAATTTTTAAAAATGAAAATGTATTCATGTATGATTCGTACAATGCAATATGAAAAAGGAGAGCATTAAAAAATGCCTTCTTGCCTGATAGACCTGGAGTTATTTTCTCTTTGGTCTAGTCACCGCAGTAAATCCACCCAAGTCCGGTATCTGAGACCAAGAAGCCAGAGAACAGGTAGATGAGCCGTGAGGTGGTCTTTCTCAGGACCCCAGAGATCCTTCGCAGCAGGTTGTGGGGAGAAGTCCAAAATGCACGCAAGTAACACGGAATACTGTTTTCGACCTCTATTGTCTGGATATTTTAATCCAGATGCTGGAGTCCGTCCCAAAGACTAGAGGTCAGTTTGGCTGGAAAGAGCCAAGGGCAATGGGATTTTTAAAAAGCTGCCCGGGTGATTCTGTTTTGTGCCAAGGTTGAGAATATCTGGCCTGGGGGCAACCCACAGAAGAATATGCAGCAGCAGGAAGCAGCAAAGAGGGGTCAGGGCGACCCGGGACGAGCCGTGGCCCTTCAGTGAGGAGAAGGACACATGGGCTTGGCACTTCATGCCAAGGAACACGGCATCTGAACTCTGGAAGGCCCGGGCTGGGTTCCAGTTCTCTACGTGGGTCGTCCCTCCCCTGCTATGGCTTTAGATCCCTGATGGCATCTCCCTACAGTGACTGGGGACCTTCAGCTTCCATCCCTGACTCCAGACTCAGGTTTCCAACTCCCTGCCCATGGTTCCCGCGCGGACATCTGATCAGCCCTCTCCTTTTCCCCCCAGACTCCCCGATTCCAGAGAACACAGCACCATTGGCCAGCAGCTCCAGCCAGATCCTCGTGTGGGAGGGGACTGACCCCTCTCCTGCCCTCCTACTGCACATCCGAGGCATTTTCAGTTCCTGTGGGCTCTACCTGCAGGAAGGATCTCTGTCAAGCCATGTGCCACTTTGCCTCCCCAGTGCCACTCTGGCCCAGGTCTCTGTGCCCCGCCCCCAAACTCTCCACCAGCTTTCCCTTTTCCTCCCACAGCAGAGACTCCAACCACAACAGGAAGAAACATGTCAGCACAGCTCTCCCTTCCCACCACTCCATGCTCAAAGCTCCCCCCAGCAGCCCCCCACTCCCCTGTGAACGGCATCCTTAACCCTCCCTCCCTTCCAGATTCATCTCCAGCTAGTACCTCCTTCCTTCCCAGACCCAGTCTCCTGGGTCTCCCCGTACACTTGAAGATTCCCTGCCTTAGAGCATTTGCACGAGGTCACACCCCTTACCTCGTGCCCCTCCCCAGGCCTCTTCTCGAAGAAGAGGGGGGCCTCTCAGATCTCAGTCAAGAAACCACCTCCCTCCCCTACCAGGATCTCTCTGGGACGCCTTACCTGGCCTCGCTTTCTACATGGTGCCGGTGCCGATAACTGCTGGAAATGACTACATGCTTTTGTTTGCCTCCAGTGGGAAGTAAGTGCCTGGAGGGCAGGGACTTCTGCCTCTGTGGCTCACCGCTGCCCTGCCCCCTCCTAGAGCGGGGTCCCGTCACCATGGCCGGGCAGGTGCTCGGTGTTCCTTGACTGAGCGAGTCCTCACTATCAGCGGCTGACTTCACAGGACTGTGTCGGCTCATTCGACGTTGTTTAATTGTGTATTTTAAAATTATTTTTTAAATTATTATTATTTCTTTTTTTTAGAAAAAGAGAGCGCAAGAGAGAGTGCAAGCATGAGCCGGGGGAGGGGCAGAGGGAGAGGGAGGGAGAGTCTCAAGCAGGTTCCCTGCGGAGCGCAGAGCCCGCCTCGGGGCTCCCTCTCACCACCAGATCATGACCTGAGCCGAAATCAAGAGTTGGATGCGGAATTGACTTAGCCACCCAGGCCCCCCTTAACTGTGAAATACAAAATAATTTACATTGTAAAATATACATAATACAAAATTTAGCACGTTACCTGGTTTTAAGTGCATAGTTTGACGGCATTAACATTCACGCTGTTGTGCAGCCCTCACCACCATCCATCTCCAGAACTTGGACATCTTTCCAGATGGAAACTATGCCTATAAAACCGTAGCTCTCTACTCCCTTCCCTCCAGCCCCAGGTAACGACCTTTCCGTCTCTGAATCTCTGAGTTTGACGACTTTCGGTCCCTCACAGAGATGGAATCACATAATATTTGTCTTTCTGTGTCTGGCCTCTTTCACTGAGCATGACATCCTCACGCTTCATCCATGGGGAACATGGGTCAGAATTTCCTTCCTTTTCAAATTGGATAATATCCCATTGTGTGTATGTAACACATTAGGTTTACCTGTCATTCAACGACAGACATGAGGGCTGTGCTCATTGAACTTTTGATAGAATTCTGTGGCGAGGGTGCTTGCCAGATGGGAGGTGTGAGGTTTGAGGAGCAAAAGTCTATTGGCTGATCTAGTATCATCTGTAGCCCAAGCCTTCGGGAAGCCAGCAAAGAGATTCCCTGGACGCCCCGTGCAGCTTTTTAGGGAGAAGTGGCTTAACCCGAGTGGCCTGGATGTGTACGGACACAGAATGACTTATCCCAGCATCAATCTTACACTTAGTCGTTACTAACAATAACCTCTTCTTTTCTTCCCCCCTCGGTACTAGGCGCAGCTTGAACTCGCGACCCTGAGATCAAGACCTGAGCTGAGATCATACAGTTGAACCAACTGAGCCACCCAGGCGCCCCGACCATAACTTCTTCTAATTACTACCATAAAACTTCTGAGAGGCTGGAGATTTCAAGGCACAGGGAAAACTCCTGGCCCGGGCGTGCTTTGGTTTGGGGCTGGGGCGCTTCTGCGAGCCCTCAGAGGCTTTCCTGGCTGCCCCCGCTGGCCACGTGGCTTCCTCCTCATGCCAGTCCTCTGGCCTGTCCAGATTCCCTGTGAGGCTGACTCCCAACCAAGGAAGGGGGCTGTCCCTCATTTTCCCACCATCGCCTCTCCCCCACTCACCTCCCCGCCCTGGGCATCAGGATCTGAGGGCCAACCGAAGGAACAAACCAGTCCACCATTGTTTTTTTTCCTCTGAAACTTGAGGTCCCAGGAAACAAAGCAAAGCGTGGTCAAATTCGGTCGTGTTGTGGATGAAGAAAGGCGGGGCTGTGCCTTCGAGAAGGAGCCATAAGCCGTGAGGAGGCTGGGAGGAGGGGGTAGTGATGAGGAGGGGAAGCTGGGGAAGGAGGGAGACAGTTGATCAGGGAGCTGGGAAAACCCTGAGGGGGAACATGGGTTTTTCTAGAGAGGAGGCCCATCTCAGGCAGGGGTTAGGAGTAAGGACAGGAAAATACCGTATTTAGCCTAGATTCCCTTAGAACACCCCATACGTCATCCCAACCACCCGCCCTGCTCCCCAAAGCCAGGCTTGTGGGCCCCGGGCCTGTGGCGAAGGGTCTGTTTCCAGCCCGCACAGGTAAACGCAGGAGTGAGAGGAAAGAGAGGACAAACTGGGGGCAAGTGACAGACCAAGGCATCCAAACACACGGCCAGTGGACTCAGCCAGTCGGAGGGTCTGAGACCAGCTCAGGTGCTATTTCCCTGGTGCTGAGAATGGGGGACACAAGCTCGATCCTGCCGGGCCTGGTGGGGCCCCCGCCGATCCCAGAAGGCTGGGGGATAGCGGTCCCTCCCCACAGACAGCTTGAGGACACTGCCCTGGAGCGCCAGCCCGTGGCCCAGCACGCCAGCGTGTCCCGCAGCCTCCGCACAGTGCCTCTTCTCAGGTTGGACCCCCAGAGCAGTGGGGGCCTGCATTTCGGAGCAAACGTGCACATATCTCCCTACCCGAGCGGCACCTTCCCGCAGTGGTGGAACAGTTCCCGTGAGCGATGCTGGGACCCGGCCATCTGAGGAGACAAGAGTCAGCTCGGCTTCCTCCTCCACTCGAGAACGTTCTCACTGGTGGAACAGCGGGCAGGCGAAGTGCCCCCATTACTAAATCCCTTTCATTTATTTGCATTGTCTTCTCTCTTTCTCTCCACATGCCGTTGAAACCGCGCAAGTTAAAAGTATGCATGGTTTTGGTCCGTGGTAGAAGTAATGAAAGCAGAAATGGTGTCTGCCATCAGCCAGGCCCCGGATGGTAACTCCCCGGGGATTTTGTCCTTGATCTTCACATCAGCTCAGGGAGGAGAGGGCTAGTACTGTACCAGTTCCCGCCTGGGGAAATTGGTAAGAGTTGTTTGAACTCTTCCCACTGCTTGTGTTCTAAGTTGAATTATTCACTTCCTCCCCTGCAAATGCTGTGTTGACAACCTAACCTCCCGTACCTAAGAAGGTGACCTTATTTGGAAGGAGAGTCTTTACAGAGGTGGTGAGAGGAGATTTTAGGGCCGGCCTTAACCAAGATGACCAGGGTCTTTATAGAAAGGGGACAGTCACACATGGACGCACACGGGGATGACTGTGAAGGACACAGGGGGAAGGCCATGTCAAGACAGAGGATTGCACTGACACGTCTACAAACCAAGGAATGCATGAAGATGAGGCAGCCAGCCACCAGAAGCAAGAAAGAGGCACAGAAGAAAATGCTTGCTGTAGGCTCTAGAAGGGACGGGCCCCCCGCCAAAGCTCTGACGTCTCACTTCAAGGATCCAGAACCAAGAAGATACATTTCTGTC
>CM052885.1:74812063-74836748 GCA_028534135.1 Potos flavus
AGAGACAAGCACGTGGTTCACAGATATCAAGAATCAAGAATCAGAATGACATATTTATTTATTTATTTATTTATTTATTTATTTATTTATTTATTTATTTTTCAGAATGACATATTTAAAAAGATAATAAAAGGAACTACTTTGGAAAAATAAAATCAGAATGACATTAATTAGACTTCTTTGTATCAATCCCAGAAGCTAGAGGACAATGAAGCAATGCTTTCCAAGTTCCAAGAAGAAATTATTTCTATCCTAGAATCTTCTCCCTGGCCAGGAAAATCCACTAAACGTGAGGGTAGAACAAAGACCTGTTAAAATGTACAAGATTTCAAGAAATTCACCTCGGGAAGAAATTACTCAGAAAGCAGCTACATGTCCTCTGTAAACCACAGAAGAGGAAGAATCAGAATATAGAAAACAAAGGATATGCCAGAGACATTTCTTCGGAAAAAATGACCTGAGAGTTGTCCTCACATGTTTGGATGTATAAAAAGGAGATTTACACAAGGATGGTGTTTAGGTGCACAGTGGTAATAAATAGACAGGGAATTAATTCTGCATACACACACATGCACACATACGGTACAACGATAAGCTCTAGGGAAAACATAATATTGTGCAAGAAAGAAAAAGTCACAGTATACTGTGGCTACGCTATAAATAGCATTTGCAAACATAATATGTAAACACTGAGTATCACTACAACCAAGCTATGTTGTAACTATATTACTATCGAGAGAATGGAAAGTCGAGAAACGCGTGTGGACAAAGTAGGGTACCACGGTTACAGGGTGTAGGAGAATAGGCTTGTCATCCTCCATGAAGGAAAGTTCACAGATAGGGCCTAAAATGGAAGGCTCCCGGAAGAGGAAGGCAGGCATGTTCTTTGCAGATAGGATGAGAAGTACAAAGGGATATGCTAAACTTGTGGCCAGTGGGTTGCCTCTGGGGGAGCGAAAGATGCTAAGGAGGTTCTGCTGTTTTTCATAAGAAGCCTTGTGGAATGGAACAATTTGACTTTAAAATATGTGCATATATAATTTTGATAGGAAAAAACCCACACATTAGAAAAGGGAGAACTTTGATCTTGAAGAGTGGTTCAGAGAATCATGGTAAGGACCAGGAAAGAGGGCAGGTCATGCAGATGGGCATGACTTCACGGGTGTGAGGGTAAAGGGTGGGCGGCCAATTTCAACCATACCTTCTTCTTCAGAGTCAAGAGAACTCGACACTCTCTCCGGGAAACAAGGAGTCTCCAATCGCACTGCTGTTATATCGCCGGAAAAACATGGCAAGTGTATAAGTATGTTTCCAGGGTAGGACGTATGGATAATAATTTGAATTAATGATTAAAGACTCCACTGTGAGCCTGAGTAGCATGAGAATTAATTACAGATTGGATTAAAGAGATTCAGGTTCATTAAAAGTTAAGTGTTCTTCTTCCTCAGAATTGTTGATCTCAGTAAAATGAAGTTCTCTGTTCTTGAGTGGGTCTTGCCCAAGGTCCCTGAGTGGAAGCTGAAACAGGTTAAGGATCCCTTTTCCCTGTCCCTCATGCCCCTGTCATAGGGGTCACACCTCTTCTCCATGCACACGCCGCTGGTGGAATGTCTTTAATCCTTACCATTTTCCCTCGGTCCTGCCGCATACACTGCATGCTTGAATTTGTAATTAAGCTAGAGGTGATGCTGTCTATGCGGTTATATATTTTCTAAGATCAAAATGGTTTTTCTGCTCCTGTTTGGATGGCCTTTCTAATAAGGCCTGAAATAAAGCTCTCAGAAAAATGGTAGTACAAAGGGGTGTTCACTTTTAGAAGACTTGAAATAGGTCATTATCAATGTCAGGATGAACAGAAATAAGAGCTCTGGGACAAACCAAGTTTTAGTATTGTGCTGGGTATTTCCAGTGGCCCCTCTGCTTTTCCCTGGCCCATGTGTCCCAGGACTCTAGCCTGTATTGGCACCTTCCCTTGGCTTCTTGGCCCTTTGACTTCTGGTTAGGGACTTGGGTTCGGCAGGGAAATCCCTGTCGGGGTGGCTGCAGACCTCGGTGGCAACTACACTTGCTTTGACTCCAAGCTTTGTCTATGCCCCACTATGTGGCACCCTCCCCCTGTCCCTTCAGGTCCAAGGGTGCTGACAGTTCCACAGATACTAGGCATCGTCTTTTGGTGGTTCCATGAAAGCCATCCACACTCGGAATAGTTGGTTAATTAAACTCAATTCAATTAGACTTTCTGATGGTGCCATCTATTTTCTGCCAAGACCTTGACTGATAAGAGTGTGGTTTTCAGCCATGTCATCTATTTGTCTTCCAATCTCCCCCAATAACTAACGAGTTCCTGAGAGCAATGGCTTGCACTCAGTCATCTTTGTTTCCCCAATGTCAAGTGCATGGCCTGGTGTATTGTAGGCACTCAATATATGCCTGACGGATGAAACAATGTACCTACTAATTCCTCTATGTGGGTGTTTTGTTTTTTTTTTTAATAGAAGTTTTAACGTTATTGGTTTTTCCAACCCATGAGCATGGAGTATCTCACCATTTGTTTGTGTCGTCTTCCAATTTCTTTCATCAATGTCATATAGTTTTCAGGGTACAGCTTGTTTACCTCCTTGGTTAAATTTATTCTTAGGTATTTTATTATCTTTGGTGCAATTAGAAATGGGATTGTTTTCTTTAATTCTCTTTCTGTTACTTTATTATTAGTGTATGGAAATGCAACCAATTTTTGTATATTAATTTTGTATTCTGCAACTTCACCGAAGTCATTTATCAGTTCCAGTATTTTCTTGGAGTCTTTAGGGTTTTCTATATATTATGTCATGTCATCTGCAAATAATGCAAGTTTTACTTCTTCCTTAATGTGACGTTTTACTTCAGAGGAAAAAGCTGACGTTATTTAACATATCTAGACCAGGAGACATGAGTGGAGGTTGTACATTTGGGAAATACTCACCATTGTCCATGGCTTACAGTCATTAATTGTTTAGGTCAAGCCTCCCTGCCTTACCCTGTACAAATGTTAAGATTATAGGCCTATAAAACCTTCTTCAGACTGTTTCATTTGAAGATACTAGATAGAGGTATAAAACAGAAGCTCAAATGCACAAAACATGGAATGGCTTTGGACACCAAGTCTATCATTTTAAACGCATTCGGCCATGAACAGAATATTCCATTTCTAGGGCTGAAAAAATAAAGTTCATTATTATCTCATGTAACAAAAATTCTAGAGGCTCCAGGTCCTTCTCTGGCGCCTCATAAGGCTGTCTGTTGTCCCTGCCGCCCCTCCCTCTTCCAAAGCCACAAGATGGTAGCTACTTCCCAGGCACTAACTTCCCACAAGCCCAACAAAGGCAGACAAGGAAATTTTTCACTTTCACTTGCTTCATTTCCTTAGTGAGGTTTTTAGCGAGTGCACGCTCCTGTCCATTGGCCTTGGTTGGCTCTCTGCAAGAGAGGCTGGGGAACGAATAGTGTTTTCAGCATCTGCAGTGGGAGACAATCTCTACTAGAAAGAAAGAAGGGGCAGAGGAGAGGCTATTGGATGAACAACCAACAGCATCAGCAACATCACTCAGAGAAGCAGAAGAAGAGAGGCCAAAAGTGCCGAGGGTTCTGAATATGCTTAATTGAGAAGCTTATTTTACATATAAAATATTTGTTCTTCAGGTACATTGGCTTTTTGACTAGAGAAACTCTGGGAGCAGAAATGGTGATGACGTCAGTCTGTCCCCTCTGTGCCATGAACCTGACACTGACAGTTAATGTTTATAAGGGCATTCTGCAACCTGCATGTCAAAGCTGTCGCAAACTCCGAGCACACACACACCCCTTTGTACCGAATTCTCTTTATTCCTCGTAATATTTCCCTGGTTTATTAAATGCACTTGCATTTTATAATAATGACATCTGACACACCAAAGAATCATTGCTCAGAAATTCTGCCATAGGTCTTCTTTCGCCCAATAATCGCTTAAGCAATAAAAGTTGTCTTGGGTTAAAGCTTATGGTAAAATGTCATAAAGGATGAGGTCCTGTTATTCTTTTGCAGTTAAAGAAGAAATATAAATGTGTTTCATTGTTTGAAAGAGGACAAAAGAAACATTTATCAAATTCTCTCTGATTGCTATACATCTTGCTTGTAACCTCACGGACCCTCACAATAACTGTGTGTGTATGTGACATATGGGATATATACGTGTATGTGTGTCATTTGGGATGTGGATGTGGGGGTGTGTGTGTGTTTGAGTAGTGTGTGTGTGTGGCATTTTACATACAGGTGATGTGTGTATGTGGTGTACATGTAATATGTGTAATTTTAGTATGTGTAAATTTTATTGTGTGTGTGTGTGGCATGTACAGGTGGTGTGTGTGTGTGCATATTGCTGTAGGGTGAGGTCAGGACAGCTTACACCGTTTATTAGTGGTAAAGCCCAGCTTCAAGCCAGGTTTATCCATAATTTTTTACAACTTCATGCTGCCCCCTCCCCAGATAGTGTGGATGGTTCAATGACTGTGTGGCAGTCCATCGAAGACTCCGAGTCCCTTACAAGACTGAGTCCCAGGGTCAAGGGTAAGTGGATCAGTTTGCTAGGGCTGCCATGACAAGGTACCACAACCCGAGTGCCTTAAAACACCAGACATTGGTTCTCTTTCAGTTCTGGAGGCCAGATGTTCAAAATCAAGGGATCAGCTGAGTCCGTTCTCTCTGGAGGCTCTGAAGGTAGGATCTGTTCCAGGACTTTTCCTGGCTTCTGGTGACAGCCAGCAATTCTCAGCATTCCTCGGTTTGAAGACACATCACTCCGGTCTGCCTCAGGAGTCACATGGCCTTGTCCTCTCCGAGCAGCCTCCCCTCCCTGAGGACACTAGTCATTGGATTTAGGACCCACCGTAATCTACTGTGACCCATCCTAATGACACTAATTACATCTGCAAAGACCTATTTCCAAATACGACTACATCCTGAGGTTCATGAATTTTTTTTTGGAGGGTGAGGCTGTTCAACTCAGTACAATGAGCTTTGAGTAACTGAGAAATTGAAAGAATATGACTTCTACCTGGCATATGAGCAGTCGGGAAACATCTAGAAAGGGCAGAGTGACATCTGGTCTTCCAGTTCTTCCAACAAATGCCTATTGAACACCTATTAGGTATTCTTAACACTGGGATCCGATAGTGAACAACACAGAGAAGGTCCCTGGCTTCCCCAGCTTCCATATTTGTCCTGCTCTTTGCTCCCTTACCTTCCAGGGCTAACGGGACAGGTGACATGTGTGAGCAGGTGTGAACCTGGGGCAAGGTCTCCCCATGGGATCTTCCTCTCCTTCCTGCTGGCCCAGGATAGAGACCCACCATCATCATCATATGTGGTCACAACTCTCCTTGAGTTTCACACAACACTCTCAATGCACATTACCCTGTTTAATTCTCTCAAAAACACTTGGACCTGGTTCTTATTTTTGCCTTACCCATGAAAACAATGCGTAAGTAATGAAGCCGGGACTGGAATATGGTCCCCCACTCTTACACCTTTGTTTCTTTGCAGCCAGACAGACAATGCAGAGGAAAGAAATGACCATCAGATCATGCGGCATAGCGGGGACCATGACGAACAGATAATAAATACAGATTCGCATCCAACTTTTAGAAACTGCTCTGTGGATGTATGCTGAGGTTAGAAATGCGCATGCCCTTTGACTTGATGATGTCACTCCCAGGAAGTGTGTGAAACAACCCAATGGCACATCAATCAGGACTGCTAAGATACATGTTGCTCCAACTGTACAAAGGGTTAGTACGCAGCTATTAAAAATGACATAGTTTTTAATGTACTAGTCTGACTCTTTCTCCAAGATAGACAGCAAAGTGCAAAATGCATTTGTGCAGAAGTGTACATACTTGCTTGCACGTGCATGGAATATTTTTAATATGCGACAAACTGGTTATCGATTTCCGTCAGGGAGGGATTCATTTCACAAATATCCTTCGGTAAGCTTTGGTTTTTGAACCACATGTCACATTTATTATCTTTTTAATAATGAAATAAAATACTGTGTAGGTCAAATGAAACGCAGGGAAGCAGTGGTTTTGTGACCCCTTCCTTGGGCCCAGGGCCGTGTCATCACCACTGTTCAGTCTTTCCCTGTACCTTATCGCCAGCTGGCATGCAATAGGCCTCATTAAATTTGTAGTTTGTGGACCCAAATAATTGCATTCTTTTAGCTTTGCAGGTCAGTCCTTGAGGCTGTTTGGGTCCAACATTGGATTAACTCCCTGCTCAGAGGTGCTGCTCCCCCTGGGCTCTCTCCAAATGGCATCTGTCCCCTCCCAGACACCCAGGTCACACTCTGGTTTCCTGTCGCCCATCCCCTTTCCCACTATACCCTGGTCTCTGCCCCTGGTCCCTGCAGCCCAGCACACCCCCACACAATCCTCCTCTGTCTGCTTTCTAGACGTCTCTGAAGCTCCCTCCCTTCCACCCACCCTCCCAGCCTAGACATTGGTCTTCTTATCTCCAACTGATGCTCCTGAATGGAGCTTCTACCCCTTTTCCCCTCTGTAGACCC
Source organism: Potos flavus (assembly GCA_028534135.1). Lineage (NCBI taxonomy): Eukaryota > Metazoa > Chordata > Mammalia > Carnivora > Procyonidae > Potos > Potos flavus. Next base: position 74,818,642 of record CM052885.1, read on the forward strand.
TTCTACCCCCTTCCACCAGGATTATCTAAAGACACAAATCTCACTCTGTCATTTCCCTGTTTAAAAGATCCTTTGGCTCTCAATAAAAGTTCAGCTTCTTTGGAATAGCTCCCGGGCTCTCTCAGGAGCTGGCTCCGGGCTGCCTTCCCCTCCCACCCACCCCTCTGTCCAACCCCCCAGCCTCCATCCTAACTAGAATTTCTCCACCTTTGGTATCCATCAGGTTGGGGCAGACGCAGCTTCTACGGGGCTGGAAACTCTCACCATCGGGGTGGAGGAGGGTTTCTTTAAGAAAATGAATACAAAACTACCAAGGCAAATTATCCCACAGGAAATCGATGTGCCTTTACAACAATAAAAAGTCCTAACAAATTACACATTTTTTAAAGGCCTTAGAATGTCCAGGACCTAAGATAGTAGTTTCATTAATTAACTCCATGACGGACCTTTCGTTGTCTGAGGGCCTTGTTATGTGGCACTGACGCTTTTATTGCATTTTCATTTTGTAAAGGGAACAGGAAAGAGTGCCATCTTTTCTCTAGCATGGTGGATTGGAAATTCCTTTCACTGTTGATAGTTAAGTGAAGTTTTGTTTCCACAACTCTTTATTAGCCTTGTCACGCTAAGAAAGAATCTCTACCTTAAGACAGGTCAGACATGTGACACCACACACACACACACACACACACACACACACACACGAACATTCTTGCTACCCATAGTGCTGCTGCAGGCTTGGGCTTGACAGACACAGGAATTCTGGACCATTCCATCGTGGGCAATTTGCATCAAAGAAGAAAGAGCCTGTGTGGTGTGTTTGTAATGGCATAGTCTGCAAATGTCTGTCCCAGGTGTCAGTGACACCACCCTTCCTGTGGGCTGATTATGGACTGAGAAGAAGGGCAGACTCCCAAGAAGTATCAGGAGAAGCTGCTAGAAGTCTGAGGGCAGATGAAAGCCAGGTGCTCCAGGGCTGGGAGAAAGTCCAGCCTAGCGGCAGAGCCCATGTCCCCAAAGTGAGACAACAGATTACTGCTAAGAACTAGCAACGGCCTCCTGGCTTCCGAGGAGTTTGCCTTAAAAGAGAAAGCAGCATGGCCCCAGGTAAGTTCCTTACCTTGTGGAGCTTTTGCTTTGTGACCTGTGAAAAGGGTACAAGGACACTTGCCTGCCAATGGCACAGACCTGGCCTTAGGCAGACCCTCAGTGCTCACTGTCCCTCTCCTTCCCCCTCCCCCACAGTTGGGGGAAGTGAAATGGCCTGGTCAGGACTCAGGCAAAGAACTCTTCAACCTTCCCAGGGTTCGGATATGTTCCCCAAAGAGAGAAACCAAACCCCTCTCTTCCCTCTGGCTGGGAACCTTTGGGCCCTCCTTCCACTGAAATGGTGCAGGCCTCATACGGTTTCATGAGTCTATACCACAGATGGACAGAATCGAGACTCTTTTTCTTTAATCCTTCCACCACTTGACTCTCTAGATTCCAAAAGCACGTATTCATTGTTAAAAGTAACAACTATCTTGAGAGACTAGTCCAACTCATTTGTGTTGCAGGTAAATAAACAAAAAACAAAAAAACCTAATCTGGACCTGCAACCAAATATCGGTTCTACTGAGTCTTATTTCTACAGGTCCTTGTGCTTCGTTGGGGATAATTACGATTTGCCACGCAAATCAATGAGTTTGAAGTTTCCTGTATAATATGCATTTAACAGGAACCTTCTAGAGAAATGTCCGAGCTCAGTAGACAGCTTGAGCACATCAGGCTCTCGGGCAGGTCACTAAGGGACCCAGTTTTGGCTGTGTGGGTGCCGCCACCAGCCGCTGAAGCTTGGAACCCTGTCAAGTTTCCCAGAAGAGGCGTCACCTGGGGATCTACTTGTGCCTGCCTGGAACAGGCTGCCACAAGGCCACTTGTTGGAACCTTGGATTAAACACAGCCCCAGGTTCTTTTGAGCATGAGGGCATGGGCCCCTTCGCCCAAGCAGGCAGCCTGAGGAGGAGGAAGTGTGGGAGGGTGACCCACAAAGATGGCGGCTTTTTCCCTAGTGTGTGGAGAAGGCTGAATGTCACCAGGTGAGTGGTTGGTATGACTAGGTGTCCGCCAGGATAGGTTCCTCCCCCACCGGCAGGTGAGGGAGGCCTGGTCTGAAGGAAGTGATAGTCAGCCTCTTCCTCCAGCCCCAGCCATGGGCCCCACCCCTCAGAGGTGAGCCCAGGCCTTCCCCTGTGTGTGTGGGCCTCTCCTAAGCAGAGAAGGCTTTCTTCTCCACTGCTTCCCACCTTCTCTTCTTCTCCCTCGTCTTGTTTCTGAAACAGGTAAGACCAAAGTTAAACAACTGCCATTCCCCATTGCAGACTGAGCTCCCACTCCATGGAAGGCCTGTCTTAGTCACTGGAGCAGTGAAATGGGCAGCGACAGGCCCTCAAGGGGAGAAAATCCTGGCCTTATTCTCTAGAAGCTTGTCAGGGTCAAAAGATTTAAATAATAGCACAAGGCACTAAGGCTGAGAGTCATGTGAGTGGTGACGTGGACTTGCCCCATGGAGCCCCATTCACAGAGCCCCCCCACCCCCGCCGGAGCCATTCTGCAGTGAGAATTGACGGACGTGCATGAGGGCTGCGTGACCTCCTGGAGCGTGCTGGACCAGGAGCCAGAAGACCTCTGCGCTAATAAGGCTGATTGGGTGGATGGCGTTACAATGGCTGAGTCACTCAGCTGTGATTTCCCCTGCGGCTCACAGGCAGGGCGACTCCCACCGCCACTAAGGGACAGGACCCCGGTCGGATCTCCTTCTCGCTCTGCCAGCAACCACTGGTATCTTGTATCCTCAGCCCCCTGGACCTCAGCTTCCTCATCCATAAAGTCATGGCGTGATAGTCTCTCAGGCTTTCCAGCTCCGAAACTCCAGGAAGCACCGATGAAATATTATTGTATATGGAAGCTATAAAAAAATTATGTGTTGGTAGGGCATTATTATGTTATTACGACCTCTGGTAATAAAGATTTTGTTGAGGAAATGGGCCGTGAACTTGGCGTTGAAGGAATAATAGGGTTTGGATTGTGTACCAAAGGGCAGGACAGGTCAGCTGAGACAAGGAGGGAGAAAGAAGAAGTGATCGAGCAAAGGTCCCTCTACGGGGACAAGCTGATGAACTATAGGGAGCCATGATGTGGAGGAGGGGCTCATTAATGACATCCTCCTGAGACAGGGGCTCAGGAAGCAGCATCACCTTCCAGAAATGCTTCAGGGGCCTTGGCCGAGGCCACACAGGCCACATTTCCCAGTGGCTAAGTGCCGTGAGCGTAACACCGACCCCCTTCCAAAAAGAAGGCTCAGAAGAGATTGACTTTTTGGTTGACTATCCTTGAAAGCTTTAACCTCACATGGAGACTTCTTCTGAATATGCCAGAGGCTCCCCTTTCCTGGGGCATCAGAAAGCACTTCTCTGATCACCGAGCAGCCACGGCATAAAGGACTACGTGGATGGAAGTCCATTTCTAAGTGCTTGGCATACAGCACTGAGAACTCCCCAGGCCTTACTGGCACTGCAGAAGTCACGAACTGTGTTGCTAACATTGACTTTGAAGTCATCATTGCAAGGGGAAGCTGTCTTTGGTGTGGGAGGCACTCACATTTAATTATCCGCAGACACTCCTCAGAACTGTTCCTGGATGCTTGGGCTATTATTCTGGTCGCTTCTAAAATAAAGTCTTGGGATTATTTTGTGTGCGTGTGTGTGTGTGTGGATGTGTGTGGATGGCCCACAAGAATGCCTGCCTTGTTTTGGGAAGCTGGTTTATCGAAGATAATCACAGACCCCAACAGAAGAGGAAATGCTCTCTTCCTGAGGAGCCGTGAGCATGCTTGTAGAGACAGAGCACTAGTGACGGAGTCTAGAGGCGTCCTGTGCATTTCCAGGCGGTGACCGTCCATCTGATGTCACCGCCAAGGAACGCAGGCTTCGGGTTGTCACCCCTGGAGACAAAATGGCTTTGCAGCGCTGGGATGTGGGAGTGTTGTCTCCCAGCACCCCTGTCTGCTTCCCAAGATTTCTTAGGACCCTCGGTCACCAAGCACCTGAGCGAGAGCTGTCTGAGTGGCCACTGCCATTGTCTTGGGAAAATGCTCACTCAGGTTCAGCCAACTGGGGAGGCGACAGGGGAATCTGTTTAGGCCACTTCCCCGGGACATCCGCCCACAGGGCCATGGGCCACAGAGCCACAAATCTCAGGCAGTGACATGCTTTGAGGTAGGAGAGCAGGCGAGCAGGAGTGTGTGACTCAAGTCAGCAAGCACACAGAATCGAACGATGAAGGACCACTTCCGGGGCTTCGTGGTTCTACGAGGCGCTAATGACCGCGCGGCACTACTTCCCAGCTCTCTCCCAGGGACACCGGCAGACCTTCGATGCCAGTGCCCAGGTCCCGCCTTCCCAGGGATATCTGTTTCCAAAATTTCCCATGATGTCATCCTCATTTTAAACCAGCATGTAGAGACACAAAGGCAGTGGTTTATACTAAAAGTGCAAGATGATGGCGAACAATAGTTCTGAGTCTCGGAAGCCCCGGCCTCACCTCGTCCTACCCCTTCTATCAAAGCAAAGCTGGGGACTGGGAAGGAAATGCAAGGAGAAGGAAAAAGTGGAAGGACAGCCCAGACTGTCCTCGCGAACTTGGCATCAGGTGGCTAATTAAGAGCAGTGGACCTCGTCATTAGAGTAGGCGTCTGTCCCTGTGCCCGGTGCCCAGAGGCGGGGCCGGCCCCAGAGGACCCAGGTCCTGGAAGAATGACCATGTGGGGAAACTCCTTGTATGTACAGATCTGATCGTGGGCTAGCCAAACCTGGTCAGTCCACCGTTCGCATTTATTTTGTGATTTGGGGAATGCCAAAAAAAAAAAAAAAAAAAAAAAGGCAGATCAGTGTGGAGGGTTTTAGAGAATCCAGGGCCATGGAAAAGCTTATAAGATACCATGTCGTGCACTAGTTTTTAGTTCAGAGTAAGTGACGGATCGCCATTCAGAGGTCAAAGCCCTCGCGCCCTCCCTTTTTCAACTTCCCCCCACTTTGCGGCCCTGGACATTTCTACCATCTGGAAAATCTGATTATGTCGTCTCCAGCCAGCGAGCGTTAAAGCGAAAGCATATTGCCTGGGAAGGAGGGAAGAAAGGAACCCATCAGCCATCACCATTGCTTTGGCCCCAGTGAGTTTGTTAGGGAGGGAGGTGAGGCTGGGAAGAGGGAGGACAGGGCTGCCCCAGGGCAGCTGGACCAGAATGAGGGGGGGACGGAAAGGCCTGAGCCGCAGCCAGCAGTGGGTAGGTGGCACAGGGACGGGGTTCTGCTAATGGGGAGGAGGAGAAGGCGCTGGAAGCCGCCTCACCTGCTTGATGGTTTTGCCTAGAGCCAGCCCTGCATTTAACTTTCCCAGAAATAAAAGTGTCAGCAGAGCGGGGCGAAGGCTGCTTGTATTTGCTGGGGTTTGCAAAAGCCCACGTGCTTGGGCGAGACTTCTCGGCCTACAGGTCGCCTCCCCTCTCAGATGAAAAATGCCTCAGGCGTGGGCAGGGGCTGCGGGCAGGGCGGCTGAGAGTCCCGAGCCTCTGGCTCAAGGTAACAACAGTCCGTTTCCGCTGAATTCCCGAATCTGGAGCCTGGGAGCAATCCAGCACGTTCCCAGAGATACAAAGGCCTTGGTCATTTCTACCTTTCGGGACTTGCTCAGACCTCAGTGAGGCTTTGTTACTGTTGAGAATTCTGCTAATTCATCTCTTTACATTTTTACTTAATTTTCTCTGAAAGGGGAGAGCCCATCCTGTCCACACCTGAATAAGGCCAGCTTCCTCTTTGTTCACAGGCATTTTTAGCTTCCCAACCAGAGCTCCAGTTCTATTCACCTTTTGTTTAAAGGCCTGCCCTCTTTGAACGAAAAGTTTCAGGAAGATACAATCAAACAGAAACAGAAGAAAAAAGCCTCTGCGTGTGAAGTGGCATACCACGTCGGGCCGGTGCCTGACGGGAGATTCTGAGCTGTGTGGCCTCCCTCAGCCTGGCTAACCTCTCTGAGCTTCGGTTTTCTCATTTAGAAAATGGAAGATGCACTGCAAGGTTGTTTCAAGCTTTGAAATGTTGCGTTCTAAGATTTGGGGAATACAGTAGAGCTTCAGATCTGATCCTTTCCAAATAACAATGAGATCCCTCTCCAGTTGGACTGAAGAGAGCCTCTGGAAACTTCAATACAGAGCCTACCGTCCGTCAGATGACACCGGATATATCTTCTTTCACGGTATACCATTTATATAATCTTCTCAACTCTTCTAATCAGTCCAATATGAAACCTAAGAATATAGTAGTTACTATACCATCCCCAGGGAGAGACCCAGGTGAAGTCCCTTCAGACAAGGAAATGAAGGCAGAGAACAGAAAGAAAAGAAGGCGATTTCTTGATCTCTCTAGAAGGTTGCTTGCAAAAGGGAAAAGGTACATGGGAGAATTTCCTTCTAACTTGCCTCTGAAATAGACCTCAACGAATGGATTCTTCCCCCACGAGGCATAGCTCTAAGAAGTTTTGCCCCATCTTACGCCTCTGTCAGGAGAGCAGGAAAGTCGGTAAGCAATGTGATCATAACCAATGGTTGAGAAGTCGAGGAGGCTGTTTCCCATGTTCATTTCTCCCATGTCTGATCTAGCTTCCAGAATGTGCTTTATGGTCCACAGCACTCACCAATTAATTATGTACAAACTGTAAATATATAATGCCTGGGATCAATGTGATAAACCTCTCAACATGATAGTAAAGAAATCTGCACTGAATGACATAAATTGCAGGGAGTGTTGCTTAATGAGACTGGCAAATATGTCTGCCAAGACTGTGATTGTATGGAGTCTTGATTGCCAATATGTCTCAACGGGTCCTCCCTCTAGGAAGAGCCAACGGAGTCAAAGAGGAAAATAACAATTGATCACACTTGTTTCTATTTGCAACTTTACAGTGTTAACTGGTAGCCCCGGGGATGAATCTAGAATAATTCCACACATAACTATAATGAAATGGACGGCACTTTTGCCTACTTAGTAATTGGTTGGTTCTCCGTTTTGTATCATTGCTATGGAGATGGACATCTTGAACCATGGTACCAAGGGTATCTCCTCTCTGAATGCATTCTGATCCTGAGAGCAATTTTTTTGAGACGAATGGCAAGCACAGTTCAAACAGTATGGTTGAAGAGTCAGGGAACAAAGTGTGAGGTGCAAGAAAATTCCTTTATTAACACTGTGAGTTCCAAGGCAGTGATTCAGAAACATTTTTAGTCCACAAAATCCTTCTCCAAACACAATCTAATGCAGAAACCCTGGACATCAAATGGAAAAGAGGAGAATCTTTGGTTGAAGGAACCTTCGGGAGAACGGCCGAGGTTGGGGAGAAAGGAAGCTTTACTTGAATTTGGTTTGTTCCCTGGGGCACTTCTGCAAGCCCTGAGATTCTGCGAGTGTTTGAAAAATCTCTGATCATAGGAGTTTATCACTTTCTGCCCACAGTGCTTCCAGGGCAGCAAAAAGAATGAAACCAGCCCTCATGCACTTTTGTTGGAAAGCTGAGAACGAGTCAGTCTAATTTTTAATTTAATACACAAAAACACAGAAACAAAAGGAACACTTTAAAGATGATCTCACCAAATGACTTCAATTGGAGCCGCCAAAAGCTTAAGTTTGAATTTTTTGTAAGTATAACTTGGAGGAAGAGTAAGGATGCAATTATAATGCAACGATGAGCCAAAGCTGGCTCTCACTGGCTAAGGAAAGCTGTTAAATTTCCAGGAACTTCCCAAGACAATTGTTAAACACTGCCATTATTAAAAATTAAACTATATATCCAGCAGTCACACTCCTTGGTATTTATCCAAGCAAGTTGAGAACCTATGTCCGTTACTGCAGCCCACACGCAGATGTTTATGGAAGCCTTATTCATACTTGCCAAAACTTGGGAGCCACCAGGATGTCCTTCAGTAGGTGAATGGAGAAATAAACCATGGTACATCTGAACAATGGAATATCATTCAGTACTAACAAGGAATGGGTTAAGCTGTGAAAATGCATGGAAGAAACTTCAATGCATATCGCAAGGTGAAAGAAGCCAGTCTGAAAAGGTTGCCTACTGTAGGAGTCCAGCTATCTGACATTCTAGAAAAGGCAAAACTATGGAGGCAAGAAAAAGATCAGTGGCTGCCAGGAGTCAGGGGAGAGAGAGAGGGACTAACAGGCCAAATACAGAGGATTTTTAGGGCAGTGGAACTCTTCTGTATGATACTCTAATGATGGATCTATGATATATTTATTAAAACCTAGAGAATGTACAACCCCAAGAGTGAACCTAATGTAAACTCTGGGTTTTTAGTGATGATGTGTTAGTGTAGGCTCACCAGTTCTAACGGTGTACCACTCTGGTGGGAGATGTTGACAACAGGACTGCCATGCATGTGTGGGGGCAGAGGGTATACGAAGAATCTCTGTACCTTCCACTCAACTTTGCTGTAAACCTAAAAGTGCTCCAAAAAATAAAGCCTATTAAAAAATTCAACTACATAAATTTCAGTTAAATGAAGTATACTAAAAGCAGAGGTAATAAACATGAAACTCATCACTTCCTCCTTATTACATATGATTATTATTTAGGTTATTAAGTTTCATTACAGGCATTGCATGTGTATGTACAGCAGAATTACAATGTGGTGATGTGCTGCTATGCGAGTCTTCCCAACTCTGTGTTAAGTGGCCTCCATTTGGTAATCTAGAATTAAATCAGCCATGGTGGGAATACTTAGACAATGGAAATCCCTGTATACAGGACCTTTCCCCCACTCCCCAAGAAAGTTGGCTATTGGACATCTAAACCACTGATACTGTGTACAGTTCCTGGGCTCAGACAGTAGGATCGGCAACACATATATAGCTGAGCTGATCAAGGTAGAGTTTTTGGGAAAAGATTATGGACACAGATCTTCATAGATGATTAAACTAAATGATTCACTCTAAAGTCATCCAAGCGTTCTTTAAAGTGGTTCCAAGAATTCCCTTTTCGGGAAGCCAGGAACTCCAACCCATCTCAAGAATTAAATCACTCATATTTGAAGAAGAAAAATATGCCTCGGGAGCAGCTCTCTTGCCATCAGAATTATGGAGATCTTGTTCTGAGTGATAGACCCTAATTGCTGAACTGTTTACTATAATTAAGTCTATCAGCATGGTTGGCTTCTGATGAAAATAAAGTTTGGTATATTACATTTTTTGCAAAGGGAGTCTTTTATCTCCCTTAAATTATAAATCTATGATTCAATAAGAGTGCTCTTCAAAACATGATTTTTTTTTTCTTCTCAAAGATATGAACGACATAGGGGCACCCAGGTGGCTCAGTCGGTTAAGCATCTGACTCTTGATCTCAGCTCAGGTCTTGATCTCAGGGTGGTGAGTTCAAGCCCTGAGTTGGGCCCCATGCCAGGCATGGAGCCCACTTAAAAAAATATGAAGGACTTAAAAAAAAAAAGAATATCACCCAGGAGACAGAAGCTGGTTGCCGGCCCCATTATTTGACCACAAACACTATTATATTGTGGTTCATCTCCTTAAGATGATTTAAGCGTGTCCGAAGAATGTGTCTTCGGACCTTCCACCAGCCTTTGTTTCCATCCATAAACTCTGCAACTTTGAAGTAGGGTGCAAGCTGTCAGTGTCTCTTCCACAGTAGTGTGATGGTGTTACCATGCCAATCAAAGATGGAGGCACTTTCCCTTGGAGCGGGTGTCAGCACAGCAGCTCCTCCAGCGCGGGCTTGCCTAACAGCATCACCGAATGGGGCAGGGGTGGGAGGAAGGCTTAAAGAAGTACTGGAGTTCAGACCCCATCTCCAGAGATTCTGATTTAATTGGTCTGAGGAGGGTCAAGGGCGTCATTAAGTTGAGAAGTCTCCACAGGTGATCCTAATATCCATGGAAGATTAAGAACCACTATTTAAACCTCTGTAAAAGTTCAAATGTAAAAGCCTACAAATGTAAAAGTTTTACAGATGACTCTGTAAAAGTCATCTGATGCAGTTGATGTGAGTTTGCTCTTTGTCCATCCGATCCCTGGGGGAGCAAGTCAGATATGTTCATCCTTTACGATGACGTGATTTCTGTGTCTTTGGGTTAGTTGATGAAAATTGGAGTGGTTCCACAGGAATGATATCAAACAGAGTCACTGTGTTTGTTAGACAGTCTCCAATGTTGAAAGGGTCTGCTCTGCGGCCACTGAGCAGGGAGGTGGCACCCTCACTCCCTTCCAGGCCCCAGGCCACTCTGGGATTATGCTTCATTCTACTTGGTATCCTGACAGTGTCTTGCGTCTGACCCATTTTCTAAGCCAGATCTTAGTTTCCTACCAATTCTGTGAGACCAATGTCTTTCAAAAAAAAAAAAAAATGTAAAAAACTTTCCCCCTCTTCTTTTTGCTTAAAATAGTCAGAGGCACATTTTGTTCCTTGCAAGAGAAAAGATTCCTGACTGATGCTTTGTCATACCCCTAAAGGAAGCAGAAAAATGTAACTCTTTTTTGTAAACATTTTTAAGCCTAAGAACATGAAAATTCAAGAAGAAAAAAGTTGGAAGACTTGCCCTACAAAAACTAAATATTATAAGGTATGTACAAAAAGATGAGTGGAATAAAACCGAGAATCTAAAAGCAGACTCAAACATATGGAAACTCGGGGGTGTAGCAGAGACAGCATCATACATTGGAGAAAGGAGGGACTACTTAATAAAGAGTACTTGGGAAATTTAGTTATCGATGTAGGGAGAACAGATTATTTCTAGATGTATTTAAAACTCCAAATGGAGGAAATCGGAGGGGCAAAGAACCATGAGAGACTGTGAACTCAGAGCAACAGACTGAGGGTTTTGGAGGGGAGGGGGTGGGGGGATGGGCGAGCCTGGTGGTGGGTATTGAGGAGGGCACGTATTGCATGGAGCATTGGGTGTGGTACATGAACAATGAATCTTGTAACACTGAAAAAATAAAATAAAAGTATTTGGGAAAAAAATAAAACTCCAAATGCAAACAACAAAACTAAAATATTTGGAAGAAAATATAGGAAAATATTTGTATGCCATCAGGGTAGGAAAGGATATTTTAAAGTGAGACCAAACACACAATACTGAATGGGAAGGACTGATATACTTGATCACAATTAGGTGAAAAGTGGGGTGTCTGGGTGGCTCAGCTGGTTAAGCGTCTGCCTTTCAGATCATGATCTCAGGGTTCTGGGATCGAGCCCCGTGTTGGGGGGTCCCTGCTCAGCGGGAAGTCTGCTTCTTCTTCCTCTGCCCCTACCCACTGCTTGTGCCCTCGCTCGCTCCCTTGCTTGCTCTCTCTCAAATAAATAAAATCTTTAAAAAAAGCAAAACAAAAACCAATTAGGTGAAAAGTTTTCCACGACAAAATACTATAAAGTAAATGAAAGGACAAGCCACAGTTGGGAAAAGATTTGTAATTCATACAACCAAAAAAGGACTGGGACGATAGTATACATAAACAATTTCTACAAATCAATAAGATATGAACAGACAGAGAGAAAACCAGGCAAAGGATATGAATGAGCAAAACACGGAAAAGGACAATTGCATAGTTCATAAATATAACAAAGATGTGATCATTCACTAGTAATCAGGAAAATGTCAATTAAATAGCAATGAGTTATCACAGAGCCAAGAAGTATTGACAAGGATGTAGAGAAATGGGGACTCTCAAACTGGTGGCAGAAGTAGAAATTGTTTCACCAACTTTAGAGAACAACTTGGCAACCACTGATGAAAGTGAAGGTGTGTATATAGCCCACCACCCAGCAGGGGTGCACTTATGGTTCTGTCCTAGAGAAATTCACATATGCAGGATGGAAGATGTGTAAAGTTGCTTGTTGTACGTTGTTTGTATCAGCAAAAGAAAGGAAAAATCAAAAAGTCAATCAATAATGAATGGACAAATCGTAGTATATTTATGTGGTGGAATACTAGATATACTATCTGGGAGTGAAAGTTAATAAACTCAAGTTAACATCCTTCATCATGAATGAACAGCAACACAGTACCACATTACGGTGGGGAAAGCAAGTTGCATCGTTCAAATCAATACCAATTTTTAATTACTCCAAACAATACTCTCTATAGGAAAAATGCAAAAACATGACCAGGAAGAACACTCAGTAACTTGGGGATCCTGTTTACCTCTAGCGAAGGAAGGAGGGGCATGAGATTAGGAAGCCAAAGGCAATTGAAATACACCTGAAATTTCTGTTCCAATCTGAAGGGTGGTATGGTGATATGATTTTCTACACTAGTTTGTCATATTTTAAATATTTTTGTTAACAGAAGCCCAACTTTGCTTTTTTTTTTCCCCCTTTCAGCTAAGATACTGTTTTCAAATTTCTCCTGCCCAAACAGGTAATTATTTGCATTACCTGCCCCAAGGATCTTCACCCTATGTTATTTCTTTCTTCAGGTATGAGGTCCCAGACCACAGGCCCCGGTAACCCCTGGCCAGGCTGGCGTGAGGGCGGAAGGCCGTCATACAATTACTAGCCCCTCTCCTCTTCACTAGTCCCGGTATTCACCACCCAATGTGCGCGCATGTGCACGCGTGTGTCACTGTTAGCCTATTGCTCTCTCATTGTCTGCTTGTGTTTGCTCTTCCCCTGTACCTCTCACTGCCACCTACTCACAGCCTGATACGTTGCCAGCTCATGTGTGTGCAATTTGTTTGCACATACTCTTCTATTAGTCTGCAGTTGACCTTCCAGCATTTGGAGACTGTCCCAGCCGCCATCTTGCTCTCCCCGCCACCAGCTTTATGAACGCTGTCGCTTTTACTATCCACATTGCTGAGGAGGCCGTGCCTATCAGGGTAGAGAATGAGCGTCTGTGTAACTCCTTCTCTATCCCCAACCTCCCTGACCACAGGTCAATAATCCTCTATTGAGAATATTCCTCAGATATGTCCATTGTGCATGTGCTTCTCAGAGTTCTGAAATACAATATATTGCTGTATTTAAATCCCTGCCATCTATCCATCCATCCTTCCACCCACCCACCCGCCCATCCATCTATTTCAGTGTCACACTACAGTAGTAATCAAAAAGTAATTGTTTTTGAGGAGAGACAGGTAGTAGAAATAGTTTTATTTAGAGGATAATAAAGATCACACATTTTGGTGTATATATTTCCAGATTGGGGACTATTTTTTTTTCTCAACAAAAATTGTTGTTACTTCTGTGTAGAGTACCTTCAAACCTGCTTTTTCCCTGAATAATTTATTCCAGATATCTTCTTCAGGTCCATGACCTTGAGCCGCCATATTCCCAGCAGCACTTGTGAGCTGGAACAGGCAGGCGTGCTCCAAAGATGGCATCTGGCATTCCTTGTCACCTCTGGGCCTCCCAGGCACTCCTCTCTCAGTATTTCTGCCTGGTTTGGGGCAGCAACAGTCTCCAAGTGGTGCAAACAGGGTTCAGACCTATACACTGAGACAACTGTGCAACTAGGCTCAAGGCTTTTGGCCTGGCTGAGGCAGGGCTGGGAGTAGAAAAGCAGATCGGGAATTTCTCCCCACACCATCACACTCTGGCATGGGATTCTGAGGAATCTAACTCAAAGCTAATCTCCCAGGCTGATATAAAGATAGAAAGGTAGAACTTTTTTCACATTTTGTTAGCTTGCATAAGAAATTAAATATATAGACATGCGCTAGGTAAGCCTCCATCTTTTCTACACTGGCAAATAATAAGGGTAAACCTGCACCATCATGTATATATTCTTTGTGCAACTAGTTCTCTGGTAATACTTCCAAATTGAGTAGGAATTCGTGGGTTTCTAAAGTCAACATTCAGATCCACAGCTGAAGAACCACTGTGTTTTGGAACACCTGTATTGGAATCACGCCTTCCAGATTACGTAGAGTTTTCAAATATACCCATGGTCTCCCCCGAAGGACATTTGGTTTTCTTCTCTTTACACAGAAGGTGGCTTTGAGGTTCAGAAAGGTTCGATGGCCTGCGCACATCTCACTTAGCCAGGTCCGCTCACCTGTCCTCCAGCATCCTTCTTCACTCTCCCCTGCTGCCTTATTTGCTTATTTCTTTTTTCAGAGCCATCCTCATGCTGGTCTGTCTGGGGCTGAATATTCTAGGATGGCCTGCTTGGGAATGGCTCGACGCCATTCCTAATAACGTCCTCATGGGCCTTCTTTCCTCCTCAAGTCGTGTGACTTGTGCAAATGGCTCTACTTCTGAACATGAGCTCCTTCAGGACGTTGGGCCAGGGAAGTCAGCCTCCCCCAGATCCATTTCCGTGGGCTTGTGCTCTCTCCCACAGCCTCTTGTGGGGCGGTCAGAAGCCGATAGATGGGTCTTCTCAAAATCAGTGGCAAGATGGGGACACTAAAACACCACGAACTTCCCAGGTCCCAACAGCCATATTAAAATATTAAGAGAACGTAGACTTATTGGATCCCTGGAGTCCTCTTGCTTCGTACCAGGTTGTTGGCAGCAGCATCACTACGAGACCTTTCTCATGGGCCACGGGGGAAGGTGGGTTCTGTCTTCACCTTCTTCTTTCTACCTCACCACCTCCTCGTCACTGAAGGTTTCCTTCCCTTGTATACACCCTGGCCCCTCTTTTTACTCTGTTACTCAAGATTTGCTTTTCTCTCTTCATCTTTTTGTTGGATCAGCCAGTCCTGCGTCTTTGTGCGACTACGCTGTTGGAAGGACCTGCGTAGTCCTTCTACACCACGTGGAACAATAGCGAGGGAGCAATGGTGGCCGCTGGCTTCTGTGCAGGGGCTGGATCTCCAAGCTCTGGGCTTCCGGCTGCCACACGAGACCCGGGAGAGCCCTGCCTGCAGGAGCCACTCTCCACTTAGTTCGCTTTCTCCAAAGGATGCTGGGACCCGGCGGATGATTCTCCTAACTCAGGAATCTATTTTCCTTGCCAAAGTTTTGAGCAGGCTTAGTCCCCTTAACAGCTCCCTCCGAGCCCACAGCAGGGTTCTCACATTTGGTCTCCACGTACAAGGGACGCATACCTGGGCTTCTCTTCGAAATCTGGGGACCCAGCCCTGCCTCCAGACAGGGAGCGTGGGAATGAACGGGCCTGCCAGAAGGCAGTTTGCAAGCCTTTCTCAAGATAATCCGGAGCCCTCTGGAGTGGGGCAGGGGAGTTACCCACCGGCCCCTCTGTCCTGGGGTGCGCAGTCTCCCAGCCCCTCACTGACCCCTCCTACCTGGATTGCCCAGTCTCCCAGCCTCTCACCAACCCCTCCTACTTGGGTTGCCCAGTCTCCCAGCCCCCTGAGGGGGGTTACCCACCGACCCCTCTGTCCTGGGGTGAGCACTCTCCTGGCCCAGGCTGCCCCAGGAGGAGGATGTGCTGGCCCTGTCATCAATCCCCCCGCCCCCCCTTCTCCGTCCCTGTCTCCCCACAGCCGACTCTTCTCAGGCAACTGCCTCTTCAATGCTAGTGACTGTAACTGCCCCCCCCACCCACCCCCCGAAAGGCCTGAAAAGAGAATGTTGGAAACATGCAAAGGCTGAAGTTTGGAAGAGAGGGCTGGGAAGGAGCCAAATTCTGAGTGGACAGTATTTGGCTGACTGACTTGACCTTTGATCCAAGCCCCTGGGAAAGCTAACCCTCCTCTTTCATTTTATTTACGGCTTCATGCATGCTTCCTATTTATGTTAACTTTCTGACAGAAAAGGGCTTTTATCTGGCTAGATCCTGAAACTGGAGGAGTCTGTCCCCTCTGTGTGACCAGCTGCCACCCTTCCGGGCCTGTCTCTCCTCCTACATCTCAACATCTCGACCGGGTTTCCAGGTCTTTCCACTTGGGCTTTTAGATTTTAGAGACGCTGCGACCTTTGATGCGCGAAACCTCCTGCAATGTGATTGTGGGAAATTCAGAATCGAAGCCATTTTCATCATTGTTCATGGGGAGCAGCGCCGAGCTCCACCTCTGTGATGAATGTCTGCGGGCTCAGCACGGGGAGGGAAATAGCGGATGTGGGAGGCAGGCTTGGTGGCTGTCCAGAATACAGCGCCTCCCCGCACTGGGCTAACCGAGCACTAACTCACCACAGTAAGATTTCTGAAGGACAAGTTTCTTATCCTCACTGGCATGAAAGGGAGGGGGAGCCGAAGATGGGGTGGGGGGCAACGTAAAAGTCAGGGTCTCCTGTGACAGATAAGGTGTCCCCCCGCCCCCACCCATATCCAAAGGGAGAGTGTTTCCCTGAAATCTTTCATGAGCAAAGAAGCGATTACATGAATTTATATGGAAACTTTTTTGAGTTTTCCCAGCCCCCAAATATCGCCTCTCTTAGGCTTTTCTGATACTTCAGGACATATCTTGCTATGGGAGGCAGAAAATAAGTGAGGATGAAGTGCAGGGGCCCACAGACATGGTCCAGAGCTCTGGACTCTGGCCTGATGCTGAGACGCTGAGCACAGCTCCCCCGGAAGGAGCTCGGGGTGCGCTGACTATGGAAGAGCTCGCGGCAAAACCCACACTCCATGCTATTGCCACTTTTTGTCTTTGTTCTTAGAAGCAAAAATCCTCTTCGGAGTTCCTTTGGTTCGTGAAAACAGGGATGGATGTAGTAGGTCTTTCGTAAGCAGAAGTGGTGTAATGCAAACTTGGGGAAAGCGGGGGAGCCCCGTAATGGCAAAAAGATGCGAAACTCATAGGGGAAGAGAGGGGCTTCAGTCTGAAAGCGAATGACCTTGGCCTGACCTCTGCTATAGCCACGTGGAAAGAAGGGAGACTGAAGAGCCGCTGGGTCGCCCAGAGAGGCACTGGGACCGTCTGGCACACAGCGCCTTTGCCTCAGTTACCACGGAACACAGATGTGAACTCATGACACCGTCCTCGGACTAAAAGGTCCCAAATACCAAACCAGAGGTTTCCATTTTTAATCTGCAAGGGGATAGCTAAGCTTTCAGGAATAGGCATTTAGGAATGCAAGCCTTCGCCAATGCAGCCCTGGAGATGGAAAGCTCTGGAAGTCTTTGTTGCCATCGGTGGCAGAAGAAGTTCCACAGACAAAGACGCAGCTCTTCTCAGTCAAGCCTGCCTCTTCTCTGGCCAAACACTGGACGGATGGCTTTTTATTATTTGCAGAGAGCATTTGGCTGATTCTGTTATTTGCTTGCCTTACATTCATGGCGCATGGGGCCCGGGCTGTTGGATAATCACCAAGTATTCTTTTCATCTTCCTGCCTGTGAGGGGGGCCCTCCCCATAGCGAAGTCGACACCAGGTAAGAAGGAATCTGCCCGGTCATACCTCACCTGGAATATGAAGTCAGAGACGAGACCCAAGCTCTTGGAGCAAAGAGGACACTCGATTGGTGACCTTGTGTGGTCCCCCTGGTCCCATTTGTGCCCCGGTCCTTCCCTCAGACACTGAGGGAAGCATCGTGTCCAAATCAACCTGTCAAACTTTGCCCATTCTACCACCTGTGTTTCCCAAGAAGGGGATCAGAGATCAAGAGAAAGATGGAAATTTGAAGTCAAGGGCAACAATAGAGAGACAAGAAAAAGTATCTGCAGAGACGACAACAAAGAGATCCAATAAAATGTGGGAAATCTAGTTACTGGGTCAAAGAAAGCTACAGAGAAACAGGAAGATTATGTGACAAAAAAAAATTACAGAAAAATCTTATCACTGTAACCAAGGGGATGACACATGAGAGGGATACTAAAAATCATTGCATAGGTTGACACTCTGTGAACTATCAAAGGTTTAAAACCTCCAAACATGTTTTAAAAACATTTCTTTGTTGTTGGAAATGATCCAGAGCTGTCAAAATATTTCCAAACCCCACTCATGAAGGGCATATCCAAATTTCTAACCCAGATGACTTTTGTGAAACACGACGCGTGAAAACAATCCTCTTAAAAGGAGATCGAATGCCTCTCGTGTTTCACTCATGAAATTTCCGTATATTCTAGCAATCACGTGATCCTGAATCCCTCAGAATGTGCAGGGGTTCAAGACTAAAGCTAATACAGCATTCAGAGTTTTAAAT
>CM052885.1:74837248-74858959 GCA_028534135.1 Potos flavus
GACATTCAAGAGCTGTGAAGAAACCACACAATCCTGGTTATGCAGGATGTCCTTTGGAGAAACAATTATTCTTAAACTGGTCAAATTCTCCTAATTCCAGAACCCCCTCCCTCCCCCCGCCCCCCGCCCCCAGCATCTGTGGAAAACTGTCGGGGTGGTGATGAGCTTGCAGAGATAGAAGCCATCTTGTGTAAATCTCACTAAGATTTCCCACATGGTGGATGCCGGACTCATGGGCCTACCACCTTCCCTGATAGCTTCATCTTCTCCCCCAAATTGCTCAGTTTCCAACTTAGAAGAAAATGGGATGCCAACTTGGAACCCTAGATCTTTAGCCAATATCCTTACAGATGCTGAGCCCTTGAGATGCTGCCTGATTGGAAGCAAATTCCAGGCGCTAATGACGTCATCAAGAATGAGGCAAAGCAACTGTGTCAAGTAGGTTTTTTGGTTAGGAAACCACAGGCATGAGTCATATAAAATCAGGGTTTATAGTTTTCAATACTATTTGCAAATATGTGAACTTGATGTTTATACATCCCAGCAATGAGCAAGGCCATCCTAGAGCAAATGTGCAAGATCTCTAAGTTGACCTTTCCAGTACGTTGCCCTTGGACATGGGCCAGAAGCCTGGGCTATGCTTTTTATGAACAAGGTTTATATTCTGAAGACTAGCACAGCGCCTGGCGCAAAGCTAGCATTCAGTAATGGTTCAAACAACTAAACTGGGGAGATTCCTAGTTGGCCTAACGTGCTCACTGTTCATTCTGCGCATTACTACCATTGTCGTTCTCCTATTTGCATGTGAGAAAAATACAGCCTTCTCAGGCTGGCCTTGAAAGCCCCTCCTTCAGGCCTTGGAAGCTACTATCTCTCTGATATGTGCTTTCATGCATTCCTCAAGTATTTTCTGAGAGTCTTCTGCACACCTGCTGTAGCACCTTCGATGAATAAACACCTGCTCACAAGGAGCCTACTATAGACCATTAAACTTTCGATCAAAATCTGGTGTGAAAAGCTCACGCGTGAAGGGAGGGAAGGACAGAGGGGGCAGGCGGGCCTGGCACCATTTCACCTACTCAAGATCACAGGATCTAACCCTGTTGGCAATGGTTTATTTTTAAAATGCAGTGATAAACATACAGGTATGCACTGTATTTATTATTCTTTACCCCATGTTTGTGTCTTAAGTATCCATCATATATATATATATATATATTTTTTTTTTTAAGGCATTGTTTATTGTTTTGCCTTCTTAGCATTCTCAGCTCTGTGTCTTGTGCTTGCTCCTGCCTCTTTTCTTTGCGGGGAGAGCACTTCTGCTCCCAGCCGTCTCAGCCGCTGCTGGGTGGTACTGTGTACTTTGTGCTTATGCCATGTCTACTTTCGACCCGCAAACACTCTTTCATGAAATGAAGAAAAACAACACCTCAAGTGTCTTCTACTCCCTTCTGACCTTGTCTAGAAAGACTGCTTTATGGCCTAGCTCTTTGTTGCTTAAAAGGACCATGCCCTATGAATCATTGAATAAAGCCAATAAGATCTTTCGAGGAAAAAAAAAAAAGGACCATGCCCTTCAACAGTTTATAGCACAAAAGTGCCGGAGCACTTTTAAGACAACTGATGGTTTCTAACCCCCCTGATGAGGGTGAGGGAGTCGGGCTTGTCCAGACTGAAAATTGCTTTGTGGTGTGTCTGGTTTGGGTTCACTGTTTGGGGGTGTGAGAAGGAGAGTGGTTCATCTACCTTCACCTGGCAGTCTTTCCATGTCTTGACGCCTGTCTGGATCATTTGCGTCTTCGTACCTTCCCTGAGGTGCCGCCAAGCACCCACACAGACGGCCTCGCCAATGATCACGGGAAAATGCTATGCCGGGGAGGTGAGGCTCTGCGGCGTCATCTCCAGCAATTTCTTGTGCTTTTCAGCTTCAGCGTCCTATCAGCCTGATATTTCCCAGGCCGGTCTACAACTCAGATAAAGGTTTTGGGGCTTTCCCAGCTTTGAACAGCTCTAAGCTGAGCAGACACCAAGATGCCATTTAGATTGCTTTTCCTTTAAGATGTATCTTAATCTGCTCAGGCTGCCATAACAAAATACCATCAAGTAGGTGGCTTAAACAACAGAAATTTGTTTTTCACAGATCTGGAGGCTGAGAAGTCCCACATCAAGGTGCCGGCAGACTTTGTTCCTGGTGAAAACTCTTTTCCTGCTTCGCAGATGACTCTTTGCAGTGTCCTCAAATGGCAGAGAGACACGCCAGGCTCTCTGGTGTCTTCTTAGAAGGGCACTAATCCCATCTCAGGGGCCCACCCTCAGGACCGCATCCAACACTAACTGCCTCCCAAAGGCTCCATCTCCAAATATCATCACACTGGGAATTAGGGTTTCAACATGGAAAATTTCCGGAGACCCAGTTCAACCCATAGCAAGGCTCACACTACCTTGGAGCTTTACTATTTTGGCTAGCGGGCAGTCACTTGTAAAGTCAGTCAATCATAGCAGACACATTGCGACAATTTATTTTGCTCTCCATTGCTGTGAGCCCTTGGAGGAAGGAGCTGGGCCTTTCCTTGCTGGTGCAGCTGCTGTGTAAGGGGATTATTGAGGTAGTGCAAGCAGTTCCAGAATTAGTGTTGGCCTTTGCTCCTGCTCCCTGATAGCCCCAGCTATGTAGAAGCCTTTGTGTTGGGACAGTGCCCTCGAAAATCATTTCAGCCACAGAAACTTGTGTTCAAATGAAACATGGTGTATATAAACCAGATGAACTGCTTTATATTAATGCAGGATGCAGATATAGTAGCAACTGTTTTTTTCTAAATAATTGCTCAAGCCTTCACCTCACATATTAATCAAAAAAATTCAGTATATTTCTCACAAAACTTCTTCCAAAAAAATGTATGCACATGTACGCATGCGCATGCGTGCTCGCACGCGCGTGCGGGTGCACACACACACACACACACACACCAATATAGTTTCCAGGAACCCCAGGGTATCCACCCAAGATGGTGGCCTGGTGACTTGCTGGCCCTCAGCCTGGCCATTGCACACAGGTCTTGAAGAGTACAGCAGACACTTACCCACTGCCGCCAGGAGACTTTGCAAGGACAGAGCTCTCCACAGATCAACCAGGATTTCAGGACAAGATGATCCCCTCAATCAAGGATACCCTCCCGGCTGGGCTCCTGCAGTCACTGTTCTGACTGCTCAGTCCCCAAACACAGCTGACCCCCATGCCTAGTGCTGGGACCGGTTACAAGGCCTTAGGACTGACGTCCCTTCCCCACCTGGGACTCCACCTCAAAGGTTCAGGTAGTTTTTCCTTTTAAGGCTACAAAACATGAGAGGTAGCTGCCTTGACCCCCTCTCCCTGAACCACGGGGCTACCCTTCCACCCTCCTGAAGGCGCTCCCCTCATCGTCTCTCTTTTGGGCAAGGTTGCCTTCTGTGACTCCACCATGAGGGAGTAAGGGAAGACTCTCACAGATGATTCTCTGATCAGGCCTCCCACCACACCAGAAAGCCTGGTAAGCACAAAGAATTAAATCCAGGTGTCTAGGAGTAGCTGAGAGGACTCATGGGAGCCCCAAGGGTTCCTGGAGCAGTTTCACATCCACTGGCCTAGCTGATGCTCATACTTACTGAACTGCTCGATAACGAGGTCTTCTCAGTCCCTCAGGTCCTGAGGAATGACAAGTGTCGTGAAGATTGTAGTGTGTACCCAGACCCCACCAGCAAGCTTGGCCACTGACCACTCACATCCCTGGGACTTGCCCTTGGCCTAAAGAAGCTGCCTTACCCAAGGTCATGCTCCTTCCCAGGGAGAGTAGGAATCCTAAGAATGGTCAGTGTGGAGGTACAAGGTCCTGATCCCTTACCTTGAAATAAGCCATCTCTAAAGGGCAGCCCACTCCAGAGCTCCCTGTGGGATGGTGTGGGGCCTCTGCTGTCCAATCCCACCTTCACTTCCCAGAGCACTCCCACAAAACCTCCACAAAAATCTCAGCATCTCAGGGTCTGTTTCCAGGGATCCTAACCTGTGGCAACCACTAATTACATTACACCGTACACCTGAGCCCCAACACAGGCACTGCCACATCTTCCACAACCAAAGACATTGGATTAAAATAATAGAACCAGACTTATCTCTGGCCATCAAGGCCATGATGTAAAGAAAACATACTTGAACTAAATTTGAAGATATTTGAAATTCGAGATAGAGAGAGCTTTCTAGGTTGAGATGGTTAAAGATGGTAGGTTAAACCCACACACTCTATGTCCTCTTCTTTCAAAGATCCCAATAAAATTATAGGAAAGAATAAACAACACATAAATGCAAAATTAATGAAGACAATCACTAATAGACAAGATACTTCAGTAGAATGCTGGGAGAAGCAAAGCCGATAGAGAGGTGTCAGAAGTGCAGGTTGGCCTGGTTTCAAGGGAGACTAGCAGACAAAGGAGTCAGGTGAGCCCGGCCGACCCTGCGGTTCAGGCGTGGACCCAGCAGCTCTAGAGGTGGCATGGGACATGGGGCTGAGCACAGGAGATGGTCTCAGGGTTGTAAGTGGGTCTGTCAACCCCACTATCCCTTTTCTTTACATGTGTCCACTGTTATTTAACCTCTATAACCATCTGCATGTATTCCAGTTTAAGAACAATGGAACAATACTTTAAGCAGAGAAAGATGACCGTTTTGTAGAGGATCACTTTTCACTCCTCCTTGTAGCCCGTTTGGTAAGACAGGATCTCAAACAGACTGTTTGAGAGACGGCTGGCACTGGGTAGGTAGGGGTGAAGTTCTGCTGGACTCTCCCGGGCCTCCTGGGAGTCCCCTCAGCTTTTTGGGAACCCCAGGACTCCAGGGACAGCAGTTTGAAAACCATGGGGTAAACTATGGGAGTAGAGAACTGATCTACTTTCAAGCAGTTGTGTCCCCCTCAGAGGAGGGTGGGTTACCACTTCCTGACCCCCGGAGGGGTCCTGGGCATGAGGTTAGCAGGACTTGAATTTCAGTGCTCCTCTAATCACCAACGGCCTTAGGGACCCAGGTTAAAGGGAAAAGCACATCCTAGAATGATTCGTGGGAGTGGAGACCCTTGAGATTCTTGCAGGGTTTGTCACATTCGGGAGCATTCTTCCAAACCTGCCAAAGGCGGTCTCCTTGGTCCAGGCAGGAGTGCTGGAAATGCTTCAGGACACTTGTCGTGGGATTTTCCATTCTCAGTATCCTGCGGTTCCCGGAGTCCCACTGCAGAGGAGGACCTGGGGACCAGCCACCCGGGAAGGAAGGGGTTGAGAAAGAAGGCTTCCATGGTGATTTAGTGTGAGCCAATTCACAGATGGTCTGGGATGATTTGGAGCACACTCAATCAGGGAAATTGGGGGAGCTGGGAACAGCATGTCTGTATTTCGTCCCAGAGAGAGTGTGGGAAAACAAGCGGAGTCCCCACTGAGTGTGCGATCCGTCTGCCTCCCGGGTAACAGTGGGGAGACAACTTACAGGAACATATGAAAAATTGAGAGTGGAGATGCCCCCGATATTCAGCAAGGAGAGAAATCCATTCCCTTGCTGTAGTTAACGGTGTCCTTGGGTCAATATTATACATGCTTTTTTGTAGCATTGTTCTACAAAACTATATAGGTTTGATAAAAACAACCTTTTATAAACAAGAGGAATCGGTGAGTGAGGGCCCTGATTTTGGGTACAATTTAGTTTCTGCTGATACTTTGTGTGTGCCTGTCTCCTCCACCCCTGCGTGGGGCAGAGTGGAACGTGGATTTCATGGCTCCCAGCAAGGTAGGTCTGGTAGGTGGTGTCTTTATTTTACAGCAGAGAGAAGGCTCCCAGAGAGCGGGGGTCCTTGTTGGTAAACGACAGCAGCAGACACTGAAGCCGAGGTCCCCACTCTTGCTTCGTTCAGCATCCCAGTACCTTGTTCTCCAGGAGAAGTATGCCGCGGCACTTGGCCAATGTCTGTTTTCTAACCAGCCCTTTCAGATCATTGAGACGCGAACCCAAGTCCAAGAATCTACTCCACCTCACAGCAATTAATTCAGGATCTCTGGGGTGGGGTGAGGGAGGTGTGGCTTTGTTAAAAGTTAATTAACGTACAGTTAAGGTTGAGTTGGTCCCGATCCTGCTTTGAAATGAAGGCAGCTACTAGACGTACAATTAAGGGGAATGGTGAGGGTTAAGAGAGCAGGAAGAGGAGAAATGGAGAGAAGCAGAGTGAAACAGGAAGCTGTTTGAAAATATCCCCAGGATTTTGTTTTAATCCGGTATAGTAAAATGACAGACACAGAGACAATGCCTTGAAAGGAGAGTTATCACTCAGAGTTCCCGAGAGGGTGGGGGCATGCCTGTGTCCCCAGCCATGAGGGGAAATACCATGGGGGGTCTGGAGGGAGCGAGGCGAAGGCAGGGGCCAGGGCCTTTGTTGTGGTTTTCCTGGTAAGAAATGGGTGATGCAGTGTTGGTATGCTGAGTAAACTCAGGATGGCATAGTATGAATAATTTCAGTGGGATCTGGCCACAGGGGTGGTCCCCAGTTGTCGGGTCCTGGGTCTGGGGTGCATTAGGGTGGGGGTGAGGGGGTATATAGTCTGGGTGTGTGACAGTTTGCTAAAGGAAGTGAGTGGGGGGGGTCTGGTCTCAAGACTGGTTAGTTTGCATATCAAAGAAATGCTCTGAGACTGGTTATTCCCTATCTCTAGGAAATAGCCAACCCTGGGAGGGATGGTCCTCCCCAGGCCCTCAAGGCCCTGAAACGTCAAAGCATCATAAAATAGAAAAAAAGTAAAAACATAGTCAACACAGAAGTCAAGTCAGACACACCCGGGCTGACTCTCAGGCTTCCTACGTGCCAGCCTGTGTAGACTCGACTCTTCTCAGTGTCTGTTTTTTCCTGTTTAAAATGAAGATAATACATATTGTATCCCATAGGGGTTTCTGGAAATTATGAGATGATGGACTACAGTGTTTGGCTCCACTGACAAGCATTTAGCACACGAGAGCTGTAATAAAAACGAGCAACAAAGCAGTGGGCTAGGACCTGAGTGGAGGTAAGGAGCAATGAGTCAAGTACAACTCGAACTTTCGAACTTCAGAAAATGACAAACCACGCTGAGAGAGATGGGGTGCAGGCAGCATGGCCATTTGGCTGAGAAAGGACAGACCTGTGTATGTGGCATCCACATCCAAGGGCAGTCATCTTGGGCCAGAGCTGAGAGGTTGGGTCTGGAGGGTGGGTGACTTCTGTGGGAGAGAATGAGCAATGAAGGTCACACCTGCACCCGAGGCTGGACCCCCATTAGGGGCCAGGGGAAGGAGATGCTAGGGAAGAGAGATCATGAGTGCCCGAGAGATGGTTGTTCCTAAAGACCAAGAGAAAGGGGCTCCCAAAAGGGGAGAACAAAGCCCTCATCTAGGGAGGCTGTGTCACTTTGTTCTCTGAGCACCTTCGTAATAAAACTAAGATCTTCCTCTCCTTCCTCTTCTCTATCCATCCAGTTGATGTACTCAAGATAGGTCTAGCTTTTGCACCTCTGTATGCATGGGGCCAACATAATGCGTAATTCAAGAAATGACTTTTAACTGAATTACATGGAAACTCTGACATAACTTAGACATCGTTCTATTTGGAAATTGATCTAAACCAAGGGGCAACATTAAAGAAATCTCCGTCCCTCTTCGTTTATGTGTGTGTGTGTGCGTGGGTGCACATGTGTGTGTGCGTGGGTGCCTGGGGGCTTGGGGGTTACGATGTTACTAGAACAGATGCAGGAGGAGCCATGGGACAAAAAGCACCAGGAAGAAGGGACTGAGCCACGACCTTTCCCAGAAACACAGTCTGACAGAACCCACAGGCTCAGCTTCTAGAGCTAGTGGGACACCTCGTTAACCCTGGGACCTGAGCATAGGCTGTACTCCACTTTTTCTTAAAAGGAGAGTCTCGATAGACATGTGATGGTTCCACTGCTTGGGCTTGGTGACTAAGAACCAAAATTGTCCGAAGCCATAGCTATTTGAAAAAAGCGTCTTCTTATTGAATGGAATTTATCGATTTTATTTTGGAGGAGCATCTTAGTGTCCTATGGCTGCTGTCACAAATTACCACAAGCGCAATGTTTCAGACAACACAAATATTATTATCTTACTCTTCTTAGGTGGGAACTCTGATACGGGTCCTACCTGGCTAGGGAGAAAGTTGTTGGCACACCCTTCCAGGGGCTCAAGGGGGGACCCCGTTCCTTGCCTTTTCTGGCTTCTAGAGACCACCTGTGTTCCCTGACTCAGAACCCCAGCTTCGAAGCCGGTTACACGTGGGCAAGTCCCTTTCGTGCCGCCATCTCTCTACATATGTGCTTTCTTGTCACATCTCTCTCCCTGACTCTGACCTCCTGCCTCCTGCTTTCCCTGATCAGGACTTTTGTGAGGACATCAGGCCCATGTGGATCATCTCCCCACCTTGGTCTTTAATTTTCATTACACCTGTGAAGTCACCTGTGCCAAGTAAGGTACAAATCCACAGGTTCTGGGAACTGGGTTATAGATATCTTTGGGGGGCAGGTGAGTGGGCAGGGCATTAGTCTGTCCAGGGCAAAGGAGGAAGAGGCGAGCACACACACAAACACAGGCTAGTGGGGAAGCCTAGAATTTTCTCCGGTTATGCAGAGAGATACAAAGATGGCGTCCTGGAATTCATGACAGTGTGGACTGACTACTTTATTACTGGTGGTCCACTCTGGTGTTGGGTGGGGAGTGATCAGCGGGGGAGAAAAGGACAGGTCAGTCGCTGAGTGTGCTAAAAATGTGATGATTCTGGTCCATGCATTCCTGCAAACAGGGGGCGTGACATTTTTCTGAGTCTGGACAACCTTCCATGCATCTAATTAACCCAGGAGAGTCAGAAAAAATCATTAGTTTAAGAATGCTCCTCATAGAGCACTCTGTCTTTATGTATAGTCTAAAGACTATAGGTCAAAAAAAACCAGTGGAGTCCCCCTGGAAAATTGTGACCCCCAGCTTCACAGCCTCATTTGGGAAAACCAAGGCTGAAAGAGGTGCCGTAAGGTCCTCAGAGCTGGGAAATGACTCTTTGGAGCGTGCTTGAGTTGAAATGGAAGGCCTACAAGGATGTACGACTGGCAGATAGGGGCTTTGGTGTTTAGAGAAAGGTGTGGGAATAACCGCATCAGTTAGAAGCAGCTACTCAGAATAAGAAGAAATGAAATTCCATTTTCAGGTCATTGGATTTTTTTGTTTTGTTTTGGGATGCCATCTATCCCAGGAAGAGGGGGCCAGCAGGCTGCCATCAGGGGGGCGGGCCCTG
Organism: Potos flavus; assembly: GCA_028534135.1. Lineage (NCBI taxonomy): Eukaryota > Metazoa > Chordata > Mammalia > Carnivora > Procyonidae > Potos > Potos flavus. The sequence goes on from CM052885.1 coordinate 74,846,584, forward strand.
GTTCTTCCCGAGGGACAGCTGGATGGTGCCCCGCATGTCCTTGTTCAGCTCCCTTGTGCCTGAAGGATACCCCCTAAGGGACCTAAGGCCACACTCTCTGTGTGGTGCTGAGTGAGCCATCCAGTGGTGTCCTCCAATCCCAGCCCCATCTCCCCAGGCTGATGTCCTCTTCACCCCTCCACTCTGCACCCGTCGTTCGACCCACTTTCTTCTGGGGTAAGCAGTACCCTCTCTGGGCAGCATATTTAATGTTCAAGTTCTCTGTGGAAGAAAAATTCAAACCAACTCTACTCAATTAATCTGAAGGCCTTGGCTCTGCCTGGAGAAAGAGATGGACACTTAGTCACTGGAAATAGGGAAGAAGTGCCAAAATCTGGACAAGGAGGATCGAGGAAACTGAGTTTCTGAAGGTCTCACATCTGCCAGGCGCTGTGCTTTGCACACGCATTTGGTCCTATCAACAACCCTCTGTTCCCACGTACTGTTATGCCCATTTGACAGATGAGAGAATGGAGGCTCACCAGGCCCCGGCACACACTAGTCCTACTTCCTACTTCCATCCCAGCTCCATGGCTGGTGTACGTGGGGAATGAACCTGAGTTCCCAGTCTTCTCAGAGGGCGTTCTGCAATTCAGGAGGCTGAAAGTTTCCTCAGGTCTCACTCTGGGGCTCGGGACAGGATGTGGCTAGACTCATGGGGTTCCTTAGATCTCAGGAAGGCTTGCTTTGGAAAGCTCAAAAATTCGCTCTCGTGGAGAATGCAGAATGAACCCGATTCTCATATACACCACGTGCAGTGTAAGTAAGCCCCTTTTGCTATTTGAATGTTATTCAAATAAAAGATTATAAGCCATCTTGGCAGCTTACATTACCATCTCCAAATGCAAAAACACACACACACACACACACACACACACACACAAAAGATCCAGCGTTTAGAACAAGGAATTTGTTATTTGACCGTAAAGAAGAAAGATATCTTTCTTTTTTAATTCAAAATAATGGAAACTCAGGTATGGAAAATACAGAGAAGGACATTCTAGACTAATCCCTTCTCCTCACCCCACCTCCCACACACACAAAAGCATGAACCTCTTTCAAAACATCTCTGACAAGCGGCCTTCATCTCCTTCTGTGACAAGAATAGACCTCCCTCCTGAGGCAGCCAGGCTCCATTTAGTCTGACGGTAGCATAAGTCCCTGAATCATGTTTTAACAATCTAGTGAGAAACAGAATGGGGAGGTTTGATTCCCTTTTTCCTCCACTCTGCTCCTCCTCAGGAGAGGAAGCCAGTATTAGTCTCCTATGGCTGCTACAACAAATTCACACAAATTTGGTGACTTAAAACAACAGAAATCTACTAACTGACAGTTCTGGACATCTGAAGTCCAAAATGGGTTTCATTGGGCTAAAATTAAGGTGCCAGTCGAGCTAAGTTCCTTCTGGAGGTTCTAGGAGAAAATCTGTTCCTTTGCCTTTGCCAGCTTTTAGAGACTACCTTCTGTTCTTGGCTCATCGTCCTTCCTCCATCTTTAAATCTCTTTGATGTTCCTGCCTCCCCCTCCCCCTTCACTTACAAGGACTCTGCGATGATAGCAGCCCACCCAGACAACCCAGGATGATCTCCCCATCTCACAATCCTTAATCACATCTACAAAGTCCCTTTTGGGCCATAATGTAGCATATTCCCAGTTCTAGGAATTGGGACTCGGACATCTTTGGGGGCCATTGTTTTGCTTACCATAGAAGCTCAGCCCTGATTTGAAAGACAAGTTGAAGGAGCATCAGGAGGAACTGGGATGAGGACATAGAGGACAGGTTTGAAGGCATAGGAGCAGCTGAAGCTCAGTATTCCAGAAAGAGGCAGATGCTGGATGGTCTACCCCTCCAGGTGGAGAGGAACCCTCGACCCAGAGCTTTCCGCCCAAATGTGGCATGGAAGCCATATATACTCCCTTCAAAGAATGCCAGAACTTAGTTGCAGTTTCTCTGCATCCTGGAAACTGGGACTTGGGCAGGGTTTTCGTATGATTTAGAAAAATTAAATAATGTGGTGTTTCTTCGCCAGAGTGTAGAGATCCTTCATCCATAATTGTGCCTCATTCATGGTTCTTCCTATAGTCTTAGAATTGCCTTTGAATGAACAAATAAGAATCAGCCTGCAAGCTTTTTCTCCTGACAGGGGTGGAGAGGTCATTCAAGACCCACCTCCAGCCCTACCTTCTCTAAAAACTCCCCCCAACACCTGTGGCCAAGGGGGACACCTCCTTCTTCCCAGAGCATTTACTGACTCCACATTTTATTTAGCACCACATGTCTATACTCTTGTATTATAGTCATCTTTTATGGGTACACACTTCACGTTCTGACCTCGCTAATCTGACTGTAGATGTCTGGAAGGGCAAATCCATAAGCTGCTCATCCTGGGCCCCCTCAGGGCCTAGTACCATAGCCAGCATGGTAGGTTCTAGAAAGATGTTTATTGATGTTACAATGGAGCTCAAAGGGATTGCATCTGGAAAGTACGATCACCTACACTGTGATAGAACCAAGAAGGCCCTTGGGATTGCTGGATCTGGTCTTCCTGTCTTTTGTCCAGTTTATAGTTTTCCTGTCTAAGTTGCCATGCTATCATTGGTTCTCAGTGTAGTTGCCAGGGTTGTTTTTCTGAAAAGCAAAATTCTCCAGTCCTCAAGCAAAAACTCTTGGCCTGGCTTACACAGGATGACCCTACCTGTCCCTCCAGTCTCCCCTTCAAACTACCTCTTTTCCTCATCACTTCCTGCATTGCTCATAAGCTCTCAGGTGATGTAGTGTCCCTAGCTTAAGACATACTCTGAGAAGCCAAGGCCCACAAAAAACAAAACAAACAAACAAAACCACAAACGGAGTGTGTTTTCCTGTCATTTGTTTATATATAAACCTCTTCCACCAGAATGAGTGATCCCATAGAGGCAGAAGCTTGGGTTTCCCAAAGCACTGAGCCAGTATTTGCGAAGGACAGAAGGGATCTTGGCTTTCCTAATGTTTTGTGCCTAAAACACAGCAGGTACTTGTTAGATGTTTATTAAATGGGTGAATAGACAGACTCGCTAGGATTTTTAGGGACATCTGCCTTCAAAAGAGTTGGGTTAATTTTGTCATCATCTTTCAAAGAAAAATATCTGGGAGTACCTTTTTGTGTTGTAATATAAAGCCAACTTCCCGTTTCAACAACAATAATGACAAGGCCAATCATTTAACTAAAGAAAATTTGAATATGTTGTATTTTGCCATTCATTTAAGTGGGAAGTAATAATAGAGGTCTTAGGGCATCAGGAAAGAGAAGGATAGTAGTCCTTGCTTTCCAGAACCTTCTATTCTCCCCCAGCTGCTGCCCAGTGCTCTTAGTACTATTGATAGAAACCAGAGGTCAGGCTGTCTGAGGTTGTTGAGGTTTAACTGTCAACAGGTGAAGCTGAAGATGGTCAGACTGATGTGCATATTAATGTGTCCTTTTTTTTTTTTTTAAAGATTTATTTTTTTATTTGACACAGAGAGAGAGATCACAAGTAGGCAGAGAGGCAGGCAGGGGGGTGGCGGGGGGGGGGGAAGCAGGCTCCCCGCCAAGCAGAGAGGCCAATGCAGGGCTCGATCCCAGGGCCCTGAGATCATGAGCTGAGCTGAAGGCAGAGGCTTAACCCACTGAGCCACCCAGGCGCCCCTTAATGTGTCCTTTTATCTAAATACCTATCGATGGGCATTTTATAGTTTTAAAAAATGCCAAACATATGCACTAAAAATGTATGGAAATTACTCACGATTCCATTTGAAGACCACATTCCCTGACCCTAAAATATTCAAATAATAGGACTCTGCTTGTTTCAGTTAGCTCTACCCCAATCCATGAACAGGAATTGCTACAACTGCATGGGAGGAGACAAAACGGGACAGGTACCTTCCCACTCATCCCCTTTTAGGATGTGTATTAGTCAAGACCCTTTGGTCCAAATCAATAGAAACTCAACTCTGGCTAACTGAAACAGAAGAGGAATCTAAGGGAAGGATGAGAGAGGCAGCTCATAGTCTGGGAAGAAGCTAAAAGGACACGTGGGGCTCTAGAGGTAGGAACCAAAGGACCAAATTTCGTAGGTGCCACTGTCTGCATGAATCAGCTTCAAGCATTTTCCCTGTACCACTCAACTCAAGATTCACATGCCCAGAGAGGACATTCTTATTGGTCTGGCTTGGGGCGGGGGGCATGTCCATCTTTTGGTCATAAGAGAATGGGATCACTAATTGAAATATCATCAAGAATGCTCACTGTGAAAGAAGGAGAACTCCTCAAGGAAAACTAAGCAATGTTATCAGGAAAAAAGAGGAAAAGAAGCTCAAAGAACAAATGTCTGGAGTGATGGAACAGTCCATTAAAATATAATCAGTCCTTACTATTAATGGAGTATGTATTTGTGAATTCACCCGTTCACTAAAATTTATTTGCAACCACCAAAAATACTCTTGGTGCTTTCATGGTTGTTCTCAGACATGTTGGGGGGGGAGGTTACAATATATTCAAGGATTTGAGTTCACCAATGCGCACCTTTCCAGCTGAGGTGGACCAAGGCATTGATCTGCCTTCTCGTTTCAGCCCTCGTGTTGTAAGAAGTGTCCTCTTCTCGGTGTATTTTGTACTACCGCATTTTTTGCATCTTTGTGCTTTTTTGTGGGTGACTTCATGTTGAAAATGGCCCCATGGGCAGTGCCGAAGTGGTGTCTGCATTCCTAAGCATGGGAAGGCTGAGAGGTGCCTTATGAAGGCACCCTTATGAAGGGGGGCTTTGCTCAGGCTCTTATTCAATTGAATGGAAGGAGACAAAACGGGATGTCGGTGAATCAACAGCGTATATTAAATAAGGCATCTTTAAAAAGAAACACACAGAAAGTAAGCTTATGTATTGATCCGTTGATCAGAAGCCTGCAGAAACCTAATTCTGTATTTCTTCTATGGGCAGTGGTTCAGTATTCCCTAATTCCGTGTTTGAGGTGATAGAAAACTACAGTTAACCCTTGAACAACATGGCTTTGGACCACCTGGGTCCACTTATACCAGATTTTTTACAATACAGTACTGTAAATGTATTTTCTCATCATGATTTTCTTAATGGTTGCTTTTCTCTAACTTACTTTATTGTAAGAATACAGTATACAATATGGCAGACAAAATATGTGTTAACCCACCGTTTATGTTATTGGTAAGGCTTCTGGTCAACAGTAGACTATTAGCAGTTGTCTTTGGGGGGAGTCAAAAGTTATACATGGATTTTTGACTGGATGGGGGGCCGGGGCCCTACCCCCTATGTTGTGCAAGGGTCAACTCTACTGTGAAAAACAAGGTTAGACTGCATGTATATTTAGCTACTTGGTCTTTAGACCTCTAATTGCTACATTACGTTTCTCTTAGATTTATAGTTACTTCATTTGACTCCAAACTAATGATTTTCTTCCAATTCTTGCATATTTATGAGTTGATTGCCATTTAATTATGTGCCATGTCAATATCTTGGGCCTTCTCACCCCAGTGTAGGGAGGAGAAGAAAAGACTGGGGAGACAGGCAAAGTCTCCCTGAAGGAGATATCAAAGCCTTCCTATCAGGTTGAAAAGATGACAATCTTTTTCCCATTTAAGGAAAGCAATCCGCTCAGCTCACGCAAATGCTGCATTTCCCTTGCAAATGAGCTTCATTAACAGCTTGTTTTAGGACTTTTCTCGTAGCTGGAGTGAACTTCTTTCTTATGGCTCTGGGTTCTAGTAGAAAATTGTCTCAGCCCTGAATTATGTTCTCATTTATAATCACATTTAATTACAAAGTTTGCCATGAGGTCGTGTGTGAGTATATTGAAAGGAGCTATGTTATCCGGTGAGATTTCTCTCAGCTAAATGCAGACCCTGGATTTGTAGAAAATATTCTTTTAACATTTATCTTTAACATTGAACTTATTAATGCCGGGCTTACAGTCATTAGGAAACATTACCAAGTGGCTTGGCTCAAACTAATATCAAAACCAGGGTCCAAAATTTCTGAGTCCACGTAATTATCCTCCTAATGGTACCATGTGACTTGATTAATAATACTTCACTCTGGACTTATGCCATTTTTACAGAGTAGCTCATTTGCTTAGGAGAATTTTCCCCGCAATTGTGTAGATAGAAAATTTGTTTTACATTACAATATCTTCAAGGGTCAAGCTATCTCGTTCTTTAGACAGTCAGTATAAAAACAGGTAATGAGAATGTGTTAATAATTTAGAAAATAAACAATAGAAATAATGACTAAACATATAATAGTAAGACCAAACTCACCAGTAAAGAAACAACGTGCAAATTTAAGCTAGTCACAGTTGTTCACAAATTGATACATACTGGTTATTAAATAATATTAAACCAGTGTTTGTGGAAGTACCAGCCAATACGCACGCTCAGAATTTGCTCGGCATCGAGGTGGTGAGGAAATGGGTATGTCCTCATGAAGGGGAGTTTGGCAGCTAGTGTAAGCACTTTGAGTAATGTATGCCTTTGTAAATTTATCCTAAGGAATAGTCATCAGCCGCTCCATTAAAGGATATTCAATGTACAATGATATTCAGCGAAGCATTGATTATATAGTGAAAAATTGACAACACGCTGTATACCAAATAATAAGGGAAAAGGGGATAAGTTTTGATCTCTCTTTAGGATAGAGTATTATGCATCTATTAAAATGGTGTTTTGGCATAATGGGCAAGATGAATTAAAACCACAGTGATGTAATATTTTATACCCATCAGACTGGTAAAAAGTCTGACAATAAGGCCATGAAGCTATATGAAATCTAAGCGCGATGGGCAACATCTAGTTCCCCACAATTCCACTCCCGGTATATTCCCTAGAGAAACTCTCCATGGCCGGGAATGGTAATAGCAACAATGTTTAGAACGGCGCAAACGCTGGAAACAACAAACAGGTGCAGAGCAGGCGATGGCTACATTGTGGTTCACTACGTAGGGGGTGGGGGTGGGGGGCTTGGGGAATAGCCCAGAGGGTCAAGTCCCGGTGGGGGAATCTCCCAACAAAATACTATCTTGGCAAAATAATGGGAATACGAAAAACAAAGAAAAATAAGGCATCATTTTTTTTCAGCTTAAAAATACAAAAACAACACTATATCTTGCTAAAGAACGGGAATATGTGAGGGGAAGGTATCTAGAAATGTACAGGACAGTGATTATCAAAATCTGCAAGGGGATTGCCTCTCAGCTGGGGAAAATAAGTTAGAATTGGCAGAGGCACACAGGGGTATTCGGCTGTATTCCAAGATCTTCTTTCTTTGGCTGAGAGATGGCTACAAACATGCTTTTCCTGTCTTTTGGTGAGTGGTAAGAAATGTACAATTCTTTTATTTCGAGTTTTTATTTTAGTTCCAGTATGTTAATATACAGCGTTATGTTAGTTTCAGGTACACAATATAGAGAGTCAACACTTCCATCCATCACAATGTGCTCATCACGACAAGTGCCCTCCCTAATAATGCACATTTTTTAAAGGAGTAGGCGATAGTATGAGAAGATAAAGTTTCATATAAACTGGAAAAACCAAATATGAAATTACATTCAATAGAAGTTTCTATGTGTGTGCATATATATATGTATATATACATATGTATGTGTATATATGTACGTATGTATATGTGTATATATATGTAGTACACACATACACACAGACATCTCGACACACACATACACACTCAGACACACACACAATGTCCATAGTCATTACCTCTAAGTATGGAAACTGTGAGTGATGTTCATTTACTTCTCACACTTCGGTCTCGCAAAATTAAATATGCTATTTCTATCACTGGAAAAAAATCATTTTTATTGAAATGTTTTTAATGTCACAATTGCATCCTACTGGACTTTTGATTAGTGTGTGTTTTAATCACAGTTTCAGATTAAGTTGCAAGCTCCTTGGGAGCCCTCAGTAAATGCCTTTTCCAGTAGAGCCAGGAGGCTGCAGATGCAATTTCGGAAGGCTCTCAATTACGAAGTAACATTCCCCTTGGAGACAAAAATAATCATAGCGGTCGGAATTGGTGATAAACCTCTATTAGTAGTGATCAGTCCTGGAAAGGCCATCCATTGAGAGAGGGAACAAGTGTGTCTGCGGGAGAGAAAGAATGCTGATTTCATTTATTTTAAATTCCTGCCCATGTCCCTGGGAAAGAAGGGGAGACAGTTTCAGAAGAATGTGCCTGGAGTGGTTGAGTTGGTCCTCGACCAACTGAAGAAAACAATCACCTCGCTTTTCGACCCGGTTTCTGTTTTTCTTCAGCATTTCTTCTTTAAAAAGCTTTCAGACATGAGGGAATTTTAGAATGGAGAGGAATTGCTCAAGGTCACAGGCTATGCAGGGTAAGAAGAGACTAGAATCCCAGGTCCTAAGCATCAATTTGGGTCAGACTTGGGGGAATGACACATAGAGGCCAGGGCTCGGAAAGATTAAGTGGTATCTCTCCCATCTGCTTGTTCGGCACTAGAATCTTCCTTCAGAATTCTGTTTCAGAATATGTAGGCCAAGCAAACAAGCAGAATAGTAGCGTTCAGTTAGCTCTGCTTATAAACTGCAAAATACTTCCAGCAAGCTAAACATGTACCATAAATAATTGAGTGAGTGTCACTTGGTTTTCAGATCCACTCTCGTGACATCTGAGAGTTCCATTCTTGGAAAACTAACAACATTTTCCTTTTATCAGTCGGGGTTCTTCCCCCTTCTCTATGACCTGAGGACCGCTCACAGCCAGGCTTACCCAGTAGTGGCTGCTAGGAAGCTGGCAAACCGTCCCTTAGATTCGCCTGATGTCAAGGCGGCTTGGCCAAGTCCAAGAGCCTGCATCTGAACATCAAAAGCGGGTAAAGGATAGCCTCCTTGTCACATAAGAGCTCCAGCTGAAGTGCGAGGCAAGGGAAAAACAATTCCACTAACGCTAGCGATGCTCTGAAGGTAAAATGTGACGCTATGTTTATTTTTCAGCGTTTATCGATGTATAACAAACACAGACGATCACATGAACCACTGATACACCGCTCGATATATTTTCACAAGATGGCACTAGAGTTTAGATGAGAATATACGTAGGTGAGGCAGGAGCTCATCTTTCTTTTTTTCTTCGTGTACAAATTCAGACTCTATAAAATCATGCCCAGGGAGCAGCAGCCAGAGCAGAAAACAAAGCAAAACAGAGTACTGTGTTTGCAGCCCGGGAGGCTCAGCCTGTATGAAAATAGCTCCCTGAAATTGTTCTCTGTAGAGTCTTAGCACTGAGTGCCAAACCAGCTACGGTGGCCCTTGCCCCCCGGCAGATCCCACAGTTCCGTGGGGGTTCCCAGTGGCCAGCCATGGCCATCCTCCATGTCTCAGCCGTCCCCTTCCATTGCAGCTTTGGCTCGGAGACAACGGTTGGAGAGGACAAAAGGGTGAGTAGGGTGACCTGAGTTGTGTGTGGCAGTCACCAGGGACAGCAGCACGAGGCAGTGGAGTCACTGGGGCGCCAGAGAATCCCCTGCCCATCCTATTCTTATTGGACATCTCGGCGAGGCATTTCTGGCTGCCATTTTCCTCCCTGCGGCCCCCACGTGTTTCCTCCTCCTTTCCCGACGGTCAGGGTGGGTAGAGCCACATGACGGTGTGGAGTTCATGATGACAATCCTGGGGAACGAGATGTTGAAGATGGCAAATATATTATTTTTATTCCCTAACTTGGGCTATGGGGACGAAGAAGTGGTAGAAGGTAGGGGAGATGGGGAGAAAGCAGAGTCATCATGAATGAATGAAAGAAGCATCATGGTAAGCCAGCTCTCAGAATGTCATGGAGGCCACCGAAGCATGATTTCACCTTACCCTGAAATGTTGTCTGTCAGAGATACTGGGAGTGCTCTGCCTTTATCCCCTCAATCCTAGCTCCCCAAAGGCCTCCCCCAGCGCTTGCCAGAAGAGCTGCCCTGAGGTGCCCACTCTTCATCAAAAGACTGACAGTATGAGGGTCTATAAACTCTGGAGCTTTCTTAGCCTCTGATCACGGTAACTCTGCCACATGACCCTCCCTGTCCAGAGCTCCCTGTGGTAATTGAGGTGACATTTGCCTCCATGGGTCTCTAGTGGACACTGTAACTTTGTTTAGCCTTCTTCCCTCCCTTCTTCTACTTCCCAACTATGGGGCTTTCCTGGCAATACAAAGAAATCCCTTTGATGTTGTCTTTCTCACGGTCTGCTTCCGAGGAACCTAAACTAAGACGGTACCATTTCAGCTCCATATGAATATTTTTTAAGGCCTCACCTTGACTCATGAAACTCAGAAAAGAAACAAAATCCTATTTATTGCAGGGTGGGACATGATCTCGAGCCACAGTTTAATCTAAGGAACACTGTTAGTGTTACTTTCTTGATGATTTTCATGAAAATGCTACTTTGAGACAAAATTATGAAACATGGGCTTGGAAGAAAAGGAGAAAATGTATCACCCATATAATCATTGGAACCAAATTGTCTTTGGGGGAATAACTCAAGGTCTCTCAAAACTGGAGAAAGAATTTGCGTTCTCTGTTATCTATGAGCTCCCTGAGAATGGATCCCCTACTAATGAACAAGATGAGGGAGGAGGTGTGGGCCAGGAGAAGGTTCATCTCTGGGCTGCCGGGTGCTGGGTCTGCCCTCTGAGTGGCTTTTCACCAAGTCCTGCCTCTCTAGCCCCTGGGATAGTCTAGTGGACTCACCCTCCTGCCCACCACTGTTTCTTGCCCACAGTTTAGGGATATACCCCCTCTATTGGCTAGAAAAATGAAGACGTAGCAGAGTGGGTATGGCCCTTTGCTCCACACTTGTGGCTTAATAACCAACAGAAGTTTATTTCCTCGTCATGGAAAGTATAGTCAGTAGTGTTGCGGGAGCTCGGGTCCACACAATCATTCAGGGATTCAGGCTAACGGAGACCCTGCCACCTTCAGCACAAAGCTGTTGAGTAGACTGGGTCTTGACAGTGGCAAATGGTAGAAAGAGCCAGAAAAAGGTATACCAGATGGCTTAGAAATGGCACACCTCACTTCTGCTCATCCCATTGGCAAGAATTCTGATGCCTGATGCCTTCACCTATAATGGAGATCATTTTTGATCATTTCGATCCTAGACAGAAGGGACAAGTGTAGGGGAACAAGGTTTCAGAGACCAATAAAGCATGCTTTGGTAAGCAAATGATAACCGCTATCATGATTTTATGCTTGGAAACTTCCTGTTGAGTATTTATATCGAGGCTCTGTGATGTGTACTTCTAGCAAATCCCCGTAACTGTTTTGCATCAGAGTGCCTGTGACATATTTCCCGATATCTGCTAAAAATTGATTTCTCATGGAGCAAACCATTTTGCGAGGTAACATGTCTTGAAACAGTGAATCCCCAGCATCCACACTTACTGCTTGGAGATGAGTGTTCCACCTGCTTGGCCAAGTGGGCGGGTGGTGTTTGCTATGAAACATGTTATGCTTGGAAAGTATCTGTTTTGCCTTTTTTTTTGTAGACATGTCCCTGGTTTACAATGTAAAAACGATTTCTTTCAGTACCTCCAAGTCAATTTTTTTTCCATCATTCTCTAAACCCAACTTATTTTCCTGCTATTTTTTTCTTCTCTCCATCCTGCTCATGATCTGATAGCTGGATCACAAGTTATCTTCATTCAAAAGTACATGAGCTTACTAAGCTGACAACCCCAAATATGGACAATCACTTGCCTCTTTCAACCACCAAAATGCCACAATGACAGGGCCATTGCTTTATGGCCCCTTTCCGGAGGAAATGTCCTTAGTGTCATTCCATAGACACTGACAGAGATGTCAGTGTGCATCTTCTAGAAGCATATTTTTTCCCCTTGTTATAGCCTGAACATCAGTCTTTGGGTAGTAATTGTTGTGATTTTTTATGATTAACATATTTGGCAGCTCATCCATTTATTCATTTGCTTACTTATTCATGCAACAGAACTTTATGAGTTTGCTGCATGTCATTATTAGACTTTACTAATGGCTGTCAAAAATGGCAAGACGTCTTGCTGGAGAATAGCATCAAAGAGCTGATAGGAAAATAAAAGGGAGCGTGAATGACTCACCTTCTCAAAGCTTAGAGATGAACCAAGAGCTAAAGGGAGGAATGAAGAAATGAAGAGAAACCTAGGGTCAAAGTCTTCTTCAAATGGGAAATCCATCTTGGCCCGTCCCCACTTCCCAGGCTGGCTGGATGCGTCAGCCCTCACTCCCCACTCCCCTGTCAGACACACTGGCTGGGGCCAGTTCAGTGCACTGTTTCAGGCTTGAAGA
>CM052885.1:74859459-74879589 GCA_028534135.1 Potos flavus
AATGGTATGTGGAATTGCCTACTTTATCATTTGAAAAGAAAAAAGAAACTCACAAAATTATATATACAAAATGATATCTTTTTTATTTCACAAGGACCCTACATATTCATATTTATGAATTGAAAAAAAGAAGTAATAAGGAAATATACCAGAGTGTTGACTAGGATGTTGAGATGATTTTTCTTCTTTTATATTTTTATTTACTTTTCTAATTTTCTGCAGTGAAGATTATATATCTATAAAATACATAAGAAAAACATGTTATTTTCAAAAAGGTGCTAACAAGAAACAAAATGTCACATACACACACATACACACACACACACACACATGCACACACATTTCAGGAACAGCTGGGTGAGGTTTCCTAATCCAAGATCGAGCCCTGGCAGTTTAAAATGACAAGTGTCAGAGATAAGGAAGAACCCTCAGTGGTTCCAATCTGGTAACCACATGATTTCACAAACATTTCCAAAGATATATTTCCTGATTAATTTTACTTTCTGTAAAGAAAAATGTATATCACTGAGATTCGAGAACAACACAGTTAAACCCAATTATTGGATGGTTGAATGATTTGATGGCATCTCATATTTCATTGGCATTGAGGTCTATTTCACCAAATTGTCCAGGTCGGACCCTCTCAGCCTCTAGACTTTTCCTTGTAATGATATTGCCATATCTGTGGTCATAATGGCATCAACTAGCAAACAAGAAGATTTTGGCATACTTCTCAAAATTAAATCCAGCCTAGGGTTAATAGCAAACGGCTAGGATGATTTGTTTCTCCATAAATCCCGACAAACCCCCAGACAAGAAATCTACAAAAAAGTACAGATGGATTTGAAAAATGTCTACAAATTCAGTAACTGTGAAACTTCATCTGTGAATCTCGTAATTAATTTTATTTCCAAGTAAGCAACCTAGAAAGCAGCTGTGAGCTCTTCCAGTCACCATCACTCAATTACTCAGAGTTCCTTTGTTCAAATTATTCTAGTTTTCCAAACTCCACAGTCTGATACACTTGGAATAATCTACATGCTACAGAATGACAAATGGGTGAATAGAATACAGATTCATCTTTAATTCAGAATTCCAAAGCTCAGAGCTCTCACTTACCCACAAAGAAAATATATTGTTTTTAGAAGAAAGGAGCAACTAAAAATTATCCTTTTTCTATTAAGTTAAAATGTTATTCAAGCCATATAATAAAAGTATAAAAACATTCTTAACAAAATTTCCTATTACAAAATAACCACCCTTTTAAATAAAATCATCAGTACAGGCTAGTAAATTTGATTTAATCAATTAAATTCGCTGAAATAACGCCTGTTAACACAACTGGGGAGGGAACTTGGCTTTTTTCTGGAAAGGGCACGGGGGTTTTAGATAGCCGTATGTTTATTTGGCGCTAAAAATGGCTTATGGCTGCCAAAAAAAGCTAGTGGAGTTTTAAGCTATATTAATAAAAGTACAGTGTCCGTTACAAGGGGGATAATAGACCCATTGTTCGGCACACTTGCAGAGGACAGCCCATCTGGGGTACTGTAGCCAGCTCTGCCAGGGAGGCCTGCCCGACACGGGACCCGTGCGCTGGGCAGCCTGGGAAGCGTGTCAGAGGAAGAGCAGATGGGCGGGCTGGAACAGGCTGATGGGGAGGTGGGGTGGCTTGGGAAATGGGTATCCCAGCATCTGAAAAGTTGTCACAGAAAAGGCGGATTCATGAATTCGTGACTTCAAAAGGCAGAACTAAGAACCAAAGAATGGAATTGACAAGGAGGAAGGTTTGAGCGCCTGCCTTAGAGAGAAGGGCAGTGCTGTGCACGCCGCAGGAGAAAGGGTGGGCAGTGAGCAGGGGTTCATCCTATGAATTTGCAAGTGTTGACTGGCAGAATTTTCGAGTTGGAGGGGACCTTCACAGGTTGTCTGAAACAATCTGCTCCCTTCACTTACAGGAACTGGGAGGCCCCAGGGACTGATGACGAAATCACACAGGTCATCACAGAGGTGGAGTGGGGAGGGGGGTCCCTTTCCTGACAAGGCGGTGGCCTTACCTTACGCCCGAGTGCTTTATTTTCACTGGACATGGATACTGTCTGTAGCTCACTTCACATACTGATTGAGACTTGAGTTGAACCCATGACCAGCAAATTCTATTAGGTTTCTAGTGTTTGCAATGCATAATGGCTCGGCCATAAAATGTGAGTGGAGGGAAATGGTACTAACCCCAAAAGAGTTTGTCTTCTGGTTACAAAAAAAGGAGGGGGGGGGGGAGAAATTATATACAAGAGGAAATAATCCCATTGCAAGGCAATTTTTGAGTCAAAAAGTTGATTTGGACGCCCAGGGCTCCAGGAATTCTAGGGAAGGGAGGCTAGGCTGGAGCAGAGAAGTGGAGGACTGGAAGGCCAAGTAAGATGCAGAGTAGGTGGGAGGAAGAGCGGTTTGCAGAAAAGAAGTGGAGGGAGGCAGCCCACCGTCAGCCCAATTGCATGCCTTCTTCGCCACTCTTGCGCAGTCCCGGGCGGTAGTTCGCGGTGCTCACCAGCAAGGAGTTAATTTCATCGCGGTATGGAAAGCTGCGCAGGCGCACCTCACCTCACGTGTCCCACCTCTGCCCCCACGTTCAGGGATTGTGCTGATGACACCCTTGGCAAGGCTGCACATCTTTCACCAGGAGCAATTAGACAGCATGTCCTCCCCCTTCCTCCTTCTCCCTACCCTCCCCCCACCACCTAAGTGCAGCCATGTCCCCGCAGCCTAGGGCAGCCCATCGGGGAAAAGGGCTGATGTGCGAGGAACACAGTCACCTCGCCACTCTTCAGTGCCGGCAGGAGAGAGCGCTTTATGGCCATCCCAACGGGGATTTCTGCAGGAGATTTTGTGGGGCTTCAGAAACTTGAATTTACAGCTTTGGCTCTTCCGGGTCAAAATGTAGAGCCAATAAGGACACGAGTTTGCTAAACCTCAGCAAGCAGGTGCAGACAGGGAAGGCAACTATTATGTCTTCCTTAGCTAGAAGCTCTTTTTCTTACTGTCAAGGCAGAGAATAAATGACCCCAACTTGAAGTCAAGGCAAAGAGAATGACCAGGAATTGCCAGATTCCTTCCTTGCTGGTTTTTCTCTTGCCCTGGGTATTTGTAGAACAGGAGCTAGAGAGTTTGAGACCAGGCCACCTGCCTCTCTTCGGTGTCACGTTCTCTTTTTTTCCAAACTCAGGGGACAGGGATCACCCACAACCGGTCGTCATGAAGTCACAGCAGGACGGACAGATCCTATAAACAGTTCACTTGATTTTCAGAAAAGATGACCCAGGTGTCCATAACACAACTGCGAGCTAGAAGGAAATTCTCGCAAATGAGCAACGGGCAGCTCCAGGTGTCCAATGAGGCCACCGGGCCAAACAAGCTCGGGTTTCTTTCTCTGCAAAGTTGGTGTTTCTGGTTCTGGGAACAAACATTTGAAAGACGAGGGTCTTGTTTATACCCCCATCTGTTGCTGTTGATTCTTCGAGGGAAACCAAAGGGGCGCCTGTAGAAGCCACCCCTTTTCGGACCAGCGAGCTTCTCGAGAAGGGCACTTTTCTGTTTCAGTGCACTTGTTTGTATGTATCCCCAAATGACACAGTGGTGATTTATTCGGTGACAATCAAAATTGCAGTTTCTCAAGGGTCCCGACTCCAGGAAGAGAGAGCTCTATTGTAGTTCCCTATCCACATGCCTGGCTGCTTTGAGTGAAAATTAATGACTTTGGAGACTGACATTTCTGCGAGTCCCTGAGAAAAGGGGCATTTCCTGTTTTTGCTCATCAGAGAGCTGTGGTGTGAGATGGCTCTTTTGCAAATGAAACCGTTCTGCCTCAGCGATGCTACCTTAGCAAGCCTGGGACAGGACGGGGAACCCAAGAGGCAAAGGAGAGGGGTTTGCTTGCCTAGGTATTTGCTGGGTTACGTTCTTCGACACGGCGAGCTCTCTTGGCTGCGGTGACCCGGTGTATTGAAAGATCCCACTTGTTCACGCTCACAAGCTCCTGCAAACCCCGGGTCCCTTATTGTTGGGAATGAGTTACAGCATGAGGAATTGGAGGGAAGGGGAGGGAGCGAGGCAGTGGGGTGAGGCAGCTGTGCCTAATGAAAAATTCACCAGACTTGGCGTCAGGAAACCTGAGTGCAAAACAGTGCCTGGCACACAGCAGATGTTTAATTCAAACAAAATCACGTCAACAAAGAAGGCAGAGAAATTCACTTTTTTTTTTAGGGAAAAACAAACAAAATACCTAACCAGATGACTTGAAGATTCCGCTTCCTTCCTAAGAAGGGTTTCCTTTTTGTGCGGCTTTTCCCGATTTGGGACACACAGCACTCCTCTGCTGCGGTCCCCTCTCCTCCCGGGCTCCTGTGGTTTCTGTCTGGCCTCACTTTGGTTTCATTAGAAATAAACCTGCATCCAAACAGAGCCTGCCACTTTCCAGCTGTGAGACTCAGGACTTTCTGGCCTCGGTTCCCTCCTTGCTAAAAATGAGGATTAAAAACCTCCCCCAAACCGGAGAGGCCCACGAAGGGCCCCCGAGACGCTGTGGGGGGGGCAGTGCTTTCCACACCCCGACACGCTGTGCACATCTAAGGAGCCCTTCTGCGAAATGACAAAATGGGGACCAGAAGGAGGAGAGGCAGGCCCCCGTTGCAAGCATGCAGAGGTCTCCTCTGAGCCGAAGAAAAGTCATATGGTTGCACTTGCCCGTGAGCCTCTTAAGAGGACAGGCGAGCTAGGGAGACGGGTCCTTCTCAGCCTCCCTGCACCTTCATACTGAGATCGTCTATTTGCAATGCCCAAGCATCCAAACCAACCTTGCTTGCAAGGGCTTGGGGACACCTGTGTGCTGCCCGGGTGGCCACTGACAAAAGATGTCACACCAAGATAGCCTCAACACCCCTCATTCCCATCCACGTCAACCCCGAGGGAACTGGAGTGAGGGGCCCCTGGCTCCCTGCCCTCCCTGCTGGGGAATCGCTGAGAACATTTAGTCCTGCTTTATTTCCATCATCTGCTTTAGTAGAAGCTGTGGAATTGCTTCCACATCTGAATAGGGTCTATTTGGGAAGCAGAAAGCCTGCCCTGACGGTTGGCACCTTCAGTCACCTGCTCCAAAGAGCACACTTGTCACCCCCATGGCTGTCCCATCTTCAGGGACCCATATCTTAGCCTGAGACAGTGGGTGGTGGGGAATATTTGCTCAAAAAGTGAAACTCTGTTGTCACAATCTGTAAAAGCTGCTGGAGGAATGTCCCTGGGCGAAGGTGTCTTTTAATTAGAAAGCCTTCAGTTTTTCCTTGTCCTTAAAATCAGCATTGCAGTCTCGACCATGTCCCTCGCAAGGTGCCGTCTTGTCTGATGGGAGTCTGGGGGGCGGGGGGGGGAGGGATGTTCTGGAACCTTCCAGGCATTCTTCAAGTTTACTGGTCAAACTCCCTCTCTACATCTCCTAGTCTAGATGGAGGACTCATTCCTCTTCGGACTTTCATTTTCTAGCACATTCCTGGTACACAGGAATAAAGAATGAATGAATAAATAATGGGGGACATGAATAAATCGGACTGTTGATCTAAAATACAGAGTCCAAACAGTAGCAAGCCAATGTCCTTGCCAATCAAAAGAGACAGAACACAGTGCAGTAGTCAATATGGCGTATTTATTGGGCATCTACTCCATGCAGAACATATTGCAAAATGGGTGGTAGGGGGCCTTCACCAGGTTTCCCTTGCTTTGTTCAGACATAAGTTTTCCAAAAATCAATTTTCAAAGGCATTTCTCTCACACCGGTGTCTCACCATAGCCCCGGAGAAGGTATTTGTGTAACGTGGGTGAGGGATAAGAGGAGGCGGTGAGGAGAGAAACATCGGAACGGCACTCATAAGATGCAGATGGATTAAATGAGGTGGGCTCTCGCCAAGCTCTTAGCTCCCCTGATTTGTTATGTGCAATGAACATTGCCTGCTCTTTTCCTCTCGTTGCGAGGGTGTCCGATCTGTTCCCCATGGAGGGCTATCCACATACGCTGTGATTCCAGCAACACGTATGTAAACAGATCAATGGCATGACAAATGCCACAATAAATTGTTTTTTTCCGCTGGCCTATTAAGAGCCACAGTGAATGCTAACTTTCTCTCCGCACCTGTGAGATCATTGATCTCTAGTGCCCAGATGATGGATAAAAACCACGCGGAGGATGGGCGGAAAGGAACTACGGCTTTGGCAGGGCCCCCTTCTCAGTCTGCTGAGAAGACCTGTGTTAGAGTAGAGAACATTATTGATCTATTTGGACAGAGTGTGGCTTTCATTTATTTTAGGCCCTTAGCTATTTATCTTCAGATCTGGCTCAGGGCCCATCAGAGAGGAACGGGTACCTAATGATTAGAAAAATTACTTGGAGTGAGGGCTTCCCGGGTCTGCCCCTCAGGGGGCCTCCCCATCCTCTATTTTTGCATGTTGGAAAGTTTCTCAGACCTCCAGATTTCTAGTTGTAAAATGGGGAGTGTCAAGCGCTTTGCACACAGTACAGAATTGTGAACCTGCTGAATTGCAGCGATCCTGGGAGCAACCAGCATCCCAGAGGGGCGGCTGGGTTATCTAGTACATCCCAGGGTCTGGTAGAGTGATTCTTGGGCTTTGACGTGAAACTGTCTGAATCGCATGGAGCCTTGTAAAAACAGGGTGCCAACCCCTCACCCTAAGGCTTCTGAATCATCAGGTCGGGGGCGGGACTGAGAATCTGCATTTCTAACAGATTTCCAGCTGGTCCGAGGACCTCGCTTTTAGGTCGAGTGGGTTTAGTAACATGAGTTGTGCAATCAAAGGGTGAAATCCAGTTCTTCTACTTCCTGTTGGTGTAATCTCGGTCAACTACCTTATCCTCTCCAAGGCTCAGTTTCCCCATCTGTAAAACAGGAAGAATAAGCCGGTGGCCTGGTAGAATGGTTTTGAGAATAAACAAAGAATTGCGATCAGAGCCCAGAGCCTGGTGCATATTCAGAGCTCAGTATCCTGTGTCGCCCTTATCTACCATCCCAACTAAAGCTTAGAAGCCTGGGGAATTTTAACAACTTCCATGCCCACAGTTCGAGTATCGCTCAAAAGAATTCTGTGCTTGAAGAGTGAGTGCGAAGGATCCAAAGTTGGAATCTCCGTGATGTCCGAGGTTTAGGATAAGTGGAAGGTCATTTGCCAGGCAGGATGACAAAACAAGGAAGGCTTTTTTCCCCCCAGAGCCCAGCAAGGTGAATGTCGGAGTCCTGGGGATCGAGCCCTGTGTTGGCAAAGGACCATGGCCCCCAAGGTCAGGAGGCCTGCGCTCTGGTCCCAGCCTCATGTTGGCTGGCTGTATGCCCTTGTCTCCCTTTAAAGTCTCGGGGACATGAAGTCTCATTCGCAAGATGAGGAGGTCAAATCAGATGACCTCTTGGGCCACCAAACTTCTAACACTCAAACACGGAGAGTCCCAACTTTAGCAGCGAGGGCAATGCCTGCCGGGACAGGAACAATTCTTAAGTGATGGAGGGAGAGGGCGTAGGGGGCAGGGCCAGGGCCTGGGGAGGGAAGGGAGGGACAGGGACATGGAGGGGACATGCAAAGGGGAAACTTCCTTCCAAATTTGGCTGGGCTCAGCTCACCAGAAAGCAAATTCCAGGGAGGGAGAAGGGAGCACATGTCTCCAGCCTGATTGGACTGAATTCTGCAAGTAGCTTCCAACTTTGGTGGGAGCTCAAGCCTGCTGGTGTAGCTCAGGAAGAATAGGATCCTGGGAAGCTACTAGAAAATGTCAAACGCAATGTCACAGAGAGGATTGTCTTTGTTCTGAAAGAAAAAAAGCAAAGGACAAGGTTCCAGTAGTCCTCAGTGGTATGCGTGGTCCCTAAAGACCCAGTTAAATACGTCGCTGAGCGTTAGACATCGCTGGGTTTTAAAGAACTACCAAAACACTGAGCTTTTTGAGAACTGTTCCTCTAAAGGTTTCAGTTTCGCTTTTGTTTTTGATGGAAAAGGGCAGACAACAATGACATCCTAATAAATGCATGAGCCACAGCGTTCCAACGGATTGAGATCCAAAGGGCTCTAAAGGTGCTATGAGCAACCCTTTGCCCTTCAACCTTATAAAGAAAGTCACGGGTAGGAGGGGTCTTTGAGGATGAAGGAGGACTATGGCAAGATTTCCTTCTAGTGCAAATGGAAACCAGCCTCCCATTGGACCAAGGGCTTCATTCTGGGAGCTTCCACTGGGGAAGGGCTCGTGGTGGACTGAAGGACCCTCCTGCCCAGAAGGGAAGAGGAAGGATGGGGAAGAGCAGGGCACCTGATAACCCTTCCAGCAAGGCCACTGCTGGGACATAGGGGTGGGAGGGGGGACACCAGAGCTGCAGGTGAAAGGAATGTCAGAACGGGGAGGGGGATCTTTCTAGCCTTTGCTGCCGCAGCCCCCTCAGGACCAACCCTCATTCGAGAATAAGAGCTCATCTTTTATATGGTATCATATATGTATTAGTAGCTCAGCAAAAGAGCCGCATCTTTATTATCCAGACTCCAAGGCAAGGAAATGGTGATACAGAGAGGCGAGGTGACCGATCTCAGTCCGCAGTGGCTCCCGAGTCTCTGCCTTTATGACCACGCTAGACCCTGTCCTTCACCATGGGCTGCCTGCAGCCTACTGCCGGGGGGCTCAGCGGTAGCCTATAGAGAAGAGAGAAATCCTTATGGCTATGACCTCCTTCCCTCTTGACCCTTAGTGATAAGGAAGCGCCTTACAAGGCACTCGTGATGAACTTGACAGTGCGTATAGTTGGAATTAGCCATAGGTGAAGCTAGCTTTCCATACCTAGCCACTTAGTAAACAGAGCTTTCTTGGAGCCTACCAAAGACGGAGCTGTCGGGGAAGTCAGCTACGAGCCAGAGCATGGAGGAAACCTAGAGCTGGGGTCTGGGGAGGGCCGGGGGGGCGGGGGGAGCAATTAAAAAGTAAATAAATCAGCATCTTTATTTAATCATCTGCCTACAGCAAGCAAATTACAGAGAGAGGCTTTGTTAATGAGTGGCAGAGAAAAACCACGCAGGAGGCCTCGATCTGCCCCCGCTGGGCTAACCTGCATCAGGTGGGAAGGTCAAGACCCCACCAGGAGAGCAAGTGACAGCAGGCGGGGCCAGATGCGCTGCAGGGCCAGGGAGCCCCGCCCCTGTCTAGACCTCCCGGTGCCAAGCTGTCAGCCCGCCAGCAAGCCCAGAAATCGCCCTCCCCATGTTAGGCTTTGCAATCAGCCTGCTTTCCCGTATGGAAGGATCTGGAGTGTGTGTGTATTATGTATGTACGCATATGTGGTATGTTTATGTAACTACTCTGTATCTCAATCTATTTATCTATCATCTGTCTATCCACTGATCTATCAATTATCTATCTGCAGTGGGGACCCCCCCAACCCTTCACCTCTGTTCCTGTTCCTTCTAGAGCACCAATTCCAGATTTAGAAATACTTTAGACTGATTTGTCACAAGCGATTCTATCTCAAAGTGTCTAACACTAAATCCAAGTCATCATTTTTTCCTAAAAGGTCCATTCAACTCCTTTCGCCCTATCCCCATTCTTAGCCTTCTGGAACAGACGTTTTCCTCCTTGCCGCCTCCTCACGCCTCCCCACTCCTCCCCTCCCGCAGCACCCCTGCAAGGCCAGACACGCCCTCTCCCTGATGGACCTCCAGGCCCTCCAGCCGGGCGTTCATGACCTTCCCCTTGCTCAGGGTCGCTGTTTCTGAGGGCTTGGAGTCTCTGCCTACTGTGCAGGGCCGTCCTCTGACTCCCGGCTCCCCAGTCTCCAAAGCCCCACTCTCATATTCCCGCCTCCGTTTCACAGTCATCCGCTCAGCCTGGCTCCTTTCTAGCTACCTTATTATCTCGGCCACAGTGTCCCTGGGGAGACGCTTTCTTGGGGAGACCAGTAGGCACCACCTCTCCTCCCTCCTGCATGTGTTTTCCTGAGCACGCTGTTAGCCCTTCAGCGTGCACGGTCCCATTCTCTCGCTGCACGGCCCAATCGACAGGCTGTCCTAGCTAGCGAATTACGTGCAGAGTTACGTCAAGACGGATGGATAGTTTACCATCTTATTCTGTGTTTATTTCATGTGTATGTAGGTTTCACTTAACCACTTGGTGTATGAGTTCCTCCGGAGGTATACTTTCTAAGAGCTAGCACAAATGTGAATAAGAATAACAATAATGGCTGGAAAAATAAACTGTGGTATGTCCAGGCAATGGCATATCATTCCATTTTTTATCATGTGATTAAAAAAGAAAGGAGCTCTCAAGCAATGGAGAGACATGGAAGAATCTTAAATGCATTTTATAAGTGAAAAGCCAATCTGAAAAGGCCCACACACTGTATAGGACCAGCGGTATGACATACTGGAAAAGGCAAAATATGGAGATGGTAAAATGATCAGTGGTTCCAAGTGGTAGGGGGAAGGAGGGATGAAGGGGACACAGGGGACAGGGCTTTAGGGCAGTGAAACTGCTCTGTATGACTAGCATGGGGGCTATATATCATACTTATCATTATACTTATCAACATAGATATTATCTATGGGTTTATCAAAACCTATAGAATGCACCAAGAGTGAACCCTAGTGTAAACTGTGGATTCTGGGTGAGAGCGACGTGTCAGTGTGGGTCACCGATTTAAACGAACATAGCATTTGGGCCCAGGAGTTTGATCATGCGGAAAGCAGGAGTATATGGGAATTCTGTACCTTCCCCTCAATTTGTTGTGATCCCAAAACTACTCTAAAAAATAAAGTGTATTTTTAAAGATTATGTATAATAGCTAACATGCGTCGTGGGCTTTCCCATGTCCTCATAAAAAGCACTCCACATGTATTATCTCATTTAATCACGATAACGATCCCATGAGGGGGAACACCATTATTAGTCCTATGGAAGCCTCAGAGAGGTTTAGAAACCTGTTAAAGGTCACACAGAAAGTGTAGCTCCACCGGCTAGAAAAAGCAGCCCTCTTTTTTTTTTTTTTTTTAAGATTTTATTTATTTACTTGTCAGAGAGAGAGAGAGCACAAGCAGGCAGAGAGGTAGGCAGAGGTAGAGGGAGAAGCAGGCTCCCTGCCGAGCAAGGAGCCCAATGTGGGACTCGATCCCAGGACCCTGGGATCATGACCTGAGCCGAAGGCAGCTGCCTAACCAACTGAGCCACCCAGGTGTCCCAACAGCCCTCTTTTTAGTAAAGGCATCTGGGACAGGGTGGGATGGCAGAAGATTCCAGAAGCATTTGCCACTGCTCCGTGTGTACCACAAGTGCTGTCTCTGTGGGATGCGGCTGAGGTTGACGACAGAGGACTGAGAGTGTCTGATCCTTGCCATCAGTAAATAGTGAGTCACTGGCTGGAGCATGATGGAAATGAGGTCGCCAGGCACCTCTCTGTAAACAGTGTGTCTCCTCCGGCAGGGACAATGATTCCGTTTGAGCGCAGAACTAGAATGTCTATTCCCACCAGACCTAACCTGTATTTTCTTGTGCTGTCTGTCTGCTTCTCCCTTGCGGTTTGGGTAAACAGCTTCTCAGGTGGTTTAGCCAAATCCTGATAGTTTTTGAAAGGTGTTTTATCTGCTACATTTTGGCACTTGGATTTTTTTTCTTGCGTTGTTCTGGAAAGTTCTTTCCCAATGTTTTTGTTGTTGTTGTTGTTGTAGTTATGAAAATGTGGTCTGTAGAGTTTACCATCCTGTTCACTTTGGATTTCAGTTGAAAGTGTTGTGTGGCTGGGCCCGAGGCCGGAGAAGGGCACCGAGAGGGTTAAGGGAGGTTCCGTGGTCTCCTGGTGGCCCTCACGGGCCCAGGATGGGAGGGCCTTTGAGGCCTGTTTGGTCTGAGCTTTTCACTTCTCAAAGCATACTCAGGGCCCCCGTGAGATTTTCTGACTTGTGTGAGCCCCTGGGCCCCTAACTCCCAGTCTCTGCCCTGCCCCCCAGATTATCCTCTGGGTCTGCCCCACCTTCTCTCTTTCTACCAGGTGAGTTTAAACCCCAAGCCCTGTAACTCCACCGGGGGCCGCGTGGGGCCTGCCCTCCCCGCCTCAGCTCAGCTTCCTGTTCCCCAGCCGCCCGGCCTAAGGTGGACATTTCCAACTTCTCAGGCCTGAGAAGAGAACTCTCAGCAAATGCTAGATCAGCATCCAGAGAGAGATCCACGCTCGTCACAGACAAGTGACCCTGAGCCCTGGAAGGGGCCATGTTGGCTATCTAGACTATTTGCCTTTGGTCTTCTTCCCTCCACAAATCTAAGGAGGTGGCAGTGTGTTCAACTTAGAGGAGAAAAAAAGCTCCTATAAAGTGTCAGCACAAACATATCTGCTGTGTCTTAAAAAGCGGCAATCACTCGACTGGAAAATCTCTCCTTTGTATGAGAAATGAAGCACCACCAGCGACAGGCCCACCGGGGATGGGGGCTGGGATCACGGTGGCCCTGGGAGCTGCACAGGGACTCATGAGGGGCCTCTGTGAAAGAAGTATCCGCTAAACAGAGCCAGGTGTTAGGGATCCCTAGTCCCCAGGAGTGGTTTGGCCTTAGAAGATTCTACGGGAATCCTCTGCCACCCTCGGGGAGCCTGGTTCTCCCTTAGACCACCCCTGAAGGGCCCCTGCTTGAGGGATTTGATCTGGGGTGGATTGCCTCCCTCCTCTGTCTCACCAGTCCCCCCACCCCTCTTCCAAATATCAGCTATTGGGGTTCCCATCAGCCCTCTCTCGGTTTGAATCTCTCCATGGCAGAAATGCAAATTCTTTAAAGCCCCCTTTTACCCACGTCCTTGTTCTTCTGTCCCCAGAGTTTTGCCATTTGACTCTTGCCAACTGGCGGCTGCCCTTCTGCCACTGTGGACACGCCCCTTGGGTCCCCCCTCCTGCTGCACCATGATCCCGTCACTGTTTTTTTTCTGTCAGGCTTCAACTTTTTGGAGATGGCGCATCCTAAGACTAAACATTGTGGAAAGACTCATAACCCGTGAAGCGAGACACCCCAAGTTCATGACTCATAGATATTCCAAGTTACCTTTAAATGCTATTTCAATTTAAAAGGCAGGGAGTGGTGCAATTGCAGGGTCATAGGGTAGTTCTATTTTTAATTTCTTGAGGAATCTCCACACTGTTTTCCAAAGTGGCTGCACTAACTTGCATTCCCACCAACGGTGGAAGAGGGTTCCCCTTTCTCCACATCCTCTCCAACATTTGTTGTTTACTGTCTTGTTGATTTTGGCCATTCTAACTGGTGTAAGGTGGTATCTCAGTGTGGTTTTGATTTGAATCTCCCCGATGGCGAATGATGATGAACATTTCTTCATGTGTCTGTTAGCCATTTGTATGTCTTCTTTGGAGAAGTGTGTGTTCATGTCTTCTGCCCATTTTTTGATGTGATTATCTGTTTTTGAGTGTTGAGTTTGAGGAGTTCTTTATAAATCTTAGATGTCAGACCTTTGTCTGTAGTGTCATTTGCAAATATCTTCTCCCATTCCGTGGGTTGCCTGTTTGTTTTGTTGACTGTTTCCTTTGCTGTGCAGAAGCTTTTTATCTTGATGAAGTCCCAAAAGTTCATTTTCGCTTTTGTTTCCTTTGCCTTTGGAGACATGTCCTGAAAGAAGTTGCTGTGGCCCATGTCGCACTGGGTGTGGTGCATGAACAATAAATCTTGGAACACTGAAAAAATTAAATTAAATTAAGAAAAAAAAAGGCAGGGAGTGGGGAGATTCCAAATTACATTGCAAGGCTGACTTGAGGATTACTATTACGTTTGTAGTGCTTGGGAAGTGTTTTACAATCGGATCTTAGTTTTATACGGTTCATGTACGTGTGTGTGTTTTATAGGTTATGTTATAGTGAGTGTACATGTATGTGCATTATACAGGTTATATAGGGTGTGTATGTGTGTGTGTTAGAAAGGTTATACAGTGCGTTTGTGTATGTGTGTGTGTACGTGTGTTGCATGGTTTGCGTGTGCATGATGTGGGTAGTTGGGTAGTGGGTAGATTCGCAAGGAATATAAGATCGGTGTCGAGTCTCCTGGGACATGGGTTTCTGCAACTGAGAGCACATTCCCTGCTGGAACCTGAGACTTTGTCTGCCAGAAAGTTGCAATGGCCTAAGGCCTAGAAAGATAAGGTGTCAAATTGAATAT
Organism: Potos flavus; assembly: GCA_028534135.1. NCBI lineage: Eukaryota > Metazoa > Chordata > Mammalia > Carnivora > Procyonidae > Potos > Potos flavus. The sequence goes on from CM052885.1 coordinate 74,873,675, forward strand.
GCTCTTGAGGTAGCCAATCCCATAGAAGCAGATGTGGTGTCTGTGGGTAAAGGAAACCAGAGTCTGACAAGATGACCTCCATGAGATAATCTGCCCAGGAGGAAGATGAGTCGGCCTAGAAAAAAAAAGGCAAAGAGGTCCTGAGTTTCCGATCCCCTGCCAAAACAGCGGTAAGATGTCTGCACCTTTTTATTTTTTTAGTCAAATTTTAGATGGTACTGCCATCATCCAAAAATAAAACGTTCTCAAAAATAAAACTCCACAGTTAAATTGCCAGAATACTCCTGCAGTGAGAGAAATTCACATGATGAGTGAGAAGGTATTTTGTTGATGACTGTTTGCTTTTTTTGGTAACGGATATTTGTAGAGATTTCCCCTTGATTTCCAAAGGGAAGGTCTACAAAGGCCAAGTCTATTCTTGGTGACTAATAGCAGAAAAATCTGAGTGCTGACACTAGGCTGTTGGTTGGGGAATGAGAGGACCAGCCTTGAAGAAGACACTAGAATCCAACTGTCTGGACACGAGTGTGACCGGCTTACAAGACAGACGTGGGACTGCATCAGCAGAGCAGCAAACTGAATTTTTAAGATGTCTCCTCTGTGCAGATCTTAATATTTAGAGAAGGTCTTTGTGATTATATGATCAAAGAAAAGAGAGTCCCTTTGCTTTCATTGTGGCTATGGGAAATTTGATGTAAAAAATTTCCATTGACCTTTAGCATCGTCCTATGGGGGGAGGGACCTCATCTTAGCCTGACTGCTATTTTCTCTGACTTAAAAACCTTAACCTCCCTTCTCAAGTTGTATTGCATTTTTTTTAAATGATTTATTTATTTATTTAAGAAAGAGAGAGAGAGCATGTGTGAATGGGGGGGGAGAGACAGAAGGAGGAGGAGAGAGAGAATCTCAAGCAGACTTCCACAGAGCTCAATCTCACAACCCTGAGATCATGACCTGAGTGGAAGTCAAGAGTCAACGCTCAACCTACTGAGCCCCCCAGGTGCCCCGTATTGCATTTTAATCAAGTATTTGATAAATAATGTTTTCTATCACATGTCCCATTTATTTTCTGAACACTTTTGTATATGACTTAAATGATCAATTACATATGGTTTTTGGTATAAGCATATAATTAAATATTTGGAAATATGTATAACTCATAAAAATAACCAATATAATTGTCTTCATAAATTTCTTGCCACGTTTTCTTTGAAGGGCACTTAAAAATGGAATGCCATGTTTTAATTCAATAAGGAAATAAATATAGAATGCATTTAAATAAAATAAATCTCTGAGATCCAGAATAATATATTTTTCAAAACAACTTCTCAAATCTACTTTACATGAATTCGGTGCCAGTAAAATCATAATAACATGGAGAGTGTAGTCCTTTTTCCTTCTCATTTTTCCATTTTCAATTTACCTTAACATTATAATTAAAATGGCTAGGAAGCAAAAATCTTATAATTACAGAAAATTATTCCATCGAAAGAATAACTAACACTTTTCAAGACAAAAACAATTGAATGATTCAATGGGTGGCATGAAAACTGGGTGCAGTGAACTGGATATTTGTGTCCCCCTAGAATTTATATGTTGAAATTCTAATCCCTACTGGGATAATGTTCGGAAGTGAGGTCCTCTGGGAGGTGATTAGGTCATGAGGGTGGAGTGTTCATGGATGGGATTAGTGGCCTTATAAAAGAGACTCCAGATTATTCCTTCCCCCCTTCCACCATGTGAGGACACTATGAGAAGGCAACCATCTATGAACCAGGAAGCAGATCCCACCAGAACCTGAATCTGATGGTACCTTGATCTTTGACTTCCAGCCTCCAGAAACGTGAGAAATACATTTCTGTTGCTGATAGTCACCTAGTCTATTGTATTTTGCTTCAGCGGCCCCAACAGACTAAGGCAATGTTCTCATTTCACAGTTTCTCCCAACATCATGCAAATAGAAGTGGATGGTGAATCCTGGTGTACTTATTAGGTTGTGAAAGGAAAGAAAATCCAAGTCCACATTCTCTGGAATTACTTGTTTGAGAGGCTTTTGTCTTTTCAAAAAGAGGTTGGAAAATGGTGTTGTGTAGGATGGCATCAGATGACATCATCCCCAATCTCCCCATCCCCGGGCAAGGGCTTGGAAGTTTGCACTCATCAGGTGATGGAACACAGCAATCAATCAGGCCCTCACCTGTCCATGTCATCACTGTGGTCTGGGCTGTGGCAGAGGCGTGGAGATACCATGTGCTATTCTACCACCAGCCCCAGCCAATGCAGAGGGCAGGGAGTAGCCTCTGATAGAACTGGTTGGACTAGAATCCCAAATCTTGCCAACTCTGTTGAGGTCTTAGCCAGCTTCTTGTTTTACAGCAGGAGGTAAGCAGCATTGACGTTGCATACGGAGAGTGTCCAGTTGGAATTTCTGGTTTCTAGTCCCTTTCTTTGTGTTTAATTATTCACACGACTCTGGGCAAGAACTTAACTCCTTGGGAATCTTGGTTTTTTAATCTGTAAAATGAGGCGACAGGTCTAGATGGTCTCTGAGGGTCTTTCCAGTGGTAAAGTTCTATTCTACTTCCAAATAGACAAAATCTGAAATCAGGCCAACCAATAGGATAAATCTACTTGCAAACCAACCGCTAACTGAACAAGAAATTCTAAGCCATTCATTTGCATCTATGTTAAATGTGTTAGGGGTTAAACTTCTTAAGCTAAGGTGAAAGTTGAAAGACCAAGAGTCAATGCAAGGAAGGCTGTGTATTCCAAGAAAGCTAAAGGAGTCAACCACCACCCCAGATGTTAGGGTCAGAGACACTGCATCCCATAATTTTGGGATGGAATATATGTTTTCACCATCCAATTCACTGCACCTTTTACTTAGAAGGGAAGTAGATTTGTTTTTCTTATGGTTTCAAGAGTCTGTTTTCTCACTAAACGCTGTCTTCAACGAAGAATTTCTCTCTTTAAAAAAATACAACTTTAAAAGCAATATACACCATGACTAAGAGGGATTTATTCCTGGAATGCAAATATGGTTCAACACATACAAATCAATCAACATAATCTACTGTATTCACGGAATGAAGGACAAAGCCCACATGATTGTTTCAACTGATGGTAGAAGCATTTGACAAAATTCAACGTCCTCTCATGATTAAAAAAAAAAACAAAAAAACCACAGAATAAACTAGGAATAGAAGAAACCTACCTCAGCATAATACAGGCCATAGATGAAAAGCCAATGGTCGATAAGGGAGGACTCATAACTCCATAACTCAATAACAGCAAAACCCAAAAACGCAGTCAAACGGAGGACTTGACTTGAATAGATCATTCTCCAAAGAACATAAACACATAACCAATAAATACAGGAAAAGATGCTCAGCGTCATCAATCATTAGGGAAATGTAAATCACAACCACAATGGGATACCACTTCACACCAGCCAGGACATCCACTGTCAAAGAAACAGAGTATAACAAGTGTTGGCGAGGAAATGGAGACATTGGAGCTCTTGTGCCCTGTTGGTGGGACCATAAAATGGCGCAGCTGCTAAGGAAAACAGTATAATGCTTCCTCAAAACATTAAGCATAAAATTACCTCATGATCCAGCCATTTTACTTATGAGTAATACACAACAACATTATTCACAATAGTCAAAAGGTGAAAAAAAACCCAAGTAGTCAGAAAGAGACGAACAGAGAAACAAAACATGGCCTATACACACCCACAATGGAATAGTATAGCTTCGAAAAGGAAGGACATTTTGCCACAACATGGACGCCTGCCACAACAGGGATGAATGTCGAGTGTCGAGGCCACTAGGCTCCATGAACCACGCCTGTCGTAAAAAGACACATACCGTATAATTCTACTTGTATAGAGTACTTTAGAGTAGTCAGATTTATAGACAGAGAGTAGGATGGTGGTTGCCAGGGGCCAGGGAGAGGGGGAAATGAGAAGTTATTGTTTATTGGGTACAGAGTTTCAGTTTTGCAAGATAAAATGAGTTGTGGAGATTGGTTGCACCACAGTGTAGTGTACTTAACACTATTAGACTGTAGTCTTAAAAAGGGTGAAGACGATGAATTTTATGTCACGTGTATTTTACCACAATTTTTAACAGTGCAACTTTAAAACATGCATTGTATATATAATGGAGCTTTTTTTCAGATTTATTTATTTATTTTCGAAGAGGGGGAGGGGCAGAGAGAGAGAGAGACTCTCAAGCAGGCTCCGTGCTTAGCACAGAGCCCCACGTGGGGCTCCATCTTGCCACCCTGAGATCGTGACCTGAGCTGAAATCGGGAGTCGGACACTGAACCAACTGCATTACCCAGGTGCCCCTATAATGGATCTTTTTTTAAAAATTTTATTTATTTCCTCGAGAGAGAACACACTAGGTAGAGAGAGAGAGTGCACGTGTGAGGGAGAGCGCTCCAGCACAAGCAGGGGAGAGGGGCAGAGGGAGAGAGAGAAGCAGACTCCGCATTGAGCAAGGAGCCCAACGAGGGACTCGATCCCAGCACCCTGGGATTGCGACTTGGGCCGAAGGCAGATGCTTAACTGACTGAGCCACCCAGGCTCCCCTTATCTTTTATTATAAGCTGGTAAGAGAGCAACTGGTGCCTAACGGTTAGAAAGACTTGCTTAGAGCGAGGGCTTCCGGGGTCTGCTCCTGACTGGGCATCACCACCTTCTGCCAGCAAGTCAAAAAGTCTCTCGGACCTCCAAGTTTATGGCTGTAAAATGGGAATAGTAAAGTGTTTTGCACGCAGTAAAGATTCATTAAACTGATGAATGACCCAGGAGTCCAGTATCCCAGAGGGGCAACCAAATAGTCCATCATGGGAAGTTGGGGGGGGTACTTGTAAAAATGCCGTGTCATTCCCCCCACCTTGCCCCCTCCTGGCTCCTGATTCAGTCGGTCCAGGGCAGGGCTGAGAGTTGGCATTTCTAACAAGTTCCCGGGTGATATCGGTGCTGCCAGTCCAGGATTTTGAACTCCTTATGTGAAGGAGCTAAGTATTATTGATCTTTGCATCCAGTGCAGAGGTTGTACATAGTAGTTGCTCAATAAATGTTTGCTACATCCCTGTAGTTAGGCGGGAATGAGATACTGAGGGAAGCGGAGGCAGGATGAAGTAGTAATTAAGGCAGTTAAAGCCAGATGCCCACCATCACCTTGGGCAAGGTCAAAGTCACCAAGACATGGCTTCTTAGTTGTTTTGCCTAAAGCCAGTGTTTATTCTCAAAGTCACCAAATAAATGGGTGCAATGGACAAAGTCCAAAGTCCACTTCCTTCCCAAAGAAATTGAATGTTGGCTATGGTGAAAAATTGGTATGCGATAGTTGTTAAAAGAGTGATCCTCAGGGGCTCAGATTGATGTTTATATCAAAGGCCAGCATCTCACTGTGAATTGGGGGAGTCCATCTCAGGCAAAGTGCCCCACCCGCGGCCCCCATCACATGGGCTTGTAAAGCTGCAGTAGCACCAAAGACAGCAGGCATCCCAAACCAGCGATAGGGAAATGAGAACCTTGTGGTACTCCAACATTTGCCAAGAGAGAGCCTGGCCAGAAGCTCTGCCCAGAAAATGTCCCATATCCTTACAGAATCTAGATTGACATCTTGGGAGGGGTTGTGTCTGATTTCAAACCTCCCACTTATAAAAAATTCAATCCCTCTATATGATCCCTAGTAACATTCCAACCCACTTCCACCAGCAGGCTCCTTAGGCTGCCAAAGGAATTTTTTTAAATTTAAATTCAATTACTTAACATATAATGTATTATTTGCTTCAGGGGCACAGGTCTGTGATTCATCCGTCTTACATAACACCCAGTGCTCCCTACAACACATACTCTCCCCAATGTTCATTACCCAGCACCCCTCCCCTCCAGCAAC
>CM052885.1:74880089-74901253 GCA_028534135.1 Potos flavus
CACAACTTCAGAGGACACATGTCAAGCTGTTCTGAGAGGCTGGCCTCACAGCAGCTCCCATAAAGACCCCAGATAGAAAACAAGCCTCCTGGACTCCCCAGCAAAGGCACCCCCCGATCTTACCTGAGATTTTTCTGGAAGACCATCTGCATAGGGGCATTAGGGATAAGTCTCTCAAGACCAGCCTTGCACTCCCAAAGGGCCCTGGTATGTGTGTGTGGCGTGTGTGTATGTTGTGTGTGTATGTTGTAGATGTGTATGTTGTGTGGTGTGTGTGTGTTGTCTGCATTGTATGTGTGTTGTGTATGATGTGTGTGTTGTGTGCATGGTATATGTTGTGTGTGTTGTGCGCATAGGTTGTGTGTGTTGTGCGTGTAGGTTGTGTGTGTGCAGGAGTGCGTATATAGGAGACCGGGGGTGTTCTGCCTCCTATTCAGCTTTCAGCTCTAACTCTAGCTTCTAACTCTGACACCAGGCAACTCATGTCCCCTTGAAACACCTTTATTTTTTTTATCACACTTGGTAATTGTGTATTTATATGTCCATTTGTTCAGCACATTCCTCCATTTGTTCCAAAAGCACACAACAGTATCCAGTTTCTCCTTGCTGTTTGCTCCCTGCTCCCCGCAGCCCCCAACACTTAATCACTGATGAATGAGTGCTTGGATAAACTAATGAATTCTGTATGTGGCTTTGTAAGTAGATACTACATGCTTTTATCCCTGCCAAATATATTTATTTTTTAATTTGGTCATTGTCGAGGAAGCAAATTTTAATATCATTCTCACTTGATAGGTATTACACACTGCCTATTCGAGACTGTCTTTAGAACATCAGAAGCGATGACTTTTACTTCAGTAGGGCTCTGAAGTAGACAAATTAAAGAGAGTTATTCTCATTAAAAAATGTTTTTAAATGACATGCCAAAATTACTACATTGCAGTGCAGGAGATGAGAACTGTGTGTGGTCTTCTAAAAGCCTTCGTATCGTCTGCACTTGTCTTTCACCATGTGTCTTCAGAACAAATTCAGACTGATTCTTATCAGATCCAAATTTCGCAGCCCCAGCCCTAACACACATGCCTGTCTGGAGGATGCCAAATCAGCTAGGACTTCTGGGGCTAAGAACTGTTAGCACAGACTCAATTTTTTCTGCATGTCCCTGGAGCTGGAGGCCTAGGATGCCTCTCCCTGATCCTTATGACAAGGCCCACCAGCAGCGCTGCTATTGGGACACCCAGGTCTGTGCTTCAGAGAAAACTGAGTGTGGGTCATCTGGGTGGCTCAGTCGGTTAAGCGTCCAACTCTTGGTTTCAGCTCAGGTCATATTTTCAGGGTTGTGAGCTCAAGCCCTGCATCAGGCTCTGCACTCAGCAGGTAATCTGCTTGAAGAGTCTCTCCCTTTGCCCCTCCTCCCTCAAATAAATGAATAAATCAAAAAGAGAGAGAGAGAGAGAGAAAAGAGAGATCTTCCCCTCATCTCAATACAAGTCTAAAGCAATGGGATAAGACCTGGGAAAATTGGCCTCTTCAAAAGGACTGTGTACATGCATATAAAATCATTGACTGAATATGTAATTTGTCTCATGTCTCCCTAACATAAAGGACAGATATCAAGTAAGCAACTTTCTGAGTAGAAATTGTACACATACCGTATGACACCTGATAAAGATTTACATGCTAAGACATTACCTATAGCAAAATTGATTTGAAATGATGTGATTAGCATATATGGCCTTTATTATATTGAAGTATATTCCCTCTCTACCTGCTTCATTGACGTTTTTATCAGAAATGGCTGTGGAGTTTTGTCAAATGCTATTTTTGCATCTATTGTGATGATCGTATGATTTTTTACCCTCCTTACTTTTGTTTATATAATGTATCATATTGATTAATTTGCAGATGTTGAAGTATCCTTGCATACCTGGAATAAATCCCATTTGATCGTCATATATGATCCTCTTAGTGTACTATTGATTTCAGTTTGCTAATATTTTGCTGAGAATTTTTGCATCTATGTACATCAGAGATTTTGGCTTATATTTTTCTCATGACATACTTGTCTGGTTTTGGTATCAGGGGAATGCTGGCCTTATAAAATGAGTTTGGAAGAATTCCTTCCTCTTCTATTTTTTGGAAGAGTTTGAGAAGAGTTGGCATTAATTCTTCTTTGAATGGCTGGTAGAATTCACCAGTGAAACCATCTGGTCCTGGACTTTTGTTTGTTGAGGGGTTTTGATGACTGATTCAATCTCCTTACTAGTAACCTGTCCAGATTTTTCATTTCTTCATGATTCTATCTTAGTAGATTGTATGTATCTAGGAATGTATCCCTTTCTTCCAGGTTGTCCAATTTGTTGATGTATAATTGTTCATAGTTGTCTCTTATGATCCTTTGTATTTTTATGTCATCAGTTATAACATCTCCTCTTTTCATTTCTGATTCTATTTGAGTCTTTTATTTCTTGGTGAGTCAAGCTCAAGGCTTGTAAATTTTGTTTATCTTTTCAAAAAACTAGCTCTTAGTTTCACTGATCTTTTCAATCTCTCTTTCATTTATTCCTGCTCTAATCTTTGTTATTTCCTTCTTTCTGCTAACTTTGGGCTTCCTTTGTTCTTCTTTTTCCAGTTCCTTCAGGTGTAAATTTAGATTGTTTATTTGAGCTGTTTCTTGTTTCTTGAGGTAGGCATTTGTATTTCTATAAACTTCCCTCTTAGAACTGCTTTTGCTGCATCTCATCCATTTTGGTATGTTGTATTTCCATTTTCATTTGTCTCAAAGTACTTTTAACTTCTCTTTTGAGTTCTTTGAAATCCATTTGTTATTCAGTAACATGCTGTTTAATAACCACATATCTTTGAATTTTCCAGTTTTCTTCATGTAATTAATTTCTAGTTTCATACTACTGAAGTTAGAAAGGATGTCTGCTAGGATTTCAATCCTTTTAAATGTATTAAGACTTGTTTTGTTGCCTAATATATGATCTATGGTGAAAAATATCCCATGTGTACTTGAAAATGATGTGTGCTCTGCTGCTTTGGGATGGAATGTTTTCTACATATCTGTCAAGTCCATCTGGTTTAATGTATCATTTAAGGCCAATGTTTCCCTATTGATTTTCTGTCTGAATGAGCTATCCATTGATGGAGCAGGATATTAAAATCTTCTATTATTGTATTGTTATGCATTTCTCCCTTTAAGTCTGCTAATATTTGCTTCATACATTTAGGGGCTCCTCTGTTTGGTGTATAGATATTAACAAATGTTCTATCTTCTTTTTTTTTTAAAGATTTTATTTGTTTATTTGACACAGAGAGAGCGATCACAAGTAGGCAGAGAGGCAGGCAGAGAGAGAGGGAAGCAGGCTCCCCGCTGAGCAGAGAGCCCGATGCGGGGCTCGATCCCAGGACCCTGAGATCATGACCTGAGCCGAAGGCAGAGGCTTTAACACACTGAGCCACCCAGGCGCCCCCAAATGTTATATCTTCTTATTAGATTCACCCCTTAATCATTATTTAACACTCTTCTTTATCCCTTATTAGAGTCTTTGTTTTAAAGTCTATTTGTCTGATAGAAGTATAGCTACTCTGGCTTTCTTTCGGATTCCATTTGCATGGACTATCTCTTTGCTGTCAATATCTGTATTTCCTTACAGCTAAAGTGAGTCTCTTGGAGCACCTGAGTGGCAGAGTTGGTTAAGCACCTGACTCTTGGTTTCCATTCAGGTCATGATTTCAGGGTTGTGAGCTCGAGTCCCGCTTGGGGCTCTGTGCTCAGTGTGGGGGCTGCTTGAGACTCTCTCTCCCACTTCTTCTGCCTCTCCCAATCATGCTCTCACTCTCTTTCTCTCAAATAAATAAATCTTTTAGAAAAATAAATAAAGTGAGTTTCTTGTAGGCAGCATATAGGTCGGTCTTTTTTTTTATCCATTCAGCCAGCCAGTCTGTCTTTTGATTGGAAAATTGAGTCCACTTACTTTTAAAGTAATTATTGATAGGTATGTACTTACTGACATTTTATTAATTGTTTTCTGGGTGCTTTTGTAGTTCCTTTCTGTTTCTTTCTTCTTTTCGTACTTTCTTCCTTTGGGGTTCAAAGACTTCCTTTAGTGGTATGCTTATACTCCCTTCCCTTTATCTTTTGTGTATTGATGGTAGGTTTTTGCTTTATGGTTACTGCGAGACTTACATATATCTATGCCAGTTAATTAAGTTGATAACAAGTTAAGTATGATCCCATTGTATAGATCAACATTGTGATGCTCCCTGCCATGTTTTATGTTTTTGATGTTATGCTTTACATTATTTTTTAAGATTTTATTTATTTATTTATTTATTTATTTAATAAAGAGAGAGAGAGCACAAACAGGGGGAGTAGCAGAGGAAGAAAGAGAAACAGACTCCCGGCTGAGCAGGGAACCCAATGTGGGGCTTGATCCCAGGACGAGTTCCTGAGATCCCAGGATGATTCCATCTGAATGGAAGGCAGATGCTTAACCAGCTGAGCCACCCAGGCACATCTACATTTTTTTAATCTTGTAGATCCTTTGACTAGTTATTGTAATCATAGTTATTTTACTAATTTTGTTTTTTAACCTTCATAAGTGATTTAATCCATAACTGTTACTACATATTTACTTTTCCAGTGAGATTTTTTTCTTTCATTTGTTCTCTTGTTACTAATTAATGTCCTTTCTTCTCAGTTTAAAGAAATTCCTTTAACATTTCTTCTAAACATCTTGGTGATGATGAACTCCTTTAGCTTCTGCTTGTCTGGAAAACTCTGTGCCTCTCCTTTACTTCTGAATGATCATTTTGCCAAGTTGAAAGTGTTTTTCTCTCTCAACACTTAGAATATATCATGCCACTCCTTTTTGGCCTGCACAGTTTCTGTTGAAAAGTCTGCTAGTTGTCTTGTGGGGGTTCTCTTGTACATAACAACTTGTTTTTCTCTTGCTACTTTTCATCTTCTTTCTTTAATTTTTGACGTTTTTTTAAATTTTCATTTTAAAAGATTTTGTTTATTTATTGAGGAACAGAAGGGGAGACAGAGGGAGGGGGAAAGAATCCCAAGCAGACTGTGTGCTGAGTGTGGAGCCTGATGCAGGGCTCAGCCTCATGACTCTGAGATCATGACTTGAGCTGAAACCAAGAGTTGGACACTCAACCCACTGAACCATACAGGAGCCCCTAACTTTTGACATTTTAATTATAATGTGCCTTGGCGTGGGTCTCTTTTGGTTCCTCTTATTAGAACCTCTTTGGGCTTCCTGCACCTGGAGGTCTGATTCATTCCCCTGGTTAGGAAAGTTTTCAGTCATTATTTCTTCTTCTAAGACTTGCTTTGGGCGACTCAGTCTGTTAGCATCTGACTCTTGATTTTGGCTCAGGTCATGATCTCAGGGTTGTGAGATCGAGCCCAGAGTCATGTTCCATACTCAGCATGGAGTCTGCTTGAGATTGTTTCTCTCCCTCTGTCCTTGTTCCTCCTCCCACTTCCACTTGCTCTCTCTCTTTCAAAATGAATGAATAAAATCTTAAAAAAGAAAAAGACATCTCCCCCATTCTCCCTCTCCTCTCCTTCTGGGGCACTTACAGTGTGATGTTAGTCTATTTGATTTTTTCCTACGAATCTTTAAGCTACCTTAATTTCTCAAAAAATTCTTTGTTGTTGTCGATGTTGTTGTTGCTCTGATTGGATGGGTCCTACCACCTTGTCTTCAAGTTGACTGATCCTTTCTTCTGTTTCATCTAGTCTGCTATTGTATTTTTGAGCTCTGTTTTTGTATTATTCTGTCTATGACTTCTATTTGGCAGTTTCTTACATTTTTCCTCTCTTTGTGGAAGCTGACATCATTCTCAACAGTGAAAATGTTAAAGATTTTTCTCTAAGATTAGGAACAAGACAAGGATACCCACTCTCACCAGTTTTATTCAACATAGTATTAGAAGTCTTAGCCAGAGCAATTATGCAAGAAAAGGAAATAAAAGGCCTCCAAATTGGAAAGGAAGAAATAAAACTGTCACTGTAGATATAGACGACATATGTAGATGACAGGATATTATATTTAGAAAAACCTAAAGACTCCATCAAAAACTAAATGAATTCAGTAATGTAGAATAAATCAATACACAAAATTTGTTGTGTTTCTATACATTATTAATGAACTATCAGAAAGAGAAGTTAAGAAAACAATCCCATCTACAATTATATTAAAGAACAAAATACCTAGAAATAAATTTAATCAAGGTGGTGAAAGACCTGCATATTGAAAACTACAAGACATTAATGAAAGAAATTGAAGAACACACAAATAATGAAAAGATATTTCATGCTCACGAATTAGGAGAATTAACATTGTTAAAATGTCTATACTCAAAATGATCTAAATAGTCAGTGCAATTTCTATCAAAATTCCAATGACATTATTCACAGAAATAGAACAAACAATTCTAAAATTCGTATGTACCATAAAAGACACTGAATAGTCAAAACAATCTTGAGAAACAAAAACAAAGCTGGAGGCATCATGCTGCCTGATTGCAAACTATATTACAAAGCTATAGTAATTAAAACAATATGTTACTGGTGCAAAAACAGACACATAGATCAATGGAATGGAATAGAAATAAACCCACATTTATATGGTCAATTAATTGGAGGAAAAGGAGGTAATAATACACAATGGGGAAAGGACAGTCTTTTCAATAAATAGCGTTGGGAAAACTGAACAACCACATGCTAAAGAATGACGCTAGACCATTTTTTTTTACACCATACATAAAAATCAACTCAAAATCATGAAAGATTTGAATGTAACACCTGAAACCATAAAACTCCTAGAAGAAGACATAGCCAATGATCTCCTTGACATGGATCTTGACAACGACTTTTTTAATCTGACATCAAAAGCAAAAGCAACAAAAGTAAACATAACAAATGGGACTACATCAAACTAAAAAACTTCTGCACAGCAAGAAAAATCATCAACAGAATGAAAAAGCAATTGGAGACAATATTTGCAAATCATATATAAGCAGCTAATATTCAAAATATATAAAGAACTCATACAATTAAATAACAAAAACACAATCTGATTTAAAAATGGGCAGAAGACGTGAACACATATTTGTCCAAATGAGACATCCAGATGGCCAAGAGACACATGGCAAGATGCTCAATCTCACTCATCATCAGGGAAATGCAAATCAAAACCACAATAAGATATCACCTCACACCTGTTAGAATGGCTAAAATCAACAACACAAGAAATAACAAGTGTTGGTAAGGATATTGTGCACTGTAGCCTCTGTGGAAAATAGTGTGGAGGTTTCTCAAGAAATTAAAAATAGAACTATCACACGATCCAGCAATACCACTTCTGGGTATTTACCTAAAGGAAACAAAAACACTAATTCAAAAAGATATATGCTCCTCCATGTTCATTGCAGAATTATTTATAATAACCAAGATATGGAAAACAACCTGTTTTCACTAATGGATGAATGGATAAATTCACACACACACACACACACACACACACACACACACACACACAGAGGAATATTATTCAACCACAAAAAGAGAATGAAATCTTGCCATTTTCAATAATATGGATGGACCTTGAGGGCATTATGCTAAGTGAAATAAGTCAGAGAAAGACAAATACAGTGTGATCTCAATTATATGTGGAATCTAAAAAATAAAACAAAGCAAAAACCAAAAAACAGCTCATAGATACCAAGAACAGATTGGTGGTTGCCAGAGGTAGGGGATGGGGGATTGTATGTTGGGGGGGGGGAATGTGTGAACTCTTTTACGTTTTTTTTGTTGTTGTTGTTTACATAAATTAAAATTTTAAAAAGTGATGTGATTGACACTCTGAAATAGGATAGTCAAAATGTGTTCACTAAAAACTGAATAAATTCACACATGTTTTCCAGATCAGATTTCGTATGGATCCAAGAGTCATGCTCTAAAAGAAGAGCCACAGCCTTAGTGCATCTCTACAGGATACTGTTATGCATTTAGTTCAACAAGCGCTGGCTGAGTGACTGGGACCGTCCTCGATTTCCAGAATACGTCAGTGCAGACATAAATTCCCTGTCATTCGAGCAACTTTCCTTTTGGCTGGGGAGGGAGGATAAACAACAATTATAAACTTAACAAATGAAAAATATGCTTGAGGTATTATGTCAGAAGGTGGTAAGCAGTCGGAGAAAGTTTTTTTAAAGTGGATCAGGAAAGAGATTAGGAATGGAGAGACAGATGTAGGTTGTAATTATTTAAAAGGGGTTACCATAGGTTTCAAGGCGACATTTAAGCAGCAGCTTGAATAAGGTGAGCATATGGATATCCAAGAAAAGAATGGTTCAGGTGAGAGGAACAGCCAGTGCAAAAGCCCTAAATTGGAGGTAAGGATGTTGTGGGGTGAAGGGCAGTGGAGGAGAGGGTGTTAGAATCAGTGGTGCAGGTCCTGGTGGGGTCAGAGGGTTTCCGGAATTTTTCAGGGACTAGAAGACAAACGTGGGAAGACAGGAAATATTGGTCAGAGCATGGAGGGAATGATGCTGGCTTCTACGTGTGAAGAAATGTCAGCCTTTGGTCAGGAAGCAACCTCGTTCTGTCCACTCCTTGCATTAGCAGTGGGAAGTCAGGATTCAGGGTTGCGTGTAGTGCTTGGTTCCATTGCTGGCTGCCCAGACGGGAGCCCATAGGGATGAACTTCTCCATGGATTCTTCTCTGTGGGAAGAAAGCAACAAGGACCAGCAGCCTGAGGGATGGGGCCCAGCCTATGACCGAGCAGCTTCAAGGACAAAGCCACACAGCTTCTCCCATGAAAACAAGTGCATGTGTTAAGCCAGACTCGTCCCTAATGCTTAATAAGCTTTAGGACTGTCCTCAGCTCCTTCATGTTAAACAAAGCAAAACAAAACAAAACACTGCCTCCTTGTTAGCAATAAAATAGGTAAAATTAATATCTATTATAAGATATACTTATCAATAAATGCATGACTTTCTGGGGTGAATTTCATTTGTCCTCCCAAACCTGATACTGCGTTCTATGGACAGAGTGTGTTTCAACCACCCCTTGTATTTATGCATGTCGTCACCCTAAAAATGCTCCATGTCAAAAAGAGTTACTTACGATTATGTCATGTTGTCACAATAAACCATCCTTTAAAAGATAATTCAATTGTGACATCTTTTAATGACTTGACATAGCCTTGACCTTAGCTGATTCACTTGAAATAATGAAAGGAGATCATCCTGTTGGACTTGGGGACCCCCAACTCAGTGTATGTCATTAATACCACACCACTCAGCATGTCCCTGGGTTGTTGGGTTTCCAAGTTTCTGATGTCCTTAAATCACTTTACCCGGCTGATGACACATCACTCCTGCTTGAGAGACATTAGTCTTCACGTGATCACATAGAGAGATGGGGCCAGGGAAGACCTAAATTTCAAGGAATTTTTTTTAAAACAAGATGTTACAGATTTGGAAACAAGTTTTATTCTTAACTTAAAGATTTATTTATTTTAGAGACAGAAAGAGAGAGCAGGGGAGAGGGACAGAGGGAGAAGAGAGAATCTCAAGCAGACGCCCCACTGAGCGGGGAGCCCAAGATGGGGCTTGATCTCATAACCCTGAGATCTGGACCTGAGCCAAAATCAAGAGTCAGTTACTTAACGGACTGAGCCACCCGAGTGCCCCTATTCTCGTTTTAAATTCTTCGAGTTACCGACTTTTACTACTTAAGAATCTACTCAGCTTTGTAAAGATTGTTTTAGAAGAAATTTAGAAGAATTTCCTGACTTGGCCTCTAATTTAGATATTTAAATTCCAATATCAAGAGTCTTATGCCTCTTTATCATGTTAAATTGTCCCTCTCAATTGTCATATAGTTTCACTTACGTGTGGAGCACAAGCAAAAATATGCAGGACATGGGGAAAAGGAAAGGAAGGGTGAATTTGGGGAAGCCAGAGGGGGAGACGAACCATGAGAGACTGTGGACTCTGAGAAACAAACTGGGGGTTTTGGAGGGGAGGGAGGGGGGGGGTTGGGTGAGCCTGGTGGTGGGTATTGAGGAGGGCACGGATTGCATGGAGCACGGGGTGTGGTACATGAACAATGAATCTTGGAACACTGAAAAAATAAAATTAAATTAAAAAATAAATAAATAAATTGTCCCTCTCACCTTACGAAGTTTGATCCTAGAAAGCAGAAAACGTAAGCTTATGGGTCAGCACATCAGCTCCTGGACTGACGTTCCGTCAGCCTAACCTTGGAAAGATTCTTGTAAGAAAGGAAGTGAAATGGTCTTTATCTTTTTGACAGTCCCACCTGGTGGCATTTTTTTATTTTTTTATTTTTTGACCTTAGAAGAGGATGTCCAGACTTGAGGATTCTAAGTGAATTCCGATCTTCAAATTTCTTGATAAGATCAGCCCAACAGAGTTGGGACTCCCAATGTCCACGGGATTGCTAAAGCATGGAAGATAATCCTTCTAGCTTATCTGGGCTAAAATACCGTGCATCAAAAAAAAAAAAAATGCTTTGTATATAAAAAGCAACACAAAGCTGTACACTAAGTTTGGTTAGAAAAAAAAGTTTTTAAACTGAGAGTAGTTATGTATGAAAACCAGTCATCTGTGCCTTAATTTTCTATTATTTTCAATGAAAGAAAAGGAAAGATTACTTAGTATGTTAAGAACTCTATTAATTTTTTCTGGGCAATTAGTTCAGAGAGAAGAATTGGTGCTTCATAGATGAGTAGATATGAAATTGTAGCATATTAGCAGTGGAAGAAATGACAGAACCTTCTAGCCAAGCCCCCCTCTCCAGCAGAGGGACTGAAGCCCAGTGAGGCTGGTTCTCTCACCCAAGGTCCCTGTTCTGTGGATCCATCCTTCCACTCTCGGGCCCAGCTTGGAACCCATCCAAAGAGGATCGGTGCTCAGTGAAAAGGCCTCACCCTGCCTCCGTGCTCAAATGGGCTTACAAACCAAGCTCTGCAGATCAGAGACTCCTCACCATGGCCCACCGCCTTCCCCTCTCATAGATCTTGCCAGAGCAATGCGCCAATAACATCTTATTCCTGGTTAGTGTGCCCAGAGGGATTTTCACTCAGTTCTTCTGAGGACCCCATCAAAGCTCTCTCCAAACCTCCATTTTGCTCAGAAAAAAATAGTAAACAGACATGAGCAGACCTTCAATAATTGAAGACGCTCTTTCTAAAGAGCCACTCTGGGCTCCCCATCCCATAAACTGCCAGGAGATCTCAAAGGGAGCAATTGTGTCTGCTCCCACATGACACCATGCCCCCTCCCTTGACCTCCATGTTTCACTTGCCTTGTACCTTGTAAGGCAGAAACATCTCTATATGCTGGAAATCTGAAATCCCAAGTGGAACCGAATAGTCACAAAGACTCCACGATTCTTGACATTGTCCCAGAGCAATCGGTGTCAGAGTATTTCATTTCCCGACTCTTGACATCTGCCTCTCCAATTAGTTTTCACTTCTGTTCTGGCTTCTTCGTTGAGTGCAGGTGCTCGGCTGACAGCCGCTGTCTAACATTAGCCTTGACAGAGCACCCGTATTGGGAGGAAGCCATTTTTTTGGTCTCCACCTCACAGATGTCTCGAGTGCGTTCTTACCAAAGTGTCTACTCTGGAGGATTTGTAGCTTGTCCTGAGGCTCACATTCTAGAGCTGCCTTAAAAACAAGTATTTGCTGCCAGACTCTCATGGGCTGGTTAGATACAGCCCAGTAGAGTTTGTCTTGAAGCATCTCTGTGAAAATATAGGTAACACCATCTTCCCCTGCCCTCGCCACCCCTCTTTGTCATCTCGCCTTGGCCCTAAGTAATACAAAAAGAAGTGGAGATTTGGCTATTATCCAACTGGTTTGATTAATACAGACAGGTTACCTGAATAATTTAGACTGCAAAGTGGATTTCTTTAGACACTAAGCCACTCCACCTTGCTAGTCGTGTACATTTATCAAATTAAATGGAAAAATGCCAAGACTCCATCTGATGTTGTACTGAGAAGTTACAGCCCAAGACACGGACTAGATCCTGGGTTGCTTGAAGTCTGCGGCAAGGATCGGATGAGAATTTCAGTTTAGGATCCATGCTCAAATTTAGGGCATTGCTTTCTTTTTCCCAGAGGTTTTCAAACTGAGTCTTTGTTGTGAAATCCTTTATACAAATAGAATTTTAGAGAAAAGCCTAAGAGGTCAACAGAGCTGCTCTGATCGGCCATAGCCAGAAGGCCTCGCTCTACCCTGACAGTGCGCTCGGAAATGCGCTGATTTACGGAAAACTCAGCATTGGGGCACCTGGGTGGCTCAGTGGGTTAAAGCCTCTGCCTTCGGCTCAGGTCGTGATCCCAGGGTCCTGGGATCGAGCCCTGCATCGGGCTCTCTGCTCAGCAGGGAGCCTACTTCCCCCTCTCTCTCTGCCTGCCTCTCTGCCTACTTGTGATCTCTCTGTCAAATAAACAAATAAAATCTTAAAAAAAAAAAAAAGAAAGAAAAGAAAACAGCATTGACCAAGTCCAGTTATGTAGTTTGCGTGATCAGGGAAAAGAAGAAAGAAAATAGCACACTCAAATGAGGATAATTTGAGGGGGTTTTATTTACAAAGGTATGGCACAGTGCAGGGAAACATAAAGGAACGTGCAGAAATTGAGGCCAACAGATGGGAGGGAGGCCTGGAGGGAGAAGAGAAGGGAACGGTTATCAGAACACGGAGAGAGAGAGAATGGTATAGAGTAGTTCACTTTGAGAGGGCTCTTCCTTCCGACCCCCTGAAAGCCTCTTGAAGATCTGGAGCCTCTCAGTACTGAATTATTCCAATGGATTTCCTACTTCAGCCTTTCTATCCTACTGGTGTGAAATAAGCTGTCCTCAAACATCGAGTTTGGAAAACTTCGGTCAATGTCCCAGTTCCTCTCACCCATGGTGCTTAAAGTCTTCTAGAACATCCCTACAAGTGATTGTAAAGCCAGAGGTCAGATTTGGAAAACTCCTGTCAGTGCCCCAGTTCCTCTCACCCATGGTGCTTAAACTCTTCTAGAACATCCCTACAAGTGATTGTAAAGCCAATGGTCATATGCCTCTTTACTCCTAGTAGAAACCTATTTCACCTTCATGGAACTTAAGAGTCTGACAGGTCTCCAAATGTTGCGCAAAAATCTACTTCTCGGAAACTTCCACACTTTGCTCTCAGTTGTAGGGGTGCAGAGAAAGTTGGTTCTCTATGCCACCCAAGAGCCATTTGCCCCTACACTCTAGCACCCAGATACCCAGTATCCACCTGCCTGGACACATCCTACCCGCCCAGCTGATGGCTAACTCCCATTTGCTTCAACAGTAGCCTGACATTCTGCAACCAACCCGGCTGACTGCTTACAGCTCTGATTTGATGCTCTGGGCACACAGAAAGCCCTCAACAGATATTCATTAATGAATGAATACATCCTGCCTGTAATTCCTCCTCTTGATACCCTCCTACTTCAATTATTTAAGCTAAGTAATGTGCAACTGCAGCTTGAGGCCCCTGCTGTTTTACTAAATGCCAAGACTTGTTATCCTGACTGTTATTCTGCATCCCGGTGAATCTTTTTTTTTTTTTCTCCGAATTTTCACGTCGAATAGCAGAGTCTCAGAAAGATTAAGGGTGTATTAGTTTTCTAAGGCTGCCATAACCAAGTATCACAGATTGAATGGCTTAAACAACAGGAATTTCTTTTCTTGCAGTCCTGAAGGCTAGAAATTCCAGAGCAAGTTCAAGTTCAAGATCAAGGTGCTATCAGGGTTGGTATCTTCGGAGACCTCTCTCCTCAGCTTGCAGATGGCCATCTTCTCACTGAGCCTTCATAGGGCCTTTTCTCTCTGTAGGACAAATATTTATGTCCAGATATTTTCTTCTTATGAGAATGACAGTTATACTGGGCTAGGCCCTACCCTAATGATCTCCTTTTAACTTAATTACCTCTTAAAAGACCCGGTCTCCAGATAAACCACCTTCTAAGATATGGGAATTAGGACTTCAGTATATGAATGAGGGTTGGTGGGAGGGAACACAATTCAGTCCATAGCAGAGAATCATCTAAAGTAAACTTTGTTCTGGTTCTTTTGGAAAAAAAAACCCTCTAAAATATCAGTCACAGGGGGGCTGAGGTGGCTCAGTCGGTTAAGCGTCTGCCTTCAGGGTCCTGGAATGGAGCCCCACATTGGGCTCCTTGCTTAGTGGGGAGCCTGCTTCTTCCTCTCCCTCTGCCTGCTGTCCCCCCTGCTTGTGCTCTCTCTCTTTCTCTGTCAAATAAATAAATAAAATTTAAAATAAAATAAAATAATAAAATAAAATAAAATAAAAATCGGTCACAATTGTGCCACCAGGAACCTGCTCGGGTATTTATGTGGATGGACTCCCCCGCTTCACAAAGCAGCCCATTTCTCTCTTGGGCAACTCTGGTTGAGTTTTCCCACATGCTAAAGTAAAACAATCATCCTTTACATTTCTCCTTTGCCCTTTACCCCCAGAACTAGAAAGAGGGCAGAGGACCTGCTCCCTCTGCATTGAGACAGACTCAACTTCACTGCTGACCCCCAGGAGGCAAAAGGAGATGCCTGGATTGGACCCCAACGGAAGCACTCAGTTCGGACAATCTCATTCCCAAATCAGAGCCGCTGGACAGTGAAAAGCCTGGAGAGGCCCTCTCGCACGCAGAAGTGGAGAGCCGAGTTACTAGCGGGGGAACCTCCTCCCCGCACTGTATTTTCCCAGGGTGGCTGCAGTTTGGAAATGGCTCCCCTCCCTCCCCCACGTCCACCAAGGAACTATCCATTCCTCAGTCCCACGCAGGAATTCAGAATCTACATGCGCCTATGTGTGTGCCAACATTTTCCTAGTTCTTTAATGTTGACACGGGATGAATCAATCCCATAAATTTGGTTTATGAACAGACAAGCCTTTGTTCTTCAGAATGGAATACTTGTGGCAAGCAAGTGCACAGGCGGGCCAAGGTCAAGGCAGCTGCCGGCAGATCACCCACTGCTCTTGGCGGTGATCACCAGCCCCAGGGGGAGCCTCTGACCCATGGGGCAGGCCAGGGCCAGCGTGCAGCAGGAGATCTCCTGCTTTCTTTCGGCCTTAATCAACCTATTTGTCGATATTTTTCCCACTCGCATTAAGTTTTAATATTATGGCAGCTTAAACATTTTAAAGACACGGTTCTAATCGTGACTTTCCTGGTCAGAAGCCTCCAGGGGCTCACCATTGCCTAGAAAATTCAGGCAAAACTTGTAGAAATGCCTTTAGCACCGTGTTATTTATATTCCGTGTGTCATCTACCTCTCCCTCCCCAGCATCTCATGCCAGGCTCCTCGCCCCGGGAGGCTGGCCGGGTGGCTTCCGGTTGAGTCTGCGCAATGGGAAGAAGCAGCAAGGGACTGACAGATGGGAAGAGAGAGGTGGTAGTTTTCCTCCCCTCCCCCTGCCTGCTGACGGCCACTCCAAGACTCCAGCCCCTTGCTGACTTGTCCCTCCCTCAGGGTCTGGCTTTCACGGGGCTCCTTCCTTCCCCAGATCTAGGGGTGATCTCTGCGGACATCCTCACATCTCTTGCTGATCCCCTTACCACGGCCCGTAGCCTCTTTACCCGACTGACTTGGATTCTCTCTCCTGCCAACACCGTGTATCTTCTGGAAAAGATCCGAATCTGTTTCTCTGTTCTCCCAGACCCTTCCAACTCATACCCCGAACTTCAGTACAACCCTTCTTTCTACCTGCTATACCAAAGATCAGAGGTCTTCAACTCGGGCCGCACATCAGAATTACTTGGAAAAACGTTTTAAAATATCCACTCTCAGGGTGGCTCAGTCAGGGAAGCATCCTGACTCTTGATTTCAGCTCAGGTCGTGATCTCCGGGTCGTGAGATCGAGCCTGGCATAAGGCTCCACACTTAGTGGGGGGTCTGCTTGACATTCTCTCTCTCCCTCGGCCCCTCCCCCTGCTTGCACTCTAAATAAATAAATAAATAAATAAATAATTTTATATTTTATTTATATTTATAATATATAATAATAAAATAATATATATTATATTATTGTTTATTTATATATTTATATTATATTTATATTTTATGGAGTCCCAAGGTCAAGGGTAAGTGTATCAGTTTGCTAGGGCTGGGCAGGGACAGCGCTGGGCCAGGCGTTGCTTGGGGCAAGTGTTCTGGGTGATTCTAACGTGCAGCCAGGACTGAGAGCCCTATACTAAATATTCCGCCCCGGGCCACTTTGCCTTGGCCCATGCGCTCCGTTCTCTGTGGAAGGCACCCCATCTGGCTCTTCTCACCACGACATGAAATCCCACCTTTCAAGCCTATCCCAAGCGGGCTTTCTCCATGGAGCCTGTCCTCACCTCCGTCGCAACCAGGGCGGACATCTCGGTCCTTTGAACACTCGTGGTATTTCTTCCACCCCTGAGGCAGTCCTAACGGTTGTTAGGTCGGGCCGCCTCGTCATGCAATGACCGTGTGTGTTTGGAAAGGACCTCAAGGTCCAGGACGAGATCATCGCACTTTGCCCTCAGCGAGGGAGCAAGGCCCAGGGAATACTGGGTCTGGGGTCTCCGGTGCCACAGCTTGGGGTCCTGTTATCACGTTTTCGCATTTAAAAGGCTAGAATGGATTCCAGTTCAAATTCTAAGCCTACACTCCTCGCACCTTTTCAGCCGTGTAACTCCACCTCACCTGAAAATGTTCCGTAGAAAAATCAATGCTATAATCACACCGTAGAACAGAAGTGTTTTGTTTGGATATTACATTGGAGTATTAATTAATTGTTACAAATCACGATCAATAGATACGAACACTGTGTTCCAAACAATCCGATAGTTTCTATAAAAACCCTAATTTACTTGGATTTCAGGCTCTAAAGCTAATACGCACTTTAAAAATAAACGGCTTCTTTGCTTCTGGGAGATGAAGTAATGTGGCAATTCCCCACACTGGGCCGTAGTCTTACTCAGGTTAATAGTGAAAAAGCAGCCTCATCACACTTTTCTGCTTTCTTCTCCCCCCCCAACACATATCCCTTTAAACTTTTCTGCTTTCTTCTCCCCCCCAACACATCCTATCCCTTTAACCTTGCTTTAAAGTCTTGTGTGCTAGCCCTCATACCATAATTGCAACTAACTGCTAACCGAGGGTGTGAATGATGGCCACTGCCTCCTCCATGATGTCCTCCATGCTTTGCTTATTTATACCTAAGCATCCCTGCTTCATTGCCTCTAAGGGAGTGAGGGGAGGTGCACCATCATTTTCTGTATCACCAAGGAAGAAAACATCCGTGATAAACAAACAGGCAAGGCATCAGTTGTGAGATGCCGTCAAGGGTGCCACATATCCCAACGAGAGAGGTGTTAATATATGAAAAGCTGTGGGCCATGGAATCTGTGAGCAGGATGTTCCTTGCTATCCTTGCTTCCTCCTTGTGAGTTGCCCATCGATCCCATTTCTGCCTCCTTTGTCCAGAGTGGCTCACGACAGCAGATCAATGATCCTTAATTGTGGCTGTGTCACTTTCTTCCCCCTCTTAAAACTATCGCATGTTATTAGGTTCCTTTGCAACCAAACAGGCAGTTCCATTCTTTAAGAGGGGAGGCTTTATTGGCACAAGAAGCTTTTCTCATGTACAGTTATAGCACAGTAAAGAACCAGAAGACATTGTCTTTCAAATAGTCAAGTTCATTGGCATCCTCTATCAGTCCTTCTGGGAGCCTTTTCTGAAACAGTCAGTTGCGTCTGTATGACAGTAGCTAAAGTTATATACTGTGCCAGCAAAGTTCTTTACATTATCCCATTTTGAAATGCTACATTGTTTCTCAGTTGAAAAAGAGTAATAAACAATATTGTATATATTCTCATGTTACCCACAAGCTGAAATCATTTTTTTAGTTTTTCATCTAAACTTTTTTACTGTGCAGAATATAATAGAACATCTATTTTTTCAATGCCTGCAATTTTTTTCTTAGGTTTCCCATCAGTTCTAAAATACCCAGAGACGTTAACACAAAAGCACCGAGGACATAGGAATGTGTTTTCTGCGATTTGACATAGAGGGGCTACCCCTATAAAAATAGAACTCGCTGCCTATTCTAAGCAACATGATGCAGAAGATTCTGGAACAGGCTTCAGGGCTGAGACCATCACTTGGCAGCAAATTTAGATTTTTCTTTCCTAACTTAGGTCATGTTCTCTTTTGATGTTTAAGATAAACTGTTTAATTTAGTCTCTACAATCCTAATTCCTGGTAAGGGAGAAGTCTGAGAAATTGGAAATAAAGTCCTTTCCGTGTGTGTGTGTGTGTGTGTGTGTGTGTGTGTGTGTGTAATATACAGAGACAGTGAGTATATTGGCTAAGAGTCAGAGAATGTGTCTTCCATTCTGAGCTCTTCCAATTACTAGCTGTGCACCATGGAGCAAGTTACCCCCAGAGCCTCTTTTTCCTATTCTTTGCAAATTGCAACAGGAGCAGCCATCGCACAGGGTTGCCATGGGCATTAAATGTGCTGGGTGATTAGTAACCGCTATTAACATCTTAAATTCACCTGCTCTTTGACCCAGGAACTCCGTTTGTAGGAATTCATATTACAGATATACTGGTGCGATTGCATAAATATGCACGTGTGTATATACCTACCAATATGGAAATGCCTCACATGCTTGTGTATGTGCAAAAAGCACCAGAAAGAAAATCAAAGCCAATACAGTGTGGTGCAAATGATTGAGTAGTCTTAATAGAGGAGAGCTCTTAAAATTTAATTAGGAGAAAAGGACCATATTATAAGAATGGGTGGAGGGGAGCCTGAGTGGCTCAGTCGGTTAAGTGCCTAACTCTTGGTTTTGGCTCGGGTCATGCATGATCTCAGGGTGTGAGATCATAACCTCACCTTGGGGGTTAAGCCCGTGGGGGGTAAGCCCACCTTGGGCTCCTAGCTCAGCAGGGAGTCAGCTTGAGATTCTCTCCCTCTGCCCTCCCCCTACCTAAAAATAAATAAATAAATCTTAAAAAAAAAAAAAAAGAATGGGTGAAGAGTAGGAGTATTTGATTAATTAAAAAAGCAATTTAGAGACCTGCTAGCCATGTGAATATATGTTAACATTCACCGGAAATAAAACATGCAATATAAAATAAAAATAATACCTACTATGTATCCATCATGAAACTGGCAAGATTTTCAGAGACAATAATAGCATTAGGCATGTGGAAATTCCCCATGCTCTGGTGATGGGCATGTAAATCATCCAAACTCTCCAAAGCCTATTTTAACAATATGTATCAAACACCTTCCCCTCTGACAAAACAGCTTCTCTTCTAGAAATGTACTGGGAGGAAATAAATACATATGTACTGGGAGGTGCAAGGACTTTGAAATAGTGTTGAAAATAGGAGGGAGGACATTGGAAACAATTTAAATTTGCAACAATAAGAAATTTGTTCAATAAATTATACAGAAACACCACTCAGTCATTTAAAAAAAAAACCTGCTACAAAAAGTATTTGTTGGCAGGAAAACGTCATAATTTGTTAATGGGGAAGGGAGGCAGTTTAAAACAAAACAACAACAAAAAAGCAGAAACAGACTCATAAATACAGAGAAGGAAAGTGGTGGTTGCCAGGGGTGGGGTTTGGGGGAGGGGGGCAGCGATGGGCAAACTGAGTGAAGCGGGGTGGGAGGCATGGCTTCCAGTGATGGAATGAACCAGTAACGGGGCTGAAAGGTACAGCACAGGGAATATCGTCAATGGTACCCTAAGAGTGCTGCCCAGTGACAGGTGGTAGTTACCTTTGCGGTGAGCGTGGCATTATGGGCAGAGAAATTGAATTTCTATGCTATACACCTGAGACTGATGTAACATTGTGTGTCAACTACACTTCAGTTAAACAAAATAAAACAAAGAAAAAAAAAGAAAGAAAGAAAGAAAAAAGAACCACAGCAGTTTACAAATCTGTAACTGTGGCCCTTGGCTTGAGAGCTTTCCCAGTCCCTTTGTTTCCTCTCTCTTCTCTCCATCCGAGCTCTGCCCCATCTTTGAGATCTTGGAGTAGAGTCCATTCTTTGAAAATCCAGGGGAAAAAACAGCCAATCCAGAAAAGCTCCCCTACTTCACATGCTTCTTCATCCCACGTGTCCCCGTTGAGGCATGTTTCATTACTGTCATTAAATATTTTATTAACTGGTTTTGGATCTGTGTCTCCCTCTCCCACGGGCACATAAACTCTGGAAGGACAGGCGGAGAGGGTGAGTCTGGTTTGTTCCCTGGTGTAATCCATGCCTAGAACAGTGTAGCTGTGCAGGAGGGGAACTTGAACATGAGTCCTTCTGGGGAGAAAAATAACTTGCTATTTGTGTAGTGAAGACACTGCCTTGAAATATTAATTTTTGTGTTTTCCTTTCTCAAAGTTGTTTTTCTATTGAAGTCTCACTGGCGTATAACATTAGATCAGTTTCAGGTGTATAACATGTTGATTTGTTAATTTGTCTGCATTGTGAAATAAGTATGGCAGTGAATCTAGTTATCATGTAACACCATACGAGGTTACAGATTTTTTTCCTCTGATGAGAATTGTTAAGATTCCCTCTCTCAGCAACTCTCCAATATGCAATACGATATTATTGACTATAGTCGCTATGCTCTACATTACATCCTATGACTTATTTATTTTATAACTGGAAGTTTGTACCTGTAGATCCTCTTCACTCATTTCACCTTACTCCCTCCCCTCCCTCTGGCAACCATCAATCTGCTCTTCTCTGTATCTATGGGTTTGGTTTTATATTGGTTTATTTGTTTTGTTTTTTAGATTTCACATGTAAGTGAAATAACGCTGTATTTGTCTTTCTCTGTCTGACTTATTTCAGTAAGCATAATTTAATATCCTCAAGATCCATGTTGTTGCAAATGGCAGAACCTTATTATTTTTTATGGCTGAGTAATATATATATATGTAATATATATATTTCCATCTTAATATATATTATAGCACATCTTCTATGTCCATTCATTCATCAATGGGCACTTAAGTTCCTTCCATATCTTGGCTATTATAAATAATACTGCAGTGAACACGGGGGTGCAT
>CM052885.1:74901753-74942182 GCA_028534135.1 Potos flavus
GCACAAATGTAGTTCAAGCAGGAAATTGTCAGTTCTCCTTCTACGTGTGTCTCTTTGGAGAATTCTGTTCTGTCGACTTTACCCAATGAAGCCATGCCAGGCATTACGCCTCTATCTTACCCCACCCCCAGTGTGCCTTCAGTGCATTTTGTAGCCTTTGATCATACATGTTAAGTGGGATTTATTAGTGTTTCCTACTTTCTTTGCATCTTATTGGTTATTCTTTTGTTTTGGGCAGATTTCCAAGAGGAAAGTGGGTCAGAGATATGTATCTTTGACATCACATTACAACTTGCTATCATCCTGTGTTCTTACAGAAAAAAAAAATCTTATATCCAAATTCTGTTTCTTGGTCTTTACATTACTTTTCCTTTGCTCTCCTTCCTAAGATTTCACCATTTATTGTGATTTCTACTCTTGTACCACTCCATCATTACAGGTAATGTGACCATACTTTGGTTTCCCTTCGTCATTCCCTATTTGCCCATTCCTCTCTGAATACCAAGTCATACCATAAATTCTTTTCATCTTTCCTACTTGCCTGGTTACATTTGTAAATACAAATACTGTAATATCTGATGTGCTGACCTGTCTATTCTTTTCAATAGCTCTGGCTTCAAAGCGGATCAGAGATGATAAAGGGAAACCAATGGAAGGTCAGTGTTTTGCTTTGTTTTGTTTCCATTAGTGGTAATAAGAAATGCAAAAAATCTGGTTTCAAATTCGCCTTCGTCTACTTACTAGGTGCAGGATCTTATTTAGATGATTATTTGGGGGGGGAGGGTTTTTTTTTTTTTTTTTTTACTTTTCTGAGCCTCCATTTACTCAGTTATAAAATAAGGGTAACAAAACTGGAATGGTGTAAGGAATAAATGAGAAAAATCTGTGTACGGCACCTCATAAAGGTCCCCCTTGTGCATGGGCACACCTCTGCAATTCTTCAAGTGCTTAGCGCATTTCCATGTGCTTCTAGTTGTGCCTAGATCTGTGGAAGTTAGAGCATGTATGAGAAAAGAAAGTCTTGTGCAGACGGGGCTGGGCCAAAGGGAGAGCATGGCTGAGAACCCCAGGAGGGATTCTGAGAACTCTGTGACTGCTTCTGCTCAAAAGCTCAGTCTGCCCAGAGGAGCAGAGGGGAGAGTTGCAAGCAGATCCTTCTTCCGCCGCTTTTGCAAAATGAATTTGTTAGTAAAAGTCATTTGATAGAACGTCCAAAGACTCCCCATAGACTCAATTTATGTGGAAGAGAATCTGCTGGTGAATGTCAGAGAAGTATTGCCTAAACCGCACGGTGGGAAATGCATGATTTAGTTCCCACAGCCTCCCAACAGCTCCCTCGTGTCAGTGACACTGGAGAAAATTCTGGCACTCTTATCTGACAGGCTTATATTATAAGCCCATTGGTTTCATAAGAACAGTATCCTTTCCTCAAGTTATTTCCTTCTGCTCTTTGGTTGTGGTATAAACTTGGGGGGGGGGGGTCTAGGCAGCCTGCAGACTCCATGATGGCTTAACTTTCATGTTAGAAAGTCACTTAGAGGCTGGAAGATCCAGTCTCCATTCATTTTCAGAATTTATCGAGTGATGGCCCCAGTGCTGAGCTGAACTCACTGAGGTTTTTTGGTGTTATTTAATTTTTTATTATGGTAAAATATACAGAAAATTAACCAGTTTAACCGCATTTGAGTGTTCAGTCCAGTGGCATTCAGAACATTCGCTTTGTTCTGGAATGCTCCATCATCCCAAACAAACTCCGTCGCTGTTAAACGCTATCTTCTCATTTCCCCTCCCCCAGCCCCTAGCAGCCACCATCTTCCTTTCTGTCTCTGAAATGGACTACTAGGTACCTCATGTAAGCACAATCATAAGGTATTTGTCTTTTTCTGACTGGCTCACTTCACTTGGCCCAGCGTCCTCAAGGTTCGGTATTGTAGGAGATATCCGTTTCCTTCCTTTTTAAGGCTGAGTAATAACAGTCCATTGTGTGCATACACCGCGTTTTGTTTCTCCGTTTAACCATGGATGGACACTTGGGTTGCTTCCATGTTTTGGCTATTGCGAGTAAGGCTGCTATGAACAGGTCCCCTGAGCCTTGAGTGAAGCTAGGTAAGATGTGAATAACATTTTAAAAACTCTTTTGATGGGGAAAGGGGAACCCTCTTACACTGTTGGTGGGAATGCAAGTTGGTGCAGCCACTTTGGAAAACAGTGTGGAGATGCCTTAGGAAATTAAAAATAGAGCTACCCTCTGACCCCGCAATTGCGCGACTGGGTATTTACCCCAAAGACACAGATGTAGTGCAAAGAAGGGCCACATGTACCCCAATGTTCATAGCAGCAATGGCCACTCACCAAGTGAAGATGCCCTTCAACAGATGAATGGATAAAGAAGATATGGTCCATATGTACAATGGAATATTACGCCTCCATCAGAAAGGATGAATACCCAACTTTTGTATCAACATGGACGGGACTGGAAGAGATTATGCTGAGTGAAATAAGTCAAGCAGAGAGAGTCAATTATCATATGGTTTCACTTACGTGTGGAGCATAAGGAAAAACATGGAGGACATGGGGAGAAGGAAAGGAAGGGCGAATTGGGGGAAATCGGAGGGGGAGACGAAACATGAGAGACTATGGACTCTAAGAAACAAACTGAGGGTTTTGGAGGGGAGGGAGGTGGGGGGTTGGGTGAGCCTGGTGGTGGGTATTGAGGAGGGCACGTCTTGCATGGAGCACTGGGCGTGGTGCATGAACAATGAATCTTGGAACACTGAAAAAATAAAATAAAATTTAAAAAAATAAAAATAAGTAAAAACTCATTTGAGTGACCAGTATTTAACCAAATGGGACCTGGAAATGAGGGAGCTCAGAGGACCAGTGGGAAGGGATTCAGCCTCATCTCTGAGCCTCTGTTCTTAGTCACTGCGGTTGACTCATCACTGGCCCGGTCCCAGTTTTCTCTTGGAAATGATCATGGGAGGGAATTATCTGGGGGAGGCTCAATCACTGGTCTGCTCAGGAGCCTCCCACACTAGCAAATTCAGAATCAGCTAGAAAAACATCAGAGAGACACGGTCACATTTGCCACCTGTGAGATACTGAGAACTTTTAGACCAAACTTTTAACAGGTGACATATTTGATATGAAATTCTCAGTGTGTCTGTACTGTGATTCTAGGTCATTTACCATTGTGGCTTGTGTTGGTATTCTCTTCGAAAAACCAAAGTCGACGTAGAACCGTAGCCTCCCATGTTATGGGCTGGTCAAGCAAAAAGGCAATATTAACATAAAGAAGAAGCCAAAATGTCCCAGAGCAAAGATTCCCATTTATTGGGGTATGGATTAATGCATTGTAGGTTAGTGTTTTGGAAGATTTTATTACATGCAATCAAGGCTTATGTAGAGAGCAAGGTGTGGGGTGCAGAGATCCTATTCGCTAATATTTTTATTTGTGAAATCTGTATAGCCTTGTATCCTGGCAGTGACTGTCAGGCCGTTCTTCTATCCATATTTTGCATGTTAGGAGACTGAAGTTCCTGGAGGGTAAGCAATCTCTCCAAATTCACACAGCCAGTAATTGGCAGAACTGGAAGTCTAATCCAAGGTTGTCTTAATCCAAACCCAATTCCTTTCCCACCCTTCATCCAGCTTTACTGGCTTTACAGAAATTAAGAAAAAATCATAGTCCATGTTACATGGACCGCTGGTTCTTCAAGTGTGGCCTGTGGCCCAGCAGCATCAACATCACCCGGGAAAATTTGAAAGATATACATTCTTAGGTCCACCCTCCGATCTTAATTCAGATGCTCTGGGTGGCGGGGTGGTGGGCAGAGCAACCTGTGTTTAAAAAGCCCCCTGTGTGTGTTGGGGGGGGGGGGCTTCCAATGTCCCCTCCGGTGTAAGGGCCCCTGGACAGATGATTCTCTGTTTAGGGAGCAGCGAATTTTCTGTTCTCTCACGTCATCCAGGTAACAGAATGAAAAGGTACGTGGAAATGGCAAGGATTGGAAGTGGGTAGTGAAATTCAAATACAGGCCAGACAGTATTTTGATCTCGACGAGTTTTAGCTCATTTTAGATTGCACTGCAAGTTTCACACATGTAAGAGTGTTAACTCTGATCTCGATTTTAATTTAGCCAATTACCCTCCTCCTCTTTCCATGCCCCAGCTGTCACCTCCTGCAGTGAATTACCTCAGGCGCCTGGCATTTCTTGAATAGATATTACCGTCCATCTTTGAGGAATATCAATTTCATCAGCAAACACTTCCCTGCTGTCTTTTCCTGTGCTCGTGCACACTGAGATTTTTAGAGAAAGATTTCGTCTCTTTCTATGCGTGGAGCTTAAGGTAGAGTTGTAGCGAAGGAGACGATGCATAGGAACTTACAATATAGCCATCGGATTTGCACGCTGTTTGTTGACACTCTCGAGCACCAGAAACAATAAGATGGAACAGTTCAAATGTTTGAGCAGGATTCAAAGGCAATTTTCAGCCAGTCAAATGTCAACACTGGTAAAATAGATGAATATGGGGCCTTGACATTTCAAAGCCTTAAAGATCTGATGGTAGTCCTTGCAGAAATGCTCTGAAATGTAACACCTTCCAGCATAAAGTAACTGATTTTGACACCTGACACGCCTCTGTCGAAGGATTCAAGGTACCGGCTTGCCTAATTTGAATGTGCCCGAACAGCAAGACGTGAGTTAGGGGGATGCTTGGCAGAGAGTCTAAATGATGACATTCGAAGAAAAGTGTTTTCTGGAGTCACTCCCCCAGGGTTGGGGGCTTCCTGGGTGGGGAGATGAGAGGAAGCGGGGGGCGGGGCGGAGGGACAATGACAGCCTTTCTGGAAATCTAGCTTCCAGGAATGCTTTGTTTCATTCCATGTCATGCGTTTGCCAATGTCATTGTGAGCAGAATCAGCACACAGGAAGAGTGAAAATAGCCATGCTGGAGTCACACTGAATTAAGATCTTTGTGCGAGCCTAGTCAGGGAGACTGACTCAGCAGGAACTACTTGGGTATTTTGGATATGGGAGCCCTTTGATAGGGCGGCTCACAACCTGCGCTGAGTCGATAGGAGCTCACTGAAAGGCAGTGGGGTGCAGGGGTCAAGACCTGCCCCTCCCACTTACTGTCTGTGACCTTAGAGGGGCCTGCCTCCCCTCTCTGTGACTCTCCTTTCTCACGGGACAGAAGGATAGTGATCGTAGGTCCTGCCTCGACGGGCTGATGTGAAATATACATACATGCCTAGACCCCTGGCTGGCTCTCTAGGACTGTTAGCAATTATTACATAATAATCAGTGTGATTATCTGGGGGCCTAGATGGGGTTAAGATATTTTGGATCTCAACAAAACCTTTACAAGCCACCTGAACATGCAGCTTTATTAGATCAATGACACTTTTGTATTGTCATTTTTGTAATATCCTAGCAAAAAGAAGAGAAATTAATATTTACTGAGAACATAGCACCTGAACCGCTTGTGCGTTCCAAACTGCCAAGTCTTTCAACACACACTAAACCTTATGACAGTTTTTATTGTCTCTAGTTATAAATACGGGAATAGAGACGCCGAACATTAAGACGTGTCAGGATTTACAGAAGGCGAGAACTGAAAGCCAGGATGCCTGCTCTCCGGCTCTGCTCGCAGCCCCCTCGTGTTAGCCACCTCCAGCTTCTGTCGTATTTCCTTTAAAATGTGCTGGTATCCACCTTCCCACCCCCCACCACCAGACCCACTCTTGCCACCCCAGGTCCCACCCAGCCACCTGATATGGAAAGAAACTGGAGCCCGAACTTCTGTTTGCACCGGAAACAAATTTGGCAATGACCTCGCCAGCCTGACTTGGATTGAGCTTCTTGTCTAAGCACCAAACGTCCCCGCTCAGGTATGGTTTTTGCTCTGCAGAAAACGCACTGCCACCTTTTGGGATTAATGTGTGAACTGGCTCATTGCAAATGCACTAAGAACTTGAAATCACAAGCACGGAAGTCTGGGTAGGAGGACAATCACACCAATACTTTTATTATAAAGCATCCCACGCGGTTGCATGTAAACCAAAATGCCAACATCCATGGGATAGTTTTATAATCAATCTTTCTGCAGTTAATTTTGAAGGAAGGAAAAATGATGGACAAAATTTTGAAGTCATTCAAAGACTGTAACCCTACAGAATTTCTCCAAAGCACAGGGGAAATTGTCAGAAGCCCATTGCCACAGCACAGCTCCTATCATTTGGGGATATTTGCCTTCTCGAATCTTCTTGCCATCAACAAACACGTAATGAGAAGAGGGAGGCAGGACTCAGCGTTAGGGGCAGCCCTGAGCAGCATAATCAGAGACACAAAGTGCGGGGTTATTTAGAAGAAATTCAGGGAGATGGGTCTGGATGAGTTCTAGAGGGTATGATAAGGACAGGGGCAGAAATTGAAGGGAAAAGGTAGCTCAGGGCTCATGGTAGAGGAGCACCATCCACGCTGTCATCTCCCTGAAGGCATTAGGGCCATAGACCCTGTGCCCAAGGCCTACAGACCCTTCAGGGCCTTTGAGATCTGAAGGAAAATCATTAGCTCTAAAATAAGGTGACAATGGGGTGCCTGGGCGGCTCAGTCACTTAAGCGTCCCACACTTGGTTTCAGCTCAGCTCCTTATCTCACGGGTCATGGGATCGAGCCCGGCATGGGGCTCTGTGCTTGGCCGGGAGTCTGCTTGAGATTCTCTCCCTCCGCCCCTCCCTCCAATCGCGCTCTCATTCTCACTCTCTCTCTCTCAAATAATAAAGAAATCTTTAAAAATATAAAATAAGGGAACAACCGCAAAGGAACCCAACTCTACAGCAATGGCGGCATCTTCCATGCGGCAGACCCGTCGGTTCCCTGCTTAACACCAACACTTGGAGGTCCCGCAGACATGTCAACCTCCACTTGTCCACCACAGTGGGCGAAGTTACCTGTCCCGAGTTGGTCAAGCCCAGGGATCGGAGGCAACCTGACTTTTCTCTTCCATTCTCGTGCCTCGTCAGGAAATCCTGTAGCTCTACTTTCAACATATCCAGGAATCCTATCACTTCCACCCATACTCTCATCTTTTACCCGGATGACTGTAAAAGTCCCCAAAATTGGTGTCTGCTTCTCTCATTGCCCCTTCTTTCCATTCTCAGCCCAGGAGGGGAAGCCCTTCTAAAACCCCAATTGGAGTATGCGCTTCGCGGCTCAGACCCCCTGGTGCCGCCTGGTCTCACTCAGACCAGAGCTGGGATTCTCACAGGGGTCCAGAAGATCTGGCCCGTCTCTCCCCACATCCCCCATCCAGTCCAATCCATCACTGAGGCCGCGGGGCCTTCAACATGGCATGCACGCAACCTGCCCCTGAGCTTTAGCTCCAGCTGGCCCCTCCTTTTGGAAAGGTTTTGCCTCAAATATCCACCCAGCTCCCTGCGTCCTTTCCTTTTAGTCTTTGATCAAATCTCCCTTCTCAATGAGCTCCTATTCCGAGAGCTCTATGTCACCCAGCAACTCGTCCCCATCCTGCAGCCAACCACCTTGCAGTGCTCTATTTTCCTTTTTTCCCCCAGCACTAACCACCTTCGAACATACTGTATAGTTATTGACTTATTTTATTGTTCGTCTCCCCTGACTAGAACATAATCCCTGTGAGATCAGCGCTCTTTGTTTTGTTCAGTGGCGTATCCCGAGCTTTTGGAACTGTTCCTGGCTAGTGATTAGCACTCAATAAATATTCGTTGAGTAAACAGTGGATGAATTAATTTGGCAGAAGCCTGGAAGATTTATTGGAGAAGGATAAGGAGCAGACAGGTAGAGATAGCCATCTGAAATTCAGCATTACGCTGAAGAGACAGATCTGGGCTGAAGATACAGAACTGGACGGAGGCATAGAAAATGCAACAGCAAAATTAATGTATATGCAGTTTTGACTCTTGCTTTCTCCATTTAAAAAATATATCAGTCCTCTTGTCATGTATTGCAGTTTTCATAAGCATCATTTGAAATGATTACACTCTTCCACTGAGTGGTTACATAATAACTATCTCCCTTCTGTGGGCATCTTGATTTTAATTTTTCACTATTATTAATGATATCGCTATGAATATCTTCCTGTATACATTTGCTATATTTTGAATCATTTCACTGTATAGATTGGCAAAGGCTAGCAAAAAAACAATTTTATGATTCTCCATAAGATTCGTACCCAATTTCCTCATAACATTGTCAGAATGTACATATTCTACCATAATATTGGCAACATTGGCAATTAATATATGGAAATGTTGGCTTGTCTTCAATAAATATTTCTTTTTCTGTATGATTTTTTTATTTGCATCCTTCCCTTGTTTATTTACTCAAAGTTTACTGTTTTCGTTTTATCACTTTGTATTATTTGCCAATAAGAGAGGTTTTAAAATGCTATTTTATTTATGTTTTTAAGATTTTATTTATTTATTTGACACAGAGAGAGAGATCATGAGTAGGCAGAGAGAGAGAGGGGGAAGCAGGCTCCCCGCTGAGCAGAGAGCTCTATGCAGGGCTCTATCCCAGGAGCCTGAGATCACGACCTGAGTCGAAGGCAGAGGCTTTAACCCACTGAGCCACCCACGCACCCTTAAAATGCTATTTTAATCTGCTTTTTCCTATTAGGAGTAAATTGAGTGTTGTTTCAAATGTTCAGGAGCTACTCATATTTCCCCTCCTTTAAATATTTTATATTTTTTGTCTTTACCTCCATTTTAAATATTCAATTGTTCATTCAATTCGATAATTAGTCTCTTATATGATGATCGACGTTTGTCAAAGGCCCAGGGCCAGCCAAGACAGGAGGCTCTGCTCACTGAGATCGTGCAGTGGCCCTGGGACCCAGGCTTCTTCCCTCCAATCGCGCTAGTCCCCAGGCTGTTTTACTCTCCCGAGGCCACTGCTGATTTGTCACCACCAAACCTGAATTCTGGTCTGCGGGAAGGGAGAAAGCACCAAGAGCATGCAGTTTTCTGTGTAAAGAAAGTGCCTTGGTTCTTGTATGATTCCCCTATTTGCCAGGGAACTGGGGAGCCCAGCATGTGTTGATGGAGGTGCTTCTCTAAAGCTCGGGGGGGGGGCTATTAGTAAAGAGGAAGAGGGGAATGGATCTGGAGGGAAATTAGCAATCTGTGCTACAGGAACTAAGTAGATGCCCCCTCCCCCAAACTGCCAAACACTTAACCAGACACCATTTATCAAATAAGACACACCTGTCCCGTTGTTTAGGGCTGACTCTCTCTCGATATAACATTTAGGCCAATAAAAGCATTGTTTCCTTGGTTAGGAATCTTCATTATGTATCTTCATTTCGCTGTTGTAATTTTTTAATATTAATCAAGCAAAGGGATATATTGTTTGTCGATTAAGTCACCTAAATGAGATTATTTAGGTTTTCAAGGAGAAAACATTGACCTCTTCTTGCAGATGCATTAACAAAAGTAAAGCATGATTTTTAGTTCAAGGGATAACAATGCAGATTCAAAAGACATTTTAAGACTTCAAACCCCTCTTGTCAAGAAAAGAATAACATTCATAAAATAAATGTAGGACTATGTTTAAAGTAGGTGTTAGATTCTCTACTCATGTCTTCATTAAAAAAAACAAGCAAAACAAAACCAAAAACAACCTTAGTATATTGGAATCTAAACAAAGACATGATCTAAACAGGCTAAAGTAGTTTTTATAATGTGAGAGAATAGTGGTCTCATTTCCCTCCGCACTGAGAATGGTACAGAGTGAATGGTGAAAGATTGATAAGGTTTGAAATTTCTGGGGCAAAAGTGGTCAAGAATGATAAAAAATTAATAGCAAATGAAAGTCGGGTTTCTCCTGAGGTGCTAGGATGCCTGTCTCTTGTGGGAGTGGAAAACTTCATCCCTGCCTACTCCCCGACATCTTTGCATGGGGGAAGGACGCGCTGTCACTGGGAATTTGGAAAATCTTGACATATAGGCTCAGGTGGCCAGTGGCCTGAGACTGAGCATTATCAGAGTTTTAAAAGTAGGAGTCCATTTCCTGAGATTAGCAAAGTAAAATTTTGAAAAAAAACGTAACTCTTGTGGACTTTCTCCACTTTAAGACAACTAGGATTTTCCCTCATTTCCAGTCTAGACACATGGCTTTAGAGGTCCTCCAATTGCTCCTTTGGAAAGAATTTAAGATGCCATCCAATTCATCTTGCTGCCATAGAGCAGGATCATAATTAAACTCACTAAGAGAAATGACCATCTATTTTCTTTTTAAGGCTCTTCAGTGAAGAACAGTCGGTGAAAATTTTATTGACCAGGGGAGGTCTCCACACTTAGGGATGCCTAAAGTTCCAGGCAGTGAGAGTGAGAGACAGGCAAGATGAAGAGAGCGATAGGAAAGTCCTGAGGCATCTGAAGACCACAGGAAGACTTTTCGACGGTATCCTTCTGTCAGGTGAAAGGGGCACCTGGCCCTGAGGGCCGCAGGTCCGTGAGGGTGATGACCACAGCGGACAACAGACATTTTCATAATGCCAAAGCAGAAGGCCATTTTGAGGGTTGGCTCGTCACAGCTGCTGAGTGGTTTCTGGGGTAACTCGGCTGAGGTGAGCAGCTCTGGTTTCTCATGGGAGGGACGGTGCCCCCATGAGCCCTTCGCTTTGCCTGCCTCAAAATTGTCCCATTTTCTGCTCAAAGAAGTGGAGGAAGTGAGGAGGAGTGCGGCTGGTGGAGGCCCAACAAGATGGCACGAGGGAGGGAACCGGGATTACAGTCCGAGAAAGAGTATTTGTGTTTTCAATTACTCCAGATTTTATCTGCAGTGTCAGAAAATTCCAACAGCTAAACACAGGAGAACCTTATTTATAAAATAAATAAAATATTTGTCAAGACCCTGAAGAGGAATAGTTTCCTGAGAACCTAATGGCACGGCAAGTCATAAAGGAAAGATATGACTAAATAAATAGTTAGCACGTTAATGAAAATCTGTAGACTAAGACAAACTTGGTAGAAAAATGCTCAATATATTTATCAGCTAAAGAGGTCAGATGAGTAAATATGGACATTAAAACCTTGATAGCCAAATGCAAAAGAACACAAACAGATCATTTGTGATCAGGGAAATAGAATTAATGATCAAAATACGATCCCCACCAGTGATTCTCACTTGTAACTGAGATTATGTAACGGAAAACAACAAAGTGGTCACATTTTTCACTTTTTAAATTGAATTAAAAATATATATATTACCCAATTCTGATTAGGGTGTGGTGAAATTTGTACTTTTGCTGTTACTGAATTGTATTTCTTAAAAAAAAAAAAGGTTTTATTTATTTACTTGGCAGAGAGAGAGTACAAGCAGGGGGAGTGGCAGGCAGAGGGAGAGGGAGAAGCAGGACCCCCGCCGAGCAGGGAGCCTGATATGGGGCTTGATCCCAGGACCCTGGGATCATGACCTGGTCTGTAGGCAGACGCTTAACTGACTGAGCCACCCAGGCACCTCCTGAATTTCCTGTATTGTATTTCTTAAAAGGATAAAGGGTAAAAAAAAAAAAGACTTATTTCCTTTGCTCCAATAATCCTACTTGTAGAACACCCCTAAATATGGAAAAATATACAGGAAGACAATTACTAAAGACTTTCTACGGAAAAGTCAGAAAAAAATTCCAACAGCTGGATTCTGGCATGCTTACTAGTGGCACATTGTATGTCGCATGCAGTGATTATAAAAAATTATAATGGGACATGGAGAAAATATTACTGAGCAAAACAAGCAGTGAAAAATTGTATGGTCAATAAAAAATAATACAACCAACTATGAAAGTAAAATGTGCATTTGAAAAAAAGCCTGGAAGGAAATATGCCCCAAAGATAATCATGTCTGGGTTGTGGCCATAGGATGATGGGAGATTTTTTTACTTTAAAAAACATTGAGGGGGGTAAGGTTTATAAGACATCTAATTTTTAAAAACAGACTTATGTAGTAGATTCTTTGAAATTCCCGAAAATTCCAGGAAAGGGAAGTGTTGGTGATTTGGGTAATCAGAGCATATTGGTCCTAGAAGGACCACCAGGACATCTCGAGTGCACCTAAACCCATGTCTTTGGTCCATTCTCTCTTCAGATCCAATCTGAGTCAAAAGATACCTGCATGAATTTCCCAGGGATGCTGCAATAATTACCATGAACTTAGTGGATTGAAGTAACAGAAATATATTCTCTTTCAATTCTGGAAACCAGCAATGTGGACTGAGTTTTACAGGGCTGAAACCACGCGGTCAGTACTGCTGAGTTCCCTCTTGGTGGCTCCAGGAGAGAATGCTTCCTTCCCTTTTGCATCATCTAGAGCTTCATTCTCTGCATTCCTTGGCTCCTGGAGGTCTCTTCCTTCCTCTCCAAAGCCGGCACCCAGCATCCCCTCCCTGACTGTGTTTCGGTCACCTGGCCTTCTCTTCTGTCTGCCCAAATCACCCTCTGCCTCCCTCTTGCAAGAGCAGATGTGATTGCATTTACAGCCCACCTGGATAATCCAGGATAGTCTCCCCATCTCAAGACCCTTAATTTAATCACGTCTGCAAAGACTCTTTTTCCGTGTAAGGTAAAGGTAGTCTCGGGGGCGGTTACTCAGCCTACTGTTTCAAGCCATCGGAGATGTTGAAGAATTAAGAACTATTGTCCATGATAGATGTGTCAACTTTTCTTGACGACGTCGCTGGTTTCTTCGGCGTTTAAGTGTGTCGACACTCATCAAATTGTATAGTTTAAACAGATGTAATTCATCAAATGTCAAGTATAATACCTCAATAAAGCTGTTAAAAATAAAGTACCACTGCAGCCTACATGATGAGCATTCTCTGAGCAAACGTGAAAATGTCCTTTTGGAATTAGTTTTGGATTATTTTAGGAAGTTGGGAAACTGGTAAGTTGCGCTTCATATAGAAGTCTATAGGAACTTCAGGTAAAACATCCGCATCCAGGAACCCAAGGGAGTCTTAATTCATCTAAAACTCTTCTCCTTGGGGAGTACAATCCCCTCCCTGTCCCCTGGTGACAGAAACTTAACTGTAGTGACTTCGGTGTCCCCTCAGACACACAAACATACACATATAACACTTTTCCTGAGGTTGGTCTGTGTATGTAGCGTCAGGGCACAGGGATAGGATGGCGGAAGGGACAGGGCTCCTCTCTGGGTGATGACATCTATCCCAGCTGGTACTGCAGGGATGTCCATCTTCTTTGGTCGAGCCAGACTGCCATGGGTTGCCATGGAATCCCGCCTCGAGCTTTACAGGGTCCCATTGGGTCTGGTCATCTGCTTGTGCTGTCCATGGTACCCTCTGCTGGTGGGCAAATTGGGTGCCCTTGCACTCCTTCGGGCTCTAGGGAGGCTCTAGAAGTGATCTAGAGCTCCATTTGATTGGCCCCAAATGGAGGATCATAGCACCTCCTGGGGAAAGCAATCCCAGGAGCCTGGTGGTATTTCCCAATATTAACTTGTGATAAACAGTTGAATGCACATGCTTTTCCATGTCTCTCACACTATGGAACAGAAAAATTTTACTTCAATAGCTCATAAAGCAAACGTCCATATTGTAAACTATCCATTGATCTCGGTCATAAAGTTACATTAAGATAGCTTTCCATGGAAAGAAAGACCTCCAGAAATATTCAGTGGAGGACATGTGATGGGAAACAATACAATATATGTAAACACATAATAACAGACTACCCTCAAAATTATTTAAGTCAGAAATGTCAGTTAAAAAAATAATAGTTCTTTATCTTGCCAATTCTGAACATCTGAAGTTTGGTGCATCACACTTACTTAAAAAGGAATATGGTTGCTTTAAATGAAAAATGTAAATTTAAATATTATTAATATTTTGTAATTTGGTGATAGAAAATAAAGACACTTAGGTATCATTTTTAGGCACAAAGGAGGCAACCCAGAGGCCAGTAGCCCATCTCAATTCCGCGTCTGCCTTCTGGATGCTCTGACTCCCTTTATCATGGATCTGCTCTTTAATTCTCTCTTTGGTTTTACCTCTAAGCTTTTTCCTTGAGCTTGTGTCAAGCCAGCCTTCATTCAAAGTGGAAGACAAATCCCCTGAGCTTATGGCACAGGAACAGAAGAGTTGGGTGTCTCTTCTCTACTGCCAAAGTTTATAAGTCAAAAATAATGCATGTTTCAAGAGCTGCTTGGGGAAGAATTCTAATATCTCCGAGGATTCGTATTGAGGATCTGATCAAGGATGTGTTGCCAATTGTTTGCATTATAAACAGATAATTACCATATTTCAGAATCCATCACATTCTAGGTCAAGAATGATTTCTAAAGACTTGGGGCACCTGGGTGGCTCAGTGGGTTAAGCCTCTGTTTTCGACTCAGGTCATGATCTCAGGGTCCTGGGATCGAGCCCCGCATCCGGCTCTCTGCTCAGTGGGGAGCCTGCTTCCCCCTCTCTCTCTGCCTGTGTCTCTGCCTACTTCTGATCTCTCTCTTTCTCTCTCTCTCTCTGTCAAATAAATAAATAAAATCTTTAAAAAAAAAAAATGATTTCTAAAGACTTAAAAAGAAAGCTTGAGAGGATAGGGGAAGGACAACCAACTCACCCTCATCTTCAGTTTTAGGGTTAAGGTAATGAAAGTCTATACATTTGCACTAAAAATAGGTGTGCCTCTTTAGTTAATGTACAGAGCCTTAAAATAGATCTTGGCATAACTCTGTCCTCCCTCGGCAATCTGTACTGAGGAGAGGTGGGGCAACTGAAATCTCAGGGAATCAAATTGCTCTTGCCACTGCAATCCCTAGCATTCCTGCGGAGCTTGGAATGTTCCAGTAGTAGGTTCTGTCAAGGCTAGGCAAGACTGCACCCCTAATAGAACTTTTAGCCAAACACAGTCTGCACTTGGAATGAGTCTGGAACCATATATATTTTGAGTTATAATACTAATTGATGAAAACTAGAGCTTTCCTTGCTCGTTGTTCTAGATCATCGTCCTTGGGTGTTTCTCAAGACGAGTGACACTCCATTTTGCCCTCGATTTGAGATCATCATCTCCTCTTGTCTACTCTGTATTTCAGAAAATGATTTAACTCTTCATACAGGTTTCCCCATGTAAATGTAAATTGTTTCATACACATATCCAGTGCTTTATTTAACCCATCACGCAGATTCTTTTTTAATAGCCGACAAGAAATCGAGTTTCCAGACAGGTGGTTCTCCATGCAGCTGCCGTTATTAGTGATGTAGGGACTTGAGCCATGCAGAGACCTTGGCACAGTCGGCCCGTACTTTGAGGAGCAGCTGAAGCAAGCACAGTCCTGAAATCTGGGCACATGCCAATGAGCAAATTCCAGAAACTGCCACGGCAGCTAGTCAACGCAGCGAAGGCTCGACCTCAGTATACCTTCTATATGTCAACCTCAATTTGGGGCAAGAATTCTTTTAACCTTAAAAAGTCACTTTCCGTGCAATGAGGCGTGGTAACAATCTGATGGGTAGTGACAAGGTATGACTACAGAGGAAGAGAGGCACGCTGGACCTGTGTGGTGTGTGTCCTGTGGCGGGTCTGTTCCCATCTGGTGGGCACACCATGAGACTCTCAGTGTCCATGGTGACGGGAGTGAGTGTGCCCTCCACTGCTGCCACCAACATCCCCACATTCTGAATTGGATGGTGACAAAATGCTGGCCATATAAGGGCAGGGAA
Organism: Potos flavus; assembly: GCA_028534135.1. Classification (NCBI taxonomy): domain Eukaryota; kingdom Metazoa; phylum Chordata; class Mammalia; order Carnivora; family Procyonidae; genus Potos; species Potos flavus. The sequence goes on from CM052885.1 coordinate 74,917,474, forward strand.
GCTGTCATTTCCTTTCAGTTTCAGGAAGAGAGCGATGTCAGCCACATAGACCTACTTATTGTGTGACTTGGGCTCCCTCAGGTTATGGGAGAGGCATGAGGTTTCTGCAGAGTACCCCATGGTCCGCTGGTTCACAGAGGACCTCCAGTGAGCCACACCTCCTGGTGTAATGTCCCTTGGGCAATACCTTCTCCCTTGAGTGTGGGCTGGACCCAGTCACTTGCTTCTAATCAACAGACTATGGAAAAAGCTACAAGATGTCACTTTTGAGATTAAGTCACAAAAGGGCTTCTGTCTTGAGCCTCCTCTCTTGGTCTTTCTCCTGCTCAAAATGGCAGGAGGCAGATGCCATGTTGTAAACTGACCGATGGAGAGGCCCATGTGGAAAAAACTGACGGAGGCTCCAGCCAACTGCCAATGAGGAACTTAGATCCTCTGTCCAACATCCTGTGTGGAACTGAATCCTGCCAACAGTCATACTTGTCAGTGAGGAAGCAAACCCTCCATCCCCTAGTAGAGCTTTCAGATGAGACCACAGCCCTGGACAATAGTATGACTGGAACCTCATGAGAAATCTTGACTGAAGAAGCATCCAGCTAAACTGCACCAGGAATTCGGATCCATAGAAAACATGAGATCACACATGTATCCTGCTTTACATGATAAATTATGGGCTAATCTGTTATACATAGCCTGAGGCACAACACCATAATCTGAGATAAAGAGTATTTCAATTGTATGATACAAGGTTTTCTCCAGAATCTTTCATTGTACAGACATCTTCATATGGCAGCATAAAAGACTAAAATATTGTCCCAGCCAATAAGTCTAAATATTTACTCCACTAAAAGCTTTTTATCAGAGTTGACAAAATACCAAAATGACCTGCTTTCCATTTTTGTTGTTCTATGTAAATATTCCATCCATCTTTCTGCAAAAGTATAGATGAGCCGCGAATGAGACCAAAAGCAACCAGCTTGAGGGAAGACAAATGAGGACTTAAAAACCAAATAATCAGAAAAGTTGGCACATCTGATTCAGACAATGACTAGAGAAGGCAATTGGATTGCACCAGAGAAGGAAATGCTGGGACAGTGAGACAAGAATATGTGTGTGGGGGTGTTTGTGTCTAATTTGGACAGCATTTCAGTGTTCTGTTTCAATAATTTTGAAAAATAGAAAAGTTGGTTTTAAATTCAAGTTAGAGGAATAAAGTCTTTAGGAACTGAAAAACCAATTGGTCTAGTGATTTTCAAAATTCTTTACCCCTCAAATCTTCTCACAAAAATAAAATCTTAGGTAAAGCTCTAGGGTCTTATAACAGAAAATATGGCATTTTGTTAACATAAAATTATTTCACACATCCAAATCCATAACATGTACTTATAAAATAAATCATCGAGAACAATAACATGAATACAAAAATTTAGGAATTGGGACTCACGGATGCCAGGTGCATTCTTCTGCCCCTCTCTCCTGCTTCTAGTCATATAGAACTAAGCAGTTAAAATTCACAAACACAACTGGATCCAACTGGTACGAGTTTTAAAAAATGGCTTTCTTGCCATCCGGGATACACATCGACTAAGCTAATTCAGAAATCTGATGAAAGTAAGGGAACAGAGAAAGAGTAAGACAATTTTAATTATCACTGAGCAGGATATACTTTTCCAACAGAACCATGAACAATATAAAGCCGTATTAATATTTGAAAAATCAGACACAGTAGCGCAGCTCTTTGTCAGATAGTAATTTGAGGTTTCTAAATAGTCTAATTTACTTTGTTTTGCATGTTGAGTACAAACATTAGTTTTCAGTTTCACTGCTGACATTTTAACTGTAATTTTAGGCATGGTAACATAGGGGCCTCGCATTGCCAAATTTAGCTCTTTAAAAATATCTGCAAGACATGCAAACAGCACAGTCATGCTATATTTGAGAGTTTCAGCTAAAGATACTTCTATTACACAATAGTAATTTTCTGTCTCATTGGAAGTATTTACATGCCCTGGTGCCTCTCTTCAGTATAACCAGTAAACCTCAATAGGAAAAGTAAATTCTGGAATTCACCGCATTTATCACTGTAAATAACTGAAAAGTTTGCAATAGGAAGACAATCCTTTAATAAAGTTGTCAGTTTGGAGGACGTTATCCAACACTTAAAAAACAAAGTTGCCTTTTTGTTAACAGCCAGGGCTTGTTATGCAAATATACTGCTTGCATACATATTGGCAATAATTTTTATGCAAATAGTTTTTCTATCACTCATTATACAGACAGTGCTACATTTTTTATGAGGTTATTTGTGGTCTGTTATTTGAGTTCTAAGCAGTTACAATTTTCTTCTCCAAATATGTCTGTGGTGAGTGTTTTATAAAGTGATAAATATCCCTTTTATTTGCCTGTAAAAACATATTTAAAAAAAAATCAAAATAGAGAAATCACCAACATCCATACACTTGCCTATTTGAAATGTAAAGACTTTAATCTCAGAGTTTAAGCTGATTATTTCAGAATCTTGGGTCTGTACTCTTGGATTCTATTTTAGACTCTGTTGTCGGACAATGGTAATCATTGTATTGCACGAATGTTCTATCAGCTCACATTTCATTGGTAACACCAGCAATACAAGATCCAGTAACATTTTCCACATGTTAAGCACGGCGAGGGGTCTGAGAATTTACCCAACTTGTAAGCTAACAAGTTATCATGCCATAGCTTCATGAATGCTAGCAGAAGACACGAAATTCCTGGATCAGAGACAAAGGGCTTTCATACTCCCAGAGAGCAAGTGACATGAGCTTCATCTCTGCTTTGGTTCCCCTTGCCTCTCAAGTCATTTTGGGTTAACTCTAAGTGGTCCAGAAGATGCTATGTACAGAGTGGGTGCTCATCAGTGCCCAGAAACTCAAGCTCAGGGAACTTGAATTCTTTTTTTTTTTTTTTAATTTTATTTATTTATTTAACAGATAGAGAGACAGCAAGAGAGGGAACACAAGCAGGAGGAGTGGGAGAGGGAGAAGCAGGCTCCCCACCAAGCAGGGAGCCGGATGCAGGGCTCGATCCCAGGACTCAGGGATCATGACCTGAGCTGAAGGCAGACGCTTGACGACAGCCACCCAGGCGCCCCAACGGAACTTGAATTGTTATAATGGGCTACCAGACAACGAATCTGCTCAACTATGGCAGTGGAGGAAAGCATCATCTTTATTATGGTAAACGGTAGACAAATCTACCACTGGCTGTTGGGAGACACTGCCTTTATTTCCAAAGGCTCTCTGCCATATGACGAAGAAAAGACAGTCTGAAATAAAGGTTGTCATGGCCCCTGTGAGATGAGCAGAAACATGAGAGACCCATGGAGAGTTGTTTCCTAATACCCAACAGTGTATTCTTCCCCCTTCCCTGAAACTTTGTAATTTAATTAAGTGATTCTATAAGTGCCTCTTCATCTCCAGATTTTGCTTTTGTCTGGAGAATCTTGAAGGTTATTTCAGAAGAACTCTGCGCTTTGAAAATCACTGCTCCAGCCCAAACCCTTATTCCACCGTCAGGGAACTGAGGCACAAAGACATTAAGTGACTTGTCCAGGTCATAGATGGTTAAGTGTCAACTCCAGGTAATGAAATTACAAATCCAAGCAGGACTAGGTGACACCCAAATTATCCTTTTCTCTAATCTAGAAATAGCTTGTTTAAAATGCATAAGGGCAGAGAACGTCCCACGGCATCCTACTTTGGGTTGCCTGATAAGACAGGGACAAGGATTGCAATGCAAGAAGATTACTGGGAAGAGATCACAGAGAACAGCATTAGGGAGCAGGGGAGTGCGACAAGACAAAGAAGAAAGACAATAATGAGATTTGGTAGGACCAGGGGACCACTGTGGACGTCTGGGGCTTAATCAGCCAGAGAACTCTGGGAGTCAGTGTAGGACATGCATCTCAGTTATCCCTCCGGAGGGGTGAGGGAGCTGGGTATTTGTCAATGAATTCCCATCAGTCATCGGCTGACGGGACTCTGGATGGTGTTAATGTCCTTGCACTTCTTCCCTGATCGGCACGGGGGTAGGACAGATGCTATCGGCCAGAGAGAGCCTGAAGGCAGAGCACTGCGGGTGCGGGCATTGGAAACCAGGCCTGTGGGCAGGGACATGCTGTATGTATAGAGGGACTATACCTCAATATAATAAAGGCCATACATGACAAACCACAGTTAACAGCATACTTAACGATGAAAAGCTGAAAGCTTTCCTCCAAGATCAAGAAAAACACATGGATGTTCCACTCTTACCACTTTTATTCAGCATAGTACTGGAAGTCCTAGCCAGAGCAATTAAGCAAGACAAAGAAATAAAAGTCATCCAGCTTTGAAAGGAAAGAGTAAAACTGTCACTGTTTGCAGATGACATGATATTTTACATAGATAACCTTAAAGACTCCACCCAAAAACTGTTAGAACTAATAAATGAATTCAGTAGAGTTGCAGGATACAAAACCGATATGCAGAAATCTGTTGCATTTCCATACACTAATAACAAACCATCAGAAAGAGAAATTAAGAAAACAATCCTACTACAATTGGATCAAAATGAATAAAATACCAAGGAACAAATTTAGCCAAGGAGGTAAAACTTCTATAGACTGAACACGATAAGACATTGATGAAAGAAATTGAGGAAGACAACAAAGAGATGGAAAAACATCACGTGCTTATGGATTGGAGGAACTAATATTGTTTAGACGTCCATACTACTTAAAGCAATCTTAAGATTCAATGCAATTCCTATCAAAATTCCAGGGACATTTTTTATGGAAAAAAATACAACTCTTAAATTTATATGGAACCACAAAAAGACCCCGAATAGCCAAAGCAAGCTTGAGAAATAAATAAGAGCAAAGCTGGAGGCATCATGCCCCCTGATTAGGAACTACATTACCAAAAAAAAAAAAAAAAAGAAAAAGGAACTACATTATAAAGTTATTTTAACTACAACTGGACTGGCACAAAAACAAACATATAGATCAATAGCACAGAATAGAGAGCCTAGAAGTAAACCCCTCACATATGGTGAATTAACTTATGACAAAGAAGCCAAGAATATAAAATGGGGAAAGGACAGTCTCTTCAATAAATGGTGTTGGGAAAACTGGACAGCCACATGCAAAGAAATAAAACTGGACCACTATCTTACATTATACACAGTAATTAACAATTAGATTAAAGACTTGAATGGAAAACCTGAAACCATAAAATTTCTATAAGAAAACATAGGCAGTAAGCTCCTTGACATCTGTCTTGGCAATAAGTTTTCGGATTTGACACCAAAAGCAAAGGCAACAGAAAAAATGTCCACATCAAACTCGAAAGCTTCTGCCACAGCCAGAGAAACCATCGACAGAATGGAAAGGCAATTAGCAAATGGGAGAAAATCTTTGGCAATTATACATCTGATGAGGAGTTAATATTCAAAATATATGAAGAACTCATACAGTTCAATAGCAAAAAAAATCTGATTAAAAAATTGGTGGAAGATCTGAATACAATTTTTGCAAAGAAGACATACAGATGGCCAGCAGGTACTTGAAAAGATGTTCGATGTCGCTCATCATTGGGAAAATGCAAATCAAAACCACAATGAGATATCACCTCAACCTGTTAGAAGGACTGTTATCAGAAAGGCAAGAAATGACAATTGTGGAGAAAGGGAACCCTTGTGCAGTATTGTTAGAGATGTAAATTGGTGCAGCCACTGTGGAAAATAGTATGGAGGGTCGTCAAAAAATTAAAAATAGAAATAACTTATGATTCAGCAATTCCAATTCTGGGTATTTATCCAACAAAACTAAAAAACAGTAATAAAAAATATGCATATTCTCATGTTGATTGTGGTATTATTTACAAAAGCCGAGATCTGGAAATAACCTAAGTGTTCATCAACAGATGAATGGATAAAGAAATGGTGGTGTGTGTGTGTGTGTGTGTGTGTGTGTGTGTGTGTATGTGTGTGTATCATGGAATATTATTCAGCCATATAAAAAAAAATGAAATGTTGCCATTTGTAACAACATGGATGGACCTTGAGGGCATTATGCTAAGTGAAATAAGTCAGACAGAGGAAGACAAATATTGTATGATATCACTTATATGTGGACTCTTAAAAACAAAACAAATAAAACAAGATCAAGGACACAGAGAACAAGTTGGTAGTTTCCAGAGATGGGGGGAGAGGAGGGGTGTGTGCTTGTGTGTGAAATGCTTGAAGGGAATCAAAAAGTACAAACTTGAGCTATAAAATAAATAAGTCATGGGGAAAAAAGTAATTCACCAGGAAAGTGATTTAATGAGAAAATAAAATAAGTGTAATTTATTAATCTTGGTTGTATTTCACAGGCAACCCGTGAGCCAATATTTGTACAAGAAGTCACAAAAAAATTTCACCACCACCCATTACTTTTGTGACCTTAGAAAAGCTTGGGGCTTTTTAAGTCTTATCTATATAAGATGGGGATCATCAGGCCTCCATCACTGGGTTATGAGATTCAGACAATGTGCTTGGCAAGTGGTAAGAACACAATAAATGAATAATGATAGCATTAATAATTACTTACCATATACATAGGTAAACATCTGCGTTACAAAAACAGTATTTCTAAACGGTTTTATCGTACAGCATGCCTTCGAAAAACCATTATTAACTGCCAACTTTGTATGAGATACTCTGGGGAATTCAAAGAAATCTCTCTTGCTCTTAATCCATTTGTCCTGTTTAAATATCATAAAGATGTAAATGATAGCAAATCAAGGCATTTGTGGCTAAGTGCCCCAGCAGGGGTGGGGGGGGGGGGCGGGGCGGAGAAGGGAACTCCAAGCAGAGACTGAACTGAATACTGAATGGAGAATACTTCCGGAAGGGAGGGCATCCTTGACTACCAGGAACCAAACTACCCAGTATCAGTTCTCAAACAGCCATTTCCATAAAATCTTCCATCAAATGCATGGACCGTAGAGCAGTTCCGAGCGGCGCAGCACAAACAGCAAAAGGAAAGAGGTATCACGTGGCGGCATTTCCAGAACATACTTTCTCATGACCTTATTTGTGTTTCGGTCAAGAATGTGAGGAAGAAAAGCGCCGTTCTCTTCACCAATACCCGAGTTGGGAATTGCTTTCTATTTTAGAAGCCTTCCCTTTTAAAATATATAGGTAAAACACTGAATAACCAGGCTGTGGGTAACTGGAACCCTCATTAAGGGGAAATCTCCCTCTTTGGGAAAATGAAAGAAACAAATGCAGGACAACACATGAATTTCGTTAATTTTTTAAAAAGTCATTTTGGCACTGCCTTTAGTACAGATTCTGCCCAATCCTCCATACATTTAGCACTGTAAAATGAGGGTGCCTATTCAGAATGATGACTCTGAGGCATGATGGGCACCCCAACATCAAAGACAGACTCATTTCATGTACTATACTGCATTTGTTAAGATATCAGCTTGCTGTGTGTATATATATATATATATATATATTAGAAATATATATATTTGAAATTTCAACTTAAGTTCCAGCTAAAGGGGCTTTCTGGTTAATCCTTACCCAAAATGAAAATTTAATTTAGTAGAACACCTCCCTCCTGAGGCATCCTGATTAATTGAGGGTTTATTGTATCTAACAGAAATGTTTCATATGTGATATTCCCCTAAAGGCAGATTTCAAAATGGAAATTTGAGCAAAATCCTCTTGGCTTGTCTAAAGCTATGGGGCTCTCTTAAAAGTTTTCCTATCTAAAATGAATTCTTCCCTGCTGCTAATAATTACAAACAATTTAAAGTTTGATCATTTTTATATGTCGGAGCAAGCCGACTTCAAGTTTGAAAGTTATACTGTATAGATCTATTATCACAGTAAGCATTCCTGGACAGAATGGAGGGCATAAGAGTACACTTAATTCTCTTTAATTTTCTTTTTACCCTAAATTGGACCCAGTTTTATACTATCACTCACCTATTTTTCTTTCATTTAAACAATTAGATAATGCATTCCACTTGCTGAAATCCAGATCATTATTCAGAGTTAGAAGCAGGAGAATTGCATTGATGAGACATAGAAAAAGTTTTTTGTTTTTTTTTTTGGTTTGTATGAATCTTATCTTTGTATTGTGATTTTTTTTACAGAAACTTAATCCTGACAGTTGCTGAGAGATGAATTTCATGGGTTTCTAGCCTGTGCCCTCTTGAATCTGAAGAAGTAATGAGAAGGTACTTAGGAGTTTGGGTCAGAAATTAGCACGCTGTTTCCAGACTTAACATTTCTGTCCCATCCCCCTCCGCTAATGTAGGTGAAATCAAACAGTGAAATCTGCAAGTCCACAGTATTTGTTTTGAAATTCTTACAGTGGGTTCATAAAGGCCTCTTTTTAGGTCTCCTCACTAAGGCTCACAGTCCTCTGTGGCCTTTGGTAAATTCACAGAGGTGCGGAATTTCCATCCATCATCTACTAAGTGTCTGCTCATACTGGGTACAGGAGAAAAGATGCTGGAGCTGCCGAGGAAAATCAGACTTGGTCCCTGCCCTCAGGATGATTCCATCCTTGCTAAGATGGATGCCACAATCAAGGGGCAGTATGGTTCATTACCCCAGTGGAATATTCCAGATCCAGAACACTAATAGCAACTCTCCTAGCCAAACATCACTCGAGGGCAGGAACTGCGACTTGCTTATTTCTGTACTTCCTGTAGAACAATCTCTGTGTAGTAAGTTGGCAATAATGTGCATTCAATTGAAGAAAAGGGACAAAAACAGAACTGTTTATGTCTCACAAACTGGTTTACCCTACTTTCCTATTGGTGATATTGACACCGTCATCTTTGACACCGACATTGACACCGAAGCCTCAGGTTATATTTGATGTCTTTTCTCCTTTGCTTCCCCACATCCGATCACTTGTCAATTCCTTGTGAGCCTTTCCCCTTAATTTCTCCTACACCACTGCCCATCCATAGACTCCACCCGAGTTTGGGTTATTTCTTCTCTGAGTAATGCAAATGAATCACCTCTCTTCCTACCTCCAGGTGCCCATTGATATGCACACCTAATGAGTTATCCTCAGCCAAGCGTGATGCCCACACTTAACTACCATATCTCCTTGGTCTTGTATCCTCTGGATCCTCTGCTCCATGGAGGCAACTGGGGGCATTCCCTGCTCCTATGGAAACCTCCCACATTCCCCCTATGCTCAGCATTCTAAGTTCCCTCTACGGGGAATTTCCTCCCGGTCTCCAACTTCAAAATCCTATAGTTTGCATCATTCAGGGGTTTGGGTAGCAGGAAGGCGAAGTGCCTCTGGTTATCTTAGGCAAAACAGGGATTTATGGGAAGGATATCAAGTAGTTTGCAGTGGGGCCGGAAGAGCTGGGAGAAGGGGCCAGAACTGAGTAGGTTAACATCTCTGTAAGGAAGTTCTGGGACCCTTCCCGTAAAAGCCAACTGAATGTCCTCTTCCTCTTCTCTGCCACCCCCTCCAGTTTCAAAGTCCTGAGTGAGAAGTTTCTACTGGTCAATCCCAGAGCATTCATTCCTACAGGGCTTTTGAGAGGGAAGAGATGGAGAAGCCCACTCTGCTTCCCCCAAGGTCAGCCGGGGGCCGCCCTAAAACCAGGAAGGGGGCCAGCTGGAGGGCAGCCAAGGTCCCTCGAGGTTCACTCCTATTGGGACCATCTTTCATAAAATCCGGAGATTCCTCTGACTCCCAGAACATATTTCACTTGGTGCTTTTCGTATTTAGTTTTATATTAGAGTTATTTGTGTCCTGGTCTTATCCTTCCTCTGAGATTAAAATCTCAATTTATCCTTATTTCTCCTGAATTATCTCTCATAATGTCTTACAAATAGAAATATACCAGATATGTTTAATTAAATTGTATGTTAAGATAGAAGGTCATAGAAAAGCTGATATGAGTGTTTACCGTGTGCCGAAGATGCAGTTGAGACATGTTTACGTTATCTCACTTATTGTCACAGCTTTTTGTAAGAGTAGTGTTACTTCTATTTGAGATGCAGAGAGGTTAAACAATCTCAGGTTCATGGGCTTGTAGCAGACTGTGGGTCTCTGAAATCTGACCCAATACCTTCAACCTTACCTTGGGTTTCCCATGAGTCCAATGAGGGAGCTCTGAATGAAACTCTGAGGGAAGAGGAGGGGGAAGAGAAATTCCTTTCTGTGTCTGAACTGTTGAGGCAGAAATTGGTGTGACTATGTGGGACACAGAGTAGGGAGCAGAGTGACTGGAGTAAATTGGGACAGAGTCAACAATGAGATTGCTGTGGTAGGACTACGTTTGAGAAGGCTTTGGAAGATAAGTCTTAGGATTTAAAGTTGAATTCATTTTAGGGGAAAGGTTTACACTCTTTCTTTTTATTATAGAGAGAGAGAGGAAGGGAGAGGGAGAGAGAGAATCTTCTTCTTTTTTTCAAGATTTTATCTATTTATTTGACAGAGAGAGAGAGAGATCACAAGTAGGCAGAGAGGCAGGCAGAGACAGAGGGGGAAGTAAGGCTCCCTGCTGAGCAGAAAGCCCGATTCGGGGCTTGATCCCAGGACCCTGAGATCACGACCTGAGCGGAAGGCAGAGGCTTTAACCCACTGAGCCACCCAGGCGCCCCGAGAGAGAGAATCTTAACATGGCAAGGCTTGATCTCCCAACCCTGAGATCATCACCTGAGTCGAAATCAAGAGTCAGATGCTTAACCAACTGAGCCACCCAGGTGATCCAGATTTATACTTTTTCACTTTCAGTATTTCATTATTGGAGACATTTCCATAGTGAAACAATCAGGGCATACTAACCGAGTAGAATGCAGACACATACATTTTTAGACAAAACAACAGCTGGAAAGAAATATCTCCCCCATGTTGAATGGTGGCCCCAAAGCTATGTTCATGTGGAAACTGTGAATGTGATCTTATTTGGAAAAAGGGTCTTCGTAGCTGTTGTAAGTAAGGATCTCAAGATGGGATCATCCTGGAATGGGGGGCGGGGCTCTAAATCCAATGACAAGAGAGAAGGGGCCAGAACACACAGGGACTCAGGCCATGGGAAGACAGAGGCAGAGATTGGAGTGATGTTTCCACAAGTCAGGGCATATCTGGAGCAACTAGGAACTGGAAGAGGCAGGGAAGGAGTCTCCCCTAGAGCTTTCTGAGAGAGTATGCTGACACCTTGATTTCAGCCTCTAGAAGTCCGAGAGAATAAACTCCTGTGTTTTAAGCGATACAGTTTGAGGTAATTTATTAAGATAGCCCCGGGGAAATGATTATAGGCCTCTTAGGGCTCAATTTCTCAGCCTTCTCAGGAGCGAATGCTCAAGTCTGCTGCTGTCAGAGAACTTTTGAGGAATTGTGGTGGGCAATGGGGAGCCATGGCTTTTTCTTGAGCAGGGGCGAGGCAAGATAGATGCAATTTTTAGGAAGACGACAGTGACACTGATATCCAGCATAAATTTGGGAGATGGGAGGGAGTGAGTGACAGGAGGCAAGTTGGAAGGTAATGGGTGCACCTGGAAAAAACAGGAATTTTGGAATCAAGTATGTTCAGTTAGAACCCCAGTTCCTTCACTTACTGTTTCCATTTTTTCATGTGTATAATGAGGATCATACTATCGTGTGAGTTACAGATGATATATATATATAAAGAACTAAAAGAAGTTTCATAAGTGTTGTCAGTAATAATGTAAAAATTTGGAAGGTACCACTGGAAAGGGAAAAGAAGATATAAAGAGCTGTTTCAAGATCCCAGGACTCAGAATCATGAGGATTTAGACAGGAGAGGGATCCCAAGGTCATCTAGTGCCCTCTCCTCACTGCCCTTGGGGAGAGCTTGGAAGAGGGGAGGAAGAAATGGAATTGCAGTGAAGTTTCTCCCAGGAGCTGAGATGCCTGGTGGATTCTTGGCCAAGCCTGAGACCGTGGAGGAGGAGCTACTTTGGGAAGGAGATAAACTTCATTCTGAACCTAGTGATATTGAAGAGATGACGAGCCGCCTAGAGAGACTGCAGACCAGTTGGGGAACTCTCTAAGGTTACAGATCTGGGAGTTAATCACTCAACATCCAGACTGGAAGCATAAAAAAAAAAAAAAAATCAACTCTCTTAAAAAAAAAAGGCACTTATCAGAATAAAAACAAAGGGCCAAATTCTGCTTTGGGAATATTACTGTTAGACGCTGGAAGGACAACATGCCCTATAAAGAACAGATGTGGAAAGGTCAGAAAGGTAGCTGTGTTGGATAAATGAAAAGATGACTGAATTTCAGGTAATAGCAGAAATGCCACGTGCTTTTGAAAACTGCATAGGATAAAGATTAAGTAAGGGACATTGGATTTTAGATAGAGAATGTCCTTGGGGACTTTTTTGCCTTTGTAAACGAAGGAAAAAGGAAGAGGAGTTCAAGAATGATGATTCAGTGATGGTTTACAAAGCAGACAAGTTAAAAACTGGGTCAATGTTATTACATGTATTTTGAGTAAACTAATTCAAAATTGGGCCAGCCCATTTGTTATGATTCTGCTTTCCTTATTAGTAAGACAAAAGGATGACCGAGGTACCTTTTCTCCCAAGGTCAAAGAGAAGGAAGCTATCTGATTCCCGGATCTTGGACCCATCCCTGCTCAGTACATTGCATGTACTTCCAACTGGTGATCTACTGAGTGCTCCCTATAGCCAGGAAGGGTGCCAGGGACTGACATAGGAGCTAGGTAAATATGATCTATTTGTTAGATTTTAGTTTGGTTAAGAAACACCTGTGCAAGGTTCCACAGTCAAAAAAGCAAAGAGTCAAACACTGTACTGTGACTTCAAAGTTATACTGATTCTAGTTACCGTACTTGGGTACTTCCTTTTCGGAACAAGGCAGCGGATGAATGATTCAGATGATACAGCCTTGTCACCTTGGGTAAATTATTATTGCCTTAATAATAATGAGAAGCCAGGAGCCTAAGAAAGAATCTCATTAACATGGATCCAGGCTATTCCGTCAGGAAATCAGAATCATTTGAATAGTAAGATTTCCTTTCGGGGAGCCATATGGGAGGGAGACTGGAGAACGGACGCCTATGCGTGCTCTAGGAAAACTTGTCTTTCCCCTTTCTCTTGGGTTTTAATCTTACTTATTTGTTTACAGGTAAGCCCCTACGTGTGGCCCGGTGACTGGACCAGTCCCAATACTAGTGGCAACTCCTTTGGGGGCCCACATTCTGGCAGCTCCTTCAGGGTTCTGCCTGGTGGGCGCGCTCGAGCGGGACAGGGGGCAAGGGAGGCGGTGGGGGCTGGGTTTCCTCTCTCCCTCTTAAGCGCTTCCGACCGGAATGATGGAGTACCAAAGTGTCTCTTTGGGAAAGTAAATAGATACAAGGCAAATAAATAAAAATGCCCAGAAGCAATTGCAGAAAGGAAGTGACATTTTTATGTAAGTCACTTTTCTGATGGACCACAGGCCTGCTTTGCCGAGAGTGCCGTGGGAATGCTTCCGGGAGGGGGCCGGTCGCCAAACAACGAGAGCGTCGTGATAAGAAAATCAAACAGAAAGAGGTTGGAAAGGCCACCCAGCAGTCACTTGAGGCTGGAAGTTGCTGCCTTTATTTCCTCTCTGGTTGGCTCACCCCCACCTCTGCCCCCACTCCCCGAGCCGGCAGTTTGGAGAGCCGGAACCTCTCCTCCCGGTCGGCGGCGACCCCGCGCGCCCCCCGCTCCGGAGCGCCTCGTGTCCGGGCGGTGGCCGAGCGCCCGGCGCTGCCTGCGCGCCCCCAGGTGGGTGTCGGGCCCCCGCCCGGCGCGCGGGCCCGGGCCGGCCCCTGGGCGGTGTCGCGGCGCGGCCGGGGAGGAGCGGCGGGAGGAGGGGGAGGAGGAAGCGCGCGGAGGAGGCGGGCACAGCGCGCCAGGGGAGGGTCGTCGCCGCCGCCGCCGCCGCCGCCGCGGGGATCGTCAGGCCGGAGCCGCGCGGCCGAGCGGGCGGCAGGCGGCGGGGAGGGCTCGGCGGCTGGAGGCTCGCGGCGGCCGGGCCGGCGGGGTCCGCCCGGGCCGGCAGCGTCTCCCGAGCGGCGGGAGGAGGGAGCGGCGCAGACAAAGAGCGGCGCCTGGGCGGGCGCTGAGCGGCCGCCGCCCCGGGACCCGCGCCGCTGCCCTCCGGCCTCGGCGGGCGGTCCACGGCGAGGTAAGCGCTGCGGGCGGGCTCGGGGCGGGGGCCGCGAACTTGGGCCGCGCGGCGGAGTTGGCGCGCGCCGGGGGAGGGGCCGGGGGGCCGGTGCCCTCGGCCCCCCGCCGGTGCCCTCGGGCTCCGCCGCGGCCTGGCCCCCCGCGGCCGCGACTGCCGGGCACCTCCCGGCTCCGCACCTTCTCGCCCGCCTTCCGGGCGCCCACCCCCCTCAACCTTCTCCGGGCCGGCGCAGGGGGCGGGGGCGGGGGCGCCGGCGAGGGCGGCGGGCGGGCGCAGGGGGGCCTGGGCGGCGCGTTCCCGGGACCGGAGACCCCCGGGCGCGTGGGGCGGGGAGGCGGGTGGTGCGCCCGGCCTGCGGGCCGGCAGCGGCGGGCACGGAGCCGCGGGCCGGCGTGGGACCGTGCGGTGGCTGGGGTCGCCGTGGCGAGAGTCTCCGAGAAGAATAGCCCCGGCTTCGCCCGGCCCCAGCGCAGGGACGCGGGAGGCCGAGCTCAGCCCGGAGAACTTACTGTGTTTATGGCAACTATTTACGATCCCGCACAAAGCTTGCTGTCACATCGCATAAAGGAGGTCCTCGCCTGGGCGAGGGGCGCTTTGTGATGGGTTCCAGGCTCTGCGTCCTGTCCCGGATTTACATGACTCTCTTACAGCCACCTGAAAGAAAGTTTCTCACATCGCTCTGCCCTCTTGGTTTATTCAGGGCGATTTAACCACCGAGTGGTTCTGGAAGAATTCGGTGTGTGATTTTTAAGGCACTGAAGGTAACTCCCTTGTGAGCGCAGTTAGCGTGGCATTGTGTGGAGGTATCTAATTTGCAAAACATTTTAATTTGTAGACAATAACGCTCGCCGTGGAAGGTCTACGCGGGATGCGGGGGGTCATTGGCTGGCGAACATCAGGCACCTGACTTTACTAGCTTTGTAACAGCTTCAGGAACAAAGCAGGAACATGTATATAGTGGACCTCTGTCACTTCAGACAGTTCCGGTTGGCGTTTTCCCCTTTATTTTTGTTTATTTTGCCAACAGGTTTAAGGCTGAATCTGCCAAGTTTGTGTCTGCATAGTGGGATGAGCAGGCCCCGGTGCTGGGCCCCAGGAACCTACAAATCTTGCAGGCCTCCTCCTTCCGTTGATCCAAACAGAAACTGTACCCCAGAGGCCAGTGGGCATTGGCTTAGCCCAGGACCTGCAGGTAGGAGAGGCCCTTCCTGGTTCAGGCCCAGCCCTGGCTTCTCCTGCCTTCTGGGAAGGGATTTGGGTAGGAATGAGAGTAATTCGGGTGTGTTTCATACCATTGCGTTTGATATTGTTAGCAGCCCTGCTTTTCAAGTCTTCAAATGAGTGAAAATGAAATTAACCAGGGCTACTGTAACTTCTCAAAACAGATCTGAACTTTGCTTCTGAACACTCTCTTAATGCCCTTACCAGGTGTTCCTAGATGGCTGGGTAAATTAACAGGATTCCTGCATGTGCGGCGTTTATAGACACAGAAAGAGCACGGTAGTGGTGGATGCATGGAGAGGAAATGGGCTTAACTGGGGGCCGGGGCTGTCGATATAGGTGTTTGGGTGTTTGGAACAGGGATTTCCCGAGAAATGGTGTTAACCAGGCCGGTGAAGCAGTGACCAATAAGGGAAAATGCTACCTTAATTATTTCTCCCGTTGAGGTTGGTTAGATGTACTTTTGATGGGAGAGAAAGGCCGGATGTTTGTGGTCTTCTGGCGGCAGCTCCTTGGAGGCTGAAATTGAGAACTTTAAGCGGTGGGGAGCTTGTGGAGGAGGCGCTTGACTCTGCTTCCTCTCCACCAGGCCTCACCTGGGCTCCGAGCTTCTCAGCTGCTACCGAAACACACGACAGTATTGATCACAGAATGTAGGATGAAATTGGGTGGCAAATCACCACCCGTAGAACTGACTACTCCATCACCCACCTCTGCCCACTTGTGGAGAAACTGGCCCCTATTTATTGATTGATTGATTGATTTTTCAAGGTTCTATTTGTAAGGAATCTCTACACCCAATGTGGAGCTGGAACTCACAACCCCGAGATCAAAAGTCCCATGCTGCACCGACTCAGCCAGCCAGGCGCCCCGAAACAGGCCCTTTTCAAATGGGTGGGGCTCGTTCAAGGTGCATTTCTAAGAGCTGTGCTCAGTTTCCAGGCTTCGAGTTTTGCTTTATTACATGCTGTACGCTTAACTTCTCTCCTTCCCTGAAATCTGTGCCCCTGCCCTGTCATTTGCATTGGGGGATTATTGAGGTTTTCCAACAGACAGCAGATCTTATGTACACAGTATTTGAGAAAGGCATTATCATTCATATTAAATACACCGGAAATCTTCCTTGCATGTGCACAAACTCGATAACCTTTTGAAATACCCTAAAGACTTCCTGATTGCCTGAAATAACCTGGAGTCCTTTACTCGATAACTTGCATTAGCTTAATTTGCCTTGGCTAAATGAGGCTGTGTTGATCTCTGGGATACACATGCTTCTAACAGCCCAGACTGACTTGCAGCGTGTGCTGAGGGGAGAGAGGGCTCGTGGACATGGTTCTCCATCATTCAGGATGAGGCTGCCTAGCTGAGGAGCTGAAAATTGCTTGCTGGACCTGCTGGGGAGGGCAGTGGGCAATGTTTGGGAAAACTAGTAAGCTGAACTTTTTTTTTTCTCAAATGAACTGGAAACTCCCCACGACTCACCCCAGAGGCTTAGGGAATTAGTTTTCCCATCCAGAGGGATAGCAAATGGCGCTTCCAAATTGTTTCTCTTTCTTCAGATGAGTGATGGAAACCCTTCATGGCATGTTTTCAAAGGGCCTAAGCTAAAAAATGCTATCGTGTATATTGTTAAATGCTTGAGTTCAGGCAACTTAGAAGGAGGTCAAGACAGCCTTTAACTGGTTATCAAAAGTATGCAGCTAAAGTAAAAATAGTTTCCTATTTCTTTAGGCCACTTTAGTAACACAGTTTTAAAAATTAGACCGTTCTTTCTTTTCTTGCATTTTACTTTGAACAGATCCTGAAGTATGTCTATTTTTGAAGGTGTAATCAACATTAGCAAGGTGTATCCACTCCCCCCAACACATACATGCATGTCCCAGTCTGCCCTGTGGTTGGTTTCTTGTGTTCATACCTCATACACATGGTTCCCAATGAATACTAACTAAACACATGAATACTGAGTTCTGAGCTTGTTGAGTTATTAGGGCTCTAGGTTCCCACTGAGATGTGAGCAATAAGAGATTCCAGGATCTTTGTACATCTGCTCAGAACCCAGACATGGTGGAAGGTTTTGTCCCCAGGATGTCCAGACAGTGGGCAAATTTGGTCTGGTGGCCTCTCTATTCGGTAAATTCTCGGTCAAAGGAATCATTCATAGTCCTGCAGCTAAACTTAAAAAACAAACAAACAAACAAAAAGCAAAACAAAAAACAAACCCGGTTGCATAACCACCTGGAGGTTTGGCTGCATATGCTTTCCAGTGGATTGTGCATGCCAGCCTGAACTGGAAACTCGTGGCAAAGCCTTTGTTATCCTGGCTTGGTCAGTGAGTTCGTTAGCTCCACCTTACTTTCTCCTCCCCTTTGTATTTGTCATGTTTTTAAGAGAAGAAGCTTCCAGTACATTCCAAACTTAAATGCCGTAGTTTCCTCTTGATGTGCTGGTCCGTGGTTCATGAAGATCCAAAGTGCCGTAGGCAGATAAAGGTCATCGGTGTTAATACTCGTATGCTAATTTATAGTTTACAGATTGCTTTCCACACATGCCATCCTGTTTCAAATTTGAAATAACGTGGTAAAGTGGGCTCTGGCCCTTACTTCTGTGCGAGGGGTCTGGAGCTCAGGGACACCACCAGGGAGCATGGAGCTTGAACTGGAGGGCTGTAAGTTCTTCCCATCGGAGCCCTGTGGCTGAGCAGGCGGCGGGTGGGGAACACCAGAAGGGCGCTGGAGAGATGTCTTTGTAAGGTTCCTGATCTGCTAGCTCGTCCCACTGGGAAGCGCAGCGTCACAGGCCTGGCGTGGATGCCTTTGCCGCGTCGCAGATGCGAGCAGGGAGTGGCGGGAGCAGAGTCTCCGCGTGCGTTGTTGACTCTTTGAAAGTGAGCCATTGCGGGGAGACCGTGTCAGGGAGCAGTTCGAGGGAAACTTCTGTCCTCGCTTCATTGCTGGGGGGCCAGCGTCACCCTGGAAAGGGGGCGCAAGTGGAAGTGTGCTTGTTCTTGCTTCCCGCGTGCTCCGGATACTGTGACAGAACCGCACAGGCTGGGTGCGAAACAGAAGTTTGTTTCTCACCCTTCTGGAAGCTGGGAAGGCCCAAGATCAGAGGGCGGGCCGATTCAATTCTCGGTCCTGGCTGGTAGAAGGGCACCTTCTCGCCGTGTCCTTGCGTGCCCTCCCTTCTCTGCCTGCAGAGAGTCTCTCGTGGCTTTTCCTCTTCTTCTAGAGTCACCAGTCCTGTGGGATTAGGGCCCCACTCCTATGACCTCTCTGAATCTTAATTACTTCCTCAAAGGCTCTGCCTCCAAATGCAGCCACACACTGGGGGTTAGAGCTTCAACATATTGGGGAGGGGGGCGGGGAACAAGTCCGTTCATAGCAGTGTGTAACTCTGTGTTGGGAAACAGGGCTGATTGTCTTGGGAAGTGCTCTTGCTTCCTTCACCCAGATCTGGAATCTGCTTATTTGAGGACGCCTGCCAGGGGTGGTTACAGAGCGGAGGGAAGGAGGGGATGGCGGCTCGTTATTAGTCATACAGGCTCAACATAGGGAAGGATCCTTGACCCTGGGCTTCCAGATGCTGCTCAGATTTTAGGTGGGATGCTTAAGGGGAGAAAGCAGTGCTGACTTATGCATTTAAGTGCAGTTATGCATGCTTCCCCTCAGTGCAGGTAGGTTTTTTTTGGATCAGGATCATGATAAAATCTCAGATCTAGGGAAAGCACTGGGTTTTGTATGACCGTGAAAGCGTTTCCTGCCCTGGGTGAAGAGAGCAAAGTGGGAGGGTAAGGCCATCCCCCCTGGGCCTCTGTTGCTGGGATGCCGCGGTCTTCGCCATGTCAGCAGGGGTCCCTTCAGTGCTGGTGCAGGGCTACGGTATGCCCTGAGCGCTGTATGCCCGCTTCCGACTCAGGCCAGTTTGGGTTGTGCAAGATGATGGCAGAAGGCAGGGGGAGGGGGGATGTCTGTGTGGCAGACAGCTCTTCCGCTCCAGATCGGTATGTTCATTCATTTATTCACTTAGTCCGTCACTCATATGGATTATCCAGCTTCTTACGGATCGTGGTCACCTAAAACTCTTGAGTTTCACAAGCTGACATCTGCATGTCACCGTCTCTTGACTTGCCTGCCTTCTCAGTTAATAGCCGCATCATTGACTCACTCGGTCATCCCAGAATTCCTCCTCTCTCCAAAATCCCCAAACTTAGTGATTTTACCACCAAAAGCTCTCACATCCGAGCTCTGCTGTACTTTCGATGTCCTCTTGTGCGTGGACTGTCAGAATCCCTTTTTGACCACTCTTGCCGATCCATCCGGCTCACCGCACGGTCATTCCAGACTGGCTGTGGGCCACATCAGATCAGTGTCCCACGTTCTCCGTGTGGCATGCGCGGGTCTGCACAACTGGGCTCCCTCCTTGTTTCCCGCAGCTTCTAAATTTACCCCACTCCCACCCCCACCTCTGCCCCATACCCTGAGCCACTGCAGCCATCTGTGGCTCGACACTGAATGGCACTTTGCTAACGGTGGTTAACAGTACCAAAGTTTATAATCACCTTCGTTTCAAAGACTTCTGTCCACTGGGCTTGATTCAGTGTTACCCCTTATAATAGTGGCATCACTGTAGCTGCAGGCCTGTGCCTCGGAACTGTGCATGCCCCTGTGGGAGAAGGAGAGAATGGGCGCAGGACATCGTCTGTGTCTGCTTTCATGTGGCCTGTTTCCCTGCAGACGCCCTTTGAAGTGATTGTCAAGAACAGTGCTGTTCTGTTGAAATCGGCTGTGGCCACAGATGTGAGCCACAGACGTAATTTTCAATGTGGCCACATTGAAAACGTGAAGACTAACAAGTGAAATTAATTTTCGTAATATTTTTTATTTTACTTAAGAGATATAAAATATCTTTATTTCTACATGTAATCGATGGAAAGCCTTATTAGCGAGATAATGTACATTGTTTTCTTTGTGTGCAGTCTTTGAAATGGGGCATGTGTTCTGCACTGATGGCCCATTACGTTCCTTCTTTCCCTGGAGTGGCCAGGAGCCCCGTGAGGCCAGTGGCCGCCATATTGCAGAATGCAGGTGGATCTAATTCTGGTGATTTCCGCTTCATTTATTCTGTACGTTCCAAAGTTGAGATAGCTAAAAAGACAGGGTGGAAACAATTCAGAATAATAGTAATGGCAATTATTATTACTCCTGAGTTGGACAGGTGTAATCCATGTGGTTACAAGGAATAATGTAGTAGCTCATGCACTCAATTTTAGAGTACTGGAGTCAGATTCGATTACATGTAAATAAAATACTTGGTACCTTTTACAAAGATTTTAAAATGTGTTTTGGATTCTAGAGGTTAAATTACCAATGTAAAATAACTTTTGGGTATTATTTGGGTTGGGATTCAGCCTAATTCTGATGGATGTTAAGTACTCGATTTATAAGTACAAAAGCTAAAATCGTATTTTCTTTAGTGATTGGTTTATCCGTGAACACATACACACAATCACACATTGTAATTACCGTTCTAAGCACTTCATGCAAAGTAATAACTCACTGAATCCTCTCAAAAATTAAGTGTTGACACTTCCTGTTTTTGTCCAAATAGGTAAGGGTACAGAGAAGGAGCGGGTTCCCTTGCCTAAGTTTCTGTAGCTAGCAAACGGCAGGTCTGGAACTGAAACTCAGACCGCCCGACTTCAGGGTCTCTGCTCTCATCCAGGAAGCTAGGCCACCCATCTCTTCATTGCGATGTATCTGCAAATATGTAAACAGAACTATAGACTTCTATTAGATATAAGATTTGAGAAACATTGATGGTAAACCATCAATAAAGAGTGGAGCTTGGATATTGGTTCATTCTGGAACTCTGAGTGAGTGAGGAGGTTTCTGAGTTGGGTACTAACAGCACTGTAATTTGAGAGTGGCCCTCAAGTCTGCCTCTAGGCACTGCTGGGCAGGTCTGCGCACTGGGCCCCTTCATATGTGGCTGTGCGATGGGTCCCCGCCCAATGTCCACCACCGTGCGGACTGCGGAGGGAGAACTGAGGATTTTCTTGCTCCTCCACCTAGCTCCTGAGCCCTTGTATGGTTGGGATGCCTTTTGGGAGGCCATTGTCAGTTGCAGCTGTTTCTTAATGAGTTCCTGTGTAGTAAAGAGAAGGGAGGGAGGGAGGGGCTTGCAGCCCTGGAGCCCAACACACCAAACGCTTTTTTTTTGTGCTTTGATGTTGTCAGTGCAGGTCTTGAAGAATCCCAAAATGGCTTTGAGAATCTACTCAGATCACTGGAGAGGCCAGGTCAAGTGTCAGTCTGGATTTTCGGAAGGCTTCTGTTACAGGCTTCCAATGGGAGCGTTGACATTGGTCGCCATTCCAAGCCCGACCGTCCTTAACCTAAGCTTCCGTTTTGGGAAGACCCCAAGGGGCTGTCAGAGCGTCAGCTAGCCTTCTCCCAGAGCGGGTAGCCCTGAGATAGAACCAAGAGTCTGGTGTCTCTGTTGGGGGAGGCGTCTGTATGTCTGTCCCAAGACGAGAACACAGTGGTTTCGGATGGACTACACCTTGGGCAGCTCCTTTGAATTCACAGGCTTAGATTTGCAGTCAAGCCGTTTCCTCCTGTGGCCAGCCCTGTATGTAGCATGTTCCAGGAGGAATGGCAAAGATTTATTTGCTTAAACAAGCTTAATAATTCTCCTAGCAGTGGTGGGGGTGGCCAGCTAGTAAGAAATGTTCAAGAAGCTGAGGTCACACTGAGATGCCTAGAAAGTGCCAGTGGCTGTCTTACCAGACAAAGCCCATCAATGTCGACATTGATTTTCCTTCGAGGATGTGCCTCAGTTTAATATCTTATGAATTTTGGCTGAATATTTAAGGACGTCTGCAAGTCAACAAATAGTTTAATTATGTCACTTATGAGTCGGGCTGCAGAAGAGAAGAAAGAGCAGTTGCTCTTTGCCGTTCTTGTGTGCCAGCTGTGTCCATTTTAAGGACAGTCACTTTAAAAGCTTGTTTCCCTGTTTGCAAGTCTGTTGGTGTTGGGGGGGTGGGGAAAGGTCTGAATCTGTGATAAACAGCCCTCTACTGCTCTGAGTGATGGAAGCCAGCTTGGGGATATTGACATAAAAACTGCAAACTGCTTGAGAATTTTTAAGAGATCAAGAAATAACAAGGGATTCAGGGAGTTATTTTAGAGACAGTTTCAGGAAATTTGATACAGGCGAATAGTGAATTTTCATCAAACCACTTTAAAAAAAAAACCGATTTAGGAACAGAATCTGGGAAGACAGATAGAAAAGCAGATTTTTCTTTCCATTCTCTTGGTTCTCCCCTCCGTGTTTCACCTTTGCATGTGACTTAATGTGCACCACCATCCTGACCATTTATCTTAAAGTCTGTTTTCCATCTGTCTCCAGTACCTGCGCGCGGATGGTTTTTTCCTTTATATGCTTCCGGTACAGCCCTCCTGGGCCATCGCTAGCTTGTAGTTCGAAGCTGTCCCCGCTACCCTTTACTAAGCCATCTGTCCTGCTTTAGTGCCTCCCCCTACTTTTCTTAGTAGGTCTGCTTTATATGGTTCAGAAGATAAGACCCAGTGGTGACTGTAAACACACTTTGCCATTATCCTCTAAAAAAGAAAAAGGGGAGCGGGGATCACACATACTTGGCTGTCGTAATTTCCACTTCGGAGCATGCCTGGGTGGAACCGAGGCTCACTTGATGTGTCACAGAGGAAGGCTCAGGTGTTGAGTACATTGCTCCTTAAACTTGATGGTGCCCTGCGCTCAGCACTGATCAGGAAAGCTGATTCCACCTGCCAAAAAAAGAGAGGCTGATCCTCTTTTCCTCGGTGTGTCAGGCCGGTGAGGGTGACATGTTGGAGGAAGAAGATAGGCTTTCAACGTAATGCACATTAGTACATGTAAAGTCCCATCCATTTTTGGATCTTAGGGACTGTTAGGTATGGATTAAGAACTGAAAGCCATTCACTTTTGCAAATACAGAAATCCCTTTAATTGTTAGTATTTGAAAAGACTTCATTGAGACTTGAACCTCTAGTCCTATTTATAGATGAGTGCTTCTCAGGTGGGGGTGATTTTGCCTGTGTGGACATTTGGCAATGGCCGGAGATATTTTTGAGTTATCGGGACTGGGCAGTGCTCCCTGTGTCTAAGTGGCTAGAGGCTAAACATCCTACAACCAATAGGACAGCCCCCATCACAGGAAATGAATCGGCCCGGAATTTCGGTATTTCAGCAACCTCGATGTCAGTGAATGCCTCTCTACTTAAACCCTTAAATTAATGGCACATGTATTTTTTCACACAGTTGCCCATATGGAGATCATTTTTTTTCATCCATTTTTATAAACATGAAAAATACCTATTTAGAGAGCTAGACACTATTTATATATCTTAACAGTTAGGTGAAGGGGAAACCTACTTGAATAGAACCGACTTAACCATGGTTTATCTGTGATACCGTTTGTGGTAAAATACGGCATACGTTGCTTTTTCAAATTTTCTATTTCTACCTATTTGGACCATGTAAGTATAACATGTTGATTTGTAGGGAACATTTCGAAATCTGACTGAAATGTGACAAAAACGTGCTCCCCTTAGAATGTCCACTTACAAGGAAGTAATGGGGTCCCTTCTCAATTGCATTTATTTATTTGAGGGAGAGAGAGAAAGCAAGCGGGGTCTTGGGGGAGGGGGGAAGGGAAGAGGCAGAGGGAGAGAATCTCAAGCAGACTGACTCCCTGCTGAGCACAGAGCCCGACGCTGGGCTCGATCTCAGGATCCTGAGACCATGACCTGAGCCGAAACGGAGTTGGCTGCTTAACCAACTGAGCCACCTAGGTGCCCCCTCAATTGCTTTTAGTAGTAATCAGTTTTCAGAGGTTGGTCCACTCAAAATCTGTTTACATAGCTCAGAATCCTTTCAATTGGTCACTGTCCATAGGAAAAAAAGATGTTTTTTGTTTTTGTTTTTGTTTTCATTGTTATTACTGAAGTTCATAAGATTCTAGGTTCAACCTGATAATCTTTTAGCTGGTCACATCTGTTAGCTTTCAAATGTTTCACTCCCGTCTTTGTATAGCTCTGAAAAATAAACTCTTCAGGGGAGAGCGAGTGAAAATACCACAAATTAGACCTTATCCAGGGAAACGGAAAGAGAAAATTATAATTTGGCTGTTAGTCTCTGTCTAGGTTAGTGGCAGAGCTGCCTATTAGCCGGCCTGGACGTTGATGTCCATACTTTTTTTTTTTCTTTAGACTTAAG
>CM052885.1:74942682-74995108 GCA_028534135.1 Potos flavus
CAGGGCCTGGCGGGGGCTCAGGCTGCCCGTCTGCTTAGGACAAACACTTGGTTTGGGGCGTCAACTAGCCCATAATTTTCAGACAGTGTGAACTCTACTTATATGTTGTTTATTTGCCCGAGACTTTTAGATCTTCACAACTGGTAAGGCTACTTTTTTGGTGCTTTTAAGGGAATGCTGGCGTGGGCTAGCACGCTCATACTTCCTTACTCATTTTTTTAATTGATAATGGCATAAATGCATCGTGCCATTACGTTTTAATCTAGGAACGATTTATTTAGTCAGATTATTGCTTCACTTGGGTTAGTAATGAGTGTTATAAACCACCCCTGTCCAGACATCTCCCAAGCTTATTTTGTATCCTACTGATAGTCTGGTTTGAAGCGTGTCTCCTTTGAAACTTAAACTCTTTCTTACTTCATTATAGATGTTCTTTTTGTATATTTTAAATGCAGCGTTTCAGAGTGTTGACTTCTGCTTTATTTAGTACCCGAATCGTTGTGCCATTTGACAGCATGTTGATAGGAAACTAATTTCTAAAGGAGGGCCGATTTTGTGTTTCTGTTCTAGCTCTGGTTAGCATCTGGAAATAACTTAATGCTGGCATGCCAAACAATTAAAATCACAATTAGTGATTTGTCTTCCATTTCATATGGAACCAGTTTACATTTCACTTTTGTTGATGTGGATTAGTGTTAAATGGTTTTTATGATATTCTGTAATTAATTAGTGATACACTACAATTAATGCTTAGTGCTCAAATTAACTTAATTTGAGAATAATGAGAATATAACTGAAGATATGAGTATTGTGATGCACTTTTAAAGATTGGTTGGAATACATTGATTCCTGGCTTTTAGGGGCCTGAGTAAGAGAGAATTTAGTGTATGTTCGATTAGTTTGTTCTGGATCTCATTCAAGGGAGGAAGTTTTTTGTTGTTGTTTACAAACTCATGTAGTCTGTTACCTTACGTATTCAAGTACATACAGCGTGCTGTTTGAAGAACGGCACAAAACTTGTACTGAGTTCCAGCCATGTAATAATCTTATTTTACTGTGTTAAGCTAATTGGGGACATTTATCTCCTTTTGTTCATTCCGGTTTTTACCCACTTGTCCAAAGTACAGTTTGTAATTTTTGAA
The DNA here is from genome assembly GCA_028534135.1 of Potos flavus. Taxonomy (NCBI): domain Eukaryota; kingdom Metazoa; phylum Chordata; class Mammalia; order Carnivora; family Procyonidae; genus Potos; species Potos flavus. Next base: position 74,943,825 of record CM052885.1, read on the forward strand.
AGTCGTCCGTGTTATGCTTCGCATCCATGTATTTGTGTATAGTACGCATATATTTTTAAATAAACCTTTAACTTTAGAATAGTTTTCATAATTTTTTTTAAAGCTTTAAAAACTTTGAGTAATCCGTATACCCGACGTGGGGCTCGAACTCACAGCCTCAGTATTAAGAGTCACATGCTCTTCCAACTGAGCCAGCCAGGTGCCCCTAATTTTAGAATAGTTTTAGAGTTAGAAAAGAATTCTAAGATTGTATTGGTACCTTACTGTTAACTGAAGTCCGTACTTGATTTGGATTCTCTTGACTCTTACCTAATGTCTTTTTTCTGGACCCCGCCCAGAATTCCCCGTGACACTAGTCATCATGTCTCTTGAGGTTCCTCTTGGCTGTGACAGTTTCTCAGGCTCTCCTTGGTTCGATGACCTACACGTTCGAGAAATACCAGTCAGGTGTTTTGTGGAGCATTCCTCAGTTGGGATTGGTCTGATGTTTTTCTTATGATGAGACTGGAGTTACAGGTTTTGGGGAGGAAGAGCAGGGAGGTTAAGTGTCATTTTCAGGGCCTTGTCTCAGTGGTACATACTGTCCACGTGACTCGTCACTACTGCTCTTGACCTTGATCACGTGGCTGAAGCGTTTGCAGGCTTCCCCACTCTACAGGTAACTGGTTTTTCCTCTGTCCATACAGCAAGTTGTGGGAGGAAGTCACTTAAACAGGGAGGAGTTCTATTCTGCCTCCATAAGTTATTTGAAATTCTGCATGGGAGATTGATTTCTTCTCTCCGAGGGAGGAAGGTTTTCAGTGGTCACGGGGGCAATGCAGTGCTGCCCTTGGCGCTGTTCCAGAGAAGGGAAGACAGGAGCTGCCCCGCTTCTAGAATGTGGTCCTGGGGTACGTATTAGGCACGTGGATTCCGGGGGCCAGCTTTGGCCCTGCTGTCCACGTCTCCCGGGAAGCGCTGGTTTGGGATTCTTCCTGTCGAACCAGTTGCCCGGGTGGTTCTGATGCATTTTCCAGGTGGAGAACCACTGCTCTGTATTACCATCTGAATCCTCTCTCCTGCCAGTAGCATCTAGTCCCGTGGCTTTTCTGCAGAGGGCCTCCGGCCTGATCACCCCCACGGTTTTTACCCCTTCTGGATATCCTAAGCGGTTCGCTGTGTAAACACAGGGTCTTCCTTGCCTCCGTGTGATGCCCTCAGAGCTCCACAGAGGGCAAGTAGTGCAGTCACGACCGCGGGCCCCGTGGGAAGGGTCAGTCTGGGCTGCAGGAGGGCGGCCCTCAAATGCCTAGGCCTGTCTGAAAATGCTGTTGTCGTGTGTGTGCCCGTGAGAGCAAGCGAGGGACTGTGTGATGGTGGGGGTGGCCCATGGACTCTGTCCAGGTTTGGGCAGATAATAATGGCCAGCAGATGCCCACGGTCTCCTTGGGTGCCTGATGCCTCCGGCTGTGCAATGGCCATCTGTCTCTGAGGCGATCCCTGATTGCAGGGGAAGGCGGTGGCCGGAAGTGGCTTCTCCCGTTGGAGGAGGTGCTTAGTGCGGAGAGAGCTCCTGCAGTGGTGCCGGCCCACTGTAGACACAGGGCCAGAGTCCGCTGCTGGCGGCCCTTCCCCCCGCCAGGTACCGTGGTACAGCTCCAGGTGTGTGTATGGGCAGAGGTCCGAGCCCACGTGGGAGTCGGCTCAGAAGCTGGCTCGGGGTGGGAGGGGGCCTTGGGAAGGCCCTCTTTTCTCTAGCCACTGACCACAGGTTCTAGAGAATTTTTCTCCAGAGCGAGAAGAGTGGTCGACCTTTCTCTTGGGTGCAGAAAGAATCAGAGGCAAGGCCAGGAGCCCATTTGCTTTCCTTTTTATACCTCCTCTCTCCCACAGCAGTGGTAGGATTTGAGGCTAGGGGGTGGAAGGCTTCCGTACTGGTCCGCTCTCCCCAGAGCAAAGTGGACCAGAGACTCAGCTGTACTCATTCACACAAATATAATTTGTATTAGTGCATTTGTGTATTAAAATTGACTGGACACGAGCATCTGCAGCGGCCTCATTGAACACGATTTCCTCTTAAATCCATGCCTCTGTGTTCAACATATAATTTACGATTTCTGTTTTGACCTGCAGATTTATAATTTTTAAGAAAGCTTGTCTTTTTTTCTAAATTTTTGTTTTGACCCAATTTTGGGGAGGTTTTGGTGGCCGTGTGTAGAAGAATCACTCGAAACGAAAAACGAGGACTCGCGCTTTGTTGGAAAACACTTAAGGGTGGTATTTCTGCCCAGTTGGCTGGTCTCGGGTTTTCTTTATAGTACACAAGCTTTTTGAGAGCCTAGTTTCCATAGGAATGGAGTGAACTCTGAAGCTTTTTTCCAGCTCTCAAGCTGGCAGAGGCCTTGCCCTTGGAAATGGGTCTCACCCAGTGGAGAGAGCATCAGACGGGGGGCTGGGTCGCGGCCCTGGGCTGCGCCCCCACATCAGTAGGCCTTCCTGTTATTCACAGCAACAAAAGAGCCTTCTGCTCCAAAAGGTCCCTCCTGCATCCTCCTTGCCCCAAGTCTGGACTCCAGGGATATGCTGAATCCGATGGCCTGGGTTCATGGCTTAACGTGAAGTTTCAAGTGACTCGCCAGAGTGGGAATCCTGAATCCAGGGGCCCTGTTTGTGAGTGGATGGACTTGGGGGCGGGGGGGGGGGGGTTGGTCCAAGCACCCGGGATGGGAAAAACTTACCTTTTTATTTTCACTAGTTGTTAACTGAAATATAGTATTTCTCCCATTGTGAATGCAGATCACATAACCCTTGACATTCACGGTCCTCACAGAAATGACTGGGATTCTCATAACGGCATCACAGTGGTTGCTGATATGTTGAAACTCGAGCCACTCTTATCATTCCTTTGAAATTATGGTGGTTATTAGATCTGCCGCGACGCCCTTTTGTTCAGTGAGTTAATAACGGAGCACATATATTACAATGTCTCAAATGTGTTTTTTAAATAATATTTTAATAACTGTGCTTTAATCCAGCTGCATAAAATGAAAACCATCTGGAAGCCTCGTGAGAAGTCCCGCAGCCTCACCAGCCTAACTCCGGGGCTGGGGGGTGGGCGTGCACAGTGCACAGGATGGCAGCACCGCTGGGGGACCCAGTGCTCCTTTGTCTGAGGAGGAGACGGCTGCTGGCCCTACCCTCGGGCCAGAGGTGGTCTGCACAGGCCTTGCAGAAGAGTGATTTAATTTTGTTGCCTGGCAGAATGCTTCCCAGTCCTGCAGTGATGGCAGAACTCTCCCAAGTGGGTTAAAAAAAAAAAAAAATTTCTGCAAAAACCAAACCAAAACAAAAAAACAAAAAACCTAAAAAGAGTTTTACTTAAATTAGATTAAAAAACCTAAATCATTGTTTTTGTAAATTTAATCATTTAAATTGTCAGGGTAGGAAAATACATATTCAGTTCACTAGTTAAAAGAAAAGCGAATATAAATAGAGTTCTCGGATTTTTGATCATTTAGTATAGTGATGGGGGTGGGTCGTGGACTTGGTACCTGGGGGTTTTTATAGTAACGACCGGCATCAGGAAAATGGCGATGACTTTTAAAAATCTCTTGCATAAAAGAGCTGGACTTTTTGATTTGCAGCGGTGTTGTGGCAAAATTGTGACCCCACGTTTCAGAGAAATACGCTATTAAAAAATAGTTTGGAAGAAGCGCTGGTGTATGCCTGGCTTGCCCTGTGCTTCCCTGTACGTAGGATTATAAATAGTAGCTGCTGGGAATTCCCGTAAGATGATGGAGCATGTGGAGGAACATTCCGGAAGTATTGATGTGACAGTCGAGACTATTTATTGAGCACTTTACATTTCGTACAGCGTCCTGTCTGATCTTCACTGCCACCTTCCAGGCCGCCCTTCTGCCCGTGTAGCAGCTGAAGCAGGCCCTTTCCAGAATCTAAGTGATTTATCCGAGTGTCAGTCCTGACAGCCTGTCTGTCTTCGTGGGGGTGTATTCTGTTTGCACACATGCACGGGGACCTTTCAGGTCTCCAGCGTGCAGGTGGAAGGCCGCGTGGGCAGGCGGTCATCCTCATTCCTGATCGGCTAGGCGCTGGGACTTGAGCGGGCACCCCTCCTCCCCTGCCTGGTCCTGCAGCCCCGCGGGCACCTTTGTCCCCCACGCGCTTGGAGGGGCAGTCACGCAGCTGCCTCCGAACTCGGGGGCCCCGCCCTTCCGTCTGGGAAAGGCTGGCGGGAAGTCCACTGAGGCTCGTCCCTTGCTCTGCTTTTCCTAGGTGGGGTTTGCACTCTGCCAGGTTTGAAAGGAGGTGAACGGAATGCTCACATGCCATATCGAGACCTAGGTTTCTGAGACATCTCTTCTCTGGCACTGTTGTTTTTTCTTTTAATTTTTCTTCTTTTTTTTCTTTTTTTTTTTGGTGGAGTTTCTTTTCATGATAAAGACAACACACTAACTCTTATAGTATCTGAAGAGGGAGATGCCTCCTTCCATCTTTTCCCAAGAGAGAAACTACGTATTCGTGACTCGTCCTTGTATTTGTAAACATCTGTACAGTTTTATGTTCTTCTTAATACGGACATTTCCCCCCTTTGTTAGTAATCTTTGTACCGTTTTCTTGTTGAGCAGTGTCCCGAAGAGTTGAAACTTCCGTCAGTTGGAGAAAGAGCCCACGGACTTGGTCACTTCGTTTCTTCTACTGAATTGTTCCCAGAGAACCCAGTCCTCAGAGACGGGTTGCAGAGTTTAGTGGTGGGGACATCCTCATGGTTTTTTTTTTTTTTAAGATTTTATTTATTTATTTGACAGAGAGAGAGATCACAAGTAGGCAGAGAGGCAGGCAGAGAGAGGGGGAAGCAGGCTGTCTGCTAAGCAGAGAGCCTGATGCGGGGCTCGATCCCCGGACCCTGAGATCATGACCTGAGCCGAAGGCGGAGGCTTTAACCCACTGAGCCACCCCGGCGCCCCAGTCCTCATGGTTCTGATCTGTGTTGCTATAGTGCCCCTTCTAAAGGCTTGCACCAGTTTTCGGTAGTGTGAAAGTGTCCGTGTCACCTAAAGTAAAACTTCTTGGGAAAGAGGATCAGCGGCCCCTCCGTCAAGGCGTTTTGAGTTAGTGTCGTCTGGAGGACCTCATCGCCGAGTGATCCCAGTACAGCGTTACTTCTTTTAAAAACAAATAGACTAGAATTTGTTCACACAGCCACTATCTTGTTTTAAAGAAAACAGACCCAGTGTGAGCCCTTGAATGCCAGGGGCTGTGCAGGTGCCCATGGGTGTGGGAACTCCTCCACGGCCATTCTCAAGGCCAAGCCCCGTCGCCGACTCGGCTTTCTGGCTGGCGGGTGGTTCAGCTGTAGCATGTCTTTTCCCTTTGAGCGTGGATTTAGTTTTTGTGAATGTAGATTGGAGCCTTGTTGGGGGCATACGGTGGGTGACAGAAGTGGATTATCCTGCTTTGGTCCCTGGCCACTTGGGACAGAGGGGATGAGACTGGTGTTTTCTCCAAAGACATTTTTAGGAGGAGTGGCAGTTCTGTTTAGTAAATTTGCCACACCTAGAACAGGCAGATCACCTCCCAAAGGTACAGTTCAGTGTGTGTGTGTGTGTGTGTGTGTGTGTCTAATTATGCATATTAGCTATGTGTTGTTGAGTAACGAATTAAGAGCCCACGTAAGCCACGCTCAAACTCCAGTCCTGCAGAAACAGAGGTAATGAACGTGTGTAGTTTTAACCTACTCAGTCCGTGGTGATGTGATGCCTAGCAGTAGGGGACGAATACGGTGCACAGGTGTAAGCTGTTCTTACGCCTCCACAGTCAGACTTGCCTAGACTTCCTTGCTGCGAAGCAGGGCTCCCGGAAGCTGCAACCCTCCTCCTTTATTATTAGGAGGGCTCAAGATATAGTAGAAACCACTTTATGGTAAGCCCTTTAAAAAGATTGTGAAAGAAAATGAAAGAATGAAGGTGGGGGCTGGCGAGGGTGAAGTGGGGAAAAGGCGAGCAAGGTAAGCGCGGGGATAGTAGCGTGAGACTGGGAATGTGGGTGCTCTTTCCCAGCTGGGAGAGGTCTGTGCTGTGGGTCATACTGGGAGTGACCATCAAGTGGGACAGACTTGATGTATTTCTTTCTCCCTCTCTTACTTCATTTAGATGTTCTTTTTTTCTAGTGCTGTATTCCCCTTTGTCTATCCACCAGGCACCGTTCGGGGTGATCTCTGCAGAAGAAAGCGGGGAGCAGGGTTCTCCAGGAGAACAGCCTGGCCAAGCTCAGTTTAATCCCCAAACCTTTGCTTTCCTTGGCCTTCCTTCCCTGATAGGCATGCAGGGATTTTTCCCACAATTTTTTTTTTTCTTTAAGTAGGCTCCACGCCCATCGTGGAGCCCGCTGTGGGGTCCTGAACTCACCACCCCGAGATCAAGACCTGAGCTGAGATCGAGGGTCAGACGCTTAACCCACTGAGCCACCCAGGCACCCCACAAAACTATTTCCATTGGTAGTGAGTACTGATTTATGAGTTAATATTTTTAAAAGTTTTCACATTTGTGGAATAACCGACCTGAGCTGACTCCTTCCATTTTGCTGCCGCCTGTAAAGAGCTGGTCAAAACTGGGAGTCAGAGAAGGGCTGAGCTTGGTCTCAAAGAGAACCCTGACCCGGTCGAGTATAGCTCCTCCCACATCCGGGCATATTTGCCCAGGTGCATAACGCCTGTATGTGTGAAGTTAGCCAGGTCAAGTATACACACACACACACACACAGACACACACACACAGAATCGTGGTGTTTAACCCTTTCTGTCAGAAACAGGGCTGACTTTCCAGCCGCCCAGACCCTCCGTGTGTTTCATCTCCTGTCCCCCACTCTGTAAAGAGTGATACTTTTTTATTTTATTTTTGCCACATACATCATGTACGTTGACTCAAACGTAATGTGCCTTTAACTTGATACCTGTACCGCCAATACCTGAATGGCCTACTTGTGGTGTCAAAGAAAAGCCTAGAGGCCTAACAGTGAGGTAACTTACGGGATTTGACTTTCCTGGGTCAACTGGTTACGACAGTAACCTAATGAGTATTTTGTGAAAGGGATCCTTTATGATGTTAGATTTCGGTGCCCTGATGGATAGATAGAATCATTTAGGAATAGCTGTTTCTCTTCGTGGTGGTGTTAAAAAACAAAATGCAACTGAGTCAACTTTGTAAAGGTCTTACTGGCTTCCTTCAGTGATTTGTGAACCAGGAAGCATCCCATCCTGCAGACAGAAAGGCACCCCAAGGAGCTGTACAAAGTGGATGACTTGTATAGGCAGAAGGGGAAAGGAACAATGAAGTTATAGTAGACAGAAAAGCAGATTGGTCGTGACAAGGTCACTTTCCTTTAGGGGATGGTAGGGGTCTATCAGGCAAATTACCTAATTAGTGCCGATGAGGCCATTCTTCATTGACTGGCCTAAGATTCTATTTCTGGGAGCATGGAAACTGGGAACTTCGGTGACATGGGGCCTTTTTTTTTAAAAAAATTTTTATTATTTTTATTATTTTTTATTTTTAACAATTCCCCTCTTTTGGCCAGACTCTGACCTGAGAGATGTGATCAAAATTTAAGGCATTAGCGCTACTCACAGCCACCACTTGAAGTGAGCTTTGCCGAATCTCTGTCGATATTCACAGGTGATGGTGTTTTTTTTTGCTGACTGACTGTGTGGTACTCACACGTCATGACTTTGGGTTCGCATTCTTTAAGTCGGTCACTCTCTTCGTTCCTTTCTGATGTTCCATTCTCAACGAGATCAGTGGCTTGGTGATTAGAGGCTGCAAACACGAACATGAGTTTAAAACTTGTGAGAGAGTGCAGTGCACCAGAAAGATTATGATGATTATTTTTAATGATTTATTTATCTATTAGAGAGAGAGAGAGCATGCACAGGGGTGAGCGGAAGGAACAGAGGGAGAGAGAATCCCAAGTAGACTCCCTGGTAAGAATGGAGCTGGATGTGGGCCTCGATCCCAGGACCTCGAGATCATGACCCAAGCTGAAAACAGGAGTTGGTGCTTAACCAACTGCGCCACCTAGGCGCCCCTGTGATTATTTTAAGCAGGATAATTCCCAGTGTCTGGAGTACGTCAGAGCCCTGGCCCCCCAGACCCATCCCAATCAAAATCAAATCCCACTGAAGGGGTCACTTTCTGAAGCCAGCTGGCCTGGTACAGTGATCGTGTAGCTGAGCTCGCCTTCCCCAGAAGCATCAGTCAGGGTAGCAAGTGGCATGGACTACAGCACAGACTAAAATAATAATCAAGGGCTATCCTGTTACCAAGCACAACTTCGGCCAGAGAGGCCGGGAATTTTTGTTGGCAGCTGTGGCTGTAGCGGTGGATTCTGCAGTACCTTCAAGAGTTAAAAGGTGGGTTCTGGTAATGCCTCATTTGCACCTGTAGCCAGGAGAGCAGTGATCTACCAAAGGAAGCTCTCTTGGAATCATGGGTGCCCCCTGGTAGTTCCTGCTTGAGTCCGAGGCTCAGGGCTGGGAAGGTGACAGCCATGGAGACCAGTAAAATTTAAGGGTCCGTGGACCACACAGGCAGTTTTATTCTGCTTACCCTTGCCTTGTGTCCCTTTCTTGGTACAAGGCCCGGACACAAGGTTCTCTGGCTTTGGGGTTGTTAAACTGAGGCAGGGAAATCGATACCCCGGGTTAGGGAGCCTGACTTAATAGAGATGGGGCCTTAGTTCCAGAGGAACCGAGGCTTTTGTCGATCAGGGGAAAGCGTATGATGGGCAGACCCACAGGATCGTCAGCATCGCGGCCAGTCTACCAGCAGTTTGGAGATTGGATTATCCCTGCTTGCAGTGGCCCGAGCGTATGAACAGTCTTTCAGGCCAGAGCAGAGCAAAGTATGGGCAAATGAATCATAAAGGCCTTCGTGTTATAAGAATTAGGAAAAGGATGGTCAGGGAAGGAGGAATGGAGAGAAACACTCTTGATCTGGTTTCTTGGGCGTAAACAGTCTACCTTGATGTTGGCTGCTTCTCTTCCGAGGCAGTTTGATCTCGAGCTCTCCAGCATTTGCACAGGACCAGCTGTCAGGTGCGGAGCCTTCTTCAGCTGTGAGATAGCACCCGAGTTTCAACACCTTGTCATTCGGTGTCAGTGATCAGGAGTTCCTGCGAGGGTCCCTTTCATGAGTCTCACTTCTGCAAAAGCATCAGAGGAAAACAGTAGTTGTCTGTAAATGTCAAAAGACTTAAGGATGCTCATTGTTAGGGTTCGTTATAATGGGAATGACCAGGAAATTTGGGCATTTGTGCGATATACAACATTTTAAGATAATAATTGCAATCATGACTGATAACATTGTAGTGGGACAGAAGATTTCCAGGAGTTTCGTACATTTTCCAGAACACTTATATTCCGAACCTGCATCCATACAAGTGTAAGGTAAGCAGGTTTAGCATCTCTTATTTGAGAATGCTTCCCACGTAGCTTAACAGCAAATAAACCTAATTTAGTTTAATATTTTACCCAGATGAGAGACAAATCCTTTGAGATTTTCCAAGGACCTTCTGGAAAATCTCAGAGTTACTTTAAGGTGGAAAAAGCCCCCATTTAGAATTCGATTTTAGGAAGTTGTCAAAACATCAAGCGGATTGAACATTTGACTAAATTGGATCACAGATCATTATGAAATAATACTTCATTATCTTTTTAACCAAAATGACATGGAAGATGATGTTAAAGGCAAATGCAGAAGGTTACAACGTTGTGAACAAAATTTAGCTCTTTTAGTATCGAGAAGATTGGGTTTTCTTAAGTAACCCTTCCCAAGAGCTGATGAAGACAGTGCGACGCACAGGAAGTTGCTTTGGTTAAAACACAAAATCCTTGCTGCCAAGGCAGATTGCTTAAAAGATAAGGAAACTTTCATCATCTCTGATCTAAAGCATACCAAAGGTCCAAGAGAACACTGTCCTTTTTTCAGGGAGAAAATCAAATTCAAATTCTAATTTTGTACCAGTGTAGTCCTGCTGTTAAAACTGATTAGAAAAACTTAAGCAAATCCATTTCAGTCTTAGTCCGCTTGACCATGTGTAAAATTCCCCCTACAAGATTCTAGTTCCACAAACCTACAAGTGTTTTTATATCCATTCAGATCTTGTCTCATATGTATGTTTTTTTCTCATTCTGGAACAACTAGTCATTTTACTCTCCTTGACTCTTAATACATAGTTGTTTTCCTTCACCCTTGTTATTTCTAAGAAGTTTCAGGTACTTCCGTTGACTGGAATTCTTAACCCACAGAATCCTTATTTCCTAGTGAAAACTAAGAAGTAAACAATCACGGACTGTCTCTTACACCAGCATTCTGGGGATCAGCAAACTCATACATACATTTCGTAACTTGAAGAAGTATATTCTTTCTCGTAGTAAATTTCTTAGTGTTGCATGAAACATGTTTACTAATATACCTGCATATCTTAGGTTTCTCTATAATAAACCAAAAGTAGATAAACCTGTGTTTAATAATCAATAATAATTATTGTTCATTATTTTATCTTATTTGAAAATGATCTAGATATTCAATGACTATACATCATTTAACTGAACATAGCAAAACTCCAAAGTTTCAAGTTATCAGAAACGTTTGGGGCAACTGTTTAAGTGGATACATCATAAAACATAATCATGGGTAAAAGTTCACCTAAAACCTTTTATCCTACTTACATCTATCTAAATCACTTGTTTTTAATATATTTAAATTACTCATGAAAATTTTGCAGACATTAGACAAAGTTATCTATTATACTAAGATCTTTTTCTTGCTGACAAACTTTGTAACAGAGATAAAGTTAATCTATTTAAGTAGAAAACACAGCAGAATTAAAGTATTATATTTAATGCTGGTATCTCTAAATACATGTCTGTTTTAATTAAACCAACAAATTTGCTTTTTTTTTAAACCAATGACTATCCCAGATCAGGCAAACCTGAAAAATATTTGAGTTAGTTTTTATATTTCTGAGAGTCTAGAAATAGTTATTTTGATAAATGCTTATTTTTCTTTAAACTAACTAAATAGACCTTTTAAAAAAAATTTTAGCAATACCATCCACAGGTAGAAAAATATCACACATCTACAGCATACATATTAGACATACATAAACATACATACAGACACAAACACAAACCTTACAGCTGTTGCTTTGAAATTTTAATCATACTGGGTGGCTCAGTCAGTTAAGCTTCTGCCTTCAGCTCAAGGCATAATCCCAGGGTCCTGGGATCAAGTCCTTCATTGGGCTCCCTGCTCAGTGGGGAGTCTCCTTCTCCCCCACCTTCTGCCTGCTGCTTCCCCTGCTTGTGCTTGCTCTCTCTGTCAAATACATAAATAAAATCTTTAAAAAAAATTAAAAAATAAAAAATAAAATTTTAACCATAAGATGGGTACAATAACGCAAAACTCATTAGTTTCTAAAAGAACAGTGGATCCAAATTGTGTTTCTAGAAGATGGGATAAGTTAAGGTTTTACGAATATTTGTGGAGAAGACTTTCAAGATTTTTCATTTGCTTCCTTTCCAAATATCCCGCACCAGCTTTTTTTCCCCCTCTGATAAGAAGTACCCCAGTTCCTGGAGAGACCAGGTAGAACATCAACATCTCAAAAGCACAGGAAGAGAATGCAAGTTCCTTCCTCTGGGACTTCTGTTTCTTAAATCTAGTATTTTATGGTACCTATGAGCCTTTTAAGATGAATGGGTGAGATTTGGGGATTGGTTAGAAGGTTAAATGGACTTTGAATTGGTTCCAGAGCTGCATTTCCATTCTTGTAAGGACTCACGGTCTAAGACAAAGGCAGCTGTTTTTAATTCCTCAAAAAATTGGGTTGTGACCTAAAATGATTTCGAAAGGGCTGACCCCGTCCCCCCCATCCAACTACCTTGTCTTCATTTTGTGTCTTTATATCCAGGAGAAGATCTTCCATTAAGATGGAAATCAAAAGATTCCTATGTTCTAGATTTAGAGCTTTGTCTTTGGAATGTTTTCCTTTCCCTCTGGGTACTCTGGGTACCTTTCCCTCTGGGTACAGAGGGGAGGGGGCCTAAAAAGAGTTACTCTTAAGTTCTGAATAGCAGCTTCCAATTTGGCCACCTGACCACCTTCCTACTTAAAAAATCCTTTCAAATACGTTGTCAGGTTTCAGCTGGGAAAAACAGTAAATATTCCTGGCGATACTGAATCCCTCCCTTGTCCTTGGATGCACGGAGGCATTCCCAGGGAGGGTGCACAGGATATTACCCCCCCCCCCCCATAGCAATAGGAAGAAGACTCAGACAATTCTCAGGACACAAAATGCAATGTACAAGAAGATGCACAGGCTGCCCTTCGCCGACTTCTGTTAGTTTTCCCACAGTCCCATCTAGAGGCTCCAGAGTAAGGCTTAAAGTAGAGAGCGTTGTTCCAGTATCTACCAGAAGTTGGCAAAGATTTCCGTTGGATTTCAGTTTTAGTTTCCCCTTGGCTGTTCAAGGGAATAACTGGTAGGAGTTCACCAGAAAATCCCCTGGAGCCCCACTAACCCAAGGAGGGGCTCATACGAAGGGTCTGCAAGGCTAGCCAATGGGGGCGTCTGTGAGGCCACTAGCTGGGCAGACTTGTTTACAGTTGTGCGGTCCCTGCAGAGTGGAAAGGCAGCCGGTCAGGCCGAGGATTGGCCGACTGAGTATTCAGATACAAGAGGACAGAGGGGAGCACTCGGAGTCACATCTTAGGCTTGGGTTTTAGGTACTTCTTGTGGCTTTAATTTTATATTAGCCCTCTGCAAGGCATCTTTCAGGGAAGCAGTTTTGGAATCTTTAAGCCTTTTGGAGGCTTCTGCATGCCAGTGAAAATAGGTATCCCATTCTTTTCGATCTGGGAACCCATGCTTTCAAGTGCATTTCTTAAGTAAACGATGTTGTCTAGTTGGAACACTCTCCATGATGGCCATTGGCGTTCTAGCTTGTCTTCATGGGATTATGTCATTTTTTGTAGGAGCACAGGTCTTTGATATCAAGGTTTACCAGAAGTCGGCATGCTCAAGTCTTTGGAACTAGAGGATCCCATTCCTCACCTAAGCCTCGGGTCCCTCGGAGGCAAATTAATACCTAAGGAGGATGTGCCACTGGGTTGGGGGTTGGGTGTGCTTCATGTGTACCTCACTGCATGGAAATTTTCTTGAGGTTGGCAGGGGACCTGGTGTTGTGACCAGCTTATCCTCGCACGAGCGTCTTAGAGTTAGGTGGCAAGCCCTCCAACAGCTTTTCAGTGCTCGGCCCGCCACGCCCACTGATTCTGCAGCTTTGGATTCTGACGTTCCCATTAACTATGGATCTATGATTCCTTGCCCTTGTGCACAGTGAGAGAGACCGACAGCAACTGAGCAGATGGAGCTGTGGGCACCAGCGGTAACCAAAGAGATGGTACTGTGGACTGGCGGAGAGAAGGCCGTAGGTGCACAGCACCAGAAGCTCCCAGCGCGGAACCGTGGACCAAACCAGCAGACGCCAACAGATGGGGACGAGGGACTAACCAGGGGCTAGGGATCTGGGTTTCAGGGGGATATCATCTGTCAGCTCGCACTGGTCTGCTAAGTCCTGGCTTGGGACCGTGGACCAACCAGGGGACCAGTGAGGGGCTAACCAAGGACTAGTGCTCTGTTAGGGCCTTCCGTCCGTGTAGACTGACCTGTCAGCGCTGGACCGGAGAGCCAGTTAGATTGGGAGCTCAGCTAGAGCGGGGCTCACATCTGAGAGGACCTTATCCACGGACCTTGGAAATGGCAAGACAGACAGCTCAATGGGTTGGCCTGTGTTTCTCATCCCTGACGGCGTCAGAGGTCTGCATCCTACCACCACCACCACCAGACTGTCGAGAAACAAAACTCAACTGAGTGAAGGGAAAAGATCCTGTTTACTTTTTTCAGCGATTCATGAATTGGGCAACATCCCATTTAGCAGATAGAAAGGAGCTCTGAGAAGCTATATAAAATGAAAGGCTTTTGTAGGTGGGAGGGAATGGGTACGAGGAAGTAATACTAGACGAAAAAGCAGGTTGGTGGGTCGTGACAAGGTCAGTTTCCTTGGGGGGGGGGGAGCTGTCAGGCAGACTACCCAAGTAGCACTTTATAGACAATTCCTCGCTGCCTGGTATAAGATGCCATTTCTGGGAAAGTGGAAACGATCAGTTAAGTCTCAGTTTGGTGACACCGGTCTTAGCGTAAGCGACTCCATTTTGGTTGGACCTCTTGTGTTGTTTTCAACTGCGTAGGGCGGAGGTTGGCCAGTGATGGGCTGTGGACCCAATCTGGCTGCCCGTCTGTTGTTGGGGAGATGGTTTTATTAGAGCACAGCCAGGCCCCTTGTGTTTACATATGGCCTGTGGTTGCCTTCATGATACAAGGGCAGAGTTGAGTCATGACAGCAGTGACTGTATGGCTTGCAAAGCCTAAAATATTTATCTGGTCTTTTTCCAGAAAAAGTCTGCCAGCCCTGCTGTGCAGGAAGGAATGAGGGTGCTGTCGGAGTCCTTGTTGTGTGACTTCACTTGTGCAGGCAAGGTTTGGTGCCTTCTTCTGTGATAGGAAGAGAATTCTCATCATCGAGGGGATTTAGGGTGAAATTGTGCCAGGTACTGGGTGGTCCCCAGCACAAATGAAGCATGCGATGAATATTAATTCCTTCTCCCCTTGATGACTCTCGCATCCCTTGCTCCCCTCCTCAGGTAGCTGCTTTCTTTGCATGTGAAAATTGGAGATGAAAAGTGGCTTTCAGTCCTTACATGTTCAGAAACGAAAGCATTTAAAATAGCTCCATCCCATAGAACTATCACGTAAGCCACCAGTGTGAGCTAAATGTGTAACTTGAAATTTCCTAGTTAATCCTATTTAAAAAGTAGGAAGACATAGATGAAATTAATTTTAGTAATGTATTTTATTTAGCGCAATTGCATTTCAACTTGAAATCAATACAAAAAAATCACTCATGCTGGAGTACCTGGGTAGCTTGGTTTGTTAGGTGTCTGCCTTCAGCTCAGGTCTTATCCCGGGGTCCTGGGATGGAGCCCACAAGGCGGGGGGGGGGGGGGGTGTGTGTGTGTGTGTGTGTGTGTGTGTGTGTGTGTGTGTGTGTGTGTGTGTGTTGCTCAGCAGGGAGTCTGCTTCTCCCTTTCCCTCCTCTCTCTCTCCCTCTCTCACTCGCTTTTTCTCAAATAAATAAATAAAAATCTTTAAAAAAATTACTGAGATATTCAGTTTTAAATTTTTTTCCTTTTTGCATAAGTCTGTGGAATCCAGTTTGTTTTACCCCTTATAGCAGGACGCAGATGGACTCGAGCACATCTTGAGTGCTCAGCAGCCACATGTGGCTAGGGGCTGCTGAACCCCACAGCTCTCTGCTTCTCAGATACCAGCTGGGCAGCCTTTAATTCAGTTCAATTCTGCCACCCAACTCCTTGGAGTTAGCGCAGACTCTAGAAGGCCCCCTCTGGCTTCAGATGCCAGGCTCAAGTTCTGGCCCTCCCATACTTCTGACCGATTGGCTGAAATTGGGGGTTCCCATATCCCCCTCAGTAGGTTTGATAATTTGCTGCAAGGACTCACAGAATTTCGTGTCAGTGGTTTATTCCAGAGGATAAAGGGACAGCCAGATGGCAGAGGTATATAGGAAAGGTATAGCCAGGGGGAGGTACAGAGCCTGGATACCTTCTCCAGACCTGCCACCCTCCTAGGACATCGTGTGTTCCCCAACCCTGGAGCTCCCTGAACCTTGTTGTTCTGGAGTTTTTATAACCCAGTGTCTAGCCCCACTCCCTTGGGGGCTGGGGCTGAAGGGGGGCGGGGCGCTAACCCTGAGCCGCTTCGTTAGCATAAACTTGGGCGTGGTCTTAAGGGGCTGGTCTGAATAATTGGAGGGCCCTATCACTCCGGAAATTCCAGGGGTTTTGGGAGCTCTGTGCCGGGAACCACGGAGCAAGACCAACTATATTTTTTATTATACCACACCAGGACAGCCCTAGAATGCCTTCCCTCCCTTCTTCCTCCCCAGCTGGCTGTGCCCTATTTAAGAACACTCCTCCTCTCCAAAACAGCTGAAGCATTCTTATTTTACATTCTTCTCTACCCTCTCTTGCCTAATCATGACTGTGCTGCTAACTCCCCCGTTCTTGGTTCTCAGGAAGCAAATGCAGGAAAGATACAGTAACATTTCTAGGGAAGCTTAGAGATACAAACGGATGAAATGGAGCACAAAAATGGTGACTCTCCTTACCATAACTTACAGAAGAATCATTCCGCAGTAGCAAATAGGGGTCTAGGGTGCAGGTTTTCCAAAAAGTGGGTTGTGTGGGTGCAGCCACCACCCCACCTGCTGCCGTGTGGAACCACAGGGAAAATTAGGCAGATCTGGCCGAGAAGGCCTGCTGGTCCATGCAGCTCCCTCCCTGAGGAGCCAGGCTGTCCAGGCCCCTCCAGGGCATGGCACACGAGCTCCCAGACCTTACCAATCAAACTGGTTCAGGAGGAAGGCCAGAGAAAAACTAGGATTTTTATTCTTCATGTAGTCTTTGGTCTCCCTCGCTTGCCTGATGTGTCTGTATTCTTAATGTCTACTATTCAGCTCGCTCTTCCATTTTTGAATCCAGGGCTCGAGAACCAGAGCGGTAGGGGCAGATCTTGGTCTATCACTAGGACTGGGGACTTGGGTGGGTTACCTCCCCTCGTGGTGCCTTTGTTGCTTTAACTGGACAGTGGACCGTTAGGAGGACTAAAATATGCAGAAAGGCTGTGAACAGTGCCTGACCCATGGCATCATCTAAGTAGTTTTGCATTTGTTTCCTTACATCGTGTAAAGCATTAACAAGTAAAGAAAAGGTATATTGCAGAAATAAGGAGTCTGAGGCAGAGAACGTCTGGGAGCTGTGTAAGCGGGGCGTGGTTGCTAAAGGAATTTCTGCGAATCAGAATTTTTTTGAAAAATGTAATATTTTGGACATGGCTTTCTCAAAATTCTTTAAACTTTAAGGGCATGAATAAAATTTCTGTTCGTGTGGCTGGAAGTTTAGAAGCAGAGTCAGTAGCTCTCTCTGATGTTACCCATCTTTTTAAAGGGGGGTGTTTGCATCTGGCTTTTATCTTTCTGAGGCGTATGTGATGAGAGATATCGGGATAGGATTCTGTGCTTTTCTGTAATGGAGTGCTGCAGCAAATGCCCACATGGAAAATATTTTTTTTTTTTTTTTTTTTTTTTTTGAGGAATAGAAGGCTACAGGATGTCGTTTCTAAGGGGTTATAGATGTGCTCCAGAAACATAGGCCCTTGTCTGTAAAATGATGAGGTCATGACTCAGAGATTGATTCATGTGGTAAGTCCTAGAAAGCTATCTTGCCTAGGACATGGACCTTGATAGTTAATAGGTGAGGTGTTTTTATTAATTTTCATTCAGATATCTTTAACAGGGCAAGAAAAATATTTTTGAAAAAGTATTTTTAGCCTCTTTAAATATTTAAGATATCCTAGAAAGTCCTTTTGGGGACGTTAAGCTATATTACAGTAAATCGTTTTTTAGATTGCTTGTAATTTCAGTTTTTATTGTTGATCGTCCTGATGTTAATTTCATCATTTCTGCCCTCTTTCATATTTTTTCATTCTGACTTTACAGTAGGAAACATGAGTCTAAGTTACATTTCGGACAGATCTTTCAAGAGTGGTTTCCCATTCTTTCTCATCATATGGCTTAAGTGAAAACTATTTTCTTATGACTAGAGGATAATTTTTTTTTAAAGTCAATGTTTCTTAAATAGAGGCTCTCTTTGCTTGAGTGGTTTTAACTAAATATCATCGACTGGGTGGTTTCAACAACAGAGGTTTGTTTCTCACGGTTCTGGAGGCTGTGAGTTCAAGATTAAGGTGCCGGCTGATCCAGTGTCTGGTGAGGGTCTGCTCTCTGGGTTGGAGACAGCTACCTTCTCGCAGTGTCCTGGAGAGTTGGAGAGAGAAGGGGCTCCAGTCTGTTCCTCTTCTGAAGAGGGCATTCATCCCAGCCTGGGGCCCTTCCCCCATGACCTCCTGTAGACTGATAAGCACCCCTAAATACCACAACCCTGGGAGTTAGGGTTTCAACGCACGACTTTGGGGGGAGACTCATTCAGAAACAGAAGCTCTGAGACTGGCTTTGACTTCATAAACCTTTTTAGAAAAAGCACGGACCTTGGGTGAACGTTGCTTTCCACTATTTCTTATTTTCTTTTATCTGAATTAAAAACCCTTCTGGCATCAAAGTCTCCTTTCCTTTATCAGGCCTGCCCGCCACTCAAATCTATATTTTTCCCTCCAGCTGTTCCCGGAAGCTTTCCCAGGCTGACTCTCTGCCTCCCAGGACAGTTACAGGGCCGAATTTTCCATTCCCTGCCTGCCACCCTGCAAAGACGAGGCATCGGAGAAGGGTCCCAGAGCTTTTCAGCTGGAAGGCTTTGGCAAGCACAGCATGTAAGCCGCCGCCCATCTGCCAGGCTGCCCGTGGCGCGGAGGGCAGGGAGTCTTGCCCTGCCCGGGGCCGACGGTCTCGAGGCTGACGGAGAACTGAGCGCCGCTGGCTTATTAGCGGTCTCTTACCGGGATCTTCCCAACGGCCTCTCTGCGCCTCTTGGGAACTCTCGACCTTTCTGGCCCTGAGTTTGAGAACCACGGATTTAGACTGTTGATTTTCACTTTCTCAAGGCTCAGCTCAAACACTCCGCTCGCTTATGTAGTCCCCAGAGAGAACCTTCCAGGCCCTAGGAATGAGCGGCACTCAACATCTTATGCGTCTGCCTGGGTTTAGTGAGGGGAAGGCCTAGGGAAAGGGAAACGTGCCTTTCTTTCTTCCCAGCGGCTGTAGGCATCGTCCCGGGGACCCTCGAGCCCCCTCTTTGGGCAGTCGGTTCAGTCTCAGAGTCTCCGGAAGTGACTGGCTCCCTGGTTCTGCTCCCCTCCCCCACTACCCCAGCTTGGGGTCAGTCTCCAGTTTTGACACAGCTGCACTGAGCCACGACTTGAGTGTCACTGTTGCATCGGCATTGGGTCCTCGCTGTAGAGGCCATGGAAAGAAAAGAGCAAAGCTCTGTTGCCTCTGATTTCAGGGAGCTTGAGACATTCCTAGTTCCTGCGAGAGTGCTCTTTCCTGAGTGCTGCTTTCTGCAAGTGGCCGCTTCTCCCCACTCCGTTCACACGGCGGGGGCAGCTGAGTGTCTTGTGGGAGCTGGCGTCCCTCCCCGCGCTCTCCCTGTACCTGCTCTCCTGGTCCTGCCGCGTCCCCTCCGCCATCCTCCCAGATAAAGCCAAGGACTGTCGCTGTCATTTCCCTGCCACTGAACGCAGCAGTTCCTTGTGTCTTCCAGCAGCGAGAGCCCCCTTGCCCTTCGGCTTCCAGCCCCCGGCTCCGAGCAGACCTCTCTCCCCGCCCAGTGAGCGTGCGGGTTCCATCCTGTCTCGTGCCCCTTCTCCCCTGGAACACCCCCTTGCTTCTCGTGTTGTTTGTGACCACGTACAGCAGGTGTGTAACCTGCTGAACGAGTGACTTCAGGTTCAGCAGAAAGACTCCCGTGGTGTCTAATCTGTGCCGCTTCATACTTAAAGTCTCTCCTAGAATCGTCCCCAGTACCACGGCCGTAATGTGTGTGAGTTTGTTCAGGCTGCCATCCCGCAATCCCTGTGACTGGGTGGCTTCTAAACAGCAGACCTTTGTTGCTCCTGGTACCGGAGGCTGCAAGTCCAAGGTCAGGGTGCCATCAGGGTTGGTCGGGCGAGGGCCCCCTTCTGGGTTGCAGACTTCTCAGAGCCTCACACGGTGGAAAGGGACAAAGATGCTCTGCAGAATCTCTTTAGAAGGGGACTAATCCCACTCATTGGGGCTCCCCCCTCATGACCCGATCCCCTCCCCAAGGCCCCCCCTCCTGATACCATCTCCTTGAGGGTTAGGATTTCAGGGTAAGAATTTGGGGTGGAACACAGTAATTCAGAGCACAGAGTGCTGTCCCTTTGGCACATCGCGGTTCCTTACTTAAATGCTGTAGTTTCCAGTGTGTGGGTATCTTTTCCTTGAAAGATTGCAAGCGTCAGTCACCCACTCAACAAGTATTTGAGGGCCTCCTCCGTGTCGGGTGACGTTTCAGGCCCCGCTGGTCCTGCCGTGGAAGAGGCAGGCCTCCACCCCTGCTCCCAGGAACGTGCCTCCCGTGGTTCCTGGGAGAGTGACAGTGGTGTGGCCTTTTGCTTTGCTCTTCTGTACTCCTTTGAGTATTTCAGTAATCGTTTGTGTAACTGACTTATTTTGCTTAAAAAAAAAAATAGAGTCTCCACTTGGATCATAAGAAAAGCACCAGAGACACCAAGTGGACCGCACGTCTAGAAATCCAGCACGAGGGGTACCTCAGGGAAGGACGCTTGAGGTACCTGAGTTCTCTTCAGTCTTGGGAGCCCTGCCCCCTCGAAGCAGGTTCTTACTCCGCCCGTCATGATGGTGGTCTGGCCAATGTTCACTAGTTTCTGTTGGAGCAAAAATAAAATTGAAGCATTGATGTAAGAATTTGGCGATCAGCCTGTGAGGGGTATGGTGGTCCTTTCTGTGTCACCGTGCGCAGGGTCCCTGGAGTAGTGATTCTGGGTCCTGGAGCCCCGTCAGTAGTCTGTTAGGGCAGGCGTCCCCCTCTACTCGTCTGCAGGGCCCGTCGTCCCCTGTTGTGGGCGAGGTGGGGGTGTGTCTCAGCCTGCGGGGAGCCTGGGCCTCACGAAAATCCGGGTCCACAGGCAGGCCCCGTTTTAACTCACATTTATTTAGCAGCTTGTGGGAGGCATCTCTGGGACATCGATTAATATAGATCCTCTGTAAAGCAACCTTTCTTTTGAATTCTATGTTTATCTAATGAAATCTGGCTTAAGAAATCATACATGATGCATAATTGAACAAAATACTTTCGAAAACCATTCCCAGGTTGACATATTTGGAAATTAAGTAACGTCATGTCATCTGAATACCTCGTGATCTGATTTTGGCTTAACTTTATTTTGTAAGAAGTAATCATAAGTGGCATACATGAGGAATGGCGTTGCTGTGCCAGTCCCACGCTGAGTAATTTGCACTGAGCGTGACACAAGGGTGCACGTTGCATGAGAATCTGCTCGTTTTACGTGGATGTTAAGCTCACGGTGGAAAATTCTGCAGCACAGAGAATGTGTAGCGTGTCGCTCAGCCTCAGCAGCTCAGGGCCCCTCTTATTTCAGCTTTGCTCCACCCATTTCCGTCTGCTGTGCTCCCCACTAGAGGACTATGAAGTGAATTCCAGGTACGTGTCATTTCTTGGGATTATTTTTAACCGGAACGTAACGTTTCCATTTAACTTCCAATTGATGTGTTCGAACTTGCTTTACCTCCGACTTGCTTGTTTTTCTCCGTTGTCGCTATTGAGCCTTCATATAGAAGTTCTTTCTTGTCTCCTTTGGGTTTTGAACATTATTTATGAGTTCATGGTTGGACCTCAGTAGTTTCTGGTGTAAATAAAGGAGCTGTCTCATGCTACCTTTACGTGAAGAATAATCCAGCTAATTATATCCTTTTGAAACTTAGAGTTTTTTTCCGTCTTGACCTCAGTGCCTGGTTCACTTAACCAAGAGTGCCACGCCTCCCTGTGTGTAAGTTTCAGGGGCTCCATTGGTTCACTTGGATTCTTTTAAGGTGAATTTTTTTTTTAATGCGCTAATCATGCTCATAATTTCCTCATCTGTAAATGAGAGGGTTGGAATAGCTGGTTGTCAAAGTTCCCTTTCGTTTTGTGGTCATAAAAAAGCTGAATCTAGCAGAAGGTCCAATTGTTGACCTTCAGTCGCTTCGGGAGTGAATAACTTCCGCCTAGGGAATAATTCGAAGAAAATGCGCTCATTGTATTTTTGGTTTGGCCTGTTTTGGCATAGCCCCATGTATGTCCCTTACTGTGGGCCGCCCCTGGGGAGAAGTGGGTGCAGAAAGGCCACCTGCGGCCCTCAGATCCTTCCGAGGGAATCCTGGAGGTCTGCTCTGCTGTCTGCCACCAGCTGCTCCTACTTCCTTTTCTCGTCCTGGGGGCGAGGTGGAAGACCCCCAACTTTTGTTCCAGCTACAATCATCGTACCTCCTGGGTTTTCTGTAGCAAAGTCAGTTACCTGCCTTTTGTCCCTTACTTCTCGAAGCATTCCAAATGTCTTGAAATGTCAGTGTCACCTGGAAGCAGCCCAAGAAAGTTGGGGAGAAGGTTTCAGGGCCCTCTGTCACCAGGCATATGACAGGCGGGCCGTCTGGCTGGCTGGTAGAGGGTCACCAAGCTGTGGTCAGGGTTGCTGCCTATGCTTTGCTCCCCACCCATGGAGGGCCTGCTGCACGGCACTAGTCCTGGATTGTGCCCGGCCCAGCAGGGGACCTGTATGACATTTTGAGCATGAGCAGAAAAAGGAACTTGTCGATTTTCTTCTAGGTTTGGTTGCTTGAGCAGCTGACGTGGGCTAGCTTGCTGTGTTCCTCCTCCAGCTGACCCAGCTGCTTGGAGCTCAGTTGTGCCCATAGAGTGATGTCAGCTCTGCCCAGGCTGCAGGGACCTTTAGCTGTCAGACCCCAGGTGACAGGTGAGGAGTGACACCGCCCTCTGGTTTCTTTCCATTTTGACTCAACTGAGAGTCACCACTGCCAGCCGTAATTTTTCAGATGGCCTCTGCCTCGCTCTGGCTGTGGGGTTCCTTCCGTCTTCTTCGGGGCCTCTACCTTAGCAGCATAGAAACCTCTTAGGTATTTTAGATGCACAAGGTCTAGTCCAGGGAGTGGTTATGAAAGTGTAGGAAGGGCTGAAGGAGCCAAAGGGGAAGAAGAATGTTACCCAGAGATCAGAAACTGAGCGAGTTGCTGCTGGCTCTAGATCTGCAGGAACAACACAAGGACATGGGAGTCCCCCAGAGCCCAGGAGCAGGCGCTGCCCCCATCACCCCCCACGCCAGCAGGAACCCTGAGCTCCTGGTCCTGCCCTGGGAGCTAAGGCAGGAATGCATTGCCGATGCTGTTCTAGAACCCCGGCTCCTGCCTCCTGGGGCTTGGGCGTGGCAAGTCTTCGCCTTCTCTCCTTCCTTTTATTTTTTTTATTATTTTTATTTTTTAAAGATTTTTATTTATTATGGGGGAAAGAGAGAGAGAGAGAGAGAGAGAGAGAAAGAGAACGCATAGGGGCAGGGGTGCAGACAGAGAGGGAGAGAGACTCTCTCAAGAGCAGACTTCCTGCTGAGCCCGGAGCCCGATGCCGCAGTGCTGCGAGGCTCAGTCCCAGGCCCCTGAGATCATGACCGGAGCCGAAATCAAGAGTCCGATGCTTGACTGACTGCACCACCCAGGTGCCCCCCTCCTGCTTTCTCATGTTGCACCAGGGCCTCCCTTTGGCAGAACCCAACCCAGAGGCCTGCTGGCAAGGGCCTGGGAAATGTAGCGCCAGAGGTCCAGAGGGGAGCGTGGCCGGATGGCGGTGGTCCGGATGCCAGAGCACATCTGGCACGGGGACTCTCCAGAGTGTGGGCGGAAGGAACTGACCCAGTGCCACCTGGCGCGTGGGGGACAACGAGTGGTCCCTGCCGTTTCCTCTCGGCGTGGATCGATGGGACTGGACCCTTGGTCGTCCGCTAGTCATGCCTCATGCAGACTGTACCGCAGGAAGGGACGGAAACCAAAACAAAAAGTTGAGCACACCGGCTTTGGCTACTAGAAGTGAGTATCAATGATTCTGTCGCAGCTGCACCGCGGGGAAGTTACTCGCTGCCCACATGTGCACTGCACGCCCGGGGGCCGCGGTGCAGAGATGCAGGGAGGCAGCGTGGTTCCCTCTGGTGAGCCATGTCCCAGATCGGGGGCCAGAACCACGCTCTGAAGCCCCAGAACAGACTGGTCCCCACTGATGAGTAAGAAGCGGCCGCAGGCCCTCCTGCACAGCCCTGCCCGAGGGCGGCTCAGCGTTGGTGATGGTAACAGGGTTCCGACGTCAGCATAGCGGGGTTTCGCTTATCCCTGCAGCCCCTGCTTCGCTTCTGCCAGAAGGGAAAGTTGGAAGGAAGCTTCCTTGTCCTAGACCCTGACTTCCTGCGGCTCCCCCACTCGGCGTTTGCATCTGGGGCTCTCTCCGGCCCCCTGCCGGCTTCCCCCCTGGCGCTCACAGGAGCTGCTGGGGTGGCAGCTACCGGAACCCCTCTGGGGCTACCTGAGGGAGGGGGGAATTTTCCAAAGGGGTGTTGGCCGGGCTCCAGGGACACGCAGGGGACCCGGAGAGCCACCCTGCCTCTGCTCTGCCTCTCTCTGCAGCGGGCGGACCAGCGGTCCCTCTCCCGCGGCGTGGGGGGCGGGCAGTCACCAGCAACAGCAGGGAGGCCGTGTGGCTCGCAGAGACGCCGCTCTGTACCCCACCTCTGCGGGGGGCACTTCTCTGGTCCATGTCGGTCAGATGCCTGCCGCCCCCCCCAGCCAGTCAACAGACCATCCCCCAGGAGGGAGGAGGAGGAGGCCCTGGAGAACACGGCTGCCCTTGTGATAGGTGCGTGGGGGTGGGAAGAAGGGCAGCTGAGGGCAGAGGGGAAGTCACTGGTCTGGGGGGCCTCCCAGTGGGACTTTTCCAGAGCAGCCTTCCACAGAGTAAGGCCAGCGCTGTGGTCACATCAGGTGGCCAGGGCGTCGTCTGCTCGAGCCCCTGCTCAGGGCTCCTTGGATGGTAGGAAATGATGCCCTTAGAACTGTTGGCTGTGTGCCTAAATTGGGCTAATGGCCGTTTAAGAAAGAGTGTTATTATGAACTTGCGCTAAGAATATATTCTTTCAAACTCAGAAATGTGGTTTCCATAAAATATCAAAATCGAGACATTACCGTCTAGAATAATGTGACTAGGAATGGTTAGTAAAATGTGTTTAGTATTAGAATCACTCCCGTAGAGAACAGAGCAGACAGCTCTCGGAACTTCTAATCTTTTTTGGTATTAATTTAATTAAAGGGGGCGCTTAAAGTCGATCGCCCTTGTGGTCCTTTATCTTTGAGAGTATGGCCGCATCCTTGTTTATCCCTAATGAAGGGAGAGGTTGCTGCATTCCAGCAAAACGTGGCTTGCTGGGCGCAGTGCAGCCCCTGAATCCAGACACTGTGGAGGCCCCGCCCGTGGGCGGCTGGAGGGCAGGGAGAGCTTGTTCCCCACCCACTGAGCGTGGCGCAGGTGGAGGGTGTGTGTAGAGAATGCTAGTTTTATTCCACTAATAATGCAGCTTTTGAATCGGACCTCTTGGTCCGCCTGTGGTTTAAAACCCACAGTCCTGGACATGCACACGTTCGTCCCTAGCAGATTTGTTCTGTGGAGCTCACATAGGCTGGAGGACGGGGTTATTTCCTCAGCTGTAGGAAAGGAGTTGCTGACATGAGAAAAGCAGCGTGGGGATACCACGGCCCATGTGGGGGGTGCGAGCAGGCTGCCTTCTGCTGTCTTACATAACGTCGTTTACGCACCCACACGCTGCACAGCGGACTCCGTTCTCTGGACCTTGCTGTTCCTTGATTATTTAATTCAGTTCTGCCCTCTTCATAAACCCTTCCTCCTCCTGTTTATCTGGTTTGGGTTTTTTTTCTCGCGGTATGGCATTACTTCAGCGAAGAGTAGTTTGGATGCCCTGGAGACGAGGCATACGTCTTTCCCTAGAAAAAAATTTGCGGATTATGAGATTAATCAAGAATAAGAAATACTGTAGAATATTAGAAAGGTTTTTAAAGTGAAATTTTCAGTGCAAAAAGCTTCATTTCGCAGCATCTAGGTTAAGTGGGGGCAGGATAGTCATAAATATTTAGATGTTACCATATTTCCGTAATATGGTTTCCATATATGTAAATTTATCTAAAAGACATACACCCTTATTTTTATCTGATATCTGGGGTAAAATTCTTACGTTCATCCTCAAATCCTGCTTCTCCCTCTTACCGTACATTGTGCCCAAGCGGGTGTGGAATAAAGTGACCGTATTTCTGGCTGCACCAGGACACCTTTGCAAGCTGAAAACGGTGCTATTAATAATTACGCTGAGCCAACAGTCACAGATCAGAGGGTAGCGTGTGGTCACCGAGCCTTGAAAAACTGACCTTCTCTCTTCGCATTGCCTGGACCAGGCCGTTCTCTCTCACCTGGCCACAGTCCTCTCATCCTCCTGCTTCTGGAATTTTCTCCCTTTCATCAACCTCTTTTATTGGTAGCACAGTTGATTTTCTTTTTTTTCTTTTTCTTTTTTTTTTTTTTAGGGTTGATTTTCTAATACACAGATCGACTTATTTCACTTTTCTCCTTATAAGCTTCTGGGTCCCCATTTCATGATAAAGCCTGGGCTCCTGAGTGTTATTTTTAAAGGGCCCTAAAAATCTGATCTTTGCTTTATCTGCCACCATTTAGTACTTTTTAAATTTTATGAACACGGGTTTACTTCCAACAAGGCCATGTACTTTCACACTGTGCCTTTGCCCATGCTATTCCCAGTGCTGTTCCCAGTTCTTGGCCTGCCTCCCCCACCGCCCCCACTGCTTACCTCCTTGCACGTGGCAGGACTGAATGGCATCTGTCCTTTGGGGTGTCTGGATTATCCCAGATCCAGAACTAGTGGCGCCTTCCTAGGAGGTCTGCTGGGCCTCTCCTGTTCATCTGCCCTGAACACTCGTGCACTGAACCCCGAGAGGCAGTACACCATGGTGGTACAGATCTGATCCCCTGGCATGGGTCGTGGCCCTCCCCTGGGCACTGTGTGACTTTGGTTTGGTAGGGCTCTCCGTGCCTCCCTTTTCCCATCTGAGAAATGGGAACAATAGCAATACTTAGCTCCTAAGATAGTTGTAAGGTTTATAAAGAGCAGTGCCTGAAAGGAACCCGTTCCTTGGCGTGTGATGACCTTGCCATGGCCCATGACCAGTGATAGCTGTCAGCGCTCTGTACCCGTGCCTGTTTCTCCAGCTGGCATCTGAGTGCATAAATAGAAGGACTCTGGCGGTGTCATCCGGGTCACTGGGTGTTTGCCGAGTGGATTGGTGCATGTGCATATACACTGGCCCCTGCTGATTTCTTGCTGTGATGCTTTGGGTTGAGATTAACTACACAGAGCTGCCAGTTTCTTTGGTATCAGCGTGGCAGTGTCCGAGCGACCTGATGACCTGGGGCCTGCTCCGTCCCTGAAGCCAAGGGAGGGGCTTCAGGACAAAGACCTGACTTCCTCGTGGGCCCATCCCCTTCCTCACTCTGTTCTTGCCAAGGAAAAAGAAAGACAGGGGAAGGGAAGGGAAAGATGGCCACATGCTAGCCTGTAACTGTGAGTGGCTTTATTTTTACTTTATTTATTTATTTTAAAGATTTTATTTATTTATTTGACAGAGAGAGACACAGCGAGAGAGGGAATACAAGCAGAGGGAGTGGGAGAGGGAGAAGCAGGCTTCCTGCTGAGCAGGGAGCCCGATATGGGGCTCGATCCCAGGACCCTGGGACCATGACTGAGCAGACACCTAACGACTGAGCCACCCAGGCGCCCCACCATGACTGGTGTTAAAGAGAATTAAGGAGAAGCAGCCCCCAGCACAGAGACCGCAGGTCGTAAGAAGACCGGAGAAGTTGCTGTCGGGTTTCTCCCAGTGTGGGAGCCTCTCGCTCGGTGGTTTCTTGCTCCTCCCATCACTGGTTTTGAATAGTTTGAGGGGAGGATGACTTTCCTGGTCTGATCGTTGGCAGACAGGCCGGACAGGCCTGGGGACTTGTGGTGGGCTCCCCTTCTGGCACAGGGGACCAGGCACGTCCCTAGTGGGGGGCCGGTCACCCGCCTTCCCCCTTGCCGGCAGTGTTCCCTTGGAACCAGTGCCACACCCCCCGTCTCTCCAGCCCCGGTGCTGGTTGGGCTGATGGCCTTTCGAGAACTGGAGAGGCAATGCCCTACGTACTCCGCACCCGTAACCGTGAAAGTTGTCAGTCCCACACAAGTTCTCACTGGAGGGATGCTGGCTGCACACCATGTTTTATGTTCCCATCACCCAGCTCCTGAATTCTGCTGGGAGCTAGGGTCCAGCTTGAGTACTTTTCTTTGTTTTACTCGGTTGGAAAGTAAAACAGGTGGTTTTAAAATCCCCTGAAAGGGGTTTTACAATCCTCGCGAGATGTGTTAGACTTTGTGCTGAAGCGGCCAGGGAAACAGAGCGAGGCTGAGTCTTAGCTCCTGCTGAATTAGTGCCAAAAGGCCCGTGGCAAGCCTAACCATGGGCTTCTCTTTCACACATGCAGTGATTTAGGGATGTCTCGTGGCTCAGTCAGTTAAGCGTCTGCCTTCGACTCAGGTCATGACCCCAGGGCCCTGGGATCAACCCCCGCGTCGGGCTCTCCCTCTCCCTCTGCTGTTCCCTCTGTTTGTGCTCTCTGTCTCTGTCAAATAAATAAATAAAAATAAAATGTGCAGTGATTTAAAACTGAACAGCAATAGCAATGAAAATGCTCTGAGTGGTATTTAGAAGTAAGTGCCCAAAGGGCTGTTTGGAACCTAGCCTGAGCTCGGTTGGTTCCCGTGTCCTTGGGGGGCCTCGTAGATTGTCACTAGAAAAAAGACTCTCCTGAACTTTCTTGTTGCGTGTGTGTGCTTTGAAGACCAGGCCTTCCCCAAACCAGGGAGAAGCACAGCCTCCCCCACAGACTTGAGCTCGTGCCCGGTTAGCCCTGCTTCACGTAGCGCGTGCTCGGAAATGCCGGCAGCCACTTCAGGCTGGCTGGGGACTTCTTTGGAAACAGAGAGCCCAGGTTTGTGCCTTACACGAACATCTTACTACAATTCAATGAACCTTCGTGCATTAGGTACTTTCCTACTTATGGAGGATGAGGCCGGTGGAAGGCAGATAGTAAAAGGGGTCCACGACGTCCTGGGGCATCCGACTCCCCAGTGAAGTCTCCCCTCTGCACAGGTGGAAGGAGCTAGGTGGGGGTGGGGAGGGGGCACAGCGTGGCATCCCACGTGATGCTGTGGCTGCCCGTCCTTTGCTGCCCTATTCCCTCATGCCGGTATCAGACTTATTAGTACGGTGCCCTGAGTTTGCCCCAACCGCTAATCATTTCCGAAGGGTGTGTGGTAATCTGGAAAATGTTCCTTATGTCGTGTGCTTTATGTCGGTTACAGGGATGGAACCAAGTGTGTTAGTAACTGTTGGTGGCGTGGATAGTGTTACTATTATTTTGGCAGTGTTGGTGTTTGGATTTTAATACATACCCATACCCATTGGGAGTGATTTTCTGTTGACTTTTTTCTATCGAAGCTTCCTAATTTTACGTAAATGATTTTAAGTAATCTCTTCTGTTATTTCTTCAGAGCCTTGTAAGTTCTGGAGAGCATTGTTTTGTGGTCACCGAGTCTAGTGATTACACAAGTACTTGTCTGATCAGAGGTATTTTCCTGTCTTGGATCAGGCTCTAAAAGAGATTCTTCTTGCTTTGTGCGTGACTTTGCAACCATTTTTAAAGCCCTCAAATTACTAAAGTTGAAGAGAAAATCACTTGGTTCTTTATGCCAAGTTTGTCTCCCCGCTGTGTCTTCCAAGCCGCTGGGCCGTGGGGGTGTCGATGGTGCAGGCTGGAACCTGCTGGAAGGGTGGCCACCGCCTGGCCTGGGAAATAGCCCCCACGTTCCCAGAAGCTGACAGTGTACCCTTCCTAGCACCACAGACTCGGTGGCTTAAAGCAATAGAAGTTTACTGTTTTCACGGTTTTGGAGGCCAGAAGTCTGAAGTCCGCTGTTGGCCGCTGCGCTCGCTCTGACACCTGGAGGAGGGAGTCTTTCCTTGCCTCCTGCGAGCTTCTGGTTACCCCCAGGCTGCGGCATTCCTTGGCCTGCAGCTGTGGAGCCGCGGTCTCTGCCCTCATCCCCACGTGGCGGCCCCCGTGTGTCTCTGGCTTCTACAAAGGACACCAGTCATACTGGGTCGGGTCCCCCACCCCCACAGCGCTCTGTCGTGACGCGCGACGTTGGGAGGTGGAAAAGGGTGTGAGTGCCAGCTTCCTCGGCGGCTGTCTTGGCTCTGCCTTGGCTCACTTGCCAGGTGCTGGCCTGTCCCTGGAAGGGGCTTGTCTGAGGTAAAGTCAGGCCACCATCACCATGTCGGGCCACTTTGGGGGGGACGTGGTGGCATCTGGGGAAGACCAGCCTCCTATAGGAGAGACGGGAAGACATTTAGCAATTCATGAGTCTTTTACAGAGTTGCTTTCGATACATCCGTTTCCTGTAAATTAAACTCTCACAGTTAGCAAAAGTAGTTTTGTCTTGTTTGACTTTCCCGAGGTAAAATGCAGAGTGTGAACGTTGATGTCTGTTGCGTGACTCGCGGCCTTGAGCGCCGCGTCCTCTTCGTCAGATCATTGCCCGCATGACGGAGGTTCGCAGAGACTCCGTTCTTTGCAGGCCTCGTGCTCTGCCGCCTCAGCTCCGTTTGCTCTCCAACGAAGAACAGAAATGTGTGTCCTTGTGCCTCACGGATTTCCAGCACGCGCGCTGGAAAGGCGTACTTGTTCCAGTCTCGGTGAAAGCAGTTTTAGGTGTGAATGAGTCGTTCGGTCGTTGATTCCGTTGAAAACTCAGTTCCGCTCCTAGGAAGACCCGGCTTTCTGAGTTCACATCTTTTCTCTAGTTGATGTCAGAGCTTCCTGGCTTCTCCATCACAGTGTGCTAAACGGCGGATTTGTGAGCCACAGGGGACCCTGTGATCCTTTAGTCGGTCAGTTGGCTTTCCATTTTTAATTAGCGAGGTGTTTTGTTTTCATTGCAGGAGTAACCCAGCGCACAAGGGCTGACTCACCTGTCCTCACCAGGGTCAGGCGTGGTGAGCAGTCTCTGCATTAATTTGTCCCCGCCCAGATGTTACTTAGTTGTTACCCATAGGTCGGCGCGAGTTGCCTGTGGTAGAATCTTAGGTAAAAGGCAGGGCCGGTGGTTGAATGGTGCCCTCAGGTGGGGATCCTGTCGTGTCGCTCGCACATAGGGTGCCCTGTAGGCTAAGAACAGCCTGAGGCAGAGCTGGCTCTGAGCAGGCTTTACTCGCTGGTCCTAACCGGGGCCAGTGGTACGTGCTAATTTGTACGCTCAGTGAGAAGTATTCCCCCTGCAGACTGAGCTTGGGCTGAAGGGGAGAGGACAGATTGCTTACATAGCAGATCGTTTCAGATTTCCTTTTCGTGCCGGTGATGGTGGGTACCGCTGCCACTGGCATGAGGGGCCGTGCGACATTCAAAACCATTCCTACATGCGTTTTTGCCACGTGCCAGAAGCTGTGTTAGGGACGCACGGAGGCACACACCTCGTTTTTGCCTTCCCGTGTCCCAGCAGGGAGGGGCTGAGGGTATGCGACGTGAAGCAGTTTTTGGGTTTGTACGACGTAAGTGAGCATGAATGGACTGTTATCATTCACACATAATAATGCTAATCACCAACGTTTAAATTGAGCACGGGTAGGGGGCAGGCCACCGTAAGTGCTTTCCGTAAAAGATTCTCACTTAACGTAGTGGAGACTGTAGCACCTTCAAAACTGTGAACAAAGGGCATGGCACTTAGGCCTCTGGAAGTTAGGCCTCCGGGCCCTGGGAAGCGGGCTGGGTGAGAAGTCCGCATCACCGGTGTGTCTGATGTTTCCCATCTCAGCGTTCTTGTGATATACGTAGGTATTTCATCCTATAAAACCGACTGCATAGGATATATGGCTGCAGGTTAGAAATTGTGAGTGCAGTTGGACAGCCTCACAATTCAAAACGCTTCCTGAGCCAGGCCTGTGATTCTGGGTGATGTCGCCGGCAGCCTGAGGTGGCCATGGTGTTTGCGTCCCGGGGGGCGCAGAACGGAGGGCGGTCTCCCCTCCCCACCAAGGAGCCTGTCTGGAAGCTTCCTTTTCCTGTGATGTCTGTAGCCAAAGGACAAAGTAGTCATGGTGTTGTCGGTGGGGGAGGGACATGGGAGTGTCATTCGTATTAATCACAAAGGTAAAATGGGGGTAAAAGTGACTCAGTCAGAAGCCATCCCATAGAAAGCCGGATTTTAATGCTGCCTGGTTTACCTCTCTTCCCCTAAACGGACCCACAGATGGGTTTCCCTGCCATGAACCACGGGGGAGAGCGTAAACCCGCCGGGATGGAGCGGGAGCCGCCCAGCTCGTCTGACCAGCCCGCGTCAGCGTCCGCTCCGGTGTTCGAAGCCTTGCCGCCAAGGCTGGGGTCACCCTGCCGTGTGCGTGGTGATGTTCGCTCTTGGACTTTGTACGAAAAAGCCCGGGAGAACTCAGTCCCACGCAGAACGTCACCCCTGGGCTAGCAGGAGGCTGGGCGTCGGGGTGCTTGATTCCTCCTGGTAGGTGCAACGTCTGTTTGTTTATTCGTTCTTATCTGGCGTGCTAAAGAAAATAGATGGTTATAGCTGGTAGCTAGCGATGAAATCCTTCTGGTCCAGAAAGACACTCCAGGGAGACACCAGTCATTTAACCCAGACCATTCTGTCCCCTGCACTTACTATATTTCGCCTATTTTTTTTTTTTTTTCGCATCTTTTCATCTATGTGTGTCCCCCCTTTGCCCATCTGTCGATTATCTCATTTACCTTCTGCCTTATTTGCCTTATTCTCAAGTCCCTTCCATTGTACGTCTCTCTATCCGTTAATTAATCCACTCATCCCGCCTCGTATCGATCAGCTCTTCTGTGGAGGGCTCCACGATTAGTGCTGTGGACGGAATGGTAAATTGCAGACCGTCTCCGCACCTGATACAGGGAAGACAGAAATGTATACAGATGGCTCTGACACCGAACAAAGCAGTGATTTTGAGTCCGCGTAATAGCCACCGTTACCATTAACTGAGCCCCACGAGCTGCGTGCCAGGCCCGGCCGTGAGCACGCACTCGTTTCACCCGGCCCCGGGAGCAGCTGGTGGGCAGTGGGCTACGGGTCGGGCGTGCTGGCCCAGCCCCGTTGGGGAAGGTGTCTGGGTTCGGAGACTTTGCCTCCAGCCTTGGGGGTGGCCTTGGACTCCACTTGGGTCTGGTGTTCATGAGGCCGGCGGTTTGCGTTTTGCCTCTTGTCTGCGCTCTGCTTCGACGGCGCCTGGGTTCTGGTTCTGGCCCCACCGAGGAGTGGTGACAGCCATACAGCTACCTGTCTCTTCTGTCCTCCTGATCCGTGTAGCCCGTGGTCCTGTACCACTTGGCCGCCTTTGTCTTTCCTTGGTCCTTTTCTTCCTATAGAGGGAGGGTCAGCTCAGCGCCGTGGAAGGCGTGGACACCCCAGCCCCAGGTCTGATCCCGTCGCTGCTGTTGCCTCAGGCCAGCTCCCCCAACGGACCGGACACCCCTACCCCATGTCCGCTGTTGAGGTCCTAGCCCGTGCCCTCCCCCGCCCCCCACCAGGGCCTCTAAGGAAGGAACGAAGATGAAGTAAGTCCCTAACGGTAGGGCCCTGAGCTGACAGGACTCGTGTCCTGATCAGAGCGCCCGGGAACCGGCTGTCTCTCCGCCATGTGAGGACACGGCGAGAAGGCGGCTGTCGACAAGCCAGGAACAGAGCTCTCAGGAACCAGATCAGCCCACACCTTGATCTGGGACTTCCAGCCTCCAGAGCTGTGAGAACATAAATTTCTGTTGTTTCAACCACCCACTCTGGTCTTTTCTTATGTTAGTCCAAGCAAACAAGTACAGTGAGCCTCACTGGGCCCCTCACTGCAGGGGAGACAAGCTCCCCCAGCAAACCCCCCCCCCCCCCAAGGGCGTCCCCGCAGCCAGCTTCCCTCGTGCGAGAAGCCAGGCCCTTGCTCTCTTGCCTTGACGACAGTGAGGGGTGGGATGCGAGGATCGAGACCGGTGCTTTTTGGCTTTACGTTGGACCCCTGGCTGTTCTGTAGGGGAAACTGGTCCTCCCATGTGAGCCCGGCTCCTCTGTAATGAGGCCGGTGTGCAGACCCCTGGCTCACAGGTCGCTCGCGGCCATTTGCAGGACCAGGTGGACCGAGTGGGCTCCTGCTGCCCCCAGGGGCGGATTCTGCTTGGGACCCTGGCCTTCCGAGGTGGCACCTGCTGTACCGGGATGCAGGATGAGGACCAGGGGTGTAAAAGCTGCTAAGTGCTGCCTTTCTTTTCACTTCAGGTTATTTGAATTTGGGGGGCTTGGAAGTGGGAGGAAGGAGACCAGTTCTGAATACAGCGAGTCTCTCAACTCAGCTACACGAATTAGAGGGCAAAGTTACATGCTGTCGCTGTCATTGGTTTAAAGGGTTTGGTGCCCTGGCAACTCCTGCACCCATAAATACCCTCCGGTGGAGTAGCCATCGCCTAAACATAGGTTCACAGAAGAGGCAGGTTCTTCTGTTTGCCACCGTTTCCATCAGCACCATTTAGATGACCACTGTTCAGCCTGGTGCTAAGCTTTCTTCTCTGGTTTGTACACGCGGACCCGTATTCTGTCCAAATTAACTTTTCTCGTTAACAGGGATGGATATTCTGAAACTACTATTGCTCGTCTTCATGTGTCAACAAGTACTGGAAGTGGTACGTACACACATGTGCGTATCGTACTTTATAGGAGGATGTTGCCCGGCGTGCAGGAGGGAACCAGGTGCGCCGGCTAGGGCAGGTCTCACGAACCTTCCCCAAGACACCTTCTCCTCCCGTGTCTTCTAGTTTTCGTTTCTTTTCTTTAAAAATTCTTTATCCGTAAAATGCATGCTTTTTCCTAGTTTCCCTCCATTCCTTCTCTTCATTTTTAAATAGCTTTGAATCAGTTAGAAGCCGTTGTAATTCACTACTCTGTGCTTCCAAGACAGAAGCCATCTGTATTAATTCTGTGTGTTTCTGACAGAGGGAGATTATAGTCAGGGCAGTGGCTCTCTTATTTATTGCCTTGACTTCTGCTTCTTCTTCTTCTTATTAAAAGATTTTATTTATTTATTTGATACAGAGAGCATGAGGAGGCAGAGGGAGAGGAAGAAGTAGGCTCTCCGCTAAGCATCCCTGAGTCCAACGCAGGACTCGATCCCAGGACCCTGGGGTCAGAACCTGAGCCGAAGGCAGGCGCTTAACAGACTGAGCTACCCAGGCACCCCTATTGTCTTGAGTTCTTAAAAATGTATTCCAGTTGCATTAATCTTTTCAGAATGCTAAGCAGATGTGGACAAGCTCCAATTGTGCTGTATCTAAGGCATGCATCTCTGCCTGGCTTTGCTTCTGCAGGCCCCCAACCCCTGGTGCTCACGCTGCTCTGGGGGGAGGAGCTGTCCTCTTCGCCTGCCTGGGTGGATCCACTGGGACCTTCCCTGAGGGGGGATGGCCAGGCCAAGGTTGCATTCGTACGGGGACTTGACCCCGGTGCACAGAAAAAGTTTCATAACTTTCTTCAATGAGAAAAAAATTATCCTATTTTGTTTGGTCCAAATAAGAGAGTTCTTTCCAATTGAAGAACTGTTTCTTGGAGTCTTTTGATGAAAATGATTCTCTTGCTAGATAACATCCTAATATGGGCAATAAAACATGTCTGCGAAATGCATTGTAAGGTGTTTATTGCCTGTTACGATCTCCTGTGAATACCTTACCCTGTGGTTCGTGGTTCTGAAACTTGAGTTTGTTCCAAATTAGCTAGAGGGCTTTTTGAGACAGACTGCTGCCCCCCTACCCCCCAGTTTCTGCCTCAGGAGTCCGGAGTGGGCCCCAGAAATTGCTGCTGGTCAGGCACGCGGTGAGAACCACTGCCCCTGGCCACCAGGAAACATGGGCCACGAGCAGCAGTTAACTAAATTTGCACAGATGGATGTTGACTTCTGTCCTCACTCCCGACTTGGAGGAGGAGCGTAGCCTCAGAGCCTAGTGCACAGTATAGTCAGTCGTGTGTTCAATGCAAATGAGCAGAAGTGGCTTATCTTCAAAACATCTTAATTTTTATTGCTTGTGCTATGTGCAGTGTTATTTCCCATTTGTAGAATGGGAAGAATTAAAAGTTGATTTGTGAGCTAAAAATACAGTAAGCTCCTTCGTCGTCAAAGCCCATAAATAGGCCTGCGCATTCAGACATAAAAGCAAACCATTAAGAAACAGTGCTGGTGTCCTTAGAATTTGTTGATCGGATTACAATTACAGACTCTCTCATTTCTTCACTTCCTGCAGCTTGTGTAACTGCTTACCGCCTATTTTTAGTAGGTCTTGCACTGCTGACTCAGAGTGGTAACCGGTGCTGAGCTCCCGGCTGCTCGGTGCCATAGGCTGGCAGGTGGCCAGGCTCCTAAGACGGGTACGGTTCTGTGCTTGGGCACTGTGTCAGCTGGGGTGCTGGGGTGCGGGTCACCGGGCAGGCAGCCTGGGGGCCCAACCATGTCCCCCAGCCCCTGCCTGCTACTTTACACCCCCGAGAGGAGCCGTAGCTGGAGTCCCTGGGTCTGGTGGTACGGCCCAAAGCCTCTCACCAGCTGATGGGTATCTCCCTGCCCCTCAGCCTCTGGCCCGTCTGGCAAAGGGACTCGGCGCCGGGACGGGCTGCTGGAAGCCCCGGCCTTTGGCTCCCTTCTCGGCACACCTGGAAGTAAGTGTGAACACGTAGGGCTTGTCTTTGGTAGGCTCCTCCTCTGTCTTTAAGGCTGCCGTCCAGGTGGGCGTCTGGCCACCCACCGGTGCCCCCAGGCAAGTCATGGGAGGTGCTCTGACCTCTGACCCGTGCCAGAGCAGGAGTCTGGCTGGTCAGCCCGAGCCCATGAGGAGAGCTCTTGCCCACAGGGCTTCGTAAGGAATCAGCCAGAAGGAAACTGTCCTCCCTTTCATGTCAGCACAAAGGTAAAAACCACTAGGATGGACGTCTGGTCACTAGAACTTGACAAGAACTGGGTGACACAGCTCAGGTGCTGTGACCTCCAGCCAGGAAACTTTGGGGCTCCAGAAATACCCTTGAGTAATGTAACCGGGAGGGTGCCTGAGCCACCCTGAAACCCGCGTGGCCTTTCTGCACCTTTCTTTTCTCATTTGTGAAGCGAAGGGCTTAGAGCACGTCTGTAATCCTCCCCCCACGGGGATTTACATTCTGGTATTCTGTAAGAGAATGTTGATTTCGTCTGGAGAAGCCTGGGGAAGTGATGTCCATTACAGCCACGCTGATAAGGAGTTGGTCATTTCTCGTCTCCCTCATTTACTCTCTTGTGCCTTCATTTCTTTGTCCTTGCCCCAGAAAACGGGGAACGGGCGCGGATAGAGGCTCCGTTGATTTCAGGGTGGCTGCTGCTCGGGGCTGGCAGGACTGGGGGCTGTATGGGATGTGGGGGCTGAAAATGCCCATTTAGTCAATGCACCTTCTCTCCTCCCTCAGTCCTCACCAGCAGGCATTTCCCGGCAGTTTTAGCTTGGCTTCACGTCCTTGGGATGTCCTTACTCTTTACTTGTGTAACAGCACGGTTTATTATATGTTTATAGAGTAGTCCGATGGGCTCAGCTTCTTCAGTGAGGGACATTTCTCACTGACTCACTTTAAAACCACGGATCACGGTGACCTGGCTAAGCGGGTGCTTGATAAATGCATTAGTTTTTATAATTTCACAATTCAGGCAAGCCGGTGCCGCGCACTCCAGTTGCAGCCTGGGAGCTGGAAAGTACTCGGTTTGATCCGCGTGATGACGACCCAGCTGTTGTTGGTGCCTTGCGCTCTCACAAGGCTCGGAAGGTTTTACTATCTGTTGTACATTCCACTTCCCAGTAAGTTCTCAGAATGTTACCGAATGGATGGACTGATCATTCTTTTTTTTTGGGGGGGGGGGGGGTGGAGTTCAAATTATCAAAAACTTGATGTTTTTGGAAGTATATTCACAAGCAAAAGGAAGAGCCTTCATGTCTTAGCAGTTGATTGTAAACAACAGGCTTCTGGGGCACCTGGGTGGCTCAGCCGGGCAAGCGGTTAAGGGTCTGCCTTCGGCCCGGGTCATGATCTCGGGGTCCTGAGTCCCACATCGGGCTCCCTGCTCAGCGGGCAGTCTGCTTCTCCCTCTCCTTCTGCCCTCCCTCTGCTCTTGGGCGCTCTCTTGCTCCCCTCCCTTTCTTTCATATTCAAAAGAAAAAAGAGAAGAACGCTTCCGAGTGTATCAGAACTCTCCTGTACCCAGTCCTGCCGCGCTAGGGGGAGAGACCGAGGAGATTACAGGAGCCGGGTTGTGTGGTGGCCTCGTTGACAGCTGACATCTTGCTCTGTGCCCTGGGGTGGCTTGACTAGCCTTCCTATGGAGAGGGTGGCTTGGAGCCTGGGGGTTTCTGAAGGTCCTTCAGGCTGTCTTATTTTGTGATGTTCTGGTCTGTCTCATTTGTAAGCTGTGATTTCTTTTTTTTTTAAATACTATTTGAGAGAGAGAGAGAGAGTGCGCGCGCGCGCAACTGCGCGCACGTGGGAGCATGAGCTGGGGGAGGGGCAGAAGGAGAAGCAGACTTCCTGCTGAGCGGGGAGCTCTCCATGGGGCTCGATCCTGGGGCTCTGGGAATATGACCTGAGCCAAAGACAGATGCTTCACCAACTGAGCCACCCAGGCGCCCCTAAACTGTAATTTCTTAGTTTACAGGATGCTCCTATTCAGAGGTAGAATCATAGCATGAGTCCTCATGAGTACCCATTATCAGAACTAAAGTACATAGTTATTAATGGCTAGTCTTGGTCCATCTGAACTCCTGCACACTCCAGTGGCTTAGTTTTGAAGCAAATCCGAGATACTAGTTGATTTCATCTGTAAATCTTATAGTAAATACTCCAGTAACTAATTCCTTATTATTACCACACCTGTAACCCATGTTTAGATTTCCCCAATTATCTCATAACCTTATTGCTCTTGAATGGTGTGTTTTCTTTCTCTACCCTCTCATTTTTTTTCCCCCCACCGCGATTGATTTGTTAGGGAAAGCAAGTCCTTTGTCCTTTGGGTTTCCCACAGCTGCAGCTTGCTGCCAGACCCTCATTTGTCGTGTCCCCCAGCCCCTGTGTTTCCTGTAAGCCGCTGGTCAGATCTGAAGCCCATTCTGCTCCAATTTTCAGGCACGACTTCCTCGCGGGTGGTGTGTGTGCTGCAGGAAGAGGGCCTGAGAACAGGCAGCCCTGGCGATCACTGCCTCCATTCCCGATTTCATCAGGGTTGCAAAATGATGCCATTCTGATCGTGTCCTTCCTTCTCGGTCTCCCAGCCAGACAAGGAGGATGCACGGCTGTCAGTCTGAGGTCCACTTACACAGGAAAGTCTTGCCTTTTCTTTGGCAGTTCTCAGAATAAATAGTTCTCGTTCCCCAGCATTCTCCACAAGCCACGAGTGAGGTGGTTTGCTTGTGTGTTTTCAGAGACATTATGAGCTCATGATCTAAGGTATTTCTGGAGCATCTTCATTCATTGCGGCTGGCATCCTTGTTATGCTGAGTGCCTGGCTGCCGCTTAGCTGGGCTGCCCCAGGTTGCTTCTGTGTCCCAGGGCTCATGCCCAGAGTCTGTGATATCATCGCCACTGAAGGCTAGGGGCTGCCGTGCTTTGGGTCCAACCGGCTGTGCCCACCCCAGGCGGAGGCCCACATTTCAAGGACGGTGGTCCCGTTAGGAGGAAGTGGAATTTAGGGACCGCGGTTTGGGAGTCGAGGATCATTGCTTCCAGGCTAGTTGTTGGATCTGGGCCTTTGCAGTGGACAGAGGTGGGTTTGTTCGTTCGTTTGTCTTGGTTTGTTTTCTGACATCATCCTCCGTAAATTCACGCCGACATTTCTAATTCAGAATTCGAATTCCAGGATATTTTACTTCTTTGTTTTTTTATTTGTATCGCTTTTCTCTGAGGCTGAAAGTTTTTCTCCCTAGGAACATCGGCATAAGAACATATTTGCTTGATTATCTTATTTGTAGACGATACCTACATGTTTAGAATAACTACCAACATTTTTACCAACCATATGAGTAGTGGAAACGGCATGATATCTTTGTCCTCAGGGTTTCTCCCACTGGGGAAATACAGTCAAATTACTGTTTCTAAGTCTTTTGGAATAATGTCTCTCTTGTTTATGCCACCAACTCAATATATAATTTGGTTAATTGGTTTCCATTCTGCTTTTGATTTTTAGGACTTAAGGAAGCTAATATTGGCTTATAGTTACATAAACCAGTTAGATGATTCCAGAGCCAGAAGTATGCTCAGAGTCTCATTCTGTTTTTTCAGGCTCTTCTCGCTCAAGCCCTTTCCGCCACTATTCATAAGAGGATGGTTTTTTCCTTCCTCCTTGTATTCATTGCTTTTTAATGCAAGCGCAGACATACATTCATACAGTTGCATATTTGTTTTTATTTTATTTTTTTAAAAGACTTTATTTACTTGAGAGAGAGGGAGAGCATGAAAGGGGAGAAGGTCAGAGGGAGAAGCAGACTCCCCATGGAGCTGGGAGCCCGATAGGGGACTTGATCCCGGGACTCCGGGATCATGACCCGAGCCGAAGGCAGTTGCTTAACCAACTGAGCCACCCAGACGCCCTATATTTGTTTTTAATATCTCTCATTTTCTTAAATACACAGTAGCATACATTACCCACTTTTCCCAAGCTAGAGTTGAGAGGTCGTCTTCTGATTATATGGTGTACAATGACTTAGTTAATCATGACACTGAGTCTAACTTGAATGTGCCTACTTATTCAGTGATTTCAGAAGGGGTAATTATAGCAACTGCCATCTAAATATTTTAATCACATTCCGAAATAGTTAGAAAATACATGAATATTCCTGTCTTATTTTTGCTGTTTAAAAAGAAAACAACACAACTTGGTCTATTTAATTTACATGTATTCTAGTTCACTGGTTCTCAGCAGGTAATTTAGTCCCTCCGGGACGTTTGGCAATGTCTGCACTGTCTGGAGACGTTTTTGACTGTCATGGCTCCAGGGAGGATGGGGCTTGCTGCTAACCATCCCCCAGTACTCCGGAGAGCTTTGCGACAAAGGTTGCTTGGGCCCCACATGTGCCACCGGTCAGAAGCCCTCTGTCTCAGCCACGCTTTCGAGAGCTTGGGTCATCTCACTTGTCTTCCCTCTCCCTATCTTCTCTCTCTCTCCTTCTTAGAATAGATACTTATGTCTAGGACTTTAGGAAAACAGAAGTCATTTAACATGAAAAGACCTGAGGGGCGCCCGGGTGGCTCAGTTGGTTAGGTGCCCAGCTCTTGGTTTCTGCTCGGGTCATAATCTCAGGGTCCTGGGATCGAGTCCCGCATCGGGCTTCCGGCTCAGCGGGGAGACTGCTTCTCTTGCTCCCTCTGCCCCTCCTCCCTGCTTGTGCTTTTTCTCTCTCTCCCTCAAAAAAAATAAACATCTTAAAAAAAAAAAGAAAGGTTGTCCTTCAGAGGTGCACATGAGTGTAGGTGACCCGCGGCAGTCAGTGTTGCTGCTCTTAGGAAATTATTTTGTCACTGATGACGTGCACGATAACAAGATACATTTTTCTTATCTCTGTACTTTTCTCTCTTTATTATCTTATGAAATACTCCATTTCAACCAAAAAAGGGGACTGAATAATTCAACCGCACGGTGGTTTTAATGCAATACAGATAAAAGGGGGCACTCTCCCTTTTCCAGGTAGGGGGCACCTGGGGGCTGTCGACAGCGGCGTCAGTTGCACGTGGTCATTCACAGAGAGGGCCTGGGAGAGTGAGATGGGGCGTAGGATGTGGACGGTGGACATTTTTCGGCAATTGAGGATTTCAGAGCCTTGTCCACCTTTTGCCTTTGGTGATGAAGAGATCCAGTAGTTTAGTGTTATTCCAGATGTTCCTAACATCACTGTTCTTTTTCCTTTTTTTCCCCCTTTGTACTTCCCACTCTTGCTTTAGGTAAATTAAATGATTTGGGGGGGGGGAACCTGATCGGCATTTCTTCTTCTTCTTCTTTTTTATTTAAGATTTTATGTATTTGAGAGACAGCGAGAGCGAGAGAGAGCGCAAGTGGGGAGGAGAGGGAGAAGCAGGCTCCCCATGAGTATAGAGCCTGAAGCGGGACTTGTCCCAGGACCCCGAGATCATGACCTGAGCCCGAGGCAGACGTTGAACCCACTGAGCCACCCAGGCGCCCCTCAGCGTTTCTTCTTGACACACGTAAATGCAATAGCCGTTTGATCCCAGGAAAGGAAATATGTATCACTAGAACAGTTAAGACATTAGTGATGGCAGTTCACAGGTTTGGTTTGGCAGCCCTCTTAGGAGTTGGTTTTCTAGGATAAGTTTTATTGACATTTAAATCTTGGGCTTTAACGCTTCTTTGTGGTTGGTTTTGATGCTGCCAGCAGGCGTGGAAGAGCGCTCTGATCCTTAGGAGGGTGGTCTTTCAGAAATAGATTGAGTCATCAAAACTCCTTTCTGGTTTTAACTTTGTGGCCCAAAGATATAAACATTTATTATCCTTTTTAGTCCTTTGACTCATCCTATGCCACCAACCCTTTTCTTTCTGCGTCTTCCCCTGCCCTCAGGAGAGAAAAGCTGACATTGATTTATAAGCCTTTTTCCTTTGCTAAAATTCAGAACCTTACAAAATACCCCTGTTGCAGCCTTCCTATTGGTTTTTTGGGGGAAGCCCTTAAATAATTGATACAAGGGTTCTAAAGCCTGGGTTGATCTCTTTTTTCCCCCTGCACAGAAATCAAACAAGAATTTGTGCTATTCTGAGTGATGAGTGTTGTACTCAGGGTTCTAGGGCATGAACGAAGGGACCACTGGCACCACAATTGCACCTTGTTTGGTGTAAGGGCGAACGATGGTTTGCGTGCCCTTTGAAGGAAGAAAAGTCGGCTTGCCCAAGCAGCGAGCCACCGGGCCCTGTGAGCAAGTAGAAGGAGGTCTTCCACTCCCCCTGTGCGCGCTGCAGGAAACCACATGCACAGGACAGGGGCTTAGGTACTTGAAGGTTGCTGAGGAGCATAGCGTGGCCCTCATCTTGTGGGGGCTCCTGCCAGGCCTGTGGTAGAGGGGTGTAATCCCGGTGGATAAGTGCCCAGGTTTGCGGCAACTCCCAACCGAGATGAGATTCAGTATGATTCTCCCATAGTTGGAACGGGGGAGCAGAACCCTGGTGTTTTTTAACCACAGGTAGAACAAAACCTTCGATTGAGGGTGCTGTCAGCTTCTGCCTCTCTGTAGGAGCAGGATGCTTCTAGAAAATAAAACCAGTTGTAAATTTGGCACTCAGAACTCTTTGAGCGGTTTGGTGTGGTCTCACTAATTTATGGTTTCATAACTTTTTTTTTTTTTCTAAAGCTCCTGGCACTAACTGCAGATTTTTAAAGAGTTTAATCATCGTCAGGAAGGTCTGACTGCAGGATGACTAGCTGCATTAATCTGATTCAGTTCATTTCCGAAGAGAACAAAATTATAACTACATTTTCGTTAATTTACGGGTGTGATCCATCTATTTCAGGGCGAATATTAAATTAACTCCCAGCTCCAGAAGATGCGTCTTTGAACAGAAGTATCTGTAGGATTTAGTGTTCTATGAAAGGAGTAGGCGTTAAGGTTAGCTTGTTGTGAGATTTGTTTTCTATCTGCTGTTATTTCGTTGAAAGAAATTTTTATTTGAAAGAGTAATACGTATAAAAACAAATAAACAAGCAAAAGGCAGCTGAAATCTAACATGGACAGAAGCCTTCCTCCTATCCCAGGCGCCCAGATGGCCTCACCAGAGGCAAGGTTCATGGTTTCTTGTATGTCCAGAATGTTCCGGAAATATCTAAATAATAGGTTACTCAACTCATCAGTTTCCCTCTTGTTTACCCCCTTTTTCTTCTTATAAAGAGATTTCTCTATTACTTACTTTTAAAAAGAAGTAAAACCACCAAATAGTACATTTTTAATTGGTGAATTTCTATGGTGTGTGAATGAGCTCTTGATTTCATAAAAAGTAACCTTAGAGTTTGGGGACTGATTTTAGAGAAAAGAAATGAAGGGTGAAATGCTTTCATCTTCAGATCGTCAGAGACAAATGGTGAGCTTCCCCAGAGATCCCTGTAGCTTGGATTAAAAACATATTTTTATGGGTTATTTAGATGGAGAAGCCTGTAGTGAGCTCACCAAGGTTACTGATAATTAAGTTCAAATGGGTCATGAATCTCAACGTAATGAGGATAAACTGCCCAGGATATACTTGAGGCAGCTTAGCCAGGCAGCCCAAGTCGTAGTTAAGTTTCTTCATAGATAAACGCATTTGGGGAAAATAACCTGAAGTATTCTTACCTTATTTTTCTGAGGTAACTACCTATTTTTGAACTCTTTCCTATTTAGAACCTAGAGCCATTCCTCCTGTTTTATAAGTGAAAAGCACTTCGTCCGTAGATGCAATGTATTTTACTGTTTTCCTACTGATGGGCATTTAGGCTGTTTCTATTTTCATACGTCTTACCCGATGGCTTTTCATAGTGTTGTGCAATTTTGCATTTTCGTCACCAGTGCATGAGCCTACCTGCTTCCCCATAGCCTCACCAGTATGCCGTTTTTATCACACTGAAATTAAAAAAAAAAAATTTTTTTTTACTTTTATTTTGAAATACATTTTAGCTTACAAAAAATTGCAAAAATGTTACAAAAAAAACTTCAGTATACCCTTCCTTCAGCTTCCTCAAATGTTGACATTTTATTTTGTG
This sequence comes from Potos flavus, assembly GCA_028534135.1. Classification (NCBI taxonomy): domain Eukaryota; kingdom Metazoa; phylum Chordata; class Mammalia; order Carnivora; family Procyonidae; genus Potos; species Potos flavus. The sequence continues at coordinate 74,988,530 of CM052885.1, forward strand.
TATTTTATTTTTAGAGATTTATTTGAGTGGGGGAGAGCGCACAAGCAGGGGGAGCAGCAGAGGGAGGGGGAGAAGCAGGCTCCTTGCTGAGCAGGGAGCCCAACACGGAACTTGATCCCTGGAGTCCGGGATCATGACCGGAATCAAAGGCAGACACTTCACCGACTAAGCTCCTCAGGGGCCCCAAATGGTAACATTTTAAATAACCACATGACAGTGATCAAAATGGGAAGTTCACAGTGACACAGTACTATCTGTTATCACATTTTTGGATCTCTGCCAGACCGATAGGTGAGAGAGGTGGTATGTTCATATGACTCTAGTATCCGTTTATTTTATTGAAGTCCAGCATTTATCTGAAAGGCAGATATTTTCCTGCCCCATTTCCTTTGCCTCTTTTTCTTGATTTGCTGGTCTTCTCACCAATTTTAAGGAGCTCTCCCTGAATCAGGAAGAGTAGGCCTTGGTCTGTGTCACAAATTGCAAATATCCCTTTTCTTTTTCTTTGTCTTTTGGATTTGCCTGGGGTATATTTTGCCATGTAAAAAAATGTTTTTATTTTTATGTAGATGAATTGAAACATCTTTTGTGGTTTCTGGATTTTTAGTCCTAGATTAAAAAAATTTTTTTCCTTCAAGGCTCTCAAGAATTTCTTCCATATGTCCTTCTATACTTTCATTTTTTTCACGGTGAACCTTAGATGCATTTGGAATTCATCTTGTTGTAGGATGTGAAGTGTGGCTCCTTCTTTCTTCCAGGTGGCTACCAAAGTCTCCCATCACTATTTATTGAGAAATCTCATCTTTTCCCCAGTGACTGGAGCTAACACCCTTTATCATATACTGAATTCCCAGAAGCACTCGGGTCTATTTCTGTGTTCCTGTTTCCTAGTTCCATTATATGCCATGCCAAACTGGAACAGAGGAGTTCTCTGAAAACTTTCTATTATCTTAAATAAACAAAACGAAATAGCATTCTATGAAAGTCTATAAAAAGCTAAGGGCTGTGCTTGCATAGAAGTAAATGAGACAGCAGAGGCCCAAAGATCACGGAGTTGTTTTGGCCTAGGGTAGAAGGCAGATGGTTCCCTCTCTTGTGTCCAGAAGTGGGTAAAATAATATCCGTTGCAAGAAGGCAGTTTGGTGGTCCTTACCTGGCCTGGCCCTCTGCTGTCTCGCCAGCTGTGTACTTGGATGTGGGAGGCGGGTTAAGGAAGTATGGTGAGAAATTTGATTGAAAATCATCAATGACAACATATTTTCTTTTTTTTTTAAAGAGGGGGAGGGTGTGTAAGAGTTCCTTCAAAAGTTTTCTTTGGTAAGTGTAGCTTCTGGTCATTGAGAAATCTGTATCATTTAGAACCACCGTGCTCATGGGACATTGTTAAGCCTCTCTCCCCATCAGTGTTTGACGGGGGTCGTAACCAGTTTCCCCCTTACCACGTGATCCTTTGGAAAAGAGTTCAGTGCCCTTGTTCGACCCAGGTGTGCTCTTGAGTCTGGTGGTCCTTGGTCTCCAGCATGAGTGGCCGCAGGCATAAGGTCAAGGTCAGGGCTCCCGAGTGAGTGGGCTCCAAATTCTCACTGCACCTGTGCCCATCCCCTAACTCCTCTGCTGTGAACGGGGACAGTGAAACATCCTGGTGTCAGGACTGAATGTGATGAGAATGGAGGAAAAGTGCTCAGCCTCGTTCGTGGCCCCCAGGAAACGGGGAAAGGCTTGCAGTTTCATTGGTCTGTTTCCTTCCCTCGTTAGTGCAGGAAATTCCGAGGCCCCACAGCTCCTGGATTTGCAAGCTGGAGGAAGGTAGGATATAATTTGGGGGTAAATAAAGACAGGGGGACATACAAGGTCAAGGGGTGCATGGCAGGCTGAACCACAGATGAGGTGAGGCGATCCTCAGTGTTTGAAGGTCTAAACCAAGAAGGTGTTCTTTCTGCGTCGGTCTGTCCGAGAGCGGGGCGCAGGGCATCGGCGTGGAGCTTGCTGTCCCGTGTGACCAGTAGCAGCAGCCAGACGAATCAACTTCCACATACATTGTCAAAAAGAATAATCTTCATAACGGAGCAAACAGAACAGGTATGAGAAGGAATTAAAGCTCAAAAGGAGAAAAGTCAGGAGGAGCGTGTCTGACTGCCTCGCATTCACACACTGAGGTTCGGAGGACATCTGCGCGCTCCCGGGCGGATGGCAGATCCCCTGCGGATACTCTCTGCCGCCCGGAAGGGAAGAAGTACTGGAAGGCTGGAGATGGCCAGTGTTCTAGTTTCCTGAATGGAGAGGAAAAGCAGAATCAGGAAAAAGGCCCTTAAACAGATTGCAGAATGGAGATGAAAGCTGGCAGCGGGGAGCCTGTCGGCATCTCCCCTCCTCGAGGCCCTGTGGCTGGATGTCAGCGGGGGGTCTGGATAAAGGCGGACCCACTTACATCTCTAGCGCCAACGCACCTGCTCACCTTGGGCCCTCCCCTCTTGACCCCGGTCACCCTTTAGGGGCCTTCTGGGCCGTTGCCTCCTTGGGGATTTGTCGGTGGTCATCTGCCCTCCCTGTGCTTTGTTCCCCCAACCCTGTCCGCTGACCGGTGCCCTTGACTTCCTGCGCCTACTACCCTGAGATCATCTCGTGCAGTCTGTGCGAGGTTGGGGAACACTCATGTATTTTTGACATTCACAGTCCGTTTCCACGCACAAAAAATGGTGTACAACATCAACAGACAGAAAAGGAGAAAAGTAGAGAGTAGGTGAGACAGAGCTCCGCGGAGTGAGGGGAGGGGCTCAGGGCACAAAGGAATGATAGGGAGTGCGGGGGCCAAAGGAGAGCGGGGACCTTTCTCACCTCTACTCATTGTCCTCTGGTCTCCCAGTTGGCTAAGCTTATCTCCCCTGATAACAGCTGCGGGGACTGTTCTTGGTGTTCTCCAGCCGGCCCCATTCAAAGGTTGGGTGTTGAGGGGCAGGGTGGCCCTCAGCTCACCCCCCGGCTACGAGGAGAGGCGTTTCCGTGTCTTCCAGGGGGACCAAAGCAGTGTTTTCTCTGAGCACCTCACTCTGTACCCGGAACTTTGCTGGATGTTTTTTATGCTACTTACTGTGTACAACACATCTGTAAGGTAATCCTTTTCTCTTTATCCTCTATTTTATAGGCGAAAACTTAAGCTTTCGACATAGTAAGCCATCTGGCCGAAAGACAGAGCCAAGCAGGGGTAGAGCTGGCATTTCATTCCCAAGCCAGAGCTTGTTCACCAAATCAGGTTACAGGCCCGTCTCTCTGCCCATTGAACTACTGTGTGGGTTAGGAGCTGGTTGGGCGGCCACAGCCACAGGACGTGGACTGCTAGCTTGATCTTCCCCGAGTTCAGGTCTCAGACGCGTACTGTCCTTGGCCGTGAGCTGGGCCGCAGCGCGGATGTTAACGTGTGTGTGGGATTCGCAGGTGATAAACGGATGGAGAGATCGGGGTCATCATGACTGAATCAATCTGGAACTCTCGCGGAGCTGGGACAGGGGACTGAAACTGGCAGGGTGACGTGCAACAGGAGGACGCGTGAGGAGCACGTGCCTGCCCAGGTGTAGTGAGAGGCCAGCCCCCACCGTGCAGGCATGATGCTGCCTGAGAAGGCAGGGCGGGGTCAGGCATCGTTACCCAAGAGTTAGTGCCAGGATTTCCTTTTCCTGCGGTGCCGTCGCCGTCTGAGTGCCTGCGCCACTTCCAGGGGTGATCGATAATGACCTGTAGCATCCCGGGTCCCCATTTTGGCTCTTCCAATTGTCTGCTGTGTCTGCCTTGAGGGGGCAAAGCGTACATCTGTCTTGTATGTTGTGCGTTCAGCACCCGGCACGGTACTGGTAGGGGTTCAGAACATACTTGTTGGATGAATTAACCTGAAGTCGGTCTAGAAGCGGGAACAGTATTGGGATGATGAGTTTCAGGGAACCTTGGCATTGTTCCAACGAGGTAGGTTTTGCTTGGAGAAGAGATCCTGAGAGACATCATAGTTCCTCTAACTATTGGAAGATTGGTCTCGGGAAAGCGAGATTAGTCCCACTTTCTGTTGCATCATAAATCATTTTTTACCTAAAGCTGTTATACACACACACACACACACATTCAGTTTGCTTGTCTCCTTAGAATTTTTTGTTTTAAAGCAGATATTAGCAGATATTTTGGAGAGCACACATCTGTTTTAGAAGTTACCTCGCACAGTTTAGCTGATTTTTTTTTTAAGATTTTACTCATTTATTTGAGAGAGAGAGAGAGTGAGAGAGAGTATGAGAGGGAAGAAGGTCGGAGGGAGAAGCAGACTCCCTGCAGAGCTGGGAGCCCGATGCGGAGCTTGATCCGGGGACTCCAGGATCATGACCTGAGCTGAAGGCAGTCGCCCAACCAACTTATCCACCTAGGTGCCCTGATTATTTTTTATTTTATTTTTTTATAGGTGAGTTTTCTTGCAGCAATGAAATAAAGAAGCACTGCTGTGTCATCTCCTTTGGACTTTGGTCCCTGACCAGCCCGAGTTCCTTAGGAAGGACGGCAGCTGTGTTGTGCCTTATTTCTGTACAGTGTTTGCACACAGCAGATGTGCAACACATTTTCATTGAATAAGTGTGACTTTCGTACCACCAGCGAGGTGACAGATACTGCCTCCAAGGAAACCTAGGCTTTGGGGCGAAGTAGCAGCCTCAACCTCCTATGACTAGTAAGACATAGAACGGGGATTGGCATCCAGTTGAAAACAAAGCACTTGTGTCCTTTACATCATACGCAGAGGCATGGCCGATTTCATTACCTAGATTCATCTTCTTTCAGACAACCCTTGTATTTGAATATTTAGGGTTGAGAGAATAGGGCTTCTTGAACCGGCTGTTTTCACCTTTTGGTCTTTTCTCTACGGTACTAGTTCTTCCCTGGGGCTGGCATTTTAACCACCTGGGAGCTTTTTATAAACTGCAGATACTCTAATTCAGTAGGTCTGGGGCTGGGGGCCGGGAGGTGGATCCCTTTGGAATGAATAGGCAAGCTAGAGATCTTTCCATTTCTGCAATGCATGGTTAGAACACTCAAGAGTTCGGCTATTGTACATAAGCTGAAGATACTCTGTATTTTGCCGAGCTGTAAATCTGAGTGATGGATTGTAAGGTGAAAGAGAAATTGAACTTGTGAGCTGAGTCTTTTTTGTCCCGCACCCTCTCAAAGGTTTTGGCTTCGCTTGCATGTTTTTATGGGACGAATTCCATGCAGAGAGGCAGTTGTGAATTTCAGAGTTTACTGATTTCAAGACAAACTCCATAAGGGGTTGGTTGAGTAAAATGGTGAATTCAGAGAAAGTTTGAAATCTCTTCCTGACTCTGTTTCCTCTGTGCGCAAAATTGCATTGTGGAGTGGAAGTTTATCATTTCATAATGTGTGTAAATGAAGGGATCAAAGTTGGTTTTTTTTTGTTTTTTGTTTTATGCTTACACTGGGTGAGGATTATCTGAGAAAACCTGGCAGACCAAGGAAATGGATTTGACTTTCTGCCAGGTGGTCATTGAAATGTTTTTTTTCCCTTTGTGCCCAGTTAAAAGGCTGGGCATGTAGATTTTCACGCTCTTGTCTGGTTTCAGCTTTGGAAATGCTTACACAGCTAATCTGGCATTTGTGATTATTTCCACTTCGAGCTCACCAGGAGGCTCTTTGGGGAGATTCAGACAGAAGTGACTTAATTGGATTTCAGCCCACACACAGTAGTTGAATGGCTTTATGGATGGCATTAATTGGGCAGCTGCCATAGGAAGTCCTATATATGTATATTTTTGAGCTCTAGAATTTCAAAGTACTCTTTGATTCATTCCCTCTCATTGGTTCATTGCTAATTTATTTAACAAATGAAGAACTCAACAAAAATGAATTTGTAACAGTAGAATTAAGAAATACGGTTCGTAAGTAGAACCCTTATTTGGTTTTGGCATAGTTAGGTGATGATCTGTGTTTAAGGCTCCATGTTGACACTCGTGGGCTGGCTCAAGGACAGTTGTATAAGGGATTCGAGATCTCTTGGATTGAAATTTGGGAGGAGGGGATTTTGGGCCAGATGGCATGGAATGCTGTAGGGTATTGGACAATTGCAACAGATCTTACAAATATAATTAAAGAAGTGAAAGTTTATTGGATGATAAATGTCTGTTATTATTTTAGCGAGTGCCTGCCATGTGGCCAAGCCATATGGACCTCGGCATGTGGAGGTCCTTTCCTGGAGGCTCTTCCTCTCTAGATAGCTTTTAAATAGGGGAGTTTATGATTGTAAAAGAGTGATTTCGTTAGGAACATCTTCCATTCCTGTAGAATGTTCCCAAACGGGGAACTGTTTGAGTCCATTTCTGAACAATGAGTTGGATTTAGCTGGACAGTGGCTTTGGGAAGCTGGAATGATAAAGCTATCCCGGTATGGGGGAAGAAATAGTAGACATAAAGTCACAGAATTGTGAAAGCATCTGGCATTTGGGGAAAATGTGGCTGAAACACACCTTGACCATTTTAAGAATATTTAAAAGTAGCTAAGGGTACTTTCAGAACACAGTATTATTAAAATTCCTGTTTAAA
>CM052885.1:74995608-75019293 GCA_028534135.1 Potos flavus
CTGGAAGTGCCGGGGTGGAGGACGATGTAAAACAGCGTCAGGGAGATGAAATTTACAACGTCCAGAATGCTGGGGATTCTGCAGGACAAATGACTCCGTTTCTTCAACAAATCATCCTTCCAATAAAATAGATTTAAAGTGACTTAAAAGGCATGCAAGACATTGTAATTTATAGACATTATTTGGATCCTGATTCAAATAGATCAGCTATAAAAAGACATTTATGAGAAAAGTGGGGGAGTGGGAACACTAAATATGAAGTTTATATTAAGGAATTAATGATTATTTTCGGTGTTATAATGGAGTTGTACTTACCTGTTGGCGGTATACACTGAAGTGTGTACAGATAAAATAATTTTTCTGTGGGATTTGCTTTAAAGTCATCTAGTCAGGGTTGGGGCCTCGTGGATTGGCCTAGGTCCATAAATGTTGAGGTCGAGTGTTAAGGTAGGTGGGGAGATATATCTCAGTTATTTTTGTAAATGGTTAAATACCTACATTAAGGTGCAAAGTACAGTGGCTGCAGTACAGTGTGATGAATGCTGCAATAGGACTTTGCACTGAGGAGGGAAGGCATGACTCGGGAGCGTGTTCCCAGAGGTGGCAGTATTTAGACTGAGTTTTAAAGAAAGTACGAAAACTAGAGAATACGTTCCTTTGTGCCCAGGGAGGAAGGAGGCAGGGAGATGCTCTGTGGATTTTCTGGTGGATTTGTTACTGACTGGTTCCTTCCATTCATTCATTCCTACATTCATTTAGGATGTGTTTTTCAGGTTCCTGTTATATGTGTTGTATGTAGTGAGAATTTGTGGGCTAACAGTCTGGTGAAGGAGGTGGTATATTGGTTTGCCAAGGCTTCCATGACAAAATACCATAGACCGGGTGGCTTAAATAACAAAAGTTTATTTTCTCACAGTTCTGGGGGCTGGAAGTCCAAGATCAAGCTGTTGGCAGGTTTGGTTTCTCCTGAGACTTCGTTCCTTGTCTTGTGGATGGCCGCCATCTTGCTGCCTCCTTGCATGGCCGTCCCTCTGGGCTTGCACATCCCTAGTGGCTGTTCCTGGTCTTATAAGGACATCGGTTATATTGGATTAGCAGCAGTCCCCATTTAACCTAGTGACCTCATTAAAGATCCTGCCTCCAAATACTGTTACGTTCTGAGGTACTGGGGGGTTAGGACTTCAGCATATGAATTTTGGGGGATGAAATTCAACATTCTTCCCAGAGGAAGAGTGTTTGACTCTGGAGACATCTAGGAACTCTTCCCAGAGGAAGGGCTTTGAACAGCCTTTTGAAAGAGGGTAGGATTTCACCCCTCCGCTGAGCACTGGTGGTAGGGCGGGGAGGGAGCCGAGAATTTGCAGAGAGTTCCCAAAGATGAGGTGGAACTGGGGGAGAGGGCTTTGTAGACCGAGAGGTGAGCAGCCATTTTAGCAGAGGAGATCTGAAATCGCAGAACAGGTATGGGGGGGAGGGCCTGATGGTGAGGGCTTGTTCGGTGCGGGGTCTGGGGTCGGGGGTGGATGAGAGGGAGGGGAGAGAGCACGGGCCCTGGGGCAAGCAGGCCAGGCTTCTCCCCAGAAGACCTGGCAGTGAAGAGAAATGGGGAAGGGGATGGAGTTTATCGAATAGCTTAACATCCTAATCACCAGAGTAAGACATAGTTGTAAAAATGTTACGGGAAAGAATAAATTTAAAATCATACTCCTCACCCCGGTTTCCACCCTACCAACAACCTGTGCTTGGCCTTGCCTGCTTTTTAAGATTCTATTTTTTAAAAAATGTGAGTGAGTGTGTGTGTGTGTGCACGCACGCACGTGAGAGAGAGAGAGAGAAAAGGAGGGAGGGGGAGGGGAGGGGGGGCGGAGGAGGATTTGCTCACCCCTACCCCATTTGTTGGCTTTAGCCTTTCTTGGCGTTTCCCTCATTCTTCCAATCCTTTATCCCCAAAAGGTAAGGGACATGAACTTCAGCAAAATAATCAAAAGAATTCTTACACACATTCAAGTTAAATCTTTTGGATTACCTGGTGCCCCTGAATTATCTCAGATAAGATTTCAGAGTCTGTGTGCTTGCCTTCCTTCCTTTCTTCCTTCCTTCTTTCTTGTCCTGTCTTTTTAAGCAGAAGAGGGGTTCACACAAGTTTTATTCAGTAGTGGGTTTTAGTGTTTGAAGTTTATTTTTATGAGTGTGCTTTTTATTGGTATTGTAACTACCTGGGCAGCAACTAAACCCTGTGTCCTGAAGAATGCTCACAAGCCTTCTAAAAATGTTACAGCCGTACCTGATGCTGTAGCGCTTCGCTCATGCCGCGTCTTTTACAGATTGAAGGTTTGTGGCCACCCTGGGTTGCGCAAGCCTGTTGGCACCATTTTTCTGATGGCATTTGCTCACCTTGTGTCTTTATGTCGCATTTTGGTAACGCTTGCAGTATTTCCAATCTTTGCATTATTATTACATTTGTTACGGTGATCTGTGATCAGTGATGACGACTCCCAAGAGCTCGGATGATGGCTAGCATTTTTTAGCAATAAAGTATTTTTTAATTAAGGCACATGCGTGGTTTTTTTTTTTTTAGGCCCAATGTTAGTGCACACTTAATAGACTGCATTCTAGTATAAACATAACTTTAAATGCACTGGAAAGCCAAAAAATTCATGACCTGCTTTTTGCAGTATTCACTTTATTGCAGTGGTCTGGACAGTGTGTCCAAGGTATGCCCAGATATGTACTTATATTGTCTAGTTATCACACTGAGATGTGTAGCAAGGCTTTTTATGCGGATTCTGAAAACTGATTCGGACTAGCAGGGAAGCTCTTAAGAGTGACACCTTATCAGACCTTTTGGAGAATGGAATATTGTTGTATTGAAGAGGCTGCCATCAAATGTATAAACAAAAATCTTTACAAACCATTGGAAATGCCGTTACTTGTCGGATTTCCTATCTGTTAGAATTTTTCGGCAACGAACTGTAACATTTAAATTCATATTAAGATTTGCATTATGACTTTCTTGGTCATGGTATTTTAGATAAGCTTTAATGATTTTTTTTGGCACCACATCATCAATTTTTGATCATTCTTAAATCCATTTGCATGTCAAAGCCACAGAACCGGGGCTGAGGGACCCTGGTCATGGCGGAGGAAACAGGCAGAGTCATACAGGGCTTTGGGCTCACTGAGCCGGGTCTGGAACCCCCATTCTCCGGACCCGTGGTCGCTTGCCACTTTCTCTGGCCTCTTTATATGTGGTTGACCTTTATATGTGGTTGACTGCCTGCAGTTCTGCTCTTTTTTCAGTCTCAGAAGGCAGAAATCTCTGTTATTTTAGAACATAGAAACCTCAGAGCTGAAAATCTGACCATTTCCTCCCCAGACACCCGCCTTAGCCACATGTGATGCCTCTTGGAGGCTGTTCAGAGAGTTAGAAATCATACTTTTTTTTCCCCATTTTCATTAACCAACTTCTAATCAACAGATAGAACCAACTAAGAACCAGCTTTATCATTTAGAACTGATACAAATCTAGCCCAGTGCAGAAAACCTTGGTCTCTGTCCTGCTTAGGACTGCTTTATCTTGAGTAAAAATCCTAATTTCATGGGACTTTTTTGAAATTTTGGAAACTAGCTTATGGCCTTCGGTACCCTCTGGGCCCTGACCGGGAACCATCAGGCAGGGGGGAAGAAACCAGGCCTGAGTTTTAGCCAGGCCATTCAAGGAGACTTTTGTGTAGCTTTGTTCAATGTCTGAAACGAGCACTCTTGCCCCGGAATAGTTTTCCACCAAGTAGTTTGGTAGGAATGAAATCTAGCTTGTTCTGCAAGAAGTCAGCAAGGCAGCCTGGCCCCAGGCGGTGACCCTCCATATTCATTCCGAGCTGGACGTCCCTTAGGTCACCGTGGGGCCTCGGTGCTCTGAAGAGGGGTCTCACGTGGGGAGGGAGAGATGGGAGGGAAAGGGTGAGACGAGGCTGTGGCATTTCTGAGCCCAGAGGCCTATGATAGTCACATGATCTCCCCCTACCCTTTTTAAATAAAAGAAGAAAGATAATTGCCTTTCGGGCAGTCTGCCCATGAGGGGTCTGGGGCCTTGTCTCGGTGTGTTTGGCATATGTAAGGTTTGGTTATGATGCCCACCTGAGGCGGCCTGTGAGTCTATAGGTTGTGCGCCGTCAGATCGTGGTTTTCAGCAATGATGTGTTTGCTGCATTAACGTCTAAGGGAAGCCGCTCCTTGGAAATCGAAGCGGTGTGTCCCTTCGTGGGCTGGCCTCCTTGCCACAGCACTGGACAGGCCGAAGCTGGCCTCCCAGGTAGCAGACAACTCCGACGGAGGCGGAGGGCAGACCGTCTTCGCCTGAGTCTCCGGGCTCGACCTTTCAGTGGTGATCGTTACTGAGAAGAGAGAGCAAGGCTGGGGTTTGAAATCAGACCAGGAGAGGTTCGGGTTCCGGCTGGGCCACGCCTGGTGCTTTAGCTCCTGAGCTCAGAGATAAGGTTTATCTCGCAGGGTCGCCGCCATGTCTCACCGGGACCAGTACAGACCCTTCTCCCCCCTGTCTGTGATGTCGCTCGGTTTCTGTGACCCTGGGAGGTGAGGTGGACTCAGGCCGAGGCTCTGGAAGGTTCGAGCCGGCCGGGAATGTGGGCCGCCCAGCCGTCGTGTGCAGCACACGGCCATCGGCAGAAGGGAGCGTGCGCGTGACCTCCTGCTGACCCGTAGTGACTCCTCTGGCGTGAGGTGCGTTTGTGATGGACGTCACCGCCGGACCTCCGTGCGGGTGTGAAGGAAACTGCCTGGGACCATCCAGAAGACGAGTGTTGCTGCCCCAGGCATTGGAAGTTTAAGTGAGACTAGGATAGCCACACGGGGCCATCTCGGGGCCAGCCTGTGGCCCCGGAACCGGCACGCACATATGAGCCCCTGAGGCACGCAAGCCCAAAGCAAGCCCTCACAGCGGAGGCAAGTACTGCCCCCCAAAGACACCGGGAGAAACCCCACGTTGTGGCTCGGGTGTTTCAAAACATAGTTGGGAAAAAAAAGAAAACATCAGTGTCAGAATTCAGATAATCCTGTAGACTTCACAATGATGAAATTTTGTGTTATTAGGGGTCCAAAATAATGCAGAGAGAGAGATATATTTGGTATTCGGGTTAATTCCTTTCTAGTCCTGCCTCTTCCTCTTGTGTTTCTAATGGGAGATGCACAGGGAGCTAGGGGAGAAATATTTTCAAAGGAAAGCATAGACCCGTTGCATACAGTCCCGTCCGCCAGAAGCGCACTGTGTAGACGGCCTTGAGTGAGTTCTCGGGGCGAGAGCCTTCCACACTCTAGCTGACCTTGTACCCGGTAGTGTTTGCAGTCTGAGGTGGTTTTCGCACAAGAGTGTCTGCTTTCCTGATGGGGTTAGATCTTTGTACTTAGGATCTGATTTGAAATGTTTGTGCTTAACAGAGGTTTTTTTTTTTTTTTTTTAAGATTTTATTTATTTATTTGACAGAGAGGGGGAAGCAGGCTCCCCGCTGAGCAGAGAGCCCAACGCAGGGCTTGATCCCAGGACCCTGAGATCATGACCTGAGCCGAAGGCAGCCGCTTAACCAACTGAGCCACCCAGGCGCCCCTTTAACAGAGGTTTTGAACATGCTCATAACCCGCCCACGTTAGACATGGGCCATGGGCAGGCTACCCTGAAACCCAGGATGGCACAGGTTTATTTCCATTTGAGGTGTATGCTGAGTGCGTGGACAGCTTGTCCATGAAATGCTTTTCTTCAAGAAAACCCTGCAGCTTAAATCCCAAATAGCCGCGGGCACCTTTACATAAACTTGAAATGGCGTCGCTTTGATTGGAGCTCCTCCGTGAGTTCCGATTCCACTTTGTTCTACCTGGCTTTTCCGCCTTGCCCACGACACTGAGTATCAGAGGGCTGGGCTTCCAGATCCCGCCCGTTGTTCCTCAGCTATGGGCGGGTAAAGAGGTCGGCCGGGGCACCAGGCTTGCCATTGCTCTGGTGGGTCTAGAGATTCGGAGGCCTGCATTACTCCCCGAAGTCTGTTAAGGAAAACCCTTCACCTCCCGAGAAAGTTAGCTCATGTGAAAAAGTGAGTGTTCATAGCTCTCATGGAAGGTTATTGCGAGAGTTTAAAAATCTCACTGGTGAGAGCACGGTGCATCCAGAGGGAGGCCCGTATGCCCAGACAGCTCTACTAGCCACCCCCTCACCGTGGCCTGGGGGATCCATCTCCAGGCAAATTCACTTTTCAGTTAAAATTTTAAAAATCCAGCTTATACCCCTGAAAATACTAATATGAGGGTAGCATTTGTGGGCATGACTGTGTAGTTGGTGGCTTTCTTTGGTAAGCGCGGTACAGGGAAATATACAACACTTGGTCTGGCCCTGAGTCCAGGTTCCAAAACTTCTATTTCTGGAAACCCTATCATTTTATCGTAAACATTCAGCAGAGGGAAGGGTGTGATTGTCCAGGTACACATTTATGGTCTTGCCCCAATCTAGTATTCATTCCTCTTGTGTTCGGGCATCACCTTTTCCCTGCATTAAATTGTGTATTTTTTCAAAGTCGTGCAGCCTTTGGGGCTCCTGGGTGGCTCAGTTGGTTAAGCGTCCGACTCTTGATTCTGGCTCAGATCTGGATCTCAGGGTCGAGAGATTGAGCCCCGCATTGGGTTCCACACTCAGTGTGGAGTCTGCTTGAGACTTTCTCTCCCTCTTCCTTCCCCTGCTCGCTCGCTCTCTCTCAAATAAATAAGTAAATCTTGAAAAAAATCAGGCAGCCTTTAAAATAATGGTAGAGAGTGCACAAAGAGGAATTCATTTTTTAATCAAAATTTATGAACTTGCTATATAGCATTTTTATGAAAGTCCTGCTTGAATTATCTTTTTCTATTTGACTAAAATAGAATTTGATTTTTCTGTGGGGTATTTAACGTTTCGGGTCACAATCACGCCAGGGATGAATTAATAGCTCTTCTCTGAGTGAACTGTCAGGACAGATCCCCTCTGGGTTTGAAATGTAATTAAAAATGTCAGTGAACTCTCTCGGAGGTCCGCAGAGCTTCAGGGACCCCTCAACAATGCCGGCAAGGACTGAAAATAGCCCCCCAAGTACAGAGAACGTAAGGCAGCAGCAGACTGTCCAGGAGCAGGAGGGAGAGGCTGCCGGCCACCTCGTGTCAGGCTTCTCTGGTCTCCACTTCCTTGTAGTTGCAGGATATTATTCTCAGATTTCCTGCAGGGATGTTTTTAGCACAAGGCTATGGGTCCAGTAGGGGGGCCTCTCTCAATAAATGGCCAGGGCAGGAGACCTCCAAAAGAGGAACGAGTCTCTAAATTTAAATATCCATGCTCTCTGCAACCCTTCTGCCTTAATTAGGCCCTCAGACTTGCTTCCTTTCCACTTGGCACACCTTTCTTTTGTTTTTGGCAGGCTTTGAAGGGTGTAGGGAGGAGTCGTTGCGGGGCGGAGGGCTGGAAGAATCTTGGGAACATAGGTGCCTTGCTGGTGGCCACCTGTCCCCACCTTTCCCATCGCCTCCCTCCAGAGAGCCTCAGCGCTGATAGCAGGGATCCGAAGGTAGAGGGGGAGAATGATTTTGTTTGGGTAGAGGTCGTAGGTACAAAGCAACCTGTTTCTGAGGTTTATTAAAAATACTGGTTTCAGGCAAATAACTAATCATGCAGTTTCTTGCAAGCAGGCAATCCTAATATATATATATATATATATATTTTTTTTTTTTTTCTGTTTCCTTTCAGATTTTCTATGTTCTGTTCCTTTTATACGAGTGATTGCCCAGATCATAATTCTCTGCTGAGATTTGGGTTGGATTCGAGAATTTGGAGAATCCCTGCAGCTTTGTAACTTCAGGCGTGTGACCAGCTGGGAACCGCACCTTTTGAGGCGTTCTGGATTTTGTCAGTCATCTCTTACAACTGAGCGCCAAAGGTAAGCGTGCAGTGGTGCCCTGCTTAAAACAGATGCGAGAAGCTGGTGCTTTTGCCTCCCGTGCTCGATTTGCAGTGTAGGTTTTACACGAGTTAAATGGCAGGGAAGTGTGGCCCCGATGAGCTGAGCCGCATCACATTGAAGTTTTCAAGGGCTCTGGTTCAAAAATGAGATCGCTGTTCGTGCGTCGGCACGTGATGGCATGGGCTGGCTAGGAAGCAGAATGGTGGGCGTCCCCCACTCGTAAATGCCTTGGTGCCCAGCTCTGCGGCCCAGATGGGGGTCTTGAGCCGGGCCTTCTGTGTGCCGCTTGGGGAGCACGAGATAAGCAAGAACTGCCTTCAGGCTACTTTTAGTCTAGTAAAGGTTCCTTCCGACTTTGGTCTTGGGAAGGTAAGTCTGCGGGAAAACACGCAAACAGAGCATTCTGGGGAATGTTGTGCTCGTTCTTATGGGAAATCGGCTCACGTGTGTTAAATCGACTGTACCCGTAATACAGCCTGTGGGCCCGGAGATCCGGGGTCCCTGTAGTAACAGGTACCGGGCAAAAACAGGTGTCTGTATGACAGAGCCATTTCTCGGCCCTGAAAAGTCGTTTGGGACATTTGATTTAAACATAAGAGTTGCGATTCGGTCGTCCGATTACTCTGGCCGGGCAGTGAGGAGTGCTTTATGAGAAGGCACAGTTTCATCTCCAGTAGGGAGAGCACCCAGTTCATGGGCTTTCCTTCAGAGCTTTATTTTGCCTGTATTACCTGCAAATTGTTTTAAACTATTCTTGGATCTATAACTTCAGACTGTAAAATCTCTTGGTGTGATGTCTGTAAGTTTATTAGTTTAATATAAATTAGAATTGTATTTCATTTGGTCTAAAACTACTACTAAACTTCTTGTGAGTGGGGTTTTTCCCTCCCCGCTGCCCTTGACCGCCTTTCTTTTTTTTTTTTTTTTTTTCCTGGGAGGCTTCTTAATTTCACTTATGTTTCTTTCTGATGTCTGGTAACCAGGATAGCACAGAAGTAATATGTAGTATTTCATAAGGGTAGGATTAAGTGTCTGGGCGTCTTCACCTTATTATCCTTTATGGTTTCAGTTGGAGGAAATGACACATCTCATTTATTTAGAGTGTTGTGATTTCCAGATCCAGGTCCTGGTTTGGAATCGAGAGTTTAGAGTTCATGTTGTGCAGCCCGATTCTACGCCCTCCTTCCTTCTTCCTGCTATGCTCAAAGTTATTCTGACCTGTTCCCCAGACCTGTCTGTTCCTAGCTTTACACCCCCTCATGCGTTGATGGGGCACTCCCCAGTTTCTCTTGGAGACCTGATAGAAGATAAACACTGTTGGGGTGTTAGACGTCCAGCCCTAGAAGATTTCCATTGCGTTGGAAAGCTCTTATCCGTCGCAAATCAGTTTTTTTTAATTGTCATTGAAGTGGAACCTTTGAAGACTTAGTCTTTTATAAATGCAGTCACATATGTCATGGCAACAAGCAAAAAATTAGCACAGATCCTCAAATCTGATCGTCAGAATTCATCAGTAATTCATCAGTATCAGCATCTGACACTTAATGATACTAACACCCTTGATCATTACAGTTATTCTGAAAGTTTGTCTTTCCCAGAGAGTGGTAGGCAGGGAAGTAACATGCTCACTCCCAGCAGGGTATTCTGAGTGCCTGGCAGGTGTCAATGACTATTGGGCAAATGGTCGATTCCTGGGTACAATTAGGTAGAGAATCATTCATAACCAGGCAAAGATACTTACAAAAATCTCCATACCCATATTATTTTAAAGAATTAGTTTGTATAAGCTCATAACTTCCATGGCCAAAACTTCTTAAAAATTACTTTTGTGGCTTGGATTAAATGTCCAATGGGAAAATCATTAGATGTATCCATTCATATAATAAATATCATGAGCACCAACTGGATTCTAGACTATTTTTTTTACAGTGTTTTAGCAGCTACAAAAATAGATAAAATAAACTCTTTTTCTCTTGCCCTTGTGGGATGGGGGCAGGACCCTGACAGCTCTGGCTGAGGTTCTTAGAGTGAGTCCCTGGTGCCCAAGGCAGAGGGAACCGTCCCTCAGAGAGGAGTCTGGAAAAGCCACGGGAAGCTATGTTTGGAGTGAGTTGTAGAGAATGAGGGCATGTGTGTGCAGAGGCATAGTGAGTCCCCTTGGCAAGGACAGGCTAGGTGGATTCTCTGGGCAACGGCTCTTAGAATCCCTAGATCATTTAAGCAGTAATGAGCGGGGGCCAGCATGCTCTTTGGTCAGTGGTCCTTCAAGCCCCAGCGGGAAAAGTGACTTTATCGAAGGGCATGTTTTGGAAAGAAATGAAAGCCACGTTAGCTGGTAAAGTGGTTAAGTGGGATGTCAGCCTTGGATGCATTTCCCAGTTATTGGGACTCAAAGTGTGCCCTGTCCCAGCTGAGACCTGTGCCTAGAGCTGGGCTGGGGGGAGCAGTTTGAGGAGGGGGGAGTGTCCCAGCTGCATCTCAGAGGCTTAAGTGGGGTTCCGAGCCCCTGTTTCCAAGCAGTACACTTCCCTGCCTTATATTCTTGTCTTCCCTGGAGCCTCCCCCATTGGAGGTTGAGGAGCAGTCTTGGGAACTCCTTAGCCCTACCCCTGGCTGCCGTGGGGAGGGGGGATCATGGGAGAAGCGCGGTGGCCGAGCCCTTCCATTCACACTGGTGCTGTTTTGAATGTAGAGCCTGCACTTAATTCTTCCCATGTATTGTTGACAACTGACTCTAGTTCACCGTCACTGGAGGCTGGCTGGTGTTTACTGGGAATGGAAGATGTGAAGGGCCTTGTACACTATGCTGAAAATTTCTTATCTTTTGAAAAACTTCTCGGAGACGTTTTCGGGACAGAAGCCCAAGGGGTAGAAGGATGTTGCGGGGGGAGGAAAGACCATGGCTTAGGTGGGAAGACTCATGAGCGAAGGGAAGAAAGGGAGCCACGGATTCCATAAACTGTCAGGTGCTGGTACGAGTATCGGAGATCTCGTGTTAGCAGTGATGCTGTACGCGTTTTTTTTACTTCTTATTTTAGCTTTGTGGAGGTATGATGGACAAAATTGTAAGCTACTGAAAGTGTACATTGTGGTGATTTGAAAACGCCACATACACCGTGAACGAACCCTGACCATCTAGTTAATTAACACGTTCGTCACCTCACATATTTATCTTCATGTGTGTGTGTGAGAACATTTACATTTCCCCCTCTTAGCAAATTTCAATTAAGTGACACAGTGTTATCAACTGTCGTCCCTGCGTTACACATTAGATCCTTGGGCCTTATTCATCTTACAGCTAGAAGTTGTACCCTTTTATCAACCTCTGCCTGTTTCCTCCACTCTAAGCCCCTGGCAACCACTTTGCTACTCTCTGTTTCTACGAGTTTGACTTTCTTCTTCTTCTTTTTTTTTTTAAGATTCTACATGTGAGTGATACCACGCGGTATTTGTCTTTCTCTGTCGGGTTTATTTTGCTTAACATAATGCCTCGAGGTCCATCTGTGTTGTCAAGAATGGCAGGATTTCCTTTCTTCTCGCAGCCGAATAACATTCTGCCGTACGTATATACCTAATCCGTCCTAATCCGTCCACTCCTGGGCTGGCACGTAGGCCATTCCCACATCTCGGCTGCTGTGAGTAATGCCGCAGTGAACGTGCGGGTGCAGATAGCTCTCTGAGATCCCGTTTTCATTTCCTTTGGATATGTACTAGAAGTGGAATTGTCGGATCATCTGGTAGTTCTGTTTTTAATTTTTGGGGGGCCCTCCATACTGTTTTCAGTAGTGGCTTTGCCAACCTACCCTTCTGTCAAGAGTGAGAAAACAAGACGAAACCAGAGAGGGAGACAAAACCATAAGAGACTCTTAATCTCAGGAAACAAACTGAGGGTTGCTGGAGGGGAGGCGGGTAGGAGGGATGGGATGGCTGGGTGATGGACATTGGGGAGGGGGTGTGTTGTAGGGAGCGCTGTGAATTGTGTAAGGCTGATGAATCACAGACCTGTACCCCTGAAACAGATAATACATTATATGTTTATTAAAAAAAAAAACCTAAAAAAAGTGAGAAAGTGCTCGCCCTTCTCCACATACCTGCCAATACTTGTTATCGCCTGTATTTTTGCTAATAGCCATTCTAACAGGTGGGAGGTGATAGCTCATTGTGGTTTTGATTTGCATTTCCCTGATGATTAGTGATGTTGGGTGCCTTTTCGTGTGCCGGCTGAGTATTTGGATGTCTTCTTTGGAAAAGTGTCTGTTCAGATCCTCTGCCCATTTTTGTTTGTGTTTCTGCTATTGAGTCGTATGAGTTCTTTGTATATTTTGGATATTAGCCCTTCATCAGATACATGGTTTGTAAATGTTTTCTTCCATTCCGTAGGTTACTTTTCACTGTTGATGGTTTCCTTTGCTGTACAGAAACTTTTGAGTTTGATGTCATCCCACTTGTTTATTTTTGCTTTTGTTGCCTTTGCTTCTGGTGTCAAATCCAAAAACTCATTGCCAAGACTGATGTCAGGGAGCTTACTGCCTGTGTTTTCTTTTAGGTGTTTTATGGTTTCAGGTCTTATATTTAAGCCTTTAATCCATTTTTAGTTAATTATACCTATGGTGTAAGCTAGTGGTCCGGTTTCATTCTTTTGCATGTGGCTTTCCAGTTTTCCCAGCACCATTAATCGAAGAGACTGTTCTTTCCCCATTGTGTATTCTTAGCTCCTTTGTTGGAAATTAATGGACCATATATGTATGGGTTTATTTCTGGGCTCTTTGTTCTGTTCCATTGATCTGTGTGTCTCTTTGTATGCCAACAGTTTACTGTTTTGTTTATTATAGCTTTGTAAGATACCTTGAAATCAAAAGTGTGATGCCTCTAGCTTTGTTTTGTTTTGTTTTTTCTCAAGTTTGCTTTGGGTATTTGGGATCTTTTATGGTTCCATACAATTTTTTTTTTTTTTTTTTTTTGAGAGAGAGAGGGAAAGTGAGTGCACAGGTGGCAGGGAGGGGCAGAGGGAGAGGGAGAAGCAGATTCCCTACTGAGCAGGGAGCTCGACTTGGGGCTCCATCCCAGAACCCTGGGATGACCTGAGCCAAAGGCAGACACTTAACCGACTGAGACACCCAGGCACCGCGGTTCCATGCAAATTTTAAGATTGTTCTATTTCTGATAAAAATGCCGTTGGAATTTTGATAGAGATTGCATTGATTCTGAACATGGCTTTGGGTTGTATGGACGTTTTAACAATATTAATTCTTACAATCCATGAGCATGGAGTATCTTTCCATGTATTTGTGTTTTCTTCAATTTCTTTCATCAATGTCTTAACAGTTTTCAGTGTACAGATGTTTTGCCTCCTTGGTTAAATTTATTGCTAGGTATTTTATTCTTTTTGATGCAGTTGCAAATGAGATTGTTTCTTAATTTCTCTTCCTGATAATTCATTGTTAATGTACAGAAACACAACTGATAGTATATATTGATATTGTGCCTTGCAACTTTATTGAATTCGTTTATTCTGACAGTTTTTTTGGAGGGGTCTTTATGGTTTTCTGTATATAATATCATGTCATCTGCAAATAGCGACAGTTTAACTTCTTCCTTTCTGACTTGGTGCCTTTTGTTTCTTTTTCTTGTCTAATTGCTCTGGCTAGGACTTCCAGTACTACGTTGAATAAAAGTGGCAAGAGTGGGTGTTCTTGTCTTGTTCTTGATCTTTGAGGAAAAGCTATCAGCCTTTCACTGTTAGGTATGATATTAGCTGTGGGCTTTTTACTATGTTGAAGTACATTTCCTCTATACGCAGTTTGTTGAGAGTTTTTATTAGTGGGTATTGAATTTTTTCAAATGCTTTTTCTGCCTCTATTGAGATTATTGTATTATTTTTCTTCTTCGCTTTCTTAATATAGCGCATCACATTGATTTGCACATGTTGAATTATTCTTGCATCCCTGGAATAAATTCCACTTGATCATGGTGTATGCTCTTTTAATATGCTGTTGAATTTGCTAGTATTTTGTAGAGGATTTTTCCATACTTGTCAGTGATACTGGGCTGTAATTTTCTTTTCTTGTAATGTTGTTGTCTGGTTTGGGTTTTAGGGTGATGCTGGCCTTGTAAAATTAGTTTAGAAGTGTTCTCTATTTTTCAGAAGCGTTTGAGAAGGATTGGTATTAATTCTTCTTTAAATGTTTTGTAGAACTCATCAGTGAAGCCATCTAGTCCTGGACTTTTGTTTGTTGGAAGTTTTTTGATTATTGATTCAATCTTCTTACTAATAATCAGTTTGTTTAGATTTTCCTATTTCTTTATAATTCAGTCTTGACAGGTTGTAACTTTCTAGGAATTGGTCCTCTTTTTTAGGTTATTCAGTTTGTTGGTGTACAGTTTTTCATGGTAGTCTCTTACGATCCCTGTATTTCTGTGTTATCAGTTATAAAGTCCCCTCTTTCATTTCTGATTTTATCTATTTGAGTTCTCTTTTTTCTAGGTGAGTTTAGAAAAGGTTTATGTATTTTATTTTTTCAAAATATCAGCTCTTAATGCTACTGATCTTTTCTATTGTCTTTTTAGTCTCTATTTTGTTTATTTCTACCCTGATCTTTGTTATTGCCTTCCTTGCACCAACTTTGTGTTTCATTTGTTCTTTTCCTAGTTCCTTGAGGTGTAAAGTACTTTATTTTGGAATCTTGGTTGTTTTTTTTTAATGTAGGTTTCTATCACTCTGAACTTACCTTTTAGAACTGTTTTTGCTGTGTCCATAACTTGGTATATTGCATTTCCCTTTTCATTTGTCTCAAGATATTTTTTGATTTATGTTTTGATTTCTTCTTTCACCTATTCAGTAGCATGTTGTTTAGTCTTCACATACATGTGGATTTTTCTGTTTTTGTCTTGCAATTGATTTCTAGTTTCATGCCATTACAAGTCATAAAAGATGCTTAATGTGATTTCAGTCCTCTTAAATGTATTAAGAGTTGTTTGTGGCCTAACATATGATGTATTCTTGAGAATGTTCTTTATGCGTTTGAGAAAAATATTCTGTTGATGTTAGGTGGAATCTTTTGTAAATATTAAGTCTGTCTGCTCTAGCATGTATTTTACATACAAATTTCCATAATGATTTTCTGTCTGGATGATCTATTCAACTGATGTAAGTGGGGTATTAAACCCCTCCACTATTACTGTATTCCTCTGTGTTTCTCTCTTTGCATCTGTTAATATTTGCTTTATATATTTAGGTGCTCCTATGTTGGGTGCGTAAATATTTACAAATGTTGTATCTTATTGGATTTACCCCTTTATCGTTATATAATCACATTTTCTGTCTCTTAATTACATTTTTGGGCTGAAATTCTATTTTGTCTGGTAATAAGTTTAGCTACCCCTGCTTTTTTGTTTGTTTTCATTTGCATAGAGTATCTTTTCATCCCTTTACTTTCAGCCTATGTATGTCTTTATATCTGAAAAATGTCCCTTCTAAGAAGCACATAGACATGTCTTAGGTTTCTCATCCATTCAGCCACTCTGTTAGCCCATCTTTTGATTGGAGAATTTTAGTGCATTTACATTTAATGTAATTATTGATAGTTATGGACTTACTATTGTCATTTTGTTACTTGTTTTCTTACCTTTTGTAATTCTTTTGCTCCTTTCTTAAACTCTTTGTCGATTCCTTTGTGATTTGATGATTTCCTCCAGTGGTGTGCTTAGATTGCTTTTTCTTTCTCTTTTGTGTATCAAAGGTTTGTGCTTAGTGGTTTCCATGAGGCTTATATAAAACATCTCATAACAGCTTGCTTTAAGCATCTGATAACAAGTCTGTATGCATTATTTTCCAGTCTACTACAGAAGCAGCAATGATTTGTTTAAGCATGCATTGGGCAGGAGAAAATGAAAAGCCAACCATATCTGTCACTCTTACATTCATAAAAATCCTAGCTGGTAATACTTCTTTTAGTAAAGGAAAATTTCTATTTCTTTTCCTTCATATCAGCCTCAATTTGTATAATACCACTTTTCCCTGAGTTTATATACCCAATAAAGTTGCCTTAATTTTTCTCCTCACTTTTACCATATCCCAGAGTTTTGGTGTTTTTTTTTTTGTATTTTAGAGACGACAAGACTGTTAGTAATTTTCTTGGCCCCCACAGGGATTGTTTAGAAAGACCTTTTACATACAAAACCCATCTCTCAGTCATTAAGTTTTTAGGGCTATAACTGATCTTGGGAGGTGGAAATATCTGGAAGTAACTTGTTGATTTATGCCAAAATAGACCATCCTGGAGCCCTCACTGTCACTCTCCCATTCACTGGGACTCCTGAGGAATCTGGGGTAGGGACTCTGCACCTAGACTAATGGGGTCTTAAGGGATACTGAGTGTGTGGGGATAGCCATAGCCTTTCATGTTCCAGTTTTTATAATAGCTAGATCTGTGATAATCGACTAAATAAACTGATTAAATAAATACACAGTAAGTATTGGCAATTGCTAAAAATACTGCAGCATCGATTCTACCACAGTTAACCTGGTTGGTGTAGTCAGTGAAGACACTTGCCTGGTGCCCGGCACAGGGCTTGCCGCCTCTACTGTTACCTCTAATCTGAAACACAGATCTCATTACCTTGATTTTATAGGCAGAGACACTAACCCTCAGGAGAGGTTAAGAGGATTGCCTATGTTCATACAGTCGAACTCGCACACTGGCATTTTGACCAAGGTCATGTTCTTTCTCTTCCCCATGACCCTGACATACTCTGGCAATGGCATAGTAACCACCTTGGTCTGAGCACTTACCTTGAACCAGGCCCCACTTGCCAGACGCTCTGAGAGATTAAACGGCTTGGCCAAAGCTCAGGGCTCGCAAGGGAAGAGCAGGCTGCGCATCCACATCTTCCTGACCCGAAGACTTTCATTCTTACCAGACCACGAATTTTATTTATTTGCTTATTTTTTTCCCATAAAAAAGTCTCCAACGGGGCGCCTGGGTGGCTCAGTGGGTTAAAGCCTCTGCCTTCGGCTCAGGTCATGATCTCAGGGTCCTGGGATCGAGTCCCACAGGGGGCTCTCTGATCAGCGGGGAGCCTGCTTCCCCCTCTCTGCCTGCCTGCCTCTCTGCCTACTTGTGATCTCTCTCTCTCTCTCTCTGTCAAATAAATAAAATCTTAAAAAAAAAAAAAAAAAAGTCCCCAGCAACGAAGTATGGTTTGGAAGCAAGTCTCTTTTGGAAACCCGAGGAAGGGAGCAGGAAGAAAAGCTTTGGGAAGGACCAGAGGGGTAGGAGACAGGAACCTCAGTCCCACGGGGGAGGGCCTTGTATCTCGTGAAGTCCCCAGCTCAGCAGCTCAGGACCAAGCGGGGGCCAAGATGCAGGCCGCAGACTTGGCCTTGTGCTGTTGCCAGACAGCCTTCAGTGTCATCTTGTACGGGTGACTCCTCACTTGCGAGCAGACCTCTGGAAAACATCGTCTGTGGGAGTAAGAGGACCTGTGTACTTCCCGTGTGCTGGGCCCTCCTTCACAGCACCATTGCACAGAGTAAAATTGCGATGTAATTTTTTTTTTTTATGTAGTCAGTGAAATCGTCATTTTCTAATGATTGAAATGATGATCGAAGTTTAATCAAGCATTTTTCTTTTCTGCCCTACCCAACATGCCCTAGCAGTGTGGCTTAGAAAGCTGGAAAAACCAGTTAAAAACATGAAAAAGCAAGTCCTTGCTCCCCACTCTTACCCCCTTCTTTTCTGTCTGACAGATTGTAGAAGCTGAGTTCAGGGCATTCCTGTCGTTTCGCCACTCTTCTCTGAATTGTACCCTACGGTTCACAAAGGAATTCTCATATAAACTTGCATAATTTCTCTTTAAAACCAGATGATTTGGCTTTTTTCTCTCTCCCCACAACACCACCATTTTATAAACGCAGGAAATGAGCCAGGAGGTCACGGGTTATGATTACTTGTGCACGCTCGATTGCACAGTGACCTAGCATCACTGTTCCTTTAAGAGCCGCTGGACCGGGTATGTAGGTGGGACAGAACAGTATAGTAAGAAGGAGATCGCACGGATTTTTGAATGAGAGCATTGCTGCAAAGTTCCAAAATTAGGAAAGTTTTTTTTTTTTCTTGAACTTCCTGCAGAAAGACAAAAAGTACATTCCCGCCACGTGCATGTGTCACAGCAGGGGGGGATGGATGCTTTTAGCAAATTACAGATCATCCATGACTCAGAATGCATTTATATCCCAATAAACCTGTCGTAAGTTGAAAATATCTTTAAGTCAAAAAGGCATTGAATACACCTGGGAACGTCCTCGGTTAGCCTCGCCTGTGTTAAACATGCTTAGAACACTTACATTAGCCCACAGATGGGCAGGATCATCTAACACAAAGCCTGTTTCCTAATAAAGTGTTGAGTATGCCCTGTGACTGATTGGATACTGTACTGAAAGTGAAAACCAGAATGGTCCTCAGTGTGCCGGTTGTTGATGCTCATGATTTTGTGGCCGACGGGGGGCCGTGGCCACTGCCCAGAATCATGAGAGAGGATTGGAGCACATTCGCTAGCCTGGGAAAAGATCCAGATTCAAAATCGGAGGTACAATTTCTACAGAATGTGTGTCGCTTTCATGCCATCATAAAGTCAACAAAGCTCCACTAGAAGTTGGGGGCCATCTGTAGACCCAGAGCAGGTAAATCTGTCGGAGATGGTGGACATGTTTATTACTTTGTTTGTGGCGATGATACCAAGGTGTGTGCCTGTGTCCAAACTCACCAAATTGTGCATATCAAATATGCATGACATTTTATATTAAGTCTCCCTCAATAAAGTTGAAAAATAAATTGCTGCGCCCGTGTGAGAATTCCTTTTACGGACCTCCCACCAACGCGTGCCAATCTGAAGGGGTACGCGGGAGACCGCAGAGCTCCTGTGCAAGGCAGCGTGGCTGGTGGTCCTAGAACACTTGGGGGAGGTCGGGGGGTCCTCCAGACCTCCTAACTCCCACCTTCTCCTGTCACTGGTGTGTTTCATCGCAGAGAGCAAAAATGCAACCTGAATTTTAGATTTCTGCCCATCAGAATGGTTTTTCCTGTTCACTTTTATTAGAACGTTGGAGAAGTTTTCTCTGGAAACAGTACTGGCTCCAAGAAGTTAAATAAAAACTTTGTATGACTCAGTCAGACCATAGAAGATCACTAGTACTGGGTTAATGAGCAAGGTAGTAACAGGAGCAAGTTATGAATGGAAACTGGAATCACCCAGTGCTTACTGAGGGGAGGGAACCGTGTCCACCTGCCAGGTCCGTGACAGTGGGGGCCCACCCCGGGTCTCTCTGTGAAACGACCTGTGTCACCTCAGCCTCTCAGAGAGCCCGACTTGACCAATGATAACGTTGACAAGTTCTTTGGTTAGGTTTGAGCTTGACGGCTTTCTGGAAGAAGTAAGGGAGATCCTAATTCTGGAATCCTTGCGGTGGTTCCCTGCCCAGGGCCCTTGGCCCTGTGACCTTCCTGTGTGGAGCGCCATGCGGGCCGCAGCATGGGCAGGCCGCCGTCAGGAGCGGCCCAGGGCCCCCGTGGACCCCAGGCCAAACCCGAGCCCGCTGGGGGAAGCCGAATGCTTTGTGCTCAAGTGGGATGTTTCCACAGAAGGCCGTGTTCTGCCGGGATCCCCCTCTCCTGCCACAGCGCTCATGGGGAAGGGCTGACAACTGCGCTGAGACCCCCTTCTCCAGACTTGTTTTCTTTAGCAGTTTGGGGACCTGCAGCTTATGATCTTACCCAGAGGTTTTGTTGTTGATGCTGTAGTGCTTACAAAGACCAGGAGAGACTTGTCACGCCAAGATCAGGGGAGCTGGGGAGAGCCCTTGATCCCAGGAGCCTGAGGGAAGAAGTGTTTCCTGTCAGCAGCCTGGGTCCGGCAGCCTCCTCTCTGTGGGAAAAGCTACGTACTGGCCATCTTCAGATGGCTCTGTCTCATCATCCCAGAATTCCATAGTGAGCACGGTTCGGTTAAACGTTGGCCCTATTTTCTCAGTGGTTGGATTCCCAGCCTCTTTGACTTGTGCTGGGAGCAGAGGCCTCTGGAGAAGGTGGTGTGGGGGGGAGGGGGGACACGGGGTCGAGGACCTGACAGCTGTTCAGTTGTGCTTTTCACGGCTCCGTGTTAACATCTGGGCCTTGGTTTCTGGGCCGGCAGGGAGGGACCCGAGGAGTACTCAAGTTGTGACTCGGAGCTCAGGGACAGTCCCTCGTGGACAGTATTGTACCACAGCCCTGGCCACCGCCCCCCCCAGAATTCTGCAGGAAGACGCGTTCACGGTGCGTGTGACACCGGAGGTCCTCCTCCGTCCCCAACTGGCAGAAAACACAGGAGCTCATCTCCTATTGGCCTCTCACCTCCAGGAGAGGGGACCAGGGGCTCCCCCGAGCTGTGAGCTGCCCGTGCTGCTGCCTTGTTGGCTGGGTGGGCCGGGCCCAGAGGAGACAGGTGTGCCACGGCCTCCGCCAGCACACAGGCCTCCGGGAACTCTGAGTCGGGGCCTGCTGGCTGCACAGGGGAGCCACCAACCTGGAGGGGTGGATGGGCCCTGGCATCTCCCCGCTGCAAGCTCCCCGGGGATTCAGGCGTGCCGACGCAGGGGAGAATCGGTGCACATGTTTTCATCAGCACTCTTCCCGCACACGCTTCCCCTTTCTGGAGGTGGGTTTTAAAAAAAACACAGACCCCAGGCCCAGGTGCTAGCTCCGGGGATTTGATTTTGGGAAGCTGGGACTTTTTTGCTTTATTTTAAAGCTTCTCAAGTCTTCTGATCAGCCAGTTTGGAAACTGCTAATCCTGGGGCGATAAAGGGCTGGCTTGGGGTTGAGAGCATAGGGAAGGCAAGAAAAGAGGGGTAAAGAGGATGTCGCAGGACAGTGTTCCCGTGTCCTACGTGAGTCTGCCTTGCATTTGTGCCCAGCTCACCCGCCCTGTGCTCTGGGCCACCTTGGAACGTGCATTTTCCTCCAAGAGCCACTAGGGTGCTGGGACTTGACTCTAGATCGTCCTGGAGTGAGCTGCGCCTGCGCATCCGTATGGGTTTGCATCTATCTTCCTGCAAGAGACCTTGTGCTCTGAAGTCCTCCCTCCGAGAATGTTCATGTATTCGCACTGTAGGTAATGTGCAAAACTTGAAACAAAAACAAAAACTCCAGCCCACGACTGATTACAGTGTTTATTGCCAGTTCTGATTTTTGATCCTTATAATGAGCCACCCCTCAAGGGAGACTAGCATTCTACACAGAAATCTAGCAGAATGGAATAAAGAAACAGGAAGCACAGGGCACCTTGGTGCATTAGAACATACCAGAAATAGGAGTGCTGCTAATACTTTCTCTCCATGCCTCACGTTTTCTCCTTTGGAGATTTCAGAACAAGGTATGATGGGTTCCTGCAAAACAGGGCTTCGGGTCAGTGGAGAGATCACACAGCAGAGTCCATATTATTTTGTGTGAAAAGGAAATAATTTATTTTCTTCCAGGGACTTTTTACAGAGCCCCGACTTTTGCTCAGTGGAACCAATATCTGGGTTACCTGCAGAACACGGGAGAGGTGTGAAATAGTTACAGCTTTATAAAAGGCCACATTGCCAGCGTCGGTTCTGGTGTCAGTGATGTCGCACAATGTTTTCGGCTCCAGACCCACACCCTCTAGCCTCAGGATCCGAGTCTCTTAGGTGTAAGTGTCCTGGTGACCAAGATCCCGACAGATCAGCCAGTGACCCAGATGATTGCACTGTGTCCTTTGTGACTCTAGAGCTGGGTGCGAAGTTGTTCTGCAGCCCTCGGGGGCTGACCCCGCGAGGCCCAGTTCCGTCCCCTCAGATGTTCTGCTTGCGGCGTGGGTGGTGTTTGTGGCAAAGCTCGTCATCTTGACGGTCTCAGGAATGGAAAACTCAGAGAGACTGCTGTAGAGAATACCTAATCACTTGAGTTTTTTCCCCTGAAAAAATATAACTAAATAAACCAGAAATGTCTTATTCCCAAATTAGATCCGGATTCCACATGGATTACATAGTAGAGGGTTCTGAACTCTTCTATACAGTCCTGGGACCCCTGGGTTTGGCCCTTCCCTGACTTATGCCTACAGTACCCCTCCTTTTGAAACACAAAATACCGGCCATGTAAGTGCCTTATCCTCTGAGGAGCTTCTGTCTCTGCTGTCATATCCTGGAACACTTTAGAGACAGTTGATATGTATGCATTTGTATATATGTCTGCGTATATGTTGAGAAAAAAAAGGATGGAAAAATATACACCATCCAAACATCAATCATTATCAAAAGAGAAGCAGGAATGGTTATGTTAATGTCAAAGTACGCTTCCGAGGTTGGAAAATTCCCAGGTACCGAGGGTCCTTATCCAGGAGAGCACATTGCGCTTCGTCGTCATGAGTCCTAAGGCTGTGACAGTTCCTCAGACTTTCCTGTTTTTGGTGACCTGGACAGTTTTGAGCTCTTGTCAGGTGTCCCTCTGTTGGGATTTAGCTGATCCTCATTGTTAGGGTCATGGGTTTCTTTGGAGACCATAGTGGTAAAGTGCCATTTTTCATCACATAATATCCAAGGTATGTACTGTCCATCTGCCTTAGCAACATCACCTTGGCCTTGACCAGCTGGCTCCAGAGTTCCTCCTCATGCCCTTCTCGTGCTGACCTTCTTGGAAGGAGGTCTGAGTGCCATCCACTCTTGAGTGAGTGGAGTTAAGCTGC
The DNA here is from genome assembly GCA_028534135.1 of Potos flavus. Taxonomy (NCBI): domain Eukaryota; kingdom Metazoa; phylum Chordata; class Mammalia; order Carnivora; family Procyonidae; genus Potos; species Potos flavus. The sequence continues at coordinate 75,018,336 of CM052885.1, forward strand.
CCCTCCTTGATGGGGAGCAGCTACATAATTTATTTGGAACTCTTCTGGGGACCTTTGTGTTTTCTCATTTATTTACTCAACTGCCCATTCTCTTATTCCCTTGCTTTTTTATTCTTTTTTTTTTTTTAAGTAACCTCCGTGCTGAATGTGGGGCTCGAACTCTTGATCCTGAGATCAAAAGTTGCATGCTCTGCCGATTGCACCCTCCAGGCTCCCCCATTCCCTTGCTTTTTAAAGCTCATTTCACTACACACACAGCTGAGCCTGAACAATATTGTCTGGTTGTCTGGCCTCAGGCCTTTCCAAAAATGGTACCGTGTAGGTTGTCCTTTGATTTTTTTCCCTACTCAGCATGGTTTTGGGAAGTCATCTAAGTGGTTTGGGGAGGACTGCTTCCATGTCACTGCTGTATGATACCCTTCTCCCTTCTCCCCTTGCTCAGCTTCTTTGTTTCTCTTCTCTGACTGTCACAGCAGTGCTGCGTGCCAGTCTCTCTCCCGCCTGTGACTCAGAGTGAAGTTGCCACTGGGTACGGCGTGCCGTGTTGAGCTTCCGGGAAAAGTCCAGCAAATCGTCTTCCATAGTGGTCATTCCATTTTCGTCTCCCCAGCCTTCCTAACACCTGGATCATCAACCTGTTTCATTTTTATCCATGTTGAGTCAAAAGACATCTTACTTACTCTGCTCTCAAGGTATGAATGCGGCCGAGCTTTTCGGGTGTGTATTCACCTTTTGTGCTGCCCTTCTATGCAAGGACCGTGTCCTTGGCCCGCTTTTCCATTAAGCTGTTGGTCTTTTTCTTCTGGACTTGAAGGGTTTTTATGTCTTCTAAAGGCCAGCCCTTTGTCATTATGTGCGGTGCTCACAGCGGTTTCTTTTCAAGTACATTTCATCAGATTTTAATCTGTGGCAATCGAGAATTCCTACTTGAGAATCCAGACATCCTTTTTTTTTTTTT
>CM052885.1:75019793-75097518 GCA_028534135.1 Potos flavus
GTTAATAAGGTATCAATGTTGGTTTATTAATTGTCCCAATGTACCATTCTAATGTAGTATATTAACAGTAGGGGAAACTGGGCGCCTGGGTGGCTTAGTTGGTTAAGTGTCTGCCTTTGGCTCAGGTCATGATCCTGGAGTCCTGGGATCGAGTCCCGCATCGGGCTCCCTGCTCAGCGGGGAGTCTGCTTCCCCCTCTGACCCTCTCCCCTCTCATGCTTTCCCTCTCACTCTTTCTCTCTCAAGTAAATAAATTTAAAAAAAAAATTAAAAAAAAAACAGTAGGGGAAACTGAAACCATTCTTTTTTTTTTTTTTTCCTTAAAGATTCCATTTATTCACTTAGAGAGGCAGAAAGAACATGAGCAGGGGGAGAAGGGGAGGGAGAAGCAGACTCCCTGCTGAGTTGGGAGCCCGACTTGGGCCTCGATCCCAGGACCTGGAGATCGTGACCCGAGCCAAAGGCAGACCCCCAACGCTCTGAGCCACCCAGGCACCCCAAACTGAAACCATTCTAAAAAATAAAATTTATTTCAAAAACTCAGGCATGGACGTTGGAAATTCTTATTTCCTCCTTCTGTTTTGTTAAATGATAGGAAAGATCCTTTTTTTCTTTTTTTTTAAAGATTTTATGTATTTATTAGCGCACGCAATGAAAGAGAGAGAGAGAGAAGGAGCAGGGTTAGGGGCAGAGGGAGAGGGAGAAGCAGGCTCCCTGCTGAGCAGGAAGCCTGACACAGGGCTCGATCCCAGGACCCCAAGATCATGAGCCAAAGGCAGATGCTTAACCGACTGAGCCACCCAGGTGGGGCACCCAGGTGCCCCAAGACATCCTTAAAAGAGTCACATGTTTGGAATAAACATCAGTATTTATGTTAACGAAAGCATTTATAGGTATATATGTGCAGTGAGTAAAAACCCAGAGTAGCCAGGATCGCTGCCATGTACCGGGTCCCTGACCAGGGTCAGGCTCTGTCCTCAGCATGACGGGTGAAGCTCCCTACCCCCCAGGCTAGGTATGGAGGGGCGTTCCGTGATTTTTCTTCCCCCATTAAATAGGAAAATTGAAAACATAGGCTACTTGGAACTGTGGGCACAAACCTTGCATGTCTGAAGAATTAAAATGATTTTGGCAGCTTAATTATATTTGAACATTGAGACCTTGATAACATGCAATGTTTTTAAAACCACTGTGCTGCTCGTTTGACTCGTGCGTGTTTCCAAATTAGGCAGAGGATTGTGAATAACAAGGTGGTCAGGAAGAAGGTCAGGTATTGATCAGCATAGCTGAATTCATTAGGAAACCGAGGAAGCCCATGACATTTATGTTTTGATATGTTTATGAAATAGATATCGACGTTATAACAATTACAATTACTTTTGTGGGGAAAAATAGCAAGGCCTAATAAACCCCTAAACATGGCGATCCGTGGCTGCGTGTCTACTTTGGCAGCGGTGGGTATGCGTTGTCTGAAAATACCTCACATTCCCTTGGCGTGATAACGGAGGGTCAAATTTCGCCAAAGCGAACAATGTCCATTTTCATAGATGAGTATTTTCCTTTTTTTATATCAACTTTATTGATGTATAATTGGCAAATAAAATTGTAAGACGTTTAAAGTGTGCATCATGGCGATTTACCGTATACATCATGAAAGGGTTCTTCCCCCCGCCCAGTGTTAATGAAAACCTCCATCACATCACATATGTATTTATTTTGGTGAGAACACTGAAGTTCTCTCTGCAAATTTCAATTATCCAATACACTGTTATCAAGTGTAGTCACTGTGTTTTACAGGAGATGTCAGATCTTATTCATCTTATAGTTAAAAAGCTTATATCCTTTTTACCAGCCTCTCCCCATTTCTCCCGCCTGCTTGGTCACTGGCAGCCACTTCCATGCTCTGCCTCTAGGAGTTTGCTTTTTTTGGGTGGTGGGGGGGGCGGGGGCCTGGTTTCCACTGTTCTCCTTTGTCTCATGGCCCCATTACCTTGATGTCTTCCGGGTCAGTGTAAGGTGGTGTCTGTTGGTTTCAGGTCCGGTGCAGGTGTTTGGAATTCCATGTGTTTTACAATTAATGCTGTGTGATGAAATTGCCTTATTACATTGACAGCAAATCTCCAACATGTTGGTACTCAGGCCTTAACGTTCATAATCTGCTTCTCAGCGTGACACGTGACAAATGTCTAAGAGGCTCATGCAGAAATGGAGCACAGTTAGCAAAGGTTAGTAAAATGGATACTCTCGGGGCCTGAGTGGTAAATTATGTCTAAAAATAGTGTAAAAAGTAGCACTTCCCAGATTCTACTGAAGCAACAGAACTCCCAATTCTGTTTCTTCTAGAATATTTCTGAGGCACTAATGAGTCGTATTGACCTACTAGTCTAGTCTTTGGAATTCTGGTTGCGTCCGGGCATTTCACATAGTAAAAGTAGCTGCTTGGTGATGAACTCCTGCAAACTCATATTTTAAGGTATTTTTCTTAGTATGGTTCAGTTTGGGGAATGTCTGATCCTGGTAGTAAGGATAAATTAATAGTGTTCACTTAAAAAGAAAAAAAAATGGCGCAGGGTTAGAGCAGAAAACCCAAGATGAATTATAAAGTATAAAACTTTCTTTTTCTTGAGAATTGCCATCCACTAACAAATCCTCTTCAGGATCCAGTAAAAAGAAGGTTCACTTAAGAAAGTATGTGTATCTCACACCCGTTAGGACAGCTGCTATCAAGAAAACAAAATAGCAAACGTTGGTGAGGATGTGGAGGAATTGGGACCCTTGTGCACTGCTGGTGGGAATGGAAAATGATGCCGGCTGTTAGGGAAAACAGGATGGAGGCCCCTCAAAAAAACTGGAATAGAATTACCATATGATCCAATCCACTTTGGGGTATACGCCCCAAAGAATTAAAAATAGAGTCTTGGAGAAATATTTGCCCACTCACGTTCACAGCAGTGTTACTCATAAAAATCAAGATGTGGAAGTAAGCCCATATGTCCATCGATGGATGAGTGGAAAAACAAAATGTGGTCTACCCCTGCAGTGGGATATTTTTCGGGCTTAAAAAGGAAGGGAATTCTGACACTTGCTACAATGTAGATAAACCTTGAGGACTTTTATGCTGAGTGAAATAAGCCAGACACTAGAAGGACAAACACTTGTCTGATTCTACTTACATGAGTAGTCACATTGGCAGCTGGGGGGATGGGGAGTGATGGGAAATTAGTGTGTAATGGGTACCTGGTCTCAATTTTAGAAGACGGAAAAGTTCTGGAGATGCAGGTTGCATGAGAGTGTAAGGTACTTAATGCCACTGAACTATACCCTTAAAATTAGTTAAAATGGTCAATCTTCTGTTAGGTATTTTTTACCACAATTTTAAAAAAGAAATCGTGTGGCAGATTGTGTGCTTGAGCTTCTGCTAATACTTAGTGTAGTCAGTCTTTAGAAAATGGTCAGCGCTGCTCTGGGTCATGAGGACAAGCCCCGTGGGTAGGGGGAAACGCTGGTGGGATGCAGGGCCAGCAGCCCCAGGAATGGAGGCCCTGAGCAAGAGCCCTGGGGCCAGCAGTGAGAAGGGAGCTCGATTGCAGAGCTCCAGGGGTGGGGAAGGGGCCAGGAGCACCCAGGAGGAGCAGGCAGCAAAGGAGGAGAAGAAAAAGCCAGTGACCTCCCGTCTTGGGTATTATTTCACTAGCTGGTTCTCTGGATAAACCTCAATACACACTTTAAATTTATGTTCCAAGGGGTGTCTGGGTGGCTCAGTCAGCCTTTGCCTCAGGTCATGATCCCAGAGTCTCCGGATCAAGCCCAACGTCCTGCTCAGCGGCGAGTCTGCCCCTCCCTCTGCCCCTCCCCTCTCTCATGCATTCTCTTTCAAATAAATAAATAAATAAATAAAAGCTTTAAAAAATTTATGTCTTGGTAACAACTTGGCTACACCTACTTGTCTATAAAATGTATCGTGATACTGTGGACACATGAAAATTCTTTCTAGGCTGAATGCAAGCAGGTATCATCTGTATTAGCCCCAGCGGGAGCCGGGATGAACCCGAGACCCATGGGAGGGACCTCTTGGTAAAACTTCCAAAATACAATCGATGGCGCTACAGCATCTCAGTTTTGTGACACTACCCTAGAGCACTGGGTCTTACTGTTATTTTAAATTCTCTCACTCTTTTTAACTGACACTATCATAATCTAGGGTGATGTATTTTTGAAGCCCCACAAAGGCTATGTTGAAGTCTACCGAGTCTTGTGATTTGGCATCACGTGACATGGGGGGGGGCAAGAATGTCTACCATGCATCCAGCATGGACCAGGTAGTGGGTACTTACTAAGGATTGTTTCATTTCGTCCTCGCAGAAGCCCCGACCCCAATGGAGGTCAGAGAGGGCAGGCAACTTCCCCCCAGTGTCAGCTGCCTGGTTGGTGTTAGGACTGCATCTCAAACCCTTGCCTTCTCCAGCTGGAGAAGAATGATCACAAAGGAAACCTTTGCAAATGATAGAGCCACAGGCTCTATCATCCAACAAAATTAGCAACAAATCATAAAGAAGACCTTGTCTAAAATAACCCACCAGGCTCTTAGTGCATCGGAAGCCTGAGCCCTGTCCCTTTCCGCCGTGCTTAGCGGAGCGGCTACAGGGAGGTGGCTGTCCGCTGGGGGCAACACTGATGGGCCTGCGCCTGCACTGAGGGAGGAACTGAGCTCTTCAGCTTTGTGTTTGATTGTACCCCAGGATGATCAGTCATTGACGGTACCCGTAGAGGACCTCTATTTCTGAAGGTTGCTATAAACATCTGACGAGCTAGCGCATTCACAGCAGTGTCGCGCGGGGACAAGGGGGATGGCATTGCTCACCTCCGACCGTGCATCCCTCAACCACTCAGCTGGCAGCTTGTACTGGCACCTCTCGCCCTCTGCGGAAGAAAAGGTATGGTGAGCGTTGCGCCATTGTTTATTTTCTCTTCTACGTGTGGCGTCTTTGTGTGCCTCGGCAAAGGAGTGAGACCCTGACTCTTGTCATGGCTTAATTAACTTACCGCGAGTTGGAACAGCCTCTGGATTCCGTATTGTGTCCTACTTAAAGTTGAAGTGTATTAGTTGTAATTAGCGATCCTGCTTGTAAATAGCCACCAACTGGCCTTTCTCTTCCCCTCCAGGGTACCACACGTTCCTGCCAACTCCTGTCAAATTAGTTGGCATCTGGCAAGTCTTTTATCTACAACACAACTCAAAACTTTAATAAGGAAGTTAGAAGGTATTTCAGTTGCTTCTGGGACTGTTTCTTTGAGTATATCTCCTTAACGCAAAAGTCCTGTGTTTAAATATTTGCCGATAGACGCCAAGGGACGAAGGCACTGTAATACAGGACGGAAAACTCAGAAGGTGTTCCCTTTGGGGACCGACCTTAGTGGAATTACTCACTGCATGGGTTTGCCGTTGTGGCTTAATGCAGCCCACGCTTATCCTCTTCAGGTTTCTGGAGGTCAGAAATCCGATACCTGAGCTCACGGGGCTAAAATCAGGGTTTCAGCAGGGCTGTGTTCCTTCTGGAGGCTCTAGGGGAGAATCCGTTCCTTGTTTTTTCCAACTCCTGGCACTGCCCTCTTCCCTTGGCTCACAGTGCCTTCCTCTGTCTTCAAATGAAATAGCGCAGCATCTCCCAAATTTCTGACTGTTCTGCCTCCCTCTCCTGTGGATAAGGACCTTTGTGATTGTATTGGGCCTACTTGGATAATCCAGGATAATCTCCCCTTCTCAAAATGAGCTGATGAGCACCCTTAATTATGCTTTGCTGTGTAATCTAGGACATTTGCGGGTTTGTAGATGGGAGGTTTGGGATAACTTTGGGGGGGCTATGATTCTTTCGTACGTCATCTGCTAAAAGCCTCTATTTGAGTGAATTTCCATAATAATAGGTTGACTATATTGAAGGCATGAAATATTGCAAAGGAAAAAAAAAGTCCTTTAGACCTGCAGTGAAGTAGATTGTATTATTTGAGTAATTCAGACTATCTGTTGGAAGTCAAGGTAGGGAGGGCAATAATTTTTTTCATGTAGTCTTAATTTCGTTTCCCACATGATTACTCTCTATGCCACTTATTTGCCCGTTGACACATATATTTTGATAGGTCTGTGTCCACGTGTACACATACATATTTTTCTGAAATTCCAAGTTAATATTCTGGGGGTAAGGAGTTAACACCTTCTTGGTCTGTCTACTTACCTACCTATTTATTTTGACTTAAGTTCAAGAAATCCTAGTCCGTTCATGTAAGGTTTATATTGCAAAGTGGGATCGGCAGTTTTTCAAAACTCTGTGGCTCTGGTCTTTTCTGCAGTGGGCTAAATTGGTTTGTTGGTAGAAGCGTAAATGAGGCAGATGTATTTCTTTTAATTTTTTTTAAGACTTATTTTTATTTAGGAGAGAAAGCAGAGTGCAGCGGGAAGGGGTGGGGGGGAGGAGAGAGACAGAGAGAGTCTCAAGCGGCCTCTGTTGAGGGCGGATCCCAACGCGGGTCCCTCTCACAACCTGAGATCCCGACCGGAGCCGAAACCGAGAGGCAGACACTGAACCGGCCAAGCCGCCCAGACGTCCCATGAGGCAGCCGTAGATTAACCTTGAATCATCAGTCTGCCTTACCCTTGAGCTTCGCATCGAACTGGGCGGCTAAAGCCCAAACAGCCACTGTCACACAGTGGAACCTCCCGGACAGTAAACAGGCCAACAGGCCATCTCAGGTGGCGCTGGTCAGGAAGTAAAGCAGTCAGTTGTCCACTAAATGACGTCTGGACAGGAGAGGCCCGGATGGGGATACTGCCTTAGATGGGGAGGTCAGGGGTCGTGTCTCTGAGGAGGCGCTCCCCGTGCCTGGGGCTTGAATCATAGGAGAGCAGACACTCAGGTCTGGCTTGCTCAGCAAGGAACCCTAGTGCCTTGGGAGAATGCTGCATAGCAAGTCCTCAGGGAATCGTGTCTGGCTGAAGGAAGGGGTCATTAGAACATGGCCCCACCTCACCTTTGTAAACTACACTGCAGTATACAGAGGGTTTTAATTATGACTGTAATTCTCATTTTTTTTTTTTGAAGTATAATTGACATCCAGTGTTACGTTAGTTTCCAGGCTCCAACACAGTGATCCGACAATTATGTACCTTAGTCAGTGCTCACCACGATAATAGAGTCACCATCTCTCGCCATAAAACGGTATTAGAATATTATCGGCTACATTCCTAACCTGTACTTATCCGTGACTTGTTTATTTTCTAACTGAAAGCTTGTACCGCTTGATCCCCTGGGTCGATTTTGTCCCTTCCCCCACTGACCTCCCCTCTGGCAACCACCAGTTGTCTTCAGGAGTCTGTTTGTTTGTTTTGTTTTATGGATTTTAGAGACTCCACATATGCGTGAAATCATATGATTTTGTCTTTCCCGCCTTATTTCATTTGGCATAATACCCCCTAGGCCCATCCATGTTGTCGCAGATGGCAAGATGTCATTCTTTTTCATGGCCAAGAAATAGTCTATTGTATATAAATATATCTTCTGGATCCTAGGGCTCCTATTCTTGAGTCTTTTCTGTGCTGGGCGGTGTGCTTAGGGCTTTCTTCACAAGCTCCCAAGTGAGGTGCTCTTATTAGCGCACATTGCACGGGAGGCAGCTGGGCTCACGTGGCAGAGGGGACTCCAACCCATGTCTGTATGACTCAGACCTCACCCTCTTAAGCACTACATTATCGTGCTTCGCCTGAGCATCAAGGCTCTCTCGTGAGGCCTGGCAAGTCCTCTTGTTCCCATTCTACAGAATACGCTGGACGCTACAGCAGACCTAAACGTGGTTCAGCGAAGCTTAGAATCCCAGCCCCTTGACCCCTGTCTTCTCTTTGTCATGAGGACTGAGTGGCTCAGCTTGGTCCTGGAGACCTTTCTGGAACCCCCGGTGATCATTTTGGGGTGTTGGAGGAACCCGGGCTATTACGAGTAGTTTGTAACCGCACCCTAACCCAGCAAGACGCAGTTAACAGGGTTGTTTTTAGAAAGAGAGTAGGGTCCCAGAATGGCATCGATGTTATTTCAGGAATCAGTGAAAACTTTTGAGCCAAGAAAGTTTTTATAGCTGTTCTAGACTTTTTTTTTTTTTTTAAAGTCTTCTCCCACCTAAATCTTGAAAAAGCAGCTTCATTTGCTAGATTCTTTAAGGGTTCCTTTTATCCAGTATGACATGAGGTTCTTGCTAGGGTCTATTCTACAGCGGCCACATGGCATTTAAGATAAGATCTGGCTATAGGATATCAAATATGTGGTTCTTCTTTCTGTTCATTAGACCTACATGATAACTTAATTAGCTACAGTTAACAAAGGCAAAAATGAGATTTCTTGAACCGCCTAAGCTGGAGTGATAAACGTGTATACTTCTTGAGCGCTGACCTCTGTGATTCTTAGACTAAATCAGAATACTGTCTCACTTAACATTCAGCAGTTAGAGTGTACTTTTTGAGACTTCTTCTGTTAAAGCTTTTTGCTGTTAGAAAATTCAATCTAATTGAATAATCTTGATTCAGCTGCGTTTCTTTCTATTCCAATATATCCTACACACTGTAGCAACTGAAACTAACGTGGCCTCCTGTTGAGACCCTGAGCAAAAGGGGTAGGATTTGAACTCTTGGCCAACCCGCAGTTCCCTGCAGACGGGCCGCCAGGTGGCCTTTCCAACCTGTGTCGGCAAAGAGAAGGAAGATGAAACCTCTGCTGGGATACAGGGTGATGTGCGGGGTGGGGAAAGGGTACTGAACTTCACATTGAAATGGCTTCAAACAAACAAACAAAACAAAACCAGAGGACATCCAGAGGAGCTCTCTTGCACTGTTGGTAGGAATGCTGGCGCAGCCACCATGGAAAACAGTATGGAGGTTCCTCAAAAAGTTAAAAATAGAACTACCCTATGGTTCAGTAATCACACTACTGGGTATTGACCCAAAGAATACAGAAACACTAATTCAGAGGGCTACGTGCACCCCTAGGTTTAGAGCAGCTTTGTTTACAATAGCCAGCTTATGGATAAGGCAGATGTGTATATTATTACTCAGCCATAAAGAGTGAAATCTTGCCATTCGCAATAACATGGCTGGATCTAGAGAGTATAATGCTAAGTGAAATAAGTCAGAGAAAGACAAATACCAGATGATTTCACCAAAAACAGACTCTTAACTCTAGAGAATACACTGATGGTTACCAGAGGGGAGGTGGGGGGGATGGATGAAATAGGAGATGGGGATTAAGGAGTGCACTTTGATGAGCACTGGTGGTGTGTGGAAATGTCAAATCACTATCATACACCTGAAACTAACATTACACTGTCTCTTAACCAACTGGAATTAAAAACTTACTCTTAATTCTTTGGTTTAGTATTCTTAATTCTTTTGCTTAGACCTGTTTCTGTCCTTGAGAGCCACCTTCTTACTCCACTGCCCTCCCCAACCTACCCATCTTCTAAGACTGAAATCAGCCTCCTTTCCCTTTTCCCCACATCCCCGTTTCCTGCCATGTTCCTCGTTCAGCATCACGTCCTTCCATCGCCCCTGCTTTTACTCCGATCTCGTCGTCTTTCCATTGGGACTGCTGTTGATTGGCTAACACTCAGAAGCCCTGGAGTAAGGCATTTATTGATTTGTGGACTCTATTACCATTGGGGTGAGGTAGTTGTTGATTGGTGGACTCCATGGTGGAGGGAGTGAGGTGGTTGTTGATTGGCTAGCCCTCTGAAGCAGTGGGACAAAGCACCTGTTGATTGGCTGACTTCCCTGAGTGAGGCGGTTATTGATTGGCTGGCCTCGTGAAGTTTTTATATTGATGGAGAGCTGTCATAAGTCAATTAAAATAGGTTTGAAACCCATGCTATCATTTTCTAGGTGCGAGGGAACTTTTTATTTTCACCTGGCCTAGAATCCTAGATTTCCTGGGTTGGAATAAGCCCATGAAAATGCAGATCACACATTAGACCCTCACCCAGCTACCCACCCCAGAAGGGGGCACATGAGCACTGATTTGGGAGTCAACAGACCTGGGCTCAGATCCTTATTCTGTCATTCCGCCCGCCGCTTAATCTCTATGATCCTCAGTCTCCTAAAAGATAACACCTTCCTGAAGGTGGGTGTTCTGGAAAATAAAGAGTTGACTTGTGTCAGATACCCATCACACAGCAAAATTTTCATGATCATCTATCCATTGGGTCTAATGACATTTTGTGACTCAGTTCCCTCTTACTTGGTTTTTCCCTTCTAAAGGCCTGTCAGAAAGATGAACTGTAAAAACCCGATGCTCAGACCTCACTCCTCAAGATTCTGATAGAATTGGTCTGTGGTAGAGCCCAGGCACCATATGTGTTTAAGCTCTCAGTGATGTTAGTGTACCCTGCCTGGCTAGCTCCTTACTTGACTGCTGTTCGTGCAGTTAAATCACGCAGGAAAATAATAAATTGCTCTGATTGGTCTTATGTGATGGGCTGGTCTTGTTAAGAACTCTCTTGAAAACCGTAATTAAGAAACAAACCTGGGATTCAAATGGGATGTTCTCTGAGCCCCAATCCTATTACTGCTCTTATTATTATTAAAAAAAAAAGAAAAAGAAAAAAGAAGAAAAAGAAAGAAAAGAAAAACTGCCTTTATGACATTGAAAACTTTAACCCTGACAGGTCAGGAGAGAGAGAAATACATAGTATGGCCTGGAGATTTCCAAAAAGTATGGAACAAAATGGTCTACAGCTTGGAAATGAGTGTTGTGTAAACTCTGTCCTCTTGGATGTTGCATACATTATGCATAAGGTTTATTAAATACTTCCTCCTTCCTGAAAGGTTTGTTATCTCTGAATTTGGAAGTTAATTCAAGAAACAGGAGAACATGTATTATTTATAAGTCTCTCTAGCATCCAGTAGAAAGTGTCATGTTATTTAAAAATGGTATTCGTGCTTCCATGGAGTCAATGCACGTTGGTTCCCTCCATAATCCTAAAGTCAGCCCTAGAAAGTGATGAGAAATTGTCTCTGTCAGAGGGGAAGAGGGTTTTAGTCAAGAGTCTTTCCGTTATCCCTTCCTTCCAAGTTTTAAGGAAATGTAGTCAGTCGAAGGACTGAATATTGAATTTTTCTGCTGGAAAAAATACTGGGCCATCTTGTACCCAAAAAGTACGGAACTGCTGACTTAGTTGATAACTATATTCATTTTAGTCATTCAGCTATGCCTTTTGCCTTTGCTATATATTACTTCCAGAACTGACTTAACTAGATGTATAATACACTATATTTGTTTCTTGTTTTAATAAACTTTATATTTTGGGATGATTTTATATATGGTTCCCTCTTGGTGTTGCCTATTTTATGGGTCTCGACAAACGTATAATGACGTGTATCCACTATTAAAGTATCATACAGAGCAGTTTCACTCCTTTAAAAATCTTACACTCCACCTGTTCATCCCACCCGCCTCCCTTGCCCCTGGCAACCGCTGATCTTTTTACTGTCTCCATTGCTTTGCTTTTTCCAGAATGTCATAGAGTTGGCATCGGTAAAGAGAAAAATATTCACGATGCTTGTTAAAGAAAGGTGAAGCAGACTTTACTGAGCGGCATTGCTGCAAGGGGTTGCATTTGGGCTCAATTCTAAATTCAAGAAGGAAAAATGGGAGTTCATAGCCAAGGAGTAAGGTAGGCCACAGATGAGTGGACAGTTACTGAGAGGAAACATCAGGAGGGATTCTGACTAAACTGACCTGACAGGTTTCTTCCTGAAGGCAGGCCAGGTGATGGGGCATCACCTAGGTAAGAGTGGAGGGTTCCGGCTAAACCAGCTTAGCAGGATTCTTCGTAAAATTGGGACACGCAGAGACAAACGTGGAAGTATAGATGTTGAGGCCTCATCTGGGAAGAGGATTCAGAGGAGCCTGACTAAAGTTTGGTCAAGGAGAGAGGGTCTTTGTGAGAATGAGACAGTGGGTGGCCTTTACAGAGTGCCTTGTTTACTTAGCAGTGCTTTTTCATGACTTGATAACTCATTTCTTTTTATCACTGACTAACGTTCCATTACCTGAATGTACCACAGTTTATTCATTCACCTCCTGAAGGACATCTTGATGACTTCCAAACTTTGCCAGTTATGAGTGAAGCTGCTATAAACACCCGTGTGCAGGTTTCAAGAGTAATTTTATTTTATTATTTTATTTTGTTAAAGATTTTATTTATTTGAGAGAGAGAAAAGGAGTGGGGAGAGGGGCAAAGGCAGAAGGAGAAGCAGACTCCCCACTGAGCAGAGAGCCTGATGCGGGGCTCAATCCCAAGACCCTGAGATCATGACCCAAGCCGAAGGCAGACTCTTAACCAACTGAGCCACCCAGGCACCCCTCAAGAGTAATTTCCTATGTATGGAAAAGTTGCAAAGATAGTACAGGACATTCCCATATACCCTTTCCTCAGTTTACCATCTAGTGTTAACATCTCCCACAGCCATGGTACATTTGTCAAAACTAAGGGACGAATATCAGGATGTGTTACTATTAGCTAGATCTTATTCAGATTTTACCGTCGTTTCCACTAATTTCCTTTTTCTGTCTCAGGAGCCCGTCCAGGATACCACATTTATTTTAGTTTTAATTTATAAGAGCAGTTTGGGTGTGTGTGTACATTAAATGCATTCGTAAAATTCAGCGTGTCTTGAGACAGTGGCTGTCAACATAGCTACAAGGAGCCGCTGCTACTTAATCAAGAGAACACACTTAATTATGACATCATTAGTTAGAATTTTTGGAAAGTTTGTTTTCAGTTTTGGCCCAGCAGGCAGATTTCCCAGTGTACAAAAGGAGGATTTGTTTTATTAAGTTGCTGTCTCGAAACAAAATACTAAAGCATGCTGAAAGAAGGTCCTCTTAAGGTTATTTCGAGACCCAGGAGGAAACCGGTTGCCAAGTCGTAATAAAAGCCGTCAATGCCTAATTTTTCAAGTTGGTGCACAGGACGCAGTGTTTGGTTGGTTCTCTAATGAGCATCTCCAAATGTTTTGCTGGCAGAAGGACTCCATGAAAGATGACAGAGGAAGTTATTGTGATAGCAAAGTGGGACTACACCGCCCAACAGGACCAGGAGCTGGACATCAAGAAGAACGAGCGCCTGTGGCTGCTGGACGACTCCAAGACGTGGTGGCGGGTGAGGAACGCGGCCAACCGGACGGGCTACGTGCCGTCCAACTACGTGGAGAGGAAGAACAGCCTGAAGAAGGGCTCCCTCGTGAAGAACCTGAAGGACACGCTAGGTGAGTGCGCCCCCCCGCGGGAGGGCCCAGATTAGAGCTGAACTGCTTCCTGTGAGGGAGAGTGTTCATCCTTCTAGTTCACGTGTGTGTGTTTAAGAAGGTCTGTTTTAAAGTTGACGTTCTAGTTGTCTTTGGAGAAATACCATGTCTGTCATTCCCTGGAGATTTCGGACCAAGTCCGGAGTCTGAGGGAAGTTGACACTTCTGAGTGGTAGGGACCCCTGCATATGTCTTTGTCTCCTGGCATCCATTTTCTGGAGGTTCCTGATGTGGAATTACCACCCCCAAAAATGTCAGCCGCTCTGCCCGCGTCACCCCATTAGGTCATCTGTGTCTCGCACAACCCTGTCCACCCGGCCTTCATGCGTAGAGTGGGAAGGAGCGAAGAGCACTTTGAACCCGGTGGATTTTTTCCCCTTCTCCTAGACTGATGACGTCCATACCACAGTCTGACCAGTGTTATTAGCTCAGGTGGCCGTGGGCGCACCCCAGTGCGAGGCCAGAGGCCGGCTGCCGTCACTCAGGTGGGGACCATTGGGACCTCAACCCCATTGGTTTGTCACCTGGTTTTCTTCCCACATGCCCTGTATCCCAACGTGACCCAAGCCACCTTGAATCACCTCAAGTTAATGGTGTCCCCTCTTGTCTTAGTGCACATACCCGACATACTTACAGTAGTGACTGCTTCAGATGACGTGGGGAAGTAACAGTGAGGGCCTCGCTGAAGAATGACGAACCCTGCCGCCATTTACAAAAGTTAGTGTTCCCTCCTTACATGAGTCTAATGCAGGTCGTACCAGAGACTGCTGGTCATCGCTCAAGAGTTTGCTATGAAAGAAGTCAATATTATCACCTTGACTTTCCCTTTTTCTTTTTAACAGGAGGATTTGTTTCATGTGGGGTGGGAAGGGAGCAGGTGGGAAAACTGGAAAGAAAATTATACACCGAATGTAGTGGGTGTTGGGAAATATTCGTCTTAAATTTCATGCAGTCTTGGAGAGTCTACTTAGTCTCTCTTCAGATCCACTTAAAAACTTCATTTATTGGGTAGTGTTTTTGTGTTAGGGCTTAGGTTATTTTTGTGATGTGGAAAGAAATGAGACACAGGCCTGAGTATGAATCACGCCAGCTATCACAGATTCCAAGGCTGATGTAGAAATTTCATTTTGCATGAGCAATCTGATTGTTTTTCACTAACCTGATACCCCTGTAATTTTTTTCCCAGGCAGGTCACTTGAAAGAGACATTGTTGTCCTTTACCTATAACTCTTAATTAACTGTGGTAGAAATGCAGTTAGCATGAACAGAGAAATACCTGAGCTTAATTTTATTTATTTTTTTCCGATTTCAGCCTGTCACCCACGAAAGTACCATCTTTGGAAGCTTCTAAACATCCTTGACTTGTTTTATTTTCTTTCTATCCATTTTTAAAAATATATTCTTGATATTATAGTAAAGAACGAAATACTGAGAAATTGAGATGATCGGAAGGGAAATAAGACAAAGCAAGCATTCTCAACTATCTAGAAATTCCCTGGAATACCTTGTCATTTTTTTTTTTTTCCTTTCACTCGGAAGGACAAAAGACAAAGCCTCACATTGAAACCATTAACCAGTGTCTCACTCCGTGTCTACTTTTTCTCCAGCTGTGATCCACTTGCTGTGGTGGGGAACTGTGGGCCTCTCGGCATAGTGAGGCTCCTGCCTCACTCCATCAGCCCCTCCTGGTGCTGGGTGCTGGGGGTACTGTGGGCTCTTGGCATAGAGGAGCCTCCCTCCACCAGCCCCTCCCTGTGCTGGGTGCTGGGTGCTGGGGGTACTGTGGGCTGTCGGCATAGAGGAGCCTCCCTCCACCAGACCCTCCCCGTGCTGGGTGCTGGGCCACCGCCCCGCCCCTGACAGGTGGCCACCCAGCTCTGCCAGAACACTTGTACCTCGACAGTCAGCCAGTTCCAGTTCCATTTTTGGAGAACACAGATTGCTCGAAAGCTCTCCCTTAAATAGAATCAAAGTTTGCTGTTCTTTAACGTTTTCCCCTTGGCTCTCGAGAGCTGCCTGAGGAACGCGTGCCCCTCTCCTGGAAGGTGGCAGCTCCCCACCAGGCCTCAGTCACAGTTCAGGCGCACATCTGCTTGGACACATTTGTGCTAAGCATTACATGTTGTAAAAACACAAAATTGTATTTTCAACATCCGTATCTGTGGAGGGATGCCCCCCCACCAGCCCGTTTTCGTGTATCTTTATTTTGCGTTCACCATGCTGCCCCGAACCCTTGCTTTTGTTGCACCGAGAGAGACCTTGGTATTCCGGCCTGAATTTTCCGTTGCCCTCTTGAGCAGTACCAAAGGGAAGGGAGGCTCCCTGACGAGAAATCCCCATAGTGGAGTGACTTCTTAATTCCCCACAGCCAGGCTTGTCACGGCATCGTTGTCAACAAGGAAGGTGAGAAAACCCGCGGCCCGTTCTCCCTCCCACTCGTCCCTATGGCTGAAAAGATTGGAGCCAAATGTTTGTGGCTCCCTGCTTAAAAGGTCGTGACTGCGTGCTATCACAATTACAGTGTGATGTTAGTTTGTGACGCAGCCGGCAGAAATTTTCCCCAGGGTGTATTAGAAGGAGGGAAAATTATGTGGAAAACTACACGGCATTGTGTCGGGCTTCCAGTAACGACTTGTGCTGTCATCCACCTTTGTGATTTTTTTTTTTTTACACTATGGAAATCCACCTGATTCCTCAAGCCCCAGAGTTTCCCTGGTTTCCTTGGCAGGCCTGGTTTGGAACAAAATAGCACCGGACTCCCCAGCAAAGTCATGGTGTTATAACTGTGTTTACGCCTCTGTGGCAGAGAACTAGAACTCTGTGGAGCTCCCTCCTGCTTCTTTATGCTCAGTTGCTCTGTTGAGGTCAGTGGAAAATTCAATTTAATCACATGCAATACGTCGTTAGAGTAACTTCTAAAAAGCAGTACCTTTGACAAAAAGATCTCTGTCAGGAAAGGGTTAACATTCTTTCTTTTCCTTTAATAATTTATAATTGAATAAAAGACTATGAGCTCTTATCTGCACATGAGCAAAACATTTACATACCGGATCCCCTCTCATATTCAACTTACGACCGTGAATAGTCAAAGAGAACTTTTCCGCAGAGAACAAGGGGCAGTTGTTAAGACCCTTTCTGCTGGCTGAGCCCACCTGATGTTCTGGAGGGCTCAAACCGTGCAGCTCTTTGCTCAGCGGCAAGGAGCGTTCCTGGTCTACAGTCCGGCCTTGACATTGCAGCCTCGCTTATTAAATCATGCGGGTTAGGTGTTTTAAAGCACCGTGCTACATCTTTTGAGATGGGGAAGCTGCTTCCAGGGAGGTATTTTTTCAAAGATCTTCCTTCAGACGACTGAAGAACGGTTTTTGTTAAAACTTCGTGACAGCAGCTGGGACCCAGCAAAGCCCCAAAGGTTAACCCTGTTCTCGGTGGTTCACGTAAGGCCACTTGCTGCCTTGGATTACCCAGAACGATACAGTTCCATTTAGAAGCTACTAGCAACCTCCTCGGGAGGGTTTGTTCCAAGGCACACGTGTCCATTGCTGACCACCTCCCTAGGTGTCTGGAGCCAGAAGTGACCCACCCCCCATAGCTGTTCCTTTAGCATTTGTCCCAGTGTGACCATACCTAAGCCAGTTAGCACCTTACCAGTAATTAGCACCCAGACTCCCACCTCTGATTGCAAGCCAGACCTGATTCCAAGCACACAGACTCCCACCTCTGATTCCAAGCCAGATCTGGGAGCAGAAGGAGGCTCCCTCATGCTAACTAACTGTAAAATAGCCCTTGGACCCTTTTGAGCTAATGCTTTCAGACCGGGACGGGGCGGTTCCTGTGGGTGAAATTCACAAGGCTCCTAGAGGCAGAGCCATGCTGGGATTGACTCTGGGTGGCTAAGTGAGTTCCCCAGGAACACACTACTGCTAGTCCTGGTGTGGGACGAGATGGGATTTCAACTCAAGTTTGAATCCAAATCCAAGTTGAATACCCGGATTTAGTGGATAGGCATTTGATAGAATTCCATTGCAGAGACAGGCAGAATATTAGAGGAGATTTCATTGATATCCAGTCCTTTATTTTAGAGATGAAAAACTAACTAGCAAAACTTGAATGGGCTCAGAGAATTAGGCAATAATAATGTATTGATGTTAACTTCCTGATTTGATAGTTGTATTGCAGTTGTGGAGGAGAATGTCCTTATTTGTAGAAATATACACTGAACATATTTAGGTTTGTTGGAACATCATGTAGATGGGAGGGGCTCTCAGATGGCTCAGGGAAAATAATATTTTTGCACCATTGTTGTAACTTTACATTAAAATGAATGGACAGACGTGAGTGGTTTAGGGACCATCCTCGAGGCTCGAAAGTTGGCTTGTAGCAGAGGAGATCTAACTTGGGCTCCCCTCACCCCCCCTCCGCTTTGTCTAGGCATCTGCTTACCCTAAATTTGGCATCAGCCTTTCAGAGATCAGCGTTATCACTGAGTACCTGTTGCCGTTACACCTAAAGCATAATAACAACACCGGGTGTAGACATGTCCAACCGAGGCTTCATCAGAACGGTTGCCCACAGTACTTAATTCAGAACTTTCCTGTAATTATCCGGAGTTCTCTCCCGGTCACCAGCTTGCAAGTGAGGGAATCCGTGCTGCTGGCTGGATCAGCCCAGACTGTTTTGAGTCGGTTCCTTGTGTGCTCTTTTGGTGGAAGTAGAGATAGGGAGCGTGATGGCCAGAAGTGATCTCCTGGGCTCGCCGCCTCCGTGACCATGTGGACTATGAGGGAATTCTTGTTTCGAGACCACAGGATCGTGGATCTTTGCCGTGCTTATAAATGTGCTCAGTGGGCTTGAGCCAGGGCAGGCGGTCAGTTAAAAATGAGCGGTGAGTAACGAGTGCCCCAGCCCGTGGTTGTGGGAGCTGAGCCTCAGTCTGCGCTGTCCCTTCCTTGCCCTGTCCCTGGGAAATCCCTTCTGAGCCGCTTCATCCCCTGCTGGGCGACCTTTGAAAACAACAACCAAAGCCTTTGAAACAGAGATGCAAACATGCGGGGATCAGCGTGGTGTAATGGGGTATGTGTGGATCAGAGGTGGGAGCCTGGCCGGACAGCGTTTTATCCGGTGGGATATGAGGAAAGGATAAGGTTCAGTCCCTGACTTCCTGAAGCTTGTGCAAACTGGGAAAATGACCCTGGCACAAATAAGCAGTCCTCACGCTGTGGCGCTATGTCATCCCGTGTCATTGGGAACTGCGGCGTGGGCCTCTGTCCTACCCTTCACTGAGCTGTATTGCACAGTGGTTAGGATCATCTGTAAAATGGGATAAATGACTGCTTGTCTCCTGCAGTTGTTGAGAAGTGAATGAAGTCGTTCAGTAAAGGGTACCCAGGCTGAGTGGACCCTTGGGAGAGCAGATGGGGCTTCAGATGAGGAAGGGAGAACATAAGCCAAGATTTGGAGGCTGGAAGCCAAATGGTGTTGGAGGACGTTCAGGGAGCTAGCTGGACTGGGGTGAGGGAGAGCATGGGGGTGTCCTCAGGGATCCGGGTCCCCCACACGGCAGGCCCTGAACACCAGGCCCGGTACCATTCAGGAAGGGAACCCCCGAGAGTTTGCATGTGGTGGACAGAGATGACCATCAGGGCGTGCGGGAGGCAGCGTGGCCCTGGTCCTCAGAAAGGGCCTGGATGGGGCCCGTCCGTCCGCGGGAGGCTGGAAATGAGGCCTCAGAGCCTCCCAGGGGTGACGACGTAAGTCCTGAGCCCGGCAGCAGAGGGGCTTTCACAGGAACCCCAGGACTGTGTGTCGACTGGGTATGGCGCAGCTAGGGGAGGTCATAGCCACAGATGACGCCAGGGTTCTGAGCCTGAACGAATGTCCAGTGGAGAATTCGGGAAGTAGGAAGAGAAACGGGGCCGT
Organism: Potos flavus; assembly: GCA_028534135.1. Classification (NCBI taxonomy): domain Eukaryota; kingdom Metazoa; phylum Chordata; class Mammalia; order Carnivora; family Procyonidae; genus Potos; species Potos flavus. The sequence goes on from CM052885.1 coordinate 75,039,052, forward strand.
GAGGACAAGACCTGTTGGAGTTGGAGTGATGGCAGGACATCCATGGAAACGTTCAGTGGGATGCTTCAGGCATGCATGTCCGCTTCAGGAGGCAAAATTCAGATGCTTGTGATAACATACTCCCTATTGTTAAGGGAATTTTAGTTTTGGACTTCTGTATAAATCTTTGTATCCAGGGCCCGCAGCAGAGACCTGACATTTCCTCGGCAGCATGTTAGGGACCTCAGATAGGCTCTCAGTGTTTCTGTCGTCCCGAGGACTGGTCCCAGTACTCCGATCCCCTTGGGAATGCAGTCACCACAGCCGTGCCCTGGCAGAAGAGCCTGAGGCCTCCCCGGGCCCTCATTCCCCGTGCTTCTGACATTCCCTGCAGCAAAGTGTCCCCCCGCACCCCACAGCCAAACCAAAAGCAAATGCCGTTGAAAAATTCAGACCAGGACCCCAAAGCGAATTTCGTGTGCACGCTGCCAGTGAGCGAAGGGTAGGAACCATCCCTCTCGGAGTGCCTCGTTGTGCCCCGTAGCATGCTCGGGGCCCGCATGTGTTTTTGTTTTCATCTTCACAGTAAATCGAAGGGGAGGCGTGCTGACACCCGGTTCCCCGTGGGAAAACACGGACACCAGGAAGTTAGTGATGTTTCCCTGAACACGCAGTAAGGGCCGGGGTTTGAAGTCACACCACGTCTGCCTGACTTCAACCTCTGTTATTGTCGATCAGCTGCTAGAATAGGGGGTTCAGATCGGGCAGGGTTGGGGGACACAGACACAATGCCTGCCGGTGATATCCACCCCTCTCCAGGTCCCCACCTGCACAGCCCCTTTGGTTTCCTGCCGCTCTTGCTCTGCTAGGAGGACCAGCTCCTTCGGCGAGCATCGTTTTCTCCCTGCCCCCAAGGGAGTCATTTAGTAATTCTGCCCCGTACCTTCAGGGGGAGGTGAGCAAGAGCCATTCATTACAATGATTTAGAGGCCGAACGTCACGGGAACGTGTCTCCTTGTCTGTACATTGATTTTTTTATTTCGGGAGCCATTTGGCCAGCAGCAAGCCTGTAACCGCCCCCACTGGGCATGTACATTTCAGCCGTCTTGGCCACTCAGGATTTCTCTGGACGACCCCGGTCTCTGCAAACAGGTGTTCCTCAGCCTTATAATCTCTGAGATGCCGGTACTTTATAAAACCACCATTTAACATGGCATACTTATTTTTAAAAGCCTGGAAAATGTGAGAAAATACATATCACCTGTGATCTCCTCACCCAGAGCTCATCCCTGGGTCTATAATCATCTGTGTCTGTTTTCTCATTATTTATACACGCATATAATCAGAATCACGTCGCATAGGTGACTTCTCGCTGTTACTAATACTAGCTCTGGCGCTGGCCTTAGTCCAGAAGATACCGAGCTCTTTCTGCAAGGCGCACGTGCTGGTCCCAGCACATGCTGGAGGGGAGATTGACCTCGTGAGTGTTGGCGTTGCCCTTGCTGGCTGGCCGTGGCCGGGGGGCTCCCTGAGTTCCGGATAGTCTGTCAACCGTGCTAGAGGAGAAGCTGATTCTTTCTCGTGCGTCCGTCATAGATGTAGTTTATTTCCTGGATGGAATGTTCTTCAAGAGTAAGAAGGTCATTGTGAATTTTCCTGGAAGTCACTTAAACATGATACCTAAGCTCCGAGGAACCAGTTCTTCGTTTTGAGAAAGTGCAAAGCCAAACCATTCCCCATGGAAAGTTTGTACATAACGTGTGGAAAGGGTAAGGTAACTCCTTTTGACTTTTTTTTTAAATCCCAGTTAGGTAACATACAGTGTTCTGTTAGTTTCTGGTTATAATATAGTGATTCAGCACTTTCCTCCATCACCCGGCGCTCATCACGACAGGTGCATGCCTCAGTCTCCATCACCTGTTGTGAACATTGGACTCCTCCAGCCAGTTTTCATTCCCTTGCGGTAACAACACCGGGAGTGCGGGTTCTCAAGAGTTCCAGCTGACATGTGAGGTTTACCTTTCTGGTCTCTGTTGTACAGTCTACTGTTGTCACGAACGTGAATCACCTACATGTCTCATACTTTGTGGAGTTCTTCAGAATTCTGTCTTGGGAGCTCGTTCCCAATAGAAGTGACCTGCCAAATGTATTGCCCACAGAATCTGGAAGCTTCTACGGCAGTTGTGGTGCCAGCAACCCAAAATAAACTTGGACTTGTTTTTGTATATCATAAGCGTCCAAGTACTTAGAATCAAAAATGTAAAACAACTCACAACAGATTCGTGGGAGGATAATTAGAGACGAGACAGATTGTTAAAAAAAAAAAGAATGCTAACGAGAGAAAAGCCAGGAGAGGCGAGGGGAAATGAGGAGGGGTCTGTGCCCCAAGGAAACCAGGAGAAGCAGGCATGTGGATGTGCAAGAGCCACGGTGCTCTGTCCCTTGGGCCGGCCGCTACCCCCTCGTGTCCTGAGGAAGGACAGGAACACAGGTTATTTCCCAGAAACCGATGTCTTGTACGTTGCTTGTTAAAATTAGCACGTTCTGCTTCGGTTTTCTAAAGAACATGGAGAAAACCCTTTCTTGACTAAAGAGTTACTCATGTGGGAGCCTCAAGTTTTAGAGCAGAGAAGCGTGAACTAAAAATGCCTAGGAATTAAGGTAAAATCTTCTTACCATGTTTCTAACTGCATTTCCCCATATGGCACGCTCTCTTTTTTAGACCCCCTCCATATGTCTCCAACGTTCCTTCTCGCTGTTGCATTTCTGTGTCTGTCCCCCCGGGGGGGAGGCAGGCACGGGGTGCAGAGAGGGTATTTGTTTACTCGCCTGTGCTCCGCTGCCTGCCTGACGCTGAGCCCCCCCCATCCCTGCAGGGCCCGCCTAGGTGGCGCCTCCCCCCGCTGCGCCCCTGCCCGGCGCTCGGCACTGGAATGTTCTGCAGGCGGCCGGCCTGCTGCCATGTCTTCATGCCTCCCCCACTCTGCTGCGACCTCACGGACTCCCCGCGTACCCCCAGTTGCCCCAGTGGTTCTCGCCGCCAGGAAGCCACCTGGAGGGCGGCTCTTCCTCCGTGTTTAAGGCGGGAGCCATCGTATTTCCTGAAAGCGGGCCGTTCCGTGGCGGCTGTTTGCAGGGGAATCTCACGTGATTTTGTCCTTCTGCGTTTTCAAGGAGCAGCGCCGTGGGTGGTCTGACGGGCATTGGAGTGTTTCTCAGTAAAGCGTGAATATTAGTAGTAACACAGCCGCGGTTCTCAGGCTGCTACTTTAAACCGGCCACATCCATAACGTTTCACCTAAGTGCTAAGAAACATGCTGTTGGTGGCCGTTTGAATCCCTCGCGATTCTTCTGTGGATTTTTTCCCCCCTTCTATCCTAATATGTGTAGTTAAATTTAAAAAGTGGAATTCGTCTGAGAGTTTGGGCCCCCTGTAGCACCCTCAAATGCCAGAATGAGGCTCGAGATTTCCTGGTCCAAGCTTTCCTACGATCGGGCAAACTGAGCGATGTGCCCGAGGTCGCAAGGCTCATTCACAGCAAAGCCAGGCCTCTCCAGGCACAGGCGGGGCGCTGTCCAAGGAAGCCTGAAATGAGGGACGGCCTGGAGGCCAGGAGCCCAGGGACATCAAAGGCCCCTTCTGGGAGCACAGGCAGGGACAGCCCAGTGTCTTAGTAACTGGTGTCTGCCCCGTCCAGGGCAGCAGGTGAGCTTGTGAACCTTCCTGCTCATCCCTGCTTGGAAAGCGGGGCTCCTTTTTCGCCCTACGCGAAGGCCCATTTTGCATCGATCACGCATTCGCACTGTGATGACATGGAGAGCAGGAGTGAGGTGGAGGGCCTGACCGCCACCCACCCCAGGAGCATTTTAGGAAGAAAACAGGCATGTGCCCACCTCTGTTGGGAAAACACCACCTGTGCTCTTCTCCACTTGCCCCTGCCTTTGCCCTCAACCAGGAAGGGAAACCTCTTAGATGTTTTAATAATAGTAAATGCAATGACGGCTATCGCTTGGTCTCTTGCTGTGTCTCAGACACTTCCCTTCGCGCGCTCCCCCATTACTGGACCCTCCTAACAGCCCGCAGGGGCCACCGATATCCTCACACTACAGACGAAGAAACTGAGGACTACAGCTGCTAGAGAATCACCGAGGTCCAAGGCTAGCGGGTGGGAGACCAGGCCTGGAACGCAGGCTGCAGTGTGGCTCCGTCGTCTCTGCCAGCCATTGGCCACCTGTGTTTGCCCCCCGGGTGCACCGCCCCTTTACTCATTTGCATGTATTTACCATATTTCATTTCGCTTAGCAAGTAGGGTCCTACGAAGCTGCGTGCCGTGCTGAGTTTCTGCGGTGGATTAACACGTGTGGTAACGTGGCAGCCTGTCTAGCCGCGCCGTGTCTTGTACACCCCTTGGCATATTCAGCGATGCTTGTGCTCATGGGTCGGGAGTAGGTGTTGAGAAGTACTAAATACGTATTTTTAATTAAAAGTTATAATGAAAATGTAAAAAAAAATTCTTTTCATTGGCATCTGTGTTACCATTCGACTTTCCCATATCATAGAAAAATCCTATACCGTAATTGATTTTTTTTTTCCGGGCTTAACCGTTCGACCGTGTTATTTGCCTGCCTGCTCACACACGAACAGGCTTTCTGATGCCCAAAGGTGGGAATTCCAGCTCAGAGCCCCGGACGCATAGCCCCGCGTGAGGGGGTCCCTCTGCTCCGGCACCTGCCTCTGAGCTGGCTCCTGGGAAGAGGGACCACCTGGGCAGAGAGGGGTGGCCGCTCGGCACTCTGTCCCTCCCTCAGCTGGCAGCGCCTACCCAGGCAGTGGGGGTTTGCCTCGGGTGGGGCCACTCCCTTCCATCTACCCGCGTCCCTCCCCCTTCCTGGGTTGGGAGGTTTGCCAGTTGTGACAACAGTCTGCATCTCAGTAGTATATTAACACTGCAGGCAACATAGGTGTGTGTCATTGGAGAGATCAGTCGGGAAGGACCTACGGAATCGTGGTGGTGAGATCAGAAGCGGAGCTTATTAAATGAGCAGTCACTTACTGAGTGTCAGGCCCTGAGGCCACAAGAGGACGAAATACCATCTTCCTCAGGGAGATAAATACAGCACGGGGAGGTGGGTGCCGAAATCGAGGTGGGTAAGTACGACGGGGGGTGTGGGGGTGGCGTGACCTGATTTTAGTGTTCGCAGATCTTAGTGCTGACCAGGGGTTTGGGATCAGCCCTCGCCTTACTGTGGAGGAAAGGCTCAGGGGAAGTTAGTTACCTGCTGACCCGGAGTCCTGCCCACGAGCCTGTGGTGTTTCCCAAGGTCATATTGCCTGCGGTCTGGCCATGGAGATGCAGACTGACTAAGCTTTTGGAAAAAACCTTAGTTTTCATTTTTGAAAGCTGGATTCGAACCACTGGAGGAAGAAAGTTTCCTGGCCCCTTTTCTACTCCAGCCTCCTTTGTTTCTAGCCCAGCCTGGCTGCCAGAAGGATGTATTCCTCCTGTTGTCGTCAAACCTTACAGAGCACGCGGATGGAACTGTGGAACCCAACAGCAATGACAATAAGGCTGGGGTTTTTTGCAAATGAAGCTGTTGCCCAAAGAGACACAAAAGGTGCCAAGGCTGCATTTAGTCCTTTGTCTCACAAGTGGTTAGAAACTTAGGAGTTACCCTTCTTTCAGCCTATCTTGTTCCTAATGGTGAGTCACGATGGCAGGTGGAGTTTTTTTCTGCCAGTGGGACATGGAAGAGAGTGAAGTTGACAAGGTTTTCGCTTGGCCCAACCCAGTTCCGCCAGCCTCCGCCGTACACGTCTGCGCGCCAGCACAGCCTGGCCCTATGGCCCCGTCCCGCATCCCACCCTCCTGCTGGGCCTCCTTCACGCCCAGCTCACAGCCCCGTGCAGCCTGTCTCCTCTGCCCTCATGCTGCCTCTCCTCTCCGGAGCTCATCCATGGTCAGTCGTTGGCGACATGTTTGAGCCTCCGTGTGACCTGTGTGACAGAAGGAACAGATGCTCACTGAAACAGCTGAATGAGGACATTTATGCTTGAGTCTCCTCTGACTTAGATTTGGCCTCATCTAAAATAAGTTGGGCCGGAGAGCCTACCCCCTCTCTTGAGCTGCCTTTGGGGTTTCTCTGACAAGCCGTGCCTAAGGTACTGGCCACAGTGAATTCATTTGGACCGTCCTAAGTCAAATATGCTAGGCCCCATCACATTGAGGTTCGATGGTGTGGTTTGGTTAAGCCTGATGTCTGTGGCCACCCAGTGTCACAGATTTCCCAAGATGGCTCTTGCAGTAATTATTTTCAACCCAGGATTCTTTGGGCTTAGGAAGCAGGCACACCAGCCCAGCTGTTAACTGTGACCTGGTGGGGAGGGTGGTCCGTACCTCCACCATCCCGTCCTCACTCCCGTACCCAAACCTGGGTACTCCCAAACTATGACTGTGTTCTTTTTGACGTTCTCACCCAAATATAGCACTTGGCTAAGCGGGAATCAACAGTTAGGCAAACTGAAGGAGGTGGGCTGGGAGGAGTGAGAGCAGGGGATGGGCGGTTGTATTTTTTTCTGCACTCTTTATCGAAGTGACAAAGTCAAATCGAAAGTAGACAGGGTGAAAAAAAAAAAAAGAACAGAAAGAAAAGGAAAATTTCAAAAGGGAATCCGGTGGTTCACATCATTGGGAAGTATGGTTGGGTCCAAGGGATCTTTCTCTCGTTCTGGGCCTCATCCCTGCTCAGCCCTTAATTCTTCAGACTTCTACAAACGTGAGCACCTCCAGGTGGCAAGGGCTTGTGCTCGCCCGTAACTGCGGCAGGTCTGGGTCGTGGGTTCCCCAAGGGTGGCCGGGTGGGGTGGGGATGGCCTTGCTGAAGCCACAAGAGGAGGACTCTTACTGAATAAGGGAAGGGTTAAAGGATACTGAACAATTGAAAACAGCAACAGAGGACCACTGCGTTAATTTTAACGGGTCACCCCTCAAAACATCGGAAGTTTAGTAAATTGGAAGGTTTTTTTCCCCTTTATATAGCAAATATTTTGATCATAAATTTCAGCACTGGTGCAAGCTAATCTTCTGGCATAGCAGACACAAATTAAATGCACATATAATAGCACAAAAAGTTATTAGAAGCCAAACAGTAAATATATCCTGACCTTATATGAAAAGTTACTTTTGGACACTTTGTACCCTAATCAAACCTTGGCAGATCTCCTTAGCATTTAATAATAAAAGCTCTTTGTAACCCTCAGTCGACTCCTGTAATAGGCCCTAACCCTAATGGGGGAAATCCCCACAAATTAGTGACCTTACTGTAAATGGCATTTTAGGTACAAGGAAGCTTTCTAGTTAAATCTGGTTTACGCTGCAGATCCGATAAATAGCAAAAGTAAAATGTCTTTGCCATAGACCTCCTAAAACTTGGGTGCACACTGTCTAAGTGAATCGACTTGAATATACTTCTGAACTATCCTTTTTGTTTGACATTTTGTCAAATCTCCAGAACTCCAGCTGGCAGGTGACACTTGGAGCATATTTTGAAGTCGTCTGTTATAACATCTCTTTATCTTCAAAGGAGCATTTAAGTGATTTTGACTTGAAAATCACCAACATTAATAATGTATGACATATTCAAGCTTTTATGAGAACTCCGCCTTTAATGTATGTAATTTTATTCAGGAAAGTTAAAATGTGCTCATTATCTTCAATGAAAATGTAACTCAGGATCAGAGATCCAGAGCTTGGTGTAAGAAAATCATCACAAAAGCTGAAAAGTGTAGTTTAAGTTTAGAACCAGCTCCCCTGTTTGTCCCTTCAAATCGTATTTTTATTACTGTTGTTAGATGCAGATAAAGCTCATGGGACAAACTGTGGCTGGTCTTTAAAGTGACAGCTACAGAGGGGGCTCCGTCAAGGAGCTTGTTCACATCCTTCCTCGGCTGTAATCCCCGTCCATCCCAGGCAGCCCCCGTTCTCGTGGGTCCACACCCTTCTCTCCAGCCTGACCACGGACTTCTGTCCAGCCTGGAGTCCCGGGCCAGCATTCAGGCTGCCCAGGGCTTTTACCCGTCTCCAAACGTGGAGCACATCGTCCGGCGCCCCTCCTGCCCAGGACCCCTGGTGGAGCAAGGAGAGTGTTGGAGCTGCCGGAGGCGGGCACCGGGGGAGTGGACCCCAGTCGTTCTGAAAGCCTAATCTTTAGTGTGGAAGTTAAAATCCCAGTCCCTCCTGAGCACGCGCCACAGGAAATATCTTTTTCTTTTTCTTTTTTTTTTTTTTAGCAGTGATTTCCATTCCTTCTTTGTTCTTTCTCAGTGCAAAGGTGTTGCAGTGTATACGTTATTGAACAAGTTGTAGAGAAAGCCATTACTTGGTGAAAATATATTACTTAACATCACCCAATACAGCATGCCAGCCGTTGCGGGTTTTCTGACGGTCCCATTCTAGATATTCTCATCCGTAATATGATTCATGCAGGGCACAGTGCAGCAAAGCCTCCAACCAAAATGCTCAAGCACCAAATAAAATCCGTGCAGTTGGATTTTATGATTAATGGGAGAACAGAAAGAAAAGCCCATCATTTGAAGTCATGCCAGATCTTGCTGAAACACACCAGTACCACCACCACCCCCCCGCCCCCCACGCTTCAGGTCCCATGTCTTCAGTCCGGAACTGTCTGGTAGCCTGCATGTGTCCAGCTCCCATACCTAAGGGGTGGGGGGAGGGGTGTGGCCAGGCAGGGGGGCTGGGTGCTGCTCTTGGGCTCTTCTTCCTGTCCGCAGCCCGGGCTATCCCGGGAATTCATGATTGGGCCAGAGTGAGCAGTCCCCGTGGGAAGGTGTGTTCTTTCAAAATACGGCACAGAGAGGGCACGAGTAGAAACACTGGTTAATGAGGACTTCCAGTCCGCCACGTTGGGTTAGTTACTGTTTACTTACAATAGGTAAAGATTGCCTGAGACTTTGCAAAAGAGTATGAGGGTTTGCCTCTCCTGCTGGGAAAATACATTAACATTCTAAGGGAAAGAAAAATCACATCATCTTTGTTAGAAAATCAAAAACACACATTGGAGTTCAAGGTGCTTTTGGTACAACTGCGAGAAGTAGGTGGTATGACTTTAATGAAAGAAGAAACGGAGCAGAAGATGGGTGGGAAAAATAGCCACAGAGAAAGTGGGGGGTGGGGGACTGTGGAATTACCACCCTGCCTCCAAATCCCTAACCGAGTTGCTTTTAAATTAGAGAGAGATGTTGCTCAGGGCCTGGACGCTGCGTGGTTGTGTGTTGTGTGGTGGGGGCGGGGCTTGGGGCTGGCGGGCACGGCACAGCAGTCCCTGAGATGTCCGAGAACCACACTGCCTGTTCTGCATTCAGACATTTCCCTCTGAGCCTTTGAGATTTCCCAGCGGCCCCGTGGCCTCGTGGTTATTCGGGATACGTTTCTTACCCCACATCTTCACTCCCTGAACCTCAGCCCTGCTTCTACCCGGAGACACGGGCCATTTCCTTTACCGAGGATCAGAGGAAGCACTCATCACGGTTTGGGAGGGTTGATATGGAAAGTGAGGATAGATTTCTGACACCCCCCAGTCCTCACGAATTTCCCATAGAAATCATGGTACAGAGTCTTATGGCACATGGTCTTAACAGATTAAATAGGCTTTTATTGGTGCACCAGTCCGCACCGCTTCACTGGCCGTATGTGTTGGACCAGTTCCCTGATCCCCCTCAGCCTCAGTTTCCCCATCTGCAGAAATGGGGGGATGCTCGCTTTGTCACAGAACTGTTGATCTGAGTGTTCAGATCATGTAGATGTCAGGAAGGTCAGCTTCCTCCCGGTTCCCAGACACCTGTCTCTTGAATTTCCCTGCCTCAGCAGCTGCCTGTGACCTTGCTCCCAAGCAATAATGTTTCTCAGGTGCCAAAAGCTTGCCAGGTGGGCTTTCTATTTTGGTGGCCAGCTGGTGCTAGTAACGTTGTTGCCAAGACTGTTCAGAGGACTTTGCCCCTCTCCCAGTAAAATACCCGTTTTGGGAAAAAAGAAACTGAGGGCCCTCACTCAGAGTAGCAATTGTTACTCACAGAGCCCTTCCTGTGCCGTGTATGACAGTCTGCATTTAGGTACCTGTTAGGGGCTGAATTATGTCCCCCAGAATTCCTATGTTGCATCTTAACATACCAGTTAAGTCAGTGTGTGACTGGACTTGGTAAGGGTCCTTTAAAGAGGTCACTGAGTTAAAACGAAGTCTTTAGGGTGGGTCCAAGTCCGATGTCACCGGTGTCCCGTAAGAAGAGGAAATCAGGGCACAGACATGCACCGAAGAGAAACCCATGGAAAGACACAGCAAGGGTTCTTTTGACTTCTAGCCCCCGGAAGTGTGAGAATATAGATTTCTGTTGTTTAAGCCCCGTGGTCTATGGGTTTCTCTGTCATGGCAGCCCCAGCCCACTAATACGGTGCCACTGTTGTCCACAGTTTATGGGTAAGAGAATGAAGACACGCACTGAGTAACTTGCCCAAGAGCACACAGCTAATAAGCAGCCTGCTTGGGAGTCTCCTCTGGGCCAGTCTGCCATGTTCCATGTCTCCCTCCCCTTCCAGAGTTGCCTCAAAGACTGGATCCCATTACACCTGTAAAATAGGTTAACTTTCCGTGCTGTGCTTGCTTTGTGGAATGTTCCAGTCTTGATAAAGTTAAGCTCCATGCAGGCAAGAAACATGCCTGTCTCTTTTTTCTTGGTCTCCCCAAAGTCTAGAAAGGTGCCTGGTAAAAATTTAGTGGCTAAAGTAATTATTTTGTGTTTGAAGAGTCAGCAGAGTGGTGTATTCATAAGTCGGTTGTAGAGTGGCTTTGACAATGTATTATGAGGTCTGAGGTCTAATGCTGGCTTTTCTGCTGATAAATCCTGCTCTTCTGTAGGTATTTTCTCAGGTAGCTTTCATTACTCACAAATTTGAAAAGGTCTGTTAGAAAGTTATCTGTAGGAGCGCCTGGATGGCTCAGTCGGTTAAGCGTCTGACTCTTGATTTTGGCTCAGGTCATGATCTCAGGGTCATTAGTTGGAGCCCCGTGCTGGGTTCTGTGCTCAGCAGGGAGTCTGCTTGAAGACTCTCTCCCTCTGCCCCTCCCCTTACACACACACACACACACACACACACGTGCGCACACACACACACTCTCTCTCAAAATAAGTCTTTTTTTAAAAAGTTATTTGTAAATATTATTTCTTGAAGTCTTGTTACCAATAGAAATCATCCTCTGCCTGGTCATTGCTGCCTTAGCATGCCGACTCCTTGATGAGGCTTAGAATACGCTGGCCCGAGCCTTCTGGACAGAAGTGTACTTTCTTGAGTGGTCTGCCTTTGGGATTCTGGAGCTAGTGAATCCCATAGCACTCTCTCACGCATAGCTAAACTAATGTAGGTCTGAAATCACATGAAAGGATTTATTTGAAGATTCAGAGGTTCATGTTTTCTTGTAAAGTGAGTTAACTTATAAGTGGAAGTCTCGCATCTTAACTTTTTTTAATATCCTGGTTTACTTTCGTATTTCCTATATGCTTGAATAAAATGTTGTATTAAAAAAAAAAAAAACAAAAAACACCAAAGCCATTCGTTTAAAGAATTGGTATGTTCGCCTGAAAGCCTTGTGAGCTATCCCTTCACGTCGCTATGCTGTCACCTCTTGTGCGCTGTCCGAGGCCCTTTGAGTGGTCGGGCCCCGCTGGTGGCGCTGAGTGTGGGGCAGCCGAGCCTGAGCCTGGGGGTGGGGGGTGCTGCTCTAGGAGACGGTGCTCGACACCCACAGTAGAAAATAGTCACAAGGCAACATTCTGTTCCTCTTGAACTCCCGCCCACTCGACAAGGGAGTAGAAGCAAAGGTAATCCTTAGGATCATCCTGTCTTTACCCCATTTAAAGGAAGAAAATGAGAGGTACAAGCTCAACCCATGAAAGTGCTTTGGTGTCATTTTGGCGGCGGGGGGGTGGGGAATCTGCAAATGGCCAGTTCCCATACCATCAAAATCTCCACACTGACCAAGTTAGGGGCTGGTGCAGAGCTGGTGGGCGGGCAGCCATCTATCAGGCAAAGCTGGGGAGCCTGGCCACCTTGGGAGTCTAGTGCCCCTCCTCCCCCCGCAACTCTGGCGATGACGTGCCTTCCTCCCCTAGGCTCACTTCTCAAGAAGGTTCCGGAATTCTCTGCATTCTACTGGGGCTGAAACATTTTCACCTTAGGGCTTTTCACACTGTTTTGCCCCTGCAACTCAGCACTCACTCCCTTACGTAACTGAAGCTACAGACTCTGCTTGATGTGCTTTGAGATTTTCTTATTCCCTTAAAGAAAATCCAAACAACTCAGCACACAACAACAAGATGGTCACAACCCATTAAATTGGTTTTATGATCCACTAGTGGGTTTTGAATCACAATATGAAAAATTCTGCCTTAGGCTTAACGGATCAACTAATTTTTTTCTAATTGGCTCATCACAACATGTGGGGAATGAGTCTCTTGTTTTGAAAGGACAGAATTGCAGGAGGAGAAGAGAGGAAGGAGGAGGTATTGGTTTGCGCTCAGTGGGGCCAGTCTGCTGCCAGGCAGCCCTGGGAAAGTCCAGAGTGTCCCCGGAGTGGTGTAGGCAGTGAACTGGCGATGTGGGAGCCGGGCAAGCAGCTCTGACCATTCCTAGACTTGGAGCAGGTCTGAGCTCATGAGTCCAACTTCCCAGTAGGTACGAAGGCCGAAGACATCCTGTCTAAGCCATTCTACCTTATTTTTCTCTAAGAGGGGCACAGGAATTTTCTAAAAAGTGTCATCCTTCCGAAGGAAATTCGCTCTCAGCTGTTTTTTATCTTTTTGCACCGCTAGTACTCTGACAGTCTTTAAGAAGTGAGTGAGAGAGGGGAGGCATAGAAATCCCCAGCTTTTGCAAAGGTGCACCCCAGCTGCACCTCCCTTTGCTGGCAGTGGCTGTAGGGTGTGCCCACGGTGGTTTTGTCCCCCCCACCCGTGTGTTGGAGGGTTGGGGAAGGCGTGTCCGAGCGCCGACGATGTCCCCCTGCGTGCCCACTGAGCCCTTGCTGTGTCTCCACAGGCCTCGGCAAGACCAAGAGAAAGACGAGCGCACGGGACGCGTCCCCGACGCCCAGCACAGATGCCGAGTACCCCGCCAATGGGGGCGGCGCCGACCGCATCTACGACCTCAACATCCCGGCCTTCGTCAAGTTCGCCTATGTGGCCGAACGGGAGGACGAGCTGTCCCTGGTGAAGGGCTCGCGCGTCACCGTCATGGAGAAGTGCAGTGACGGCTGGTGGCGAGGCAGCTACAACGGGCAGATTGGCTGGTTTCCCTCCAACTATGTCCTAGAAGAGATGGATGAAGCGGCTGCCGAGTCCCCCAGCTTCCTGAGCCTGCGGAAGGGCACCTCCATGAGCAACGGCCAGGGCGCCCGGGTCCTGCATGTGGTGCAGACGCTGTACCCCTTCAGCTCGGTCACCGAGGAGGAGCTCAACTTCGAAAAGGGGGAGACCATGGAGGTGATCGAGAAGCCCGAGAATGACCCTGAGTGGTGGAAGTGCAAAAACGCCCGGGGGCAGGTCGGCCTGGTCCCCAAAAACTACGTAGTGGTCCTAAGCGACGGGCCCGCCCTGCACCCCTCGCACGCGCCGCAGATAAGCTACGCGGGCCCCGCGTGTAGCGGGCGCTTCGCGGGCCGAGAGTGGTACTACGGGAACGTGACGCGGCACCAGGCCGAGTGCGCCCTCAACGAGCGGGGCGTCGAGGGCGACTTCCTCATTAGGGACAGCGAGTCTTCGGTAAGTGCCCCGGGGTGGCGGAGGCCTGCCGGCCGCAGTGTGCGCGTGTGTGTACATCAGCCCCGCGGGGTCGACTCCCTTCCCTGTCCGCACGCTGCCCATGGCCAAAGCATGTTTGCAGCTCCTGTTAGCCTAGAGCCCCCATGTCTGGGGCTCCAGTTAAGCTAGGGGAATGCGATTTGCCCGTAAACCCGAGTAGGGTTGCTGCTCTGTAATAGACATATGTCTGCCGTGGGTGCGGGGACCCAGCTGGGGACGGTGGCCGTCATTCTCCGGCAGACGTACTCTCGCAGATGGGACGGTAAGTAAAGTGGCTTTGCAGCTCCTGAAGGTGGTTTGGCCGCTCTACTGAGATTACGCCTTTAATGTTCTACAGAGTCAGACACCGTTTTTCTCTCCAGGCTTCCCATTCTGTTCGTGACACCCCCACCCCCCACCCCAGCCCTGTGGTTGACTTTGTTTCCTCTCTGGGTCCTAGGCATGTCTGCTGCTCCCGGCGGGAGGGGCACCTGGGTTCTGACACAGCCTTGGTTGGTTGGTTGGTTTTCCTTTTGAAACCATACAATCCTAAGGTTGTCGCTGCTGCAGGCGGCATCGAGGGGTTCATCTCCGAAAAGCTTTTAAAGCACTTATGAACCGAATTGAAAAGAAGACGACAGGGCTCGAGAGAGCGGAGTTTGCTTGTGTGAACTGAATCAGAGGTAGGAGGCCGTTTGCCTTGTGGCAGGTCCTTTTCCAGCGGTCGGTCGACAGATCTGGGGTTTGTGTTTTGGGTACGTGGCTGAGCCTGTCAGGAAGAACGGGGCCAGTGTCACGCAAGGTAACCTTTTCATGTGTAAACGTGGAAATAACCCAACGGGTTTCGTTGATCCCTTTGCAGATACACCTTCCAGAGAATAAGATTCCCCCGAAGCTGCTGCTGTAGCTAGAGTCCATTGCAATTCCATTGTATTGGTTCTGGCAGGTTTCAGTTTAATTTCTTAAATGCAAACTACAAGACTAGGAAATACGCGATCTGCACTGTAATTGGGGTCCTCTGGGAAGGCTGATCGCACCATCAGCGCATATTCAAGACTCTGGCAGACGGATCTGCGAGGAAGTTGAGGCCATGGAAATGTTTTCCTTCCTCTGAGAGAGAGGGGGCTGTGGTGTGTTCTTCTAGGCAGGGGAAGCATCATGCTGGTGGCAACCGGACCCCTCTCCGTGTCAGCAGGTCACGGCATTGGCGGCTGCCTTAGATGTGCTAAGGCAAGCACACAGGGCCTGGATATTAACTCCCTCTGAAATCTGAACTCTGCGATTTTCTTATCCAGCCGCCAGAGCTTATCGTTGCTGGCAAGCCATCAGATTGAATCGTTCTCACGTGATGTAAGCTCTGGGCAGAGCTGCCTTCAGATCAGGCTGGAGGCTTAGGAGCTTGAAGGATGTTGCACGGTTAACTCTTTTGAGCAGAAGCTCAGAGGAATCACTGGAAAACCAATTACAGTAGAAGGTGGTTGGTCCAGAGTGCCTCAGGGAGAAGTATAATCCCGAGTCAGAAAGTGTAAGCTTGATTTACAGATTTTGAGTTCGAGGGGCGCCTGGCTGGCCCAGTCAGTGGAGCGTGTGATTCTTGATCTTAGGGTTGTGCGTTCAGGCCCCACATTGGGTGTAGAGAGTACTTAAAAATAAAAAAGAAATCCTCAAAAAAAATTTTGGAGCTTGAAGACGCTTTTAGAATGGAGAGGGGTCAAAGCAGCCCTGTGGTGTAGAGACCTTAGCCCCACTCATTGTTCTTCCTGTCTAGGGCTTGGGGACGAGTGCCCTCCCGACTGCTGGCCTCGGGGTGGACCTTCTACTACGTTTCCGTAGGAAACACACAGCAGGTGTCACTTTCTGAACTCAGAGACCAGATCTTCGTGGATGGGGGGGACACAGGCAGATCACTGTGTTTTTCGCAAATTGAAGGTTTGCGGCAACCCCATGGTGAACCTGACAATCTTAGAAAACCATTATTCATGATGAAGGGCTTTAAATGGAGTCTGATTTCTGCTTTGTTACAAATAAAAGAAAGTAAATAGTACCCAATCCATTGGTTTGTTTTTGGAAGGAGATAAATGTTGAAAAGGAAGAGTAGTCTGTTACCCCAAACTCAGCTGACTGGAGACGCGTAAAGGAAACACGTGCAGGTTCGCCGAGCGGGCCCCGTCCGGCCATCGGACTAGGGCAGTGAAGCTGCGTGGCCACTCTCCCCCTTGTGAGTGGAGAGTTGCTGAGTGGAGAGTTGCTGAGTGGCCCCTTCTGTTCATGCCTCGTGTCTCTCCAGGTCCTAGAGTGCAAGTTTCCCTCCTTGCACCTGTGTTCCTGCTGTTGGGTTCTTGGACTGGCTGTTTCTGCCTCCAGACCCTTATACAGGTCTAGAAAATTCTAGAATGCAGTTCTCCTCCCCTGCACCAGTGGAATGTATACATGTCCTTCGAGTTTTTTGGCCACCTTTGCTCTCGCAAAGTCTTTCCTGACCTGCAGGCCTGGGCCACGTGCTCCCCACATGCTCCTGGGTCACAGGGCAGTCTTAATGCTCCGGTGACATTGACCCTGAACATGGCTGTGCTGGCCCCTTCAAAGGCCAGGTCAGCACAGAGAGTGCGTACTATGTCATGTTGTTGGCCCCTGATCCCACTACTTTGGTGGGACTCCAAGAAATACTCTGCGTTAACCCATGAATTAATTATCCAGAAGGCACGTAATAGAATCAGTATGGGAATCGGCAACCAACCAGTGCCGAGTGCTGGAGATTCCGAAGTCCTCCGTCCATGCCTGTGTTCTCCCGGGGTTGTGCTAAATGCGCTGCTGAATGGGAATCCGAACTGTGGCCTCTGGCGTATTTTTTGCTGCCACGAGGGGGGTCCAGACACCCTCTGTTCAGGCCTGCAGACATAGTAGGGAGAGAAACAGTCATCCAGTAACCACCGGCAACTGAAGAACAAGTCTTTCAAAGTAAAACAAAAAAATAGGTCCAAGTTAATAATTTATCCATAACAGTAGTCTCCTAGATCATGAACTACCATTTATCTAAATATTTCTATTGCTCTCCTAGAAAATCACCAGTACCTGTAAGAAATGTTTTTCCCCAAAAACATTTCAAGATGTAATGGACATTTTTAAAAACTGGGTCAAGGAAGTTCTTACTTAGCCCCTAATCTGTTAGAAAGACTTCTGTGGCAAACACAAGCAGTACCAGTGTAAGCCTCTGGGGTGGTTTTTGTTTTTGTTTTTGTTTTTTTAACTCGATTTCTTTTTAGCTGTGGCTACAGAAATAGCTAAATGTATTTGTCTTCTGGACCGAGGCTTCCGTGTGGTTTCTACAGGAGGTGGAAGTTAGGCCGACCTCCCAGTAACTCGACGATCACGCCACTGAATTAGTGAAAGAAAACCATAGAAAGTATTAGGATCTCTGTGAACTGGGCAGTTTTGTTTTTCACCACACACACACACACACACACACACACACACGCACACGCACACACACGCGCGTGCGTAGACACAGAGCGAGGGGCACGTGAGGCTGCTGGCCCCGGCACGTGCCCACTGGCCAGCCCAGAGCCATGCTTCCTGCCGCATGTGTGGTTTCTCCGCTGGTGAAGGAAGAGCACCCGTAACCGTCTCCAGCCTTCAGGGCTGTGGAGGGAGGGGTGGCTGAGGAACCGGGACAGACGGGGAAACGTTTAAACTCGGCTCTCGTTGACACGTGGTAAAGAGCAACCTGTAAGTAAGCGCCTGGAAGGCAGGCTCACATGTCTTCTCTCCTTAAACCGAGGACCCTGGCGTGCCTGCCAGGGGTCTTCACCAGGTGTCCCGAGAAGACTGTTCCTTTGCAACGTATAGAAGGAATTCTGCAAGGAGTGTATACGTTGGTCTCGGGATGTGTGCAAGACAAGTACGTGCCCGGCGCACGTGGCTTCTAGGGTATCTCACTAATACTACCAACATTCAGATATTCTAAGAGGGACCTGCGGGTGACCCAGCCAAAGCCAGGCAGTAACACGGTAGCATTTTTGGAAGGTCGAGAAAAAAGCGATTCATAAAAAAAAAAAAAAAAGTAAAGTTTAGGGATCATTGTTGCCTGACCCCCAAGCCAAAAGAAAGCGTACATTTTTGGATCAGGAGGTGGGTCTGAGCCCTGTCTCCAACTGCCACATGCCCCCCTCCACGCCCCCTCCCAAAAAGCTGTTAACTAGGGTCACCGGGTGCTACAGGTGATCTGAGGGAAATGTTGGTACCGCCGCTGTGCCCTCACTAGGAGGTGGCGCGCTGGACCCCGTCACCTCTCCCCCGATCAGCGCCCCTGCAGCCGGAGACTGCACCCCCAGACTAGTGCAGGTTAGCATCCGTGGCGGGAGGAGCACGTGTCCTTGCCCATCCTGATGCCTTGGGTCCCTCTGTCACATGCCTCTTATTTCCACCAGAACTTCACAAAGTTCTTTAGACCCGCACAGAGACTTTAAGAGATATTTTTGTTTTTGTTCTTGTTTTTTTATAGTGGCAAAATGTACATAATACAAAATTTACCATTTTAACCATCTTTAAGTTCAGTGACGTTGCCGACATTCACGTTATTGTGCAATCATCACTATCATCCATCTCCAAAACTTTTTCATCTTCCCTGATTGGGATTATATACCCATTAAATCCCACCCGTTTCCCTCTTCTCCCAGCCCCTGCTGACTTGCCGCTTTCTGTCTCCTCTCTGTCCCCATGAATCCGACCACCCTAAGCTCCTCATCGGGGTGGAATCATACAGTATTTGCCCTTTTGTGTCTGGCTTATTTCATGTAACATAATGTTCTTGGGGTTCATCCGTGTCGTAGCCTGTGACAGGATGTCTTTCCTTTTTTAAAGCTGAATGGGATTCCGTTGTACGCCCAGACCACATTTTGCTTATCCATTCATCTGTTGATGGACACTTGGGGCTTCCATCTTTTGGCCATTGTGCGTAATACTGCTGTGAACACGGGTGTGCAAATACCTTTTCAAGTCCTGGCCTTCAGTGTTTTTAGATGTATGCCCAGAAGTGGAGTGGCTGGATCAAATGATAATTCACTGGTTAATTTTTTGAGGACCTGCCCCCTCTGTCAGCCGCAGCGGCAGCACATAGCACGTTCCCACCGGCAGTGCACGGGGGTTTCTCCACATTCACGCCAGCAGTTGTTACTTTCTGTTTTTTTTGGTTTTTGTTTTTCACGCTAACCATCCCAATGGGTGTGGAGTGACAGCTCGCTGTGGTTTTGATTTGCATCAGCACGTAACCTTTTAATCTCAGCTTCACTGTTTGCTGCTTTGGGGATGTTTCTCATGGCACTAGTACGAAGCAGCTCCTCCCCGTGACCTCCGTAGCATGGCAAGAGCCAGGGAAAGTAACAAAATATTTCCCCCCACGGAGTTTATGACACAGAAAGCGGTTCGTTATGAATTAGATCTGCGGGTAGTCACTACGAGTAGAATTGTATACAAACTGGCCCACTCACCCCCTTCTTCCTTACTGTGTTCTCCTTCACCTTTTTGAAAGTTCCCACTAGATTACAGTCACTGGAAATAGGACAGAATCAAGCATGAGTAGGTCAGCAAACAAACAGGAAAAGACACATGTAAAATTTCCCTTAGCCTGGTGGCAGTAACTCTCCCAAGTGTGGTTACTGCACAAGCGTCAGTGTCACCAGGGAACTTGCTAGTAATGCAGATCATCAGGCCTCACCCCAGACCTGCCGAATCTGAGTCTCTGGGGCGGAGCCACGCACCTTCTATGTGAACACGCTCTCCCAGTGGTGCTGGTGCTCGGATTTGGGAACCACTGGATCGTGGCGTCGGAAGTTGGTTCCAGCCCTTTTGAACAGCATCGTGTTACATGGTAAGATTCTGAATTGAATTATTGAATATCATTTATTACTGATCATGTACACTGAGCGTGACATGGCAAAAAGACTAAGAGTGATAAGGACAATATTCTGGAAGTCCAGCCTCTGAAGTAGATACATTTAACTTTAGGAAATGTGTTTTGGGAGGCAGGGATGGATAAACACACATGCACACACTGACTTGAAAGTGGACCCTAAACACTGTCGTTTAAAGATTAACAGACTGTGGTTGACGACTGAGTTCTGTAAAAGAGTTTATTTCAAAAGAGAATGAGAATGTTTGATCATGTCACATGTGGATTGGCTTCAGGCCTGTGAAGTAAATACTTCAAAGTCACATTTATAGAAGAAGAGAAAACACCAGCGAAGAGATAATCTGGTGGAGAAACGAAGAGAGTGGTATCAGTTGACAGCTAGTGGCCTAAGTATAGACAGTGAGTCAATTTTGATTAAAAGAAGGCCATATTGGACAACCAGGGAAGGTGATCTGACAAGAATGATAAAACCAAAAGGCAGCTTCTTTGAGATAAGAGCAGAGAGAGTATTGATCAGTGGGATAGAGTTTGCCTCTAATCCATTGGTTCTCGGATTTTTTTGGTCAAGGAACTACTTCTCTGGACAAAGAGCACCTTCCTTGAAGAAGTAAAAAAGAGAGAGATCCATTTACCAAACAAAAGGAAAGAATGATGCAGCCATTGATAAGAAACCAACAAGGTGACCTGGATTTGGAAGTAGAGGGAGTGTTGAATATATGCATAAATTATTGATGTTCAAAAACCAGCATGACCAAAAATCGATCCAGAGTCTATCTAGGAGGCTTGGCAAACCACACAGATGACATTTCTGCTCTCCAAAGTGAAAGAGAACAAGTTTTAAGAACTAGGAGTGCCTGGGAGCAAGATCCCACCCTCCCCTGTCATTTCTTCCCAGCCATGTGCTTATAGAAGAAAATCATATTAATACTTAAGCTATTAGGGATGGAAGAAGAAATAAAGGACATTATAGACTGTTCTCAGCATCCATTTTTTTTCCCCATCAATGAGAAAATAGTGATTAAATCTTGAGGAAAGGAGAGAAATATTTGACCAGGGCATCTGTTTTATAAAAATGCAAAGGTGCTTTACAGCAAGTATTTGAAACAATGGATCAAGTTGATGAAGCTGTAGAAATAGTATCAAAGAGGGTATTCTTTCTTTGGTTGTCTTTTCTAAAAGTGGTCACTTCTGAGCAGAAGTTGCAAAGAGGTGAGATGTAAAAGTTACCTAAAGGAATAAAGACTGGAAGAGACGGTCAGAATGGGAAATTCATAAATCAGTGCATTTATTGAAAACCTACTCTGATCCCAGTGTACTTAGAGGGATTATATTCAAATACAGGACCTAAAACCTAAGCAAAAAAAATATATTACTAAAAGCCCCGAGAGAGGTTGATTTTCTCCCGGTCTAGTAATTGCCCTCCCATTCCACTTGGAAAATGACTTCCTAAAAAAGGGAGGGGGGGTGGAGAATGAATGGCTTATCCCAACTGATAATTTTTCATAATCTCTGGTTCAAAAGCATGAGACTAGAAAAAAAAAAATCATTCTTTTAAGGGACACAGAAGGAGAGAACAAGAAGACATGGTCTGATATTAGAAAATTTGAAAAGTCAGCACAGTGTTCAGTGAAGAGACAGGATACCGAGTAAGTATAGCATTTGGAGAAGGAAAGAGGAAATGTGGGCAGTGGGGGGAAGCTTGACGACAAGATTGAAGGCAGATGTTTCAAAATGAAAGAGAAGGTACAGGACTGAGTCTAGTTAGATTTTAGTGCAGCCAAAGAAAGTTTAACAAATACCTGTGATGGCTTAAAAAGGTATCCACAAATTCTTCAATCCCCTTCTCCTCAAGGGGTGGAGCCTGATTGCCTCATCTTCAGGAGGGGAGGCACTTAATGACTCACTTCTAATGAACAGAATGTGGTGGAAGTTAGGTTAGGTGATTTCCAAGAGTGGATTTTGAAAGACATTCTGGTTTTGCTCCCTCTCCGATCACTCGATCTGGAGGGAGTCAGCTGCCAGGTCATGAAGAGACTCAAGTAGCCCCGTGGAAAGGCCCATGAGACCGGGAACAGAGGCCTCCTCAGCGGTCACGTAAGCAAACCTGGTTCTTGGAAGCAGCTCCTGCATCCCCAGATGAGACTTCAGATGATGTCTTGACTACAGCCCAATAGGAGCTGAGTGGTTTTAGCTCAGGGTTTACGGCACTCCCCAGTTCCTGAGCCACAGAAACTGCAATTATAAATGTTTGCTGTTCAAGCCACTGAATTTAGGGGTGATGTGTGACACAGCAGTAGACAAGTAACATGGTACCCCAGGGAGAAGGCAAGACTGTAAGAAAGGCAACAATAGAAAATGACAAAGTTCAAGAGACACAGCTTTTACCATTGGTTGTTTAAAGGAAGAGCAAACAAGTGGCTGCCATATTGGTAATGTTTATTTTCCCTCTGCTGGAAATCAGGAGGAGACCTCAAAGCTACTCGGTGGCAGATAGTTCATAAAAATGAGATCGAAATGAGCTTCTTCCTCAAGAAGCTTGGAGCGTAGTAGGACAGATTTAAGTAAGTCAGGATGACAACATGATCACGTGTGAAGTAAAATGTGGTGCTTCTGTAGAAGGAAGTAGGCCTTTTCTAGTTAGTTTGGGAAGTTAAGTATTCTCTAGAAATTCTAGTCCAAAAAAATCTTTTTAAGTATTGACAAGACGGTGATTGCTATCTTTATAAAGTTTCATAAAAGGAACTTAAAGAAGAGCCCCTAAATGACAGTGTTTGCTTAGTATCTCCCCAAAGATGTTGTACTCCTGACATTACTAGAGTTTATTAAACTGTTCCAGTCTCTTCCCAATTTCAGGAATTATCTCTGTTTTGCAGTTGAGAAAAATCGAAGCAAAAAACCATTGGGAAATTTGCCAAGGTCACAACGCTAGTCAGTGAAGGAGCCAGAATAGGAACCCAAGCAGCCTGGTCCCAGAGTCTATAGTACAACCAACTATCCTGCTTCTCAGTAGCGTAACTGGAATAAAGACCTGGAGTCTGAACAAATTACCACTTGTCCAATGTCACACGACCAGTTTCCACTTCAGGTCATGGTAGAATAATTTCTCACAGACTAACACTTCTGCCAAAACACCTCAAAAAGCCGGACAAAACCGTGAAACAAACAAAAAGCAACCAAGAAGTAGTCTTTCAGGAGCCTACAGTGCTGGGGGGCAAAAATTGGAGGTCAGGGCCACCAAGGAGGCAAGGTCCCAGAAAAAAATCCAGGCCTTTAGTATGGATTCCCCAAAGTCTACTAGACGCAAAGGCAATCCTGAAATTAACTAGACTGTCACCAGTTCTGTTTCTCATTGGATTAAGGGGTTCTGCCCCACCCTCACTGAGTACTGAAGCAAAAGCAAATCCTCTTCAGAGGACAGTAGCATTATTGCAAACCTCAAATTAAAGTACCAAAAGACAAGACTGAATTACCAAAAACAAGCAGGGGAGGAAAAGAGAATAGAAACAGACCCATAGAAGCCCAGATTTTGAATGTGTAAATATCGTCCTTAAGGTGTGTGGATTAGTAGGTTCAAGAAATTCAGCAAGATGAACTAGAAGTAATAAAAAGGAACAAAGGTGTGAATTATAAGACTAAAAAATACAATAACTGAAATTAAGAACTTGGTTTATCATAGATTAAACACAGCCAGAGAAAGGATTAGTAAATGGGAAGATAGCCCAGAGGAATTAGAGATTTTAGGATACACACACAAAAGGACAGAAAATTCAGAAAGAACATAAAAGATTTTGCTATGGGCTGAATGTGGGTGTCTTGCCTCAACCCCTGCCAGATTCACAGGCTGAGGCCCACTACCCAATGTGGTTGTATTAGGTGGGTGGAGCCCTCATGAATGAGATTAGTGCCGTATTTATAGGAGAGACCCTGGAGAGCTCTCTTGCCTCTTCTGCTGTTCAAAGACACCATGAGAAGTTGGTTGTCTAGGAAGCAGGAAGCAGGCCCTCATCACATACCAAACCTGCCAGCTACTTGATCTGGACTTCCCCACCTCCAAAACTGTGAGAAGCAACTTTGTCTTTAAACCACCCAATTTGTGATGTTCAGAATAGTAGGCTGAACTGAGATTTACGTACATGTAATTGGTGTCCCAAAAGAGTGGATGGGGAAGGGGAGAGTTCAGCAAAAGGGTGGAGAGGGTATTTGAAGTGATAAATGCCAGTGCCACACGAGTAGTGGGGAGCCAAGCCAGCTCTCCTCACTTCAGATTTACCTCTCAACGTAGGTATTCTCACAAAACCCCGACAGGGCACTTTGACCAGCTTCAAGTTAGAGTGCAAGGTCATAGATCAGCACACTGCTGCTGGTCGAGGGGAGCGTGGCAGGGTTCTTTTTCATCCAACTCCCCTAAGTCATTCTAGAAGATGGACAAGATATGGAGAAGGCTGGTGGCATCGCCCCCCCCCCCCCCGGGGGGTCTTCCCCCGCCTTGTGCTCTCTTGCTCTTTCTCTGGAGGCAGAGTTGTTTTGGGTCTGGAGCCACGCCATCTCTGTCAGACCCAGGGAACTGGCCCAACTGAAGGAGAAGAGATTCTGTCCACCAGCGTCTCAGCTGTGTCTTCAAGGCAGCGCCACACTGGAATGTCAGGCGGGGCCGGACTCCTCAGGACAGAATCAGAAAGGCATCCGCAGCCCTGGGGGTGAGGTTGGCCCCAGAGCTCCCCGCTTCGAGGGGCTACTTAGCCCATCAGTCATGTTCATAGCTTTTTCTCATGGCTCTGAACATTTGAAAACACTGCTGGTGGTTGGCCCAGATGGCGTTTCTGCTCTCAGACCATATCAGCATCCCGCGGATGGCTCACTGAGACGCAGATGGCTGGGTTAAAACACAGATGGCTGGGCCCCGCCCTGGAGTTTCTGATTCAGCAGGTGTGGGCGAGGCCTGGGAATTTGCTTTTTTCTGACAAGTTCCCGGGTGATGCTGCTGCTGGTACTGGTCTTGGGAGCCCACCTTGAGAACCACCAGTTGAGCTCATCGTTAGGCTTCATTTAGTGCTAGTTAGTGATGTAGATTGGGAAACCTGCCCAGAATGAACCAAGAATCCCCCAAGTGTTCAGCATTCCCGCTTGACATAAACCTGGTTCGTTCTATATCCTTAACTTTTAAGGTTTCTGCTCAAGAGCCCATGAAATTAAAAATTACCTTCTCCGCTGCATCGGCGCTCCTGCCGTTAACACCCAAATGCACATGGTGCACCATGATGTTAAATTAAGGAGCTTAAATTAAAAGCACATTTCCCTGTTCACAAAGTCATCTGTTGATCATTTGGCTTAATTAAAATTGGGTATATCGTGTACTTACCCTGACTCACCTCGACTATGATGCTGCTTAATCTGTGAATTGATTCAGGGATCTATAAAACTAGCACAATGCCTGGCTTGTGCTAAACTATAAAAGGGAGATCGCCTCTATCTTTATCGGAAGGCACAAATATACATATGTAATGTAATAGAAGCTTAAAACTGAACATCGCTTTAAGGGAAGCCAGAAGCCCTCAGGAGAGGATTGAGTGGTTCATAAGCTGTATGGACTATTGCATAGGGATGCCGTGTCCTCATGCACTAGGACTAATAACTGTTGTGACAGCAACAATGACACCAGTGCTCCCTGCTCACGCGTGGAGGACCTGTCAGGCAGTACCCGTTTCAGAGCCATACACAGCAGCCAACTTGGAAAATAATATGGAGGATACCGAGGGTTAGCTTCCACCCATCTTGCCTGGTCCCATAAAACAGTCACGATTGGAGAATGGATTAGAATTACTTAGAATGACGTTTTGTGCCGTTCAAAGTATTATGTTGGCAGGGTGGGTCGACAGGATCATCTGCGACATCAGGGTTTGTGATGATTCGTTTCTAAGAGGTCTAGTGGAGGAAATAATTTTCCAGTTCTGTGTCGTTCTCCCCACCCCCTGACCCTCTCATGCCCATGATTCTGAAAATGGTATGTCGCCTGAGGTTGACTCGGAGATCAGTCTTTCTGTGTCTTCCCGAAGGTCCAGCCCACCAGCACTTCCTGGGTCTCCTCTGGGGCATTAAGTCCCAGGGTTAGCACAGAGATAAGATGGGCCTTTTCCCTCAAAGGTTTGTTTCTCTTTGGTCTGTTTGGGGCAGAGGGATCCATAAATATAAGCTGCAAATACAGTTGTCTCTTGATTCTTGCACGGTAGCAGTTGTGACTGGTGGGTGAGCCCCGCGGTGCTTTTGCAGAGTTGAATGCCCTCGAATATTTATTTCCCTGGGATGTCATTGGTTTATGGGATTTTCACCTGTTTTGCAAGATTTGAACACTTTGGACCAAAGGTTTGTAAACTCCGTGGAAAAGACAGTGGCTGAGGTGCTTGTTAATTTTGTCCCCGTGGGAAGACACGAAACTGCGTGGGTCCTCAGCAGCAGGAAGTTGCTGGGTCTTGAGAAGCAATGAACCCTGCTTTAGGAATTCTGTTAAGAGCTGCAGTAGGCTCCTGCCATCTGTACGGCTCTCTGGAATACAGAGTGGAAAGGACGTGGTCCACCTGGCCTAATGCACAGTGAAGGGCTAGGACGTACGTGCAAATTATTTACTACAGAGCAGTTACTGGAATACACTCTGCTCCGGTCCCTGGAAGTTGTCAGCTTCCTGCTCTATGGCAAGCCAAGGAGGGGAAGAGTTTATCTTGACTGAGAGAGAATGGGGAGGCTTCTTCAGGTGGAAAACCTTTCAGCTTGTAGCCAGGTAGGAGTGGCCGCCCAAGGTAGGGGCAGGATGGCTCAACAACGCGAACAGCAGTGAGGGTGGGACAGCGGGACAGTGACATCTCATTGATTAGATCCGTAGGCAGGACCACGTGACACACCCCATGTGGACACAGTGCCACCCCGCTGTGGTGGGCAGTTGGGTTTCTTTTTGGAGCCACCGATGGGGGCCAGCCTCCTTCCACTTCCACATCAGCTGGCTAGTCAGTGTCTCAGAAGAGGCAGGACCAACTTTAATAAAAATAACGTTATCTTTCTCAAATCAATTCACATATAAGTAAGGCACTGACGTAATCACAAATTCAGACACTTCTCAATAAAATCTGTGCTTAAACCGTAGTACAGCCGCCCCCCTGGGGTATTACAAACTATGTTTAAAATGCAGCCAGAGTTTTCAACTGCTCTTAAAGTTTTTATTTTTAAATAGCTTAGATTTAGAACATTTTTGATGGCTTCATTTCTAATAGAGGAAGGGAAATTTCTAGCTGCTGCCTATGTGCAGACCACTTTTTAGAAATTCCCATTTTATCAGAAACAGTCTGGGAAATAAAAAAAAAAAATCAAGTTCCTTCAGCATCAGGGTAACATTGATATCCCACATGCTATGTATAGGGTCCTTAATTTTCGAATAAGTAAAATACATTTGGCACAGACACTGTCCTAAGCAATACGCAGTTTTTCTTGGATTCGGAGCACGCGAACCTCGCATGGCCCCCAGGTCCCTGGGATCCTCAGGTGCCGCACTAGATAATACTGCACACCTGGCTGGCGTGCATGCATGCTTACATGCGTGCGTGCGTGCTTACGTGCGTGCGTGCTTACGTACGTGCATGGGGGGCGTTCCCCCGCGCCTGCTGCCTGTGGCCCGTCCTGACTCGTGTTCCATTTCCTCCCCAGCCCAGTGACTTCTCCGTGTCTCTGAAAGCGTCAGGGAAGAACAAACATTTCAAGGTGCAGCTCGTGGACAATGTCTACTGCATCGGGCAGCGGCGGTTTCACACCATGGACGAGTTGGTGGAACACTACAAAAAGGCGCCCATCTTCACCAGTGAGCACGGGGAGAAGCTCTACCTCGTCCGAGCGCTGCAGTGACGGCCCCGCCCACAGCCCCTGCCACCTCCAGGCCCTCGGTGCCACACTCGCCTCCCCAGAGCTGGGCGGATCCGCCCCCGGAAGAAGCCGCGCTCACGGGCCCTCCTGCAGCGGGCTCCGCTCTGTCCGGTGGTTCATCGGTTCTTGGCTTCCTTTGCCTCGTTTACCTTTGCGTGCAGGTCGGTCTGTTTTTCCACTCGCCTCCCCTGTGCCAGGCTGGGCCCTGACACCCACTTGCCGGCCTGCCCTCCTCCCGGCCAGGTTTGAGAACGGGAGGTGGAAGAGGGGGATGTTGGATCACTTCACTCCTGCTCAACTGAAAACAGCCTTAGTCTGTTCAGATGGTTCGGGCTCACAACCCCTCATTAAACAGACGTCGGGCACGGTTGGAACGCACCGAAGCTGCCATTATTAAGTGAACTACAGTACAACTCAGAGAGCAGGGGCCGCGCGCTCCTGCAGAGGTCCCCGGCCCTGGGCCTGGCAGCTCCGTGGCTCCGTGCCCTTTGCCCTCGCGTGGCTCCCAGACTGTCCAGGGAGTGGACACGCCTTGCTGGTAGCAATACCAGAACCACCAGATGAGAGAGTAGTGGGGAAAGTCCAGTGCCTTCGGGGCTATGCTTGCAATAAAAGAATTTCCTTGAAAGTCAGTCTGCAGAAGCCAGACCCATGACCCAGAAAGACAGATGTTGTGGTCATTTACCCCAGATGTGCCATCCGCCTAGTGCTTTTTCCTCTCGCCCTGCGGCTTGTTTAAATTTCACAATTATGTATTTAATTCTCAAAGTAATATGTTTCTGTAGCCATTTGTTGACACTAATACAGATGATTAAGGAAAACAGCTGATCTTTGGGGAAGGGGAGCTACTGTACACTTTACACACACACGCGCACACACGCACACACACACCAAATATATATATATAATATATATATATATATAATTTGCTTTACAGGGAATTTTTCAGGGTTTACAAGAGAATATGTGATTGGTAGTAAGAGACACAGAATGTTTATGAAGAAATTGCATTTTCTTTTTTCTTTACATTTGAACTTCTTTATAGTTTAAATATACAGTCTTGAGATGGCACATTCCTACATCTGAAGAAGGGGTCTTGAGACCTCCTAAACTTGCATACTCAATTTTTTGGATATTGTAATAAAAAAAAGTATTATGACAAGACTATGTGTGTATTTATCTTTGGGAAAACTCAGAGTCCATTCTGGGAGAGTAATTGCTCGAGCATTTACTGGTTACTCAGTGCCTACGGGGAAACCATTTTTAGAGAGGAGTTTAACAAATTTTTTATTTGCGTGTTTTCTTTTTCTACCACCACATATTTTGTATGCTGAAATAATAAATTTTAATTAGTGAAACTCCAAGAGAAAGCAGAATCTCAAGCTTGGTCGTAACTTTACTACTCTTTGGAAATGATTCGTTGAAAAATGTTGCACCGAACTTTCGTCAGCCACACTGCTCAGCCCCAGCTTCTTTCTCTCCCACCCGTGTCTTTCTTTCAGTCGCTTAGTTGGTAAGCGAATCTCGAACAGTCTCAACGTGCCAGCCCCAGGAAACAAAGTCACATCACGGGGGAGTTGTGCCTTTATGGGGTAAGGACAGCGCATGTGTCTTCAGCGCCCCGTCTATGCCAGTCACGGGGTCCTCACTTATTCATCACAACCCCCTAAGGTGGTCCTGCTCTCATCCCCCTTACGTAGATGGAGAAAATGAGGCAGGAAGTAAATGCACCAGGTCACGGGGCTGGTACTTGGTTGGGTAGGGTTGCAAAACCAGACAGCTTTCACGGCACACTCTTCCAATACCAGCCCCGGGGGCTTCCAGGAGAAATAAGCAATTTGGTGAGTGCTTGCACTTAACCTACCATTCCCGTTCTCTGTGAGTTCGTTGTATCTCTTCGTTGCCTTTGATATAAATCAGAAGTTTGCAGTCTGGTACCTGAAGTTCGGGTACCCAGTTCTGTAAGAATATATATCCAGGTGAGTGAAGTGGATCATCCCTTCAGACAAAGCACATCTATCCTGTACCTTATCCTTGGAAATTACAAGTGCTTCTGACTTTTTCAGGTCTCACTGTTGTGTGTTTCATTTTGACCTGATGTTAGAATCCGTCCATACGATGAATGTCTGGATAGCTGACAGACTTGGGTTTGCACATAGCAGTTAAGGAAGAGACAAGCAATTAAAGGACGCGGTACAGATAGACATTCTGGCTTCAGGAACTTCTCTAAAGCTTATAGTTAAAATTGACCGTCATTTTCAATCTTGTCCCAAAGCCCAATGGGAAGTCATCCAGCTGCCTGGGACAGATGAGGATTTGTGTTTATGAAGGTTCCAGCATCCCTGGACTTCCCGGCGGTAGAGCACTTCCCCACGGTTGACAGTGGGGAAGGCGGTCAAGGCAGGGTCCCCATGTGGTTTGCGTGGCCCTTCTGCCATCACCTTGCTGCATGTCCGAAATTTCCCAGACAGATCTGGATTTGCCATTCCCTCGCCTCTGCACAGATGGCAAAGGACAATAAAGGGCAGTCATTTTATAGTTGTGTGACTCTGCTCATCTGTTTGCATTCAGTGTGCCTTCATTTTTCAGAAACAGCCCTGCTGAGTTACGGCCCTGAACTACCAAACCCTCGCACATGACGAGCGCCAGATGCTATTAGATCATGTTTCTAGGGAGCTAAACTGGCCATGTTTTCTCCCAAAGTGCATCACAAATTATAGTCTTAAATTATAATTAGAATCGTTAGGTCTACTGAAACTCTTGACATTCCCAAGCAAACTATTTTCAGTACCAGTACAATTTTCTCTTTGGTTTCTATCTGTGAAGCGGTTTATAAACTACTGTACCTAATTTCTACCGCCCAATACCAGAACGCCAAATTAATTTTAAGACCAAAGTTTAGAACCGTGAGAGCCTAGAAAAGCTTGAAAGTATTCTTTTAAAATAAAACTTTGCGGTAAACACAGCTCTGGTCTTGGCCCCTTTCCCACTAGAACTCAGCCGTAGGTGTGTAATTCGAGTAATTACCACTCATGTGATCAATACAGTCGTTTCAGGTCTGCCTGACACCTTGTGGGGGTGCTGTCTGCGCTCCCATGAAGCAGTGTCCCTCTTCCAGAGTTGGGAGCTGCTGCCAAAGCCACGTGTGGTAGGAGCACCCGGTTATCCTTATTAACCCTGTCACTTCAATCAATCAGCCAGCTTCTCTGAGGCAAACAGGGCTGCTCGCCATCTTGGCGATTCCCAGGGCTGTGTGAGGATTATCTGGGCTAGAGCCCTTGACCAACTTTGTAGGACACACTCCACAGCACTAAGCAATGCCAGTCAGGCCAATTGTGTGTCACATAATCTACTTGGCATTTTTACTCATTCGTTGGAACTCTGGTGCCTCCACCAGCCACAGGCTTCCTCAGAGGGCCCCACTGCAGAGGTGTGGCTCCATGAGATCCTCGGTGTGGCCCCTACCGGCAGTGTCAGCGCCAATCCACCCCCACTTTTTAGAACTTAGACTCTTCGAGTATGCAAGGACATACATGTGTTCCAAGAAACTCCTCATTCTAAAGATGGGACCCATCTTTCATTAGCAGCCCAGGCCCCAAAGCCATACTTGGCCACACTGAGCACCATACCCCACATTCTTACCTCAGGTAGTCGACAAATTCACATCCCTAAAAAAATCCTCCCTTGAGAAGCAAACATCTTTGTTTTCTCCTTGATTGGGGGGGAGGGGGGAGAATAGAACACCCTCCAAGTTCCTTATGTTTCTTAGCCTGAGCTGACAACACAAGAGTCATTGAGTATTGGGCAAAAGTTGAATAGGCCAACCAATGTTCAGAAGACCTTGGGATGCAGACCTCTGACCCACCATGTTGTCTCCTCAAATGGCAGGAAGAGAGTCGGCTAGCTCGCTGGCCTCTTCCCATAAGGGCAATAGTTCCATTTGTGAGGGCACCATCCTCGTCACCTAACTCCCTCTCAAAGGCCCTGCCTCTAAATGCTATCACATTGTGGATTAGATGCTAACATGAATTTGGGGGCAGTGTAAACATTCAGTCCCTAATGCTGTCCTCCCAACCAAAGGTCTTCCCACTCCTCTGAGGACACCAGTCATTGCTGTTCTAAATACAGCTCACTCAGACCTAGATGCCTTATAGTTCCAACCATTCGAGAATGTTCTTTCATGCAGTTTTTCAACCGCCAGATTCCAATTTGAAGGGAACAAGGGGCAGGCATCTGCATTTTTAACATGCTCCCTGGAGATTCTGATGGAGGTGATTTGAGATCTGCACTTTAGATACTGTTCTAGTCTGTTTGAAACCTTCGGAAAAATCACCGGCTCCGGAAAAATCACCGGTTCCCAACTTCTTGTGTTCACATTATTGACAACACACACCTTCTATAGCATGTCCTTTCTTTGGATCGTATAGAGAGAAATGTCAGACCTTGAATAACTAGAGCGGTCCTTTTTTAAAGAGTGATCTTTATTTGCCTTAACCTCCATGTGGATTTCCCATATCACAGCTCCCAGCCATACAAGCTAACTGGAAAGACTCATTCCATCCTTGGAGGATCCTGTTACTTGACAGGAAGTTATTACCGAAGACGGATGAGCCTGACAGCGGTATAAAAGCTGACTTTGACAGATTTTTTTAAATGCATGGCCTCCTCCCAAGGGGTTGGGCTTTTGGCCAACTCCTCAGCTTGGGGACCAGGCTCTGCAGCCAAAGTCAGGAACCAGAGGACCAGAGCTCTGTGCTCCAGCTCCTGCTGATGGTGAGGGCATGTGGCTTTCCAAGAATAGGTCATGGCCTGGAGAAACCCCAAGATAGGCAGTGGTCCTATCTTCATGGTGGTCAAACCCTTTTGGCTCCCGCCCTTGGGGGTAAGCTTGGCCTCTGCCCCTCTCCAGCGCTGTAAACCGCCACGTTTGGAGACCCCTGTACCTTAATGGCCTCAGAAACACTGGCACAAAGCTCCACTTTCTGCCAACCCTTTAAGGATGATGGTATTATAGTTGTCAGACATTATTATACATGTAGATAAGGTGAACTGCTTTGCATGATAATGTAACATTCTTAGAAGCTTTGTACAGCTTGTTAAGTGATCTTAATGAAAAGGGAAAAATAGATTAATATGCTAGGGTATTATCTAAACGAAGCCCAAGGTAACCCACGATTCCAGACCACATCTGCTTGTAGACCCACAGAAGCACTGTACTGAAATGATGTCGACCTCCAGCTCCCATCTAGTGACAGATGGGATTCAGATGCTAGCGGTATTCATTTCTACAAAGAAAAGCAGTTCCCTTCCAGCGCTATGAATAGTAAAGAATAAGAAGAAAGGAATGACCTTGAAGTAAAGACAGCAATTAAAACGTCTGCCTAACCAGAACGTAGATATCCAAATAGCATGTAAATCACAGTGGTCATATTAGGTGTTGAGTCTCAAGAGCGCAACTTTTGTTCAACAGGCTTGCCGAGCTCTCTTTTGGGAAAGGCCCACCCATGCTGCAGGTGCAACCTCTGATTTCTCAGCGGTAGATTTTCTTGGTGGGGATGGTGATATTGGCTACAAAATTATCTAGAAATCATTTTGAGCAACTGGGAAATACTGTATTTTCTTTACATGTCTTAATATTTCCCAAATTTTCTACAACAGATAGAAATTATTTGAAGGAGGGGCACCCGGGTGGCTCAGTGGGTTAAAGCCTCTGCCTTCAGCTCAGGTCATAATCTCAGGGTCCTGGGATCGAGCCCCGCATCGGGCTCTCTGCTCAGCAGGGAGCCTGCTTCCCCCTCTCTCTCTGCCTGCCTCTCTGCCTACTTGTGATCTCTGTCAAATAAATAAATAAAATCTTTAAAAAAAATAATTTGAAGGAAATATACATTAAAAAAAATTCTTACGTATTTAAAATTGCATGGACCAAAATGGGGTGGATACAAAAATCAATGCTCCATTGGTTGTACTGGTTGTAGAAAAATATTTAGGAAAGAGTGAACCTTGGAACACTGAAAAAATAAATAAATAAAAATAAATAAGAATAAAACCTCTAAGATGAACAACTGAAAGAAAGAAGAAAGAAAGAGAAGAAAGAAAGAAAGAAAGAAAGAAAGAAAGAAAGAAAGAAAGAAAGGAAGAAAGAAAGAAAGAAAGAAAAGAAAGAAAGAAAGAGGAAGGAAGGAAGGAAGGAAAGGAAGGAAGGAAGGAAGAAAAAGAAAGAAAGAAAAAGAAAGAAAGAAAAAGAAAGAAGAAAGAAATTCTGCTCTGGACTTTGCTTGACTTCCTGGGGGTATTAGAAAATTAATTTTATCTGTAGCCAACATTTTCATGAAAAATGATGGTTAAAATCATAATTGCCAAATTAAAAATGTAGTGAAGTCAATTAACAGCATAATGAATATTGTGAAATACAGAATTTGTAATCTGGGTCATCTAGAACCTTCTCAATGAAGCCTGCCCTGAAGACCACCCTTATTCTGCTCTTTTTCTTCCCCATAGTACGTGTCAATTTCAAACATACTGGATAACTCACTTATTAGCTATGGTTGTTATTTACCATCTGTGTGCGCGTGCACATAGACACACACACATACACACCCCACAGCTAGAATTCGGTTCCACAAGGGCAGGGAGGGGTATTTGCCTTGCTGCCTAATGTAACCAAAATAGACCAGAGCTCAGCACACAGTAGGTACTCAATAAGTATTTGTCTATTAGCACTGAACCAATCACCCTAAGAGGAAAGAACAAAGTGCTTTGAGACCTTTCGCATCTAAAAACGCCTTCCTGCAGCCCTTGAAAAAGAACGTCTGCCTGATTGAATATGGTTCACACATCACATCTTTTTTCTTTCAAAATTCTAGATGAAGCTCTGTGGCTTTTCGACATCTAGGTAAGCCAGTTTTCTTTCTTCCCCTCCTCACTGATATCACTTGTCTCTGCTTTTCTCGTGTAGCCCCACCTCACTCAACCCCACAGCACCTGCTTCCTTTGTAAGGTCCTCATCTCTCCCTAATAACACCACTTGCTATTCTCAGCCACCAAGAATGTGGTCTATTTTCTCACAGCACCTGCTATACTAAATGGCAACGTTCGCCCACTATCTTCACCTAATGCCTTCACTCAACCGTCTGTTCTTCCTGAACTTCCGCTTCCATCTTAGCACCTAAGTTCTCAGCAGCTCCCTCATCCAACGGGGACGATGAAATCCGGACTAGACTGCCCATCACACTCCCCTCCCGGCTCCCGGGTGCCACCTCATCACTACCGGTAACTCCACAGGGAGCCCGGGCATCCCCGTCTCCCTGCGTCTACACTGCCGGCAGGCAGCCATTTTGGTAAATGAGTCACTTCCTCCGCCCATCAAGCCCCACTGTCCCAGCCCCTTCCCCACTTCCTCTCTCCTGCTGCCTCTTCTCCAGAAGACCTATAGCATTTATCTGGCTCTGGGGCTGTACTGGTCGTACTGGTTGTTGTATTTGTTGTACTGGTTGTTGCTGGCCAACCTCTGTGGTGTGTCTGTCTGTATCTTTTCTCTCCCCAGATTATCAACAACCGAGTTTAGGTTGAGCCATACGAAATTGCCCCCTTTTCCAGGTCAGAAATGGTTGACTATTGGCATTTTCCTATGGTTCAACCTAAAAACTTTTCTCGAAGTTCTTAATACCGTGCTTCCTGTATGTAGTAGGCGCTTAGCAAATATTTGTTGGTCGATTGACAACAGCAAAAGAGAACCTATAAAATGAAATAACATCCTTCTTTGTGGTTTAATAAGAGTTAAAGCAAGCCACTTTAAAACACTCGAAGGAAGTCTCGACATAATCAAACATCAGCTATAAAGAGTACATTTTAAGACCCAGTGGTACTCTGATTAACTCTGAGTTTGCACATGTAAGCCTTAGAGGGAAGGCTTGTGTCTCTCAGGCTCTTGCATCTCTCTCTGTGTGTCTGAAAAAAGTCATATGGCATCTGAAATTGAGTCAGGGTCTCGCTCAGTAGGGCTGTTGTTTCTTATCTGTCTAATCTACCCATAGAATTTCTGGAAAATTCCTTAAATTGGATACCAAATGTGCCCTGTGACCTATTGTGACTTTTTAAAAAATTGTCGTAAAATGCACATAACAAAATTTACTATCTTGGGGCGCCTGGGTGGTTCAGTTGGCTAAGCATCTGACTCTTTTTTGGGCTCAGGTTGTGATCTCATCGGTCGTGAGATCCAGCCCCATGTTTGGCTCTGCACTCAGTGGCGATTCTCTCCCTCCCCCCTCAGCCCCTCCCTCCCTCTTGCTTGTGCATGCATGCTGTCTCTCTCACTCTCTCTGTAAAATAAATAAATCTTTAAAAAACTACTATCTTCATCATTTTTAATTGTACAGTCAGTAGCATTGAGTACTTTCACATTTTGGGCAACCATCACCACATCCATCTCCGCAACTCCTTCATCTTCTAAAATGGAAACTCTGTCCCTACTGACAACAACTCCCCATTCCCTCTCCCCTCAGCCCCTGGTAACTGTCCTTCTACCTTCTGTCTCTATGAATTTAATTAATCTCGGTATCTCATATAAGTAGAATCATACATAGAATCATACATTTGTCTTTTTGCAGATGGTTTATTTCACTGAGCATAATGTCCTCAAGGTTTATTCATTTGGTAGCATTTGTCAGAATTTTCTTCCTTTTTTAATGCCAAATAATATTCCAGTGTATGTATATGCTATATTTTATCTTTTCATCTGTCGGTAGACACGTGGGTTGCTTCCCTTCCTTTTGGCTGTTTTGAATAATGCTGCTATGAACATGGGCGTACACATATCTCTTTGAGTCCCTTCTTTTAATTCTTTTTGACACATACTCAGAAGTAGAACTGTTGGATCATATGGTAATTCTATTCTCAATTTTTAGGGAAACCACCATAATGATTACCACAATGGCCGCGCCACTTTATATTCCCATCAACAGTTTGCAAGACTTCCTGTTTGTCCACATCCTTGCTAACAATTGTTATTTTCTGCCTTTTCAGTGGAAGCCATACTGATGGATATGATTACTGTGATGTTTTTGTAAAGATTAGGGGAAAATGTCCCATCATTTTAGCTCAGTTTCATGTTCATAATAGCGTGCATGAGCTTAAACTTGAGCGTCTGCCTTTCCTCAAACCCATACACCTCTTGGCATTAACAAGTACATTCACCTTATATTATCCTCTCTTGAAAGGTTAATTTGTATGTCTCTTAATTCATAGGTGTAATGCAGAGAGTCCCACTTACGCTAATTTAGAAAAAAAATGAAACCTAAAAGCAAGTGATGGTGAGACTGGAGATTAGCCTTAAAAGGAAATTGATTCTAGAAAATAATTAACATTTAAAATCAGCCAAGTCAAGCAATAAAGAATGCAACCTTGTCCCAACAGTCACCACTCCCCTCTGCCTGTGACTCGAATGAATGAATTTAATCCCTTAGGATGGAGATAGGCAACCCACCCCACCTGGGATAGTTGGAGTCACGATAGCTCTGTCTGTCACTGCACCCGTTAGACACCCATCCTATTTCATGAGTATATGTAGTTCTTGGTCCAACCAATGTTTACAGGTAGGTCCCTGTGCTAACTTCTTTACGTGCTAGTGCAAAGCTGACGGTGTGGGAAACGGGACACCCAGAGGAGGGAGGGACAGAGGGAGCAAAAGAAACTGAGCAATGACAGAAGGAATAAGACTCTGTTGCTACTTGGAAGGAAGAAGGAATAGTGGATACTGTATATTTGGTAATCAGACTGTGATGGGGTGCCTGTCTGATGGTTTCTGTCTTCCCATGAACTGTGAGGCTATCAGTGTGACATTTTCGTATCCTCAAAAATGGCTTTTGAATCTATAGCTAAGACTATCCAAAAGGAAGTTACTTGAGTTTAAAAAGAAAAACAAACAAAATACAGTTACCAAAACCTGGTTCTACTTTAAGTTTCTTAATTCAGTTTACAAATCTTATTTTATTTATAAACCCAACATGAAGCAATCCTTTTTAATTAGTTTGATTAATGTCTATTTCCATATTAACATGGAATTAAACTCCTTTAAGCATTTAATTTTTTTCCTTTAAGCATTTTAAATGCATTTATATGTCTATCAATTCAATTTCCAGTCTTAAGTGCTTCAATGATCTAATTAACAAACAAACCTTTCCAAGCACTTAAGTAATCCTTGGGAAATCTAATAAATTAAACTTACAAATACTGTGAGTCTTAAACTCTCTTAAATGTTCCATTGCTGGGGGTGCCTGGGTGGCTCAGTGGGTTAAAGCCTCTACCTTCGGCTCAGGTCATGATCCCAGGGTCCTGGGATTGAGCCCCGCATCGGGCTCTCTGCTCAGCAGGGAGCCTGCTTCCCTCTCTCTGTCTGCCTGCCTCTCTGCCTGCTTGTGATCTCTCTCTCTGTGAAATAAATAAATAAAATCTCTAAAAAAAAAAAAAATCTTAAAAAAAAAGAGAGGTAATTAAAAAAAAAAATGTTCCATTGCTGTTTGTACATTTACTAAGAGTACAAATTCAAAAATTCAAAAGTCTAAATTCAGTTAGATGTTTTAAATTAACAGGTCAGATTCTCTTAAATTTTATAAAAACATAAGCTACCAGATACACACAGATTTTCTTACCTCAAAAATGTTAATGCTATAGTTTCATCCCAGTAAACATTTCTATAATTTAGAGTCTTCTTGGGATTAAGAAATATTTATCTACAAAAGTAATTGTAGCCATCCCCAGTGATGTTGGCAGAAATTTCCTAAGAGTTTTCTGGGTTTACCTTCTCGGCTGC
Source organism: Potos flavus (assembly GCA_028534135.1). Taxonomy (NCBI): domain Eukaryota; kingdom Metazoa; phylum Chordata; class Mammalia; order Carnivora; family Procyonidae; genus Potos; species Potos flavus. The sequence goes on from CM052885.1 coordinate 75,077,491, forward strand.
AGGGATTTTACGATCAGAGAGGTCCCAGCCCAGACAGTGACAGGGTTCTTGCTGTGACCCCCAAGAGAGGGGTGTGTGGGCTCTGCCTATGGTTGTGTTGTCCCCCTTCCCGTAGATGGTCCCCAGCCTAACCTGCCACTGTTTCACTACTCAGGGAGACTGGCAATCGCTTTCATGCTATTAGATGCCCCCAATCCCTGTAGCGAGCATCCCTATTCTAGCAGTCCCATCTGTCCTCCTAGTTCTAAGTTCACAACCCTTAACTAAACATCTAGCCCTGATTGCGTCTCTCATGACCTTGTCTGGCTCTAAGTGATATGTCTGTCCAGTGATGGAGGCAAGGCCCTAAGCAGATAGGAATGCCTAAGAAGACCAAGAGATGAGGGTTAGAGGAGAGAAGAAGTGCCGGGGAGTAGCTTTCGAAGGGCACAAGGGCTTTATTGCCCTCGTGGGCTTGGACCCCCAGCAGATGGTGAGCTCCGGGGCCAATCAGGTGCTGCCCCAGAGCGCCCACTCTGTCCACTGTTCTTTATGGAACAAGTTCACAGGTGTCTTAGCACCGGTTCATTCTAGGCTTCCATGCTGTTGTAAGAACACAGCTGCACTCAGATCACTTCTCAGGCATCGATTGGTGGTCACTCCATTCTAAAGAAAACCAAACGAAATTGTAGTGGAGGCTTTCTAGTGACTTACACGAGAGAGGCAGTGCAGAATTCCCATCAGCAGATCCATTCTCAGAGGAAAGGCATGGACTACCTCCAAAGACTGGTTAATGAATGCCCATCTCTCCGTTGTAAACCACAATAATGTATTCAAAGGTCTACCTGTCAGTTTTGGGCCTTCCCAATTTTAGCTTAATATTTTTACTTTTTAAACATTTTCTTACTTAAATTACTACTTGCCTGACCAAATGACATGGGATAAAATACCCTCTCCCATAGTTATAAAGGTAAATCACAGGGATCCAAACTGGATAAAGGGGAGCATAAAGAGAAACTGATGAAGGAAGAGAGAGCCCTGGGGATCCATGAACTCAGAGGTCTATGTGATATCGAAAGATTAAGTAAGTAACTGACTTGGAAGGATAATTGATTGTGGCTGCCAAATAGGACTTGTCAATCACAGTGAATGATCAAGAAGGAGAGGAGGGAAACATCACCGAAGAGAAGAAATTCAAGAAACTGGATTCATCTGGATGACCTTGGCCAATTCTTGATCTAAAAAAAAAGTGTACTTCAAAGGTTTGCATGGGTGGTCAAGCCCACTGTGTTTACAAACAATGGCAGGGAGGCTCAGAGAAACTGTAGGAGCAACACGGGAAGAGCGTTTGATCAGCAACGTCTGTAGCCATAGCCGCCTTCTGATAGATCGCTGAGGTGGGCCATCTTTCACATGGGGCGTGCCAGGGCAAGGGGCTCTTGATTTTTTGAAGACTCTGTCTTGTTGGCATCAGAAAAAAGCATGTGACAGCCTTACCTGACAACTTCCAGTGCTGGTGCCAGGTAGAACTTCCTTTTATGAGCCTGTCTCAGGGGTCCTCATGCACTTTCAAGGGTCTCAGAGATGGTGGGAATCTGCTGGCCAACTGGCTGGGTTTCAGCACCAGGATAATGGTGTCAAAGCCAAGGTCACTTTTCTGAGCCCAGAATGGGCTTCCTGCTCATTGCTGATGGGAGCAAGGTGAGAGTGTCATCTTCCAGGTGGGAGAGCACAGGTGTATTCCAAGGTTGGTAGAGAGGAAGGTATGTGCTGCTCAAAGAACAAGAGATAGGTGACCATTGATGGGAAGGAGACAATAAACATCCCAATAGGTATTCTTGTCTTTCACAAACAAACTGAATAGGATTATTTTCCATCCTTCAGTTTCTGACCATCGAAGGTCTGTGGACTTGGAAATAAGCACTTTCTCAGAAGCATCTTGAATGTTCTTGAACATTCTTGAATGTTATCTTGAATGTCTTTGTTCATCCACTGAATGGGTGGCCAGGCATTTGGAAGTCAGGGTCCTCTGCAGGCCACTGTGAGGAGTTTCCATGTTCTGAAAGTGGACCAGACCTTCTCATTCCCTCCCAGGTGAAAATCTCTCTCTCTCCACGATGATGTCTGGGAAGGACTTGTCTCTGCGGGCAGCAAGGTCCTGGTGTTATTATCCATCAGTAACAACAGTAGGCCTTTGTGAGTGGCACCCTAGGCTTCCCTGGGGCCACAGAAACTACAGCCCCGACTGATGTGGGGACAGCCCACACCAACAACTCCTAGCTGGCCTAGCACTGAGGCCAGGGAACTGAGAGCGGGTACACACAGACTGCACCTCCAAAGGGCTCAGGGTCCAGCTGGCAAGGTGGATCGTAGCCAGTGCCGCTCCCTGATTACTGAGCCTCCCTTCCTGACTCCCGGAACCTAGGAGACTCTGGAATACATCCCCATCTCCCCAGTCTGCTCTTTGCTCACTTGCAACCTCTCCTAATGAATCTCCTTGCCTCTAGTATCAACCCCGCACACTCTGCCTTCTGTACAATTGCTGCATGGGGGAGAGTGCATTTCTAAAAATAGCTCATCCCACATGCTTTTTTGGAAGTTTGCCACTCAACCATCAAGAGATGGGGGCTAGGTCTCCTCCCCTTGCAACTGGGTGCTTTTCCTGCTCTCTCAACCAATAGCGTAAGCAGAAATGAGGCTACATGGTTTCAGAGGCAAGATCACAAAAGCCAGTTTGCCTTCCACCTGGCTCTTTGTCTTGAGATGCTCACTCCTCAGCAGCCAGTCTTCCAGCCATACATGCTATCCTCACACCTGGGCTTGCCGTCCTCTCGTGCCTCCAAGCCTTTGTCTCTGCCCTTCCCTCTGCCTGGACCATTCATCTTCCCGTCCCCAGTTGCCACCCTCTCTTACCTAAGGATGTCTCCAAGACTCAGTTCAGAAAGCACCCATTCAAGAGGCTTGTCCCCTCCTCAGTCCGGACTAGCTACAGCCGCTCCCCCCCCCCCCCACCATGTGTGGTCTCACGTGGATCTGTGCTTATCGTCATGGTAGTACTCACCACACTGTCCTCTAATGGGCCCATTCTTGTTTTCTCCTGACAGGGTGCGCTTCTTGTGTGAAAAATGTGTCCTGTTTGTCTTTGTGACTCCAGAGACCAGCACAGTCTGCTAGAGACTGAAGGTCTGTGTCCCCCCCCCCCCAAATTCATATGTTAAAATCTTAGCCCCCAGGGGGATGATATTCAAAATGGAGTGTTTGGAAGGGAGGGCCCTCACAAATGGGATTAGTGCCCTTATAAAGAGACCCCAGAAAGCTCCCTTACTCCTCTACCAAATGAAGACACAGTGAGAGAACAGCCATCCATAAACTAGGACGAGATTTCTCTCTAGACACTGAACTTGTTGGCGCCTACATCATGGGACTTCCCAGCTTCCATAACTGTGAGGGGAAAAAAAGTATGTTGTTTATAAGCCACGCAATCTATGGTATTTTGTTTTTTGGTTTGGAGGGGTTTTTTTTTAGGTTTTATTTATTTATTTGAAAGAGAGAGAGAGAGAGAGAGCACACAAGCGGGGGAGAGGCAGAGGGAGAGGGAGAGGGAGAACCAGACTTTCCAAATCACGGTTGCAGAATCGAAGTGGTGTGGAATTACGTATGAGTGTGTGCGGGGATGCCTGGTGGATGCGATGACTAACATTATCTGTGATAACGAATGTTAACTAATGATATACATAATTATTCTGCCTATCACCTGAGGCAGGCTCTGGTAAATAAAACTGGCATTTGACAGGCAGGTGACCAAAACCCAGTAATTATCAACACTAAAGGAAATAGGAGAAACATTAAAGTCCAAAAATAGAACAAACAACTGAAGAAAGAGAGATACTTCAATAAGTACTTTAGAGTGAACAAAATTAATCTGCTCAGATTTGAGAGAACGTCACAGTCGTTAATTGGAAAACGCCTGGAAATGACGTGGCTACTGATGTCATGGGAATGTTTTCCACCTTGACGATGTACAAAGAACATTCCAGATAACAAAGTTGAAAGGGGAAGAGGGAAAGAGAACATAAAGGAAAGCACGGGAGAGCCTGTCAGTAGTTGATAGACAGTCACCGAAAGTGTAAGTTGCTTCAAATCATGAAGTTAACTTACAGAGAAACAAAAAGAAGGACAGCCTTTGGGACACCTGCCAAAACTGCAAGGTAGAAAGAGTCTAAGTTTGACATCTTATCACACCTTACAGAGTTTCCCCCAGGATTTAAGTTCTCATTAATAGTGGAGGTCCCATATTTAAGTTACCATTTAGATTCAGGGCTTCTCTGTGAATGTACGACAGGAGAGGAGGTAGAAGTGAATTTGTGTGAGGATTCCTGACAGAATGATGTCCACGGAATGCAGCCGCGTGGACAGGGGCAAGGGGAAGACAAGGAAAAGGAGAGCATCCGCCCTCTCTGAGAATGGTCCCCACTCACACTGGTTCCATTGCCCACTAGAGCCCAGCCCAACACAAGCTGAGGAAAAGGTTCCCTACAGATGCAGTGAGGCCAACGCAGTGGACACCAACAAGAAAGGCCAGAATGGAAGAATGTGCGGGGTCCACCCAGGAGCAAGGAAGTCTCTCAGGGTCCAGGTGAGATTCACCCAGTGTTTCCGTAAAGAATCAGGTGGGAATCCAAGAGGGGCTGCAGACCCGGCATTAATGAATCGGCTGGAGCTAGAGAAACCAGCAATACCCTTGGGACTATCACAACATCAAGCCTGTAGGTGGGTGAAAGTGGGACAAGAGAGGCTATACTTTTAGGATTTGAACACAGTGTTGAGCTTAATAGTCTTTCCTGCCCTTACTTCCCCTAGGAGACAAGAGGCTAATGCCGAGAAAGCACTCCTAGCAAGATGGTACCCATGGAAAGAGACCACTGTTGGGTGCCTTGGACAAAGTCCTTGCCTCCATTGGTCTTAGACCCACATCTCTGTCTGAACAATTTAACTTCCTGTTTCACGGAAATAAGCTATGAAATGCCCCTGTATTTCTCATCGCTAAGCATGGTCTAGAATAACCGTTTGGAAATTTCACCTTCTGCAAAAATGGGTTAGACTTTTTTCCAGGGGAGACTGAGCTCTAAGCCCCAAGAGAGCCAAGCTACCCTTCATTTTTGTTTACAAACAGTCTCAAATAGGTCCTTGCATGTGACAACAATAGAAAAAAAAAAGGCAAATGCATTCTGATTATTCACTTGGTTAGAAAGCACTGCAGTATCTTGAGACCTCGCTAACGTCCCTTAGACTTCAGACTTACAAAGTCTTTTGTCTGAAAACCTACTTAAAATGCACAGCAATTCCACACCGATTGGCTAAGCTTTCCTCTTGCCACTTTCTGACACCCACAGGCCATCAGTCCAAACGAATTGCGGAGACGGTCTCCTCTTGTCCACCACTGTCCTTCCTCAGCCACAACCATGCTCTCGGTGACCCCTGGGCTCCTTCCTGCAAGGACGGATTTGCACAAAGACCTCTCTCATAGCTGTTTCTCTCTGTCCCTAGAGGTCCCTGGGCTGAGTCCCTGGGTTGCAACCCAAGCCATAGCTAGATGCAGGGACACAATTAGGCTATTGTATGAGCTGTAAGTCATTGGGAGGGCAGCAGGGGCCCAGGGCTGACTCACCAGCCACACCTGCCCGTTCCATTCGTCGGGGGTCTGGGGCAGGCAGAGCTTCCTGCATACCCTGGGTCTCATTCCACGCCTCTTCCCCCATGAACACTGGGGGCATCTCTTTTGCCTCCTGTTGGCCAGTCAGCTGGCCTCATCAAGGCTGCTATGGCAAAGCTGGAGGTCTTAAGTGGAGCCCAAGGATGACAGGCCCTGGTCAAGGGAGAAGGACAGGGAGTGAGACCTGGGTGCACCAGCACATTCTAAAGGGATGGAATTGGGAGCAAATGAAGTAACACAAACGATGTCCACGAGAGGCGACAATGCAGAGGTGGGCAGGGGCCCACAAGGCACGGCTGAGACAGGGATCTTTAACGAGCAGTGCTCTAGGAAAGAGCAGTATAACTGCAGAAGTAAGGTCCAGAAGTAAATACTAAGTGATGATCTGTAGAGAAAGGGACCGTTGGTGGCATAGTAAGCCAGCCCACAGCTGGGGACCCTCAGCCCCATTTCATATGACAGGACAAACATCAATGTGAGAAGCAAAGCCTTTAGAAGATGTAAAACCGTATTTTTATGAATTTGACATGGAAAAGAATACAAATAAGACACAAAAAGCATAAATCTTGAAGGAAATAGTAAACAAGTCCAATCCATTAAAAACCAGGATTTCCATTTCTCAGAAGACACAATCCAGAAAGATAAATAAAGTCAAGTCATGAGGGACGCCTGGGTGGCTCAGTTGGTTAAGCGGCTGCCTTCGGCTCAGGTCATGATCCCAGGGTCCTGGGATCGAGTCCCAAATCGGGCTCCTTGCTCGGCAGGGAGCCTGCTTCTCCCTCTGCCTCTGCCTGCCTCTCTGCCTGCTTGTGATCTCTCTCTCACTCTCTCTCTGACAAATAAATAAATAAATTCTTTAAAAAAAAATAAATAAATAAAGTCAAGTCATGAATTGGGAGAAAATATGCTCAACGCATTCTCGACAATAAGAACTTAAAAAAAGAAGAGAAACAATATAAAAAAGGGTGCACATATACACAGGCCATATACAGAAGAGGAAACATAAATGGTCGTATAAAAGAATGGTCATCTGGTCAGGGAAAAGGGAAATGCAGATTAGAACCAAATCTGGATTCTGTTTCAGACCCTAAGATAGTCTCGGTATGCCAGTGTTATGAGTCACAGTGTCCTGTTGGGAGGAATGTTGACTGGTACAACCCCCTTGGGGAACTGATCAGCAACATCTAATCAAGTTCAATGTAACCATACTGTATGGCTGAGAAATCCACCATTACCCACACACCAGGAAATTCCACATATGTCTACAGATGTCTTTATGTGCCTCTATACATACACACGTATTTCCGTAATTTATATAATTCTAAAACAATATCATCCTCCAGACATATAGATGGAATTTTATGGCATCTGCACAAGAATATTTCATAACAACACCATTTACAATAAATAACAAAATCTATAAACAACCAAATATCCACAGATAACACGCTTAGCTAAACAAAGAATAATGAATGACCAGAGTCCTATGAATGCACGGGAATTTGCAATTTGAGTGAAACAGTTGCAGTAGAATATATTCCATGTAAGATTATTTATATAAAGTTTAAAAACAGGCAACACAGTGATAGACATTAGTCAAGGCTATATACATACTTATACACATACATAACAGAAATAGATAAAATGACTCACAACGATTAGTAACAAATTCAGAATAATTCCCGTGGGAGAAGGGGAGAAGACAGGACTGAATCAGGGAGAAACCCACAGGCCCTCCATCTATATTGGTAACATTAATTCCTGAAGCCAAAGGAGGGTACAACAGTATCAACACTTTTCTCTTTTTTTAAAGCAGTTTTGAATTGTGAAATATGATAAAATGCATAAAAACTTCTATGTACAGTTTAGTGTATTTATAAGGCAAATACCCACATAACCCCCACCTAGGTCATCAGCGCATTGCTTTTACCCCAGAAGCCTTGCCCATAACTCTCTTCCCCATCAAAACACTCTCCTTCTCTCCAGGGGCAACCGCTGTTTTGACTTCGGTATCATCCTCGACTCTCTATAGTTTTTACCGCCTGAGTAGTTTGGTTTAACCTGTTTTTCAACATTATATAAATGAAATTCTACTGCATTATTTTGCATCTGACTTCTTTTCCTCCACAATATATCAATAAAAACGCTGTGCGCGCGCGTGTGTGTGTGTGTATACTTCATTTTTACCACTGCATAGTAAATCTATTGTGTTAACATATAAAAAAATGCATTTATTTATTCTGTTCTTGATGAGGCTTTGCTGATTACTGGGAATGAATAGTGTTTTTTATTATCTAAATTTTCATGTGCCTCCTGAAAAAGTTGTCTGGTTTAAAAAATAAAGAAAACGGAAGAAAGAACAGAACTGTTAAAAAATAGGGAACGTTTTGCTAATTGATTTCAGGGCACTAATTTCAGTTCAGGCAGTAGAAGTGACACCATAGTGAATTTATTTCCAAACCTCACTATTGTGTAGACCCAGTGGTCCCGGTTCTGCTTTGGCAGCCATCAGAATCCCCTAGAAGCCTTGTAGAAGTCTGGACTCCACCCCCAGGGTGTCTGACTTGTCCGTCTGGTTGGGGTCTGGAAAATCACATCTCTAATAGTGATCAAACTTTGAGAACTACTGCCGTAGACAATTCTTGTGCAGAAACTGGTAGGCATTCCGAACTTGAAACATCAAATCAGAAAGAACAACATGCACATTTTGGGGTCACGAAATTACTTTAAAGACTTTTTACCTAAAAGCTGGCTGGCATTGGAACCACAGTGCCCTTGTCTGCGTGAAGATGAAATTTCAGTAGAGCTAAACCAGATTTGACTGAAGCAACGAGGTGGCCTATGCACTCAATTTCTCAACTGACTCTATTGTCTCAAACGGTAATACATGCAAAAAATGAGTTTATTCATTCTTGGGATATCCGTAATTACTGTTTTTCTAACTCAGCATGGTATGGGAAAAGCCATTCGCGAGGAGTCCTTATCTACAGATCTGACTTGGGAGATGTTAGCAAGCTGTATTTGCAATCATCCACATTCAGTGAGTATTTGGGGGGGGGTCTATTATTACTGATTGAAAATACTACTGCTCAAAACACAATCATGTAAAATTATGGAGCATTTTCTCGACATGAAAGTCAAAACTTTGTCAACATATTCTGAGCTTGATTTTAGAACTGTATTGATGTAGGTTACCTCTGTCCTTAGCAGGTGTTATGCATGTATTACTCATTCACGCATTCATTGAACAAGTCTTTATGAGAAGCCACTATGTGCCACACCCTGTTCTAGGTCTTGGGACACATCAGGGTGGGGAGGGCACAGCAAAAATCCTCTGCATTCATGGAGCTTATATTCTAGCGGGGGGCGGGGGGTGGGTGGAGACAAACTAAGTCATAAATATAATAAGTGAGTAAAATACCTATTTTATTAAAAGGTGGTCAGGGCTAGGGAAAAAAAGAACAGAGCAGGGAAAGAGGACTCAAGATTGTGGGGCGTTAAATAACATGGTCAGGGTAGGTCTCACTGAGTAGGTGACGTGTTAGCAAAGGCTTAAAAGAAGGGCCTAGCCACATGAAAATTTGGGTAACAAATTTGGGTTACCCATGAATAGTGAACAAATAAGTCTCTCACACCTGCCTGCTGTGTTTGAACCGTTGTGGGAAGCCCAGGCAGGCACTCGGGGTGCTGGGAGCAGAGATGAGGATGGGGAAAGCCAGAATGGGTGAGGCCGGGGTATGGTCTTGGCTTTCAGGGCACATGAAATGCAGGGTTTGGAGCAGAGGACAAATATGGTCCTACTTAGTTGTTTTTACAACATTTTTATTGCGGTATTGATATACCGTAAAGATTACTGTAAGTGTAATGTGTAGACATGTGAACACACCTGTGAAACCATCACCGAATCAAGATCATGAATAGATCGCCACGCCCCTTTGTATTTTTTCCCTCCCCTCCTCCTCCAAGTAAACACTCACCTCATTCTGTCCCTAAGGATGAATTTGCATTTTATAGAATCACACCGCATGTGCTCTCTCCTCTGGCTTATTTCAGTCGGTATTCGTTTAGTGACTTATCCATCTTGTTGCATGTATCCACAGTTCATTCCCTTTTAGGGCAGAGTAGAGTTCTGTCATATGGATGTACCAGAATGTATCCTTTTGTCTGTTGGTGGACATTGGAATTGCTTCCAGTCTTTGACTATTTCAAGTAAAGCTGCTGCCGACGTTCGTGTACAAGCCTTTGTGTGGATATATGCCTAGACTGGCAAGTCTGGATCATATGGTAAGTGGAGGTTCCTCTTCTCAAGAATCAACCAAACTGTTTCCCAAAGTAGTTGTACCATTCTGCAGTCCCACCACCACGGTAGAGAGTTTTCTAATCGCTCCACACCCTCGCAGCTGGTAAGGCTGCTTTCTTATATTTTAGACATCCTGATAGGTATGTAGTGAATTAGCCCCTGGTAATTTTAATATGCATTTCTTTGATGGTTGATGAGGTTGTACATGTTTTCATATGTTTATTTGCCATCCAAATATATATCTTCTTTGATAAAGTATCTGTTCAAACCTTTTGCCCCAAAACCAGACTGTTTGTTTTCTTATTATTGAGCTATTGAATCCTTTATTCTGACAGTCTTTTTCCGATATGATTGGCAATCATCTTCTCCCAGCCTGTGGCTTGTCTTCTAATTCTATTAACATTGTCATCCAAAAGCAAAGATTAACTTTTTCTTTTATGGGTCATTATTTTTGGTGTTGTAACTAAGAAATCTTGGCTTAACCCAAAGTCGCAAAGGTTTTCTTCTATGCTTTCTTCCAGAAGTTTAATAGTCGTACATTTAAGACTATGGTCCACTTTGGGTTGACTTTTATATATGGTACAAGTCATGAATCAAAATTTATTTTTTTGTATATGATTATCTAATGGTTCTAGTACTATTTATTTAATTATGTTATGTTAGTACCATTCATTTAAATAACTATCCTTTCTTTGCTGAATTCTCTTGGCACCTTTGTCAAAACTCAGTTGTCTGTGTATGTGTATATGTGGGTCTATTTCTAGACTCTGTTCAATTTGTCAGTGTTTATGCCAGTAATATACTATCTTGACTCCTATGGCTTTATAATAATTATAGAAATCAAGCAGCATTAATCCTCCAACTTTGTTCAAAATTATCGTACCTATTTTAAGTCCTTTGCATTTCCATATAGATTTTAGAATCAGCTTGTTAATTTCTACAAACAATGGTCTGCTTGATTCTGATTGGGACTGTTCTTTTTTTTCTATCCAAGTGTAATTGGCATACAATGTTATATATGAGTTTCAGGTGCAACTTAGTGAATCAACAATTCTATATATTATGTGATGCTCACCACCATAAACATGGTCACCATCTGCCACCATACAATGTTATTACAATATCGTTGCCTCTATTCCCTATGTGTTTTAAAATTTTATGTATTTATTTATTATTTAAAGTTTTTGGGTTTTTTTTTTTTTTGGTAATCTCTACACCCAACATGGGGCTCAAGCCTACTACCCCAAGATCAAGAGTTGCATGTTCCTCTAACTGAGCCAGCCACGCACCTTTCCCTATGTGTTTTTAATCTATAGATCAATTTGGTGGAGAACTGAGTCTTCGAGCCTATGAACAAGGTATACAGCTCCATGAATTTAAGTCTCTTCAATTTCCCTCAGCAAAGGTTTGCAGTTTTAGTAGGTCTTTCAAATCTTTTGTCCGATTTATCCCAAGGTTTTTAATCTTTTTACATGATATTAAGTGATAACTGATTTTACTTTCATTTCTGATTGTTGCTAGTATGTAGATAAGTAACTGATTTCTGTACTTTGATATTGTATGCTGCAACCTTGCTAAACTCATTCATTCTCCTAGCTGATTTTCAGATTCCATCAGATTTTCTCTACAGACCATCGTGTGGTCTGGGAATAAAGCAGTGGCGGTATTACCAGCACCCGGGGGCTGGGCTCACCTGACGGACGCTGAGCTCTGGCAAGCCCTCAGAAGGTGGACACAGGATGAAATGAAGCTGCTGCTGGAGACAACACTCAAGGCTCCCTGCTCGGTCTCCCAGCCCAGCCTCTAGTCGGTCATATGCAGCAGAAACCAGCTGGCATGGTCATCTGGGAAAACAGCCTTCCGAGCCAGGTCTCCTGCAATAGAGAAGAGCAGATGAAGGACAAGGGAAGGATAGGAAAGCCAAGAGACCAACAGACGGCACAAATATTAAGATGTCAAGAACATGAGGAGGAACCAAGAGGGACACTGGGCAGGGGCAATGGTGAGGCAGGAGGGAAGCCAAGCTAATTTGTGGCCTGCAGGCGAATGAAGAAAGTTCCAGGGAGGTAGAAATGTTGAGTGGCGTCAAGGGCTGCAGAGAGGTCCAGAGAGAGGCTTAGAGATGACCCCAAAGTTGGCGACATGAAGGCCAGCAGTGAGGCGGAGGGGACCCTGGATGGGAGAGAGAGGTACCGAGGGAAGTACAGAGAGTTCTTCTGAGGCTTTGCTACGAAGGGGAGCAGAGTAGTAGGACCGGAGCTTTAAGAACCGGCAGAGTCAGGAAGTGTGTGTGTGTATGCGTGTACGCATGTGTGTGCACGTGTGTGTTGGGAGAAATAACAGTATGTGTGTACGCTAATGAGAATCAAACAGTCCCCCTCAAATCACTCAATAAATATGTATTAACTCGAACCCCCTGTTTCAGATGACAGAGGCCACGTCAAAATGAAGCAAAAGAGAGAATGACAATACTCCTCAGGCAGAGACCCATCCCCTGGAGATAAAAGACTGGCATGGGGGGAGGGGATTAGGAGAAACCGGAACCAGGGGTGCAAACGCCTTCTGCACTCCCTCTCCTTCTCATGAATTTCCTTCTGTAGTTCCATCGACTTCCCTCTTTGCTCTCACCATGGTCAGGGCTGTCCACGAGGCAGAAATCACGGCGTCTGAGAGCTCCCGAGAGATTTTATTTTATAGCTTCGACCACGAAGTTCGATGCAACCTTCTTGGGTTCCAGGCCCTAGATTCAAGACGAGATCCTTGATTGGCTCGGATTAGGGAGCTGCTTACTCCTGGAGTGACAAACTGTGGTGTTAGGTGGCGGAGATGCACCTCATAAAATGGTAACTATGCCGAGGGGCAGTGGGGAGAAGAGACACTTCGCAGAAAATTAGGACCTCAGCAAAGAGCAGTGTTCAATACAAAACAGTCCTGGGTTTGGCATTCGTCAGCAGGTGGCGGGTTCCCAGCTGGTTCTCAGCCAGTAGAAACAGGTTTCCAGAGCCCTGGGGGATTAAGCCAACTAGGAAGATAAAAATGGATAGAGTCCGGAGGAGGCGGGTGTCAGGTTACCACTTGGGAAACTGACAAAACCGGATGTCCTCTCGGACACTCAGGCTGTCTTCCCTCCCAGACTGCAGAGGCGGGCAGGTGAAAACCTCATTCTCCCCCGCTGAATCCCGGCGACTAGGACTCTGGACATCACTTAGGATTCACCTCCTGATGCAAACGGGGGAGGTTGAATTTGGCAAGAGTCAAGAGGCCGGAAAGGCAGAGGCTGAGACAGCTACTTCAACTGGTGGGACCAGAGCAGAGGGGAGTGGTTCTGAAGCCGGCAGGGGTGGGGGCCGTTTGCCGATCCTGCAGACCCCTCCCTGATGGACATGAACGTCTCCCGGTTCTGCTAGGTGGCTTTGAGAGGAGCTCCGGGGAGCTTCTCCTGGGGTCTGTTCTTGAGCTATGCCAAGCATCGGGGAAGCCATTGAGTAGCCCGTGATAAATCCTTTCTGCTTCACCTGGCTCAAGCGGGTTCTTGGTCAGCAGCTGAGCCCTGAGAATGAATACAGGTGGGACGTGGCTGCGGGCCCCGGAGAACTAAGACAGAAGCTGTGGTGTCCGAAATGCGGTGTGCAGTGAGGGCAAACCGTGCGGTGATGGAGTACTGACAGCCTCCCCACCTTGGGTCTGGCTTAGCCCCAGGGTCTGGGGCCAGGACTGACCCAGATGTGGCAGCACAGTAGCCCCCACACCTGGGCAAGGAAGGGAGCAGCGGCTGGGAATTGCTCCGCGCCTCCTATTGGCCACGGGTGAGGGGAGAATTCCAGGCTATCCTATCAGACCTGGCAGGAATCCAGCCTCCCCACTTTGCGGAAGAAAGAAGCAGATGATGCAAGGCGTAGTTAGAAGGACTAGACGTAGATGGTTAATTCAAGGAGAACCCACATCCTGAATATTGTCAAGATGTCAAGACGGCTCATAGTACATTCCACGTGCTTAGTAAATGGTGCTCAGAATGGTGTTGCATAGGAGCTCAGGAAACAGTCCTGGAATGGAATATACAGTCTGCCCTTGAACCACACCAGTCGACTTATATGCAGATTTTTTTTTCGATAAATACAGTAGAGTACTGTAAATTTTCTCTTCCTTATGATGTTATCAATAACAATTTCTTTTCTCTAGCTTACTTTATTGTAAGAATACAGTATTGTAATATGTATAACATACAAAATATGTGTTCATCAATTGTTTATGTGATCAGTAAGGCTTGCGGTCAACAGTAGGCTATTAGTAGTTAAGTTTTGGAGGAATCGAAAATTATACATGGATTTTTAAAAAAAGATTTTATTATTTATTTCAGACAGAGAGAGAGCAAGAGAGAGAGCACGAGTGGGGAGGGGAAGGGGCAGAGGGAAAAGCAGATTCCCTGCTGAGCAGGGAGCCTGATTAACCAACTGAGCCTGAACCACCCAGGCGCCCCATGGATTTTTTTTTTTTTTTTTTGAGAGGGAGAGTGTGCACAAGTGGAGGGGGCAGGGCAGAGAGTGAGGGAGAGAGAGAATCTTAAGCAGGCTCCACACCCAGCTGGGAGCCCGATGTGGGGCTCCATCTTATAACCTGAGATCATGACCCGAGTCAAAATCAAGAGTCTGACGCTTAACAGACTGATACACCTGGACGCCCATATACATGGATTTTTGACTGCATGAGGGTCAGCATCCCTAACCCCCTGTGCTATTCAAGGGTCAATTGTATTTGATTCCTAACTGGAGTCTCCCCACCATTCACTCCCTTTTACGTACACGTGCATTGAGCCATCACTGGACACGAGCATTACAGTGAGGCCGTCAAGAAGCAGCTATTTCTGTTACTGTAACCTGGGGGAGAGCGGTATCCAAGAAATCTTAACAGAATACTTGTGGCCGTTTTCCCATGTATCAAGCAAATGTGAAAGCCATCTCCTAAGGACCAAATTTATACTGATCGATGAAGTGCTTCACCAATTTAGACAGTGAGAGGTTGTTTAATTATAGCAGGCTAGTGGTGCATGTTACATCAAACATTTGTTTTACATCCGAAAGCCCTGGAAATGGAAATTAATAGATTCACGCAGGAATGCGCTTACTTGTGGGGGCCCAGTGATTCCGAGTGGAATGAGCAATTACTCATTTTCCTTTGAATTCGTTTCTGTGATGGAAATACAAAAAGTGATTTCAAGAAGGAAAATCGTTGCATGGAAATCTGGCAAGTTTTCACAAGGACTGAATCGCTCTTTTGTTTCCTGTCCCGCAATATGAGATCGTCAGCTGAGACCGGGTCTCTGCTGTGTTAGCAGAGGCAGAGAAGGCTCCAAGGCAGGCGATGGTCCTGCCCTCTGACCAGCCACCAAGCAGTTTCCAGGATTCAGAGAACAGAAAGCAGGTTCTCCGGAGAACAGGGGCACTGCGGTGGCGTTAGGATAATGAGGGAGCATTCCAGGAGAAAGACAGCTGGTGGACGTGGGCCACCACGAATCAGGATCAAACTTCAATTTCATTGTCATGAAGATAAAAGAACACAAAGGAATAATGAACTCAACAAAATGAGGCCAGGACTTTTTTTTTTTTTAAACCTAAATCATTAACTATAGGAAACAAACTGAGGGTTGCTGGAGGGGAGGCGGGTGGGGGGATGGGGTAACCGGGGGATGGGCATGAAGGAGGGCACGTGATGTGATGAGCACCGGGTGTTGTATGCAACTGACGAATCACTAAATTCTACCCCTGAAACTAATAATACACTATATGTTAATTAATTGAATTTAAATAAAATACCATTAAAAAAAAAAACCCAAATCAATCAATTCTGTATGTGCAGACCCTGTAGGGACATTTAGCGTCACTTTTCTGTGTAATGAAAAATGTTAAGTGATGATGAAGCCAGGAGGACTGAGTTAAGAGTAAGAAAACACCTGAGATAGCAAGACCAACCTATAGGTGACTTTTTTGTTCTTTTTTTTTTTCAAGTGAGTCAGGTGTGGGAAACCAATGACAGAAGCTGGAAGCTTAGCTATGGCCTGAATTGAGTATCTGGGAGGGACCTCCAAGTTTCAGGGGTGAGAGGAGAGGAGGGACTGGGATAGACATAATAGCGGCCAATGCTAGCAAGATACATTGAAGTAAATGAGCTTCTTGGCCCCCTTCCAGCTGTCCCTCAGCCCCAGCCTGCTGGTGGTTTACTATAAGCAGGCCACGGGCAGGCTCTATCCTCCACCGCCCCCACACCCTGGGCAGGTTAGAGCCTGGATATGAAATAATAGAAATGATGATTATCGAGTAAGGTCCTTAGTCCAATACTTTGTAAATCTTCAAGCTGTCTTTTGGAAATTGATTATATTTTTTTCCGCAGAGGTGAATGAATTAGGCATTGATATAAAGCTCTCTTGCTTACTCCCAGTACACAAATTATATATATTTTTTGAAATCTCTTATGATCATGTAAATCAGAGGGCAATTAAGGGCTCCTGAGGTCTGGAGCACAGACTATCAAAACCAGGCAGAGAAAAATGGTCTTACCTGGTTGAATAGCAGCAAATTCCTCTTGCTGTTAAATCAAGTGCCATTTTGCCAAATGCCAGCGAGCAAGGTAGTCTAGAAACTAGAGGCAGCTGTGATCTTCTCTCAGACCCAGAGGGGTGCGCCTGGTGACCCTGGCCACTTCTAGAGAGGGAGACGACCCGGATGGTGGCAGAAGTCACAGAGCCCACACAGCCTTTCTTGATGTATGTTTGGTGGGTACTCAAAGAAGGTGTGAGGACTCTGTCCTCAATAAATTTAGGAAGAGTCACATAAAATGTTTGAGGGCGCCTTGAGTGGCTCAGTCGGTTAGGTGTCCGACTCTTGGTTTCCGCTCAAGTCGTGATCTCATGGGTCGTGAGGTCAAGCCTGGAGTTGGGCTCCGTGCTCATTGGGGAGTCTGCTTGAAGATTCTCTTCCTCTGCCCCTCCCCCCACTTGTACACCCTCTCTCAGGTAAATAAATAAATCCTTAAAAAAATGTTTGACTCTTAGGGAGTCACAATACCCATTAATACACATAGGCTCTGAGCACTCCTGCAACTTGGGAAAAGTAACTTGGGGAAAGCCCAGCATGTACCAAGTTTACTAACCAAGTTGCTAAAAGGTTTGGCAAGCTATAGACCAGAGCACACAGACAAACAGCTGTTTGGAAAATATGCTTCTGGTCTCTGGGGGTGAGGAGCTCTCCGGACAGGATCTCTGCAGGCCATTTTAGGAGCCCATTCCCCAAGTCCCTATGGGAGAAATATTTTTGACTTTCGTGGCATCTGCTTGAGTGTTCTCGGACTCTGGAGAACCAAGAGAGCCCGAAGATTCAGGGTGGGGAGTCCAAAAAAGACAATTCTGGAAGCTCCTCAGGGCTCTTCCTGGGGTCTTGGTTTAAGGAAAATTGTGAAAGGGGATCTTAGTGTTCCTTCTAGGTCAGTGCTAGTTTAGTAGAAAAAAATGCAAGCCACAGATGTGATTTAAAATTGCCTAATAGCCACATATAATTATAATGAATTTTAATAACATATTTTATTTAACTCAGCAAAATATTTTATTTCAAGACGTATTCAATATAAAAAATACTGAGCGCTTTAAAAAAGAAAAAGTAAATCTTTGAAATCCAGTGTGTGTTTGACACTTATGACATATGGCGACCCAGACCGGCCACATTTCCGGTGCTCAGGAGCCACGTGGGGCAGTGGCTACGGTATGGGACAGCCTAGCTCTAGATCGGCGAGCAGTGTGTCAGTGCAGGAAAGGACGCTGATTTCCAGGCTGATCCCACTGTTTGGAAATGAATGGGTTCAATTCTGATTTCCTCTCCGTGATGGTTAACTTTGTGTCAACTTGACTTTGCTAAAGGAAGCCCCTTTAGCAGGCAAAGCATTATTTCCGGGTATGTCTGTGAGAGTGTTTCTAGAAGAGATTAACATTTGAATTTATAGATGAATAAAAAAAGATTGTTCTCACCAAGGCATGAGGATGGACGTCACCCAATCCTTGGGGGCCTGAATAGAACAAAAAGGCAGAGAAAGGGCCAATTTGCCCTCTCCTCAGGTCCTCAGACATCGGCACTCCAGCTTCCGGGTCCTTCAGATCGGCCCAGGACCCACACCACTGGCCCCCGGTACCCAGGCCTTCAGACCTGGGCTGAGTTACACCCTCAGCTTTCCCAGTTCTCCAGCCTGCAGACACCGGATTATGGCTCTCCTCAGCTTCTGTAACCGTGTGAACAAATTCCTGTAACAAATCTCCATCTATGCATCTCTGTATATCCTACTGGTTCTTCTTCTGTGGAGAACCCTGGCTAATACCGCCTCTAAAACAGGAAATCTCAAGGGTGAGAACTCTTACTCATCACAGAATCCTCTAGGTCTTGGCATTTTATAACACATGGTTCATCAAATACCTACATTTGTTTTGTTCTTTCCTTTTGAGAAAGTGTCTTGTGATCTCTGTTTCCTCAATAACACCTTCACACGCCCTGCCGCTCCTCAGGACGTGGGCGGTTAGCACACGCTCTCATGATGAGACTCGGAATTCGTCTCTCTGTCTTAACTACTCCTCACCCCCCGTGTCGCCATAACTGTGGCTACCCAGGATTGTCTCACATGGAGCAGGCAATCACTTTGTGTTGAAGCAAGGAGAATTCGTCTTCAGCATCATGGAGGAAAGAGAACGTGCCTTGACAATTGGACAGAACTGGGTTTGAGCACTATTAGGGGTGTGTGTTTGAATACAACAAAATCCTCTCACTCACTCCTCAGATACTTATTTAGTGGTGTTAAGAAGAAAACCACAAGCCCCAAATGACATCACATCGATTAAGGTCCCCAGTCAACAAACCAAGACTTGATACCTAACTTGACAATATTGTCAAGCCCCCAGGGAATGCAACCTTTAACCAGCTGACATGGAATTTTCTGGTCAATGCTAGGAAATTTGCTGATAGGCCCCATCTCTCCCCTAAGAGGACAACCTTGCCTAAACAAAGAACTCCTTGCTAATAAATTCCTTTCTTTTCCTTCTTCTCCTCCTTCTTTTTTTAATGCCCTCTTTGTTTTTAGAAACCTTTCTTTCGTTCAGCTTGGAGGAGCTCCCCTCTACTTGCTAGATGGGATGCTGCCTGATTCAGGAATTGTGAAGAAAGCCAATTAGATCTTCAAATTCACTCATTTGAATTTTGTTTTAATTTAACATCGACCTCCACCTCCCTCCTGAGGGGGTCAACCCACCTCAGGACTGAGGAGAGGGGCCCTTGTTGTGTCCTCACCTAGTCAAGGGAACCATGATTCTGCCTGGACCCACCCCTCCCTGCACACCCTTCAGGGAAGCCCCTGGAACTCCACCCGGTCTAGGGGTGAACTCACAGCCAACCCCAAGGAGTACTGTTCGCCCCTTTCCCTACCTTCCTCACCTCTCTGGATTTCTGCCTTTTTTCCTGGAAATGTGGAGCACTAGCCCACAGAACACCAAGGGTGTCTGAATGGTTCTTGGGGCAAAGAACAGAAACTCCTGACGGCCTCGAGGGCACAGAGGTCACCCAGCCATGCTCCCCATTTCTCCTCCCACTGCTTTCTGCCTTTTTTACCAAGACGCTCTCACCACCCTGCAATCCTGCAAGACCAAGTTGTTGACTTATATTCTAGCTTTCCTTTTGAAAGCTGAGGGAGAAAGCCTGCCCCAGCCCTCCGGGGTTGTTTGGAGAGAAACATGCTATCAGCAGGAAGAAGTTACTGAGAAGGTGTCGGGGTGTGGCCTGGAAAGGGGAGGACCTGGCCTAAAGGCCCTGAGCAAGCCCTTCCTGCTCTTTGTTTTCTAGAACCAAAGTGCAAAGCACAGACTTAAGGACTTTCCCTTGGCCCAGCAAGACTTCCAAGCAGCCGGAAGAGGCCCACTCATGGCCAGTGGTTCAGGCCTGAGGCCGACCTGCTGCACCACTGACTGGGTTTCCCCACTGAGGAACAGGGGGGCAAGGGACTGCTCCCGCCCCCC
>CM052885.1:75098018-75123863 GCA_028534135.1 Potos flavus
TAAATGAGCGACCCAGAGTAGTCATGTTTATAGAGACCTAGAGTTGAATGGTGGTCACTAGGGGAGGGAGGAGGAGGATGGGGAGTTCTTAAATGGCACAGAGTTTGAATTTGGGAAGATGGAAAAGTTATGGAGAGCATTACCCGTGTGGCAATGATGGTGGTACAACCATGAAATTAATACCCCTGAACTGTACACATAAAATAAAGTGGTAAATTTCACATTGTGTCTATGTTATCACAATTTAAAAGGCATATTTAAAATTGTGAAGGTAAATAACTAGGAAATTTTTAAAATGCTTTAAAATTAAGTTTAAACATTTTTTAAAAAGATTTTATTTATTTATTTGACAGAGAGAGAGAGAGATCACAAATAGGCATAGAGGCAGGTAGAGAGAGAGGGGGAAGCAGGCTCCCTGCTGAACAGAAAGCCTGATGTGGGGCTCGATCCAAGGACCCTGAGATCGTGAACCGAGCTGAAGGCAGAGGCTTTAACCCACTGAGCCACCCAGGCACCCCAAGTTTAAACATTTTAAAATAACACTCTGATGAAAAGTTACCTGTGTCGTGGGGGAAAACCTTGATGTTCAGCCCATTTTTTTCCCCGAATAATTCAGTTAGCTCTAAAACCAAAAATTTAAAATTCATAAAAACATTGCCAAATAAGCAATATAGGCATACTTGACTAAGAATTATTGTGGAAGAGGGGGAAAACAAAAACAGAAGCCTGGATTGCAAAGGCTCTGTGATGTTGGGTGGGGCACTTGACCTCTCTGGTCCTCAGTAGCATCATCTATAAAGGGAGGAGTCATCCCCAAAGAATAAGGACTCTGCTTCTCTTTGGCAAAATGAGTTAGGTGAGATGTGGTCTTTCCTTTGCTGGCACTTGTAAAGCCAAGCTTTACAGCCAAGGTCAATGCCAGTCCTGACTCCTGTAGGGAGCAGGTCTCTGCTTCCTGCAGTGTGAATTCACTTTGCAGATGGTGAACGTTGGGACTCACTTCCTTTTCTCTCAAGCCATCACCGTGGGCTTCACAATTAACCTGCTGGTCAGTGTTTTCCCCTCACCTCTAACAGGCCTATCCCTCTATCAATAAATGACAAGTTTCAAGAAAAGGAAGGGCAACGGGAAAGCTGTGCTAATTAGTACTTGCTTCATGGAGACAAGAGATCATCTATTTTCCAGAAAAAAAGATGTCAGAGATGGTGCCGAGGGTGTCATATCTTAAATCTTTTTTTTCTTTTTTGTCCGAGGTAGAAAGAAGATATGAATGTTTGTTATAGAATAAGACACAGCGGGCTTCTCTGGGCTGCAGGCAGCAAGCTCCGCGTGGCTCTGGGAGGACAACACAGGCTCTGTGGAGAGGCGATCGATGGTGTGGAGGGAGCTGTCAGTTTCCAGATGGACAGCTTCATATTAGGTAGCTGGAAAGCTCTGTGCTGCGTCATGCCCCAGGCCTATTGTGTGAAACGCTGAAATTATGAGAGTCATGGCCCTTCTGGACACTTCGACAGGTGAGAGGAAGACTTCCAAGGGGAAACAAAAGCTTTGCCTGCCTAAAGGATTTGCAAAGGGCAACCTGGAAACAGATTCAAGATATACATATGTATCTGAAGTGTCTCTGCTGAAGAGAGCCTTTGTATAACCCACTTTTGTTTGGGAGTAAGCTTTCAGAGATATTCCTCAGTCTATGCTACCTCGGTGTCCACTGAGCAGTGCTCAAATTTCCAGAAAATTTTTAACGTGCATGTGAGTATGAGTAGCGGGGTGTCACACCAGCAGTGACAACACGATCGTCTGTCGTTAGGAGCAATCGCTGTCAGGTCAGTGCCCAAGAACATGCCAGGAAATGTCCCAGCTTGGGTTCCCTGGGATGCCCGCTCTGAGGGAGTGGATAGCGTGCAGGACACTCAGGAAGGTGTGTACGAGGATGAACATCTGTGGAAGGGAGGGGACAAAAACCCAAGTGCCACCGGGAGCTCTGAGCAAGACGGCCCTTCACTGGGAGGACGGGGCCGGGACCCTCACATGGGTCAGTCACCAGATATGGGCTGCCTGAAGGAGGTGTGACGTTGGGCCGAGAGGCCTTTGGGCAAAGTGGGCCCCAAAGAGGGCTGGCAGCCAAGGGCGGCTTCTGGCACCTGGGAGAATATGGTCTTCCTTTGTGAAAGGGAATCTGAGCTTCATGACATTTCATCTGCCACAGAGACTGAGTGACTGGAAGGAGGGAGGGAGGGAAAATGGCAGAGAGGGAGGGAGGAATGGGAGGAGGGAGGGAGGGATGGAGGGAGGGAGGGACGGAGGAGATGATTGTATTAGGAGGCATTACAATGGTAGGAGTAGCCAGGTCATTTTAATTTTACTTCCTTTGCAAAGATCATCTTTATTTCATACAACCATTGTGGGAATCAAATATATATGGAAGCCCTTAATAAACTGCACAAAACCTTACCCGCAAGTATGGGATACTATTATGTAATGCTCCAAGAGGCAGGAAGCCACACTGAAAATATTCAGCCTTTTAGTCCCCATGCCAGTGGTTGTCAAGCTCTCGTGGGCATCACTTGACGGATGATTAAAACACAAATTTCCAGGCTGCCTCCTGAGTCTGATACACCAGGTCTGGGGTGGAGCAAGAGAATGTATATTTATAGACAGATGGATAATTTATTAGTATATATAAATATTAATACATACCATTAATATGTAAATTAATATAATTTATTAGTATATACAAATATTAATATATAAATATTATATATAAATACTAATACATATAAATATTAGTATATATATTAATATAGTATATTAGTTATACTAATATACTAATATATGCTAATAGTATACTATATATACTAATATTACTAACATAATATATTATTATATAGATTACTAATATATTAGCGATATTAGTATATATACTAATATTTCTATTTATATCTCTATATTTATATAGATATATTATATTATATTATTATATTAAATATATATTATAATATAATATATTTTCTTTTGAATATATTTTCTTTGAATATATATTATATGTTAATATAACATATATTATATCTATATAAATATAGATATATAAATAGAAATATGTCCAATAGTACACATCCTTTTGGTTCTGTCTTTCTGGAGAACCCTGACCAATATCCATTAGGATACATCTCAATATGCCAATCACCCTGGATAAACCAAAAAGCAGGCTGAACAAAGCATTGGGAATGTATCTACTGCTGCTTACATTTTAGACAGTATAGAAGGAAGTGAGCAGCCATCATTAGAAACACAGGGATTGTCGTCAGAGGGACACAAGAGCCAGGACAGCTCTGATCCAAAGGCGTGGCACGGAGCCTAGATACTGTTGTGACTCCGATCATTTCGGTATTCTCAGTCTTATCAACGAAGAAAAGATCTCAGGCTGGCTGTGCCGCGGGCTTCCAGCCCCAGGGACTAATAGCGTCAGAGAAGCTCAGCCTCGGCCTCTGCCGGTCGGTCCCTCTTCTGATGTCTGATCTTGCTTTCAAACCAACTTTTTCCTCTCTCTGACCTCCTCTCCTGAAGTCAATCCTTCTTTCTTTTATCGGCTCCCTTTTTCTCTACAATTAGCCTCCTTTTGAGTCTTTAAATGTCAAAATGCCTCTTGGACCCAACCCGTGGCTCCTTGGCTGTATTGTTCTTTGACAAAAGCCTGAAACACCTGTCCTGGTGTCCATTACAGCGAAAGTCCCTTGGCCTCCAGTGGCTCCGGTTAATCCTATAATCCAGTGCCGATTTCTACAAGACTATACACAGTTTTCACTGGTCCCAATTCCAAGTAGGTCAGGCAGCTGATGTCAGCTGATTAGAGGCTCCCAGGGACCCTACAGATCTGGAGGCAATGGGGCGTCTTATAACTTCAGAGGCGACATCTTTCTGAATCAACATACACTCCGGAAGATTGCTAATCTTGGTGGCGCTTGAAGCAATTTAAAGATAATGAGCCTCTCTCAATTTCAGAGGAAGACAACGTTTATATGGCAACACCCTCTGCTGAGCCATTTTGAGATATAGGAGGGCTTTCAGTCTTTCTATAAAAAGGAAGTTGAACAAAAATGCATTTCCCCAGCAGGAAAGTGTAGCCATTTGTTCCCTGCGAGAGTTGAGTTTGTTTAGTGAAAGCCTTTTGGCCCAAACAATAAGTGAGTTAATTAAGGGAGTCTGACAGCCCACGTCTCAGTTCTTGGTGGGATGGAGGCGGCACCAAGCCAGGAGTCCACGTGTGTGTGTGACACTGAGCTGGGGGTGGAGATTGGAGATCCACCCATGACTTCTGAGTGTACCTGGTTAGGCAAGATGACTGTGTCTATCTGTCCATCTAATCGTCTTTCCTCCTTCCTTCCAGCTCAGACAATGTGAGAGTGGATGAACTCCTAATGGCCCTTAAGCTCACAGTGTAAGGTAGCCCACGGTGTCTTTGTCGCCAAGCACAATGCTTACCCAGCGCCATGTCATTCTCCTCCTTGGCACTCCCTGCTTCACAGCAGTTGCGTGTGGCCTTGTGCCTGGACTCCGGTCAGGAAAGGTCGGTGAAATGAGGGGCAGCACGAGCAGGCTCCTTTCCTGTCTGCTGAGTGCTTGTGGGGAACCCGGGGGGAGGATCCATGGCTCTAGGAGGGGGGGAGGGGGGAGCCACAGCTGGTAGGAACCTGGGTTTCTGTAGGGCTGTACGGAGCAGAGGTCCCCCTACCCCGGTCCCCACTGCCACCAGCCTGCACTGGACTGTGACTCTGCCTATGTGTCCTAACAATCAGGATGATGGTGGAGCCTTGAGAACCATGCGGATGTCACCGAGGAGGGGTTCTCAGCCCCTGCCCGCCTCTGTCGGGAAGTACCAGGGAGCTCAGCGGGTCTGCCTGGGCGAGGCCCCAGTTCTGAACATTCGTTACTGGTCTTCCCAAAACAACAAGCCTTAGAACGAACAGCAACCTGGTTGAAAAGAAATGTCACTTTAGGGCTACCTGGTTTCTTTAAGAGTAGATACCATTTTAAAAATATCTGACTTCCAGGGGTGGGGGATGCCTGGGTGGCTCAGTTAAGTGTCTGACTCTTGGTTTTGGCTCAGACCGTGTGATCTCATGGATCATGGGACCGGCTCCATGCTCAGCAGGGAGTCCGCTTGAGGCTTTTCTCCTTCTGCCCCTCCCCCAACCTGCTCGTGCACATGCGCACGTGCTCGCGTTCAAATAAATAAATCTTTAAATATATATATATATATCTCCAAATTCCTTTACCCTGGTTAATTGTGTGCCAAGAAGCCTTTTGCCTTTTGACCTCCTCCCACCCCTGGGGACCCCTCGATCCAGGGATGGATACCAATTATCCTGACAGGCCCATCGCCCATGGAAATTAATAATTAAAGTGGAATTCTAGCTTATCAGTTGGGCTCATCAGCAGCTTCATCTGCCGGAGGTGGCTTCCCCAGGACCCCATCATCTGGGAGAGTACTCAATGTGACAGGCTCAGCAATGGCTGTTGGCCCATGGAGCGTCACAAGTTCCCCCTAAATCTGCTCAATGGCCATTCTCCAGATGCTCTGGCCATTTGTTTGAGCATGGGTACCCAACAAAGAGCAGGCAGCTAAGAAGTATTTGTACAAAGTAAGAGAAGAAGGGCACCTGGGTGGTGCAGTCGGTTAAGCATCTGACTCTTGGTTTCAGCTCCGGTCACGATCTCAGGGTTATGAGATCGAGCCTGGAGTCGGGCTCCAGGCTCAGCAAAGAGTCTCCTTCGGATTCTCTCTCCCTCTCCTTCTGCCCCTTCCACTAGTGCTCTCTCCCTCTCAAAGAAATAAATACATCTTCAAAAAAAGAAGAAAGAATTAGGGAGAACAACAGAAGAGAGAGAATGACAAAAGGACAGAAGGAAAAGGAAAGGATGGAGAGAAAGAGAAAGAGACGGAGGGTTGGAGAAAACGATGGACGGACAAGACAGAGGCTCAGAAGCTAAGACGGGGGACAGAATCCACTTTTCTGAATCCCCGCAGTGAAGCTCCGCTGGGACCAGGGAGAGCAGGCCCGGATGGAGAATCCAGGCAGACCTTTGACGCTTTGCTTTCATTTTTGAGGACACGGGAGGATGCTAGAGTTGCTTTTGTACAAGCGCCCACAAAATCTCACTTCCTCTGAGGGAACAGAGGCTAGAAAATCCCTTTTCCTGCTTGAGCAAAACTTGAAGTTCTTCCTGGTTGGCAAAGGGTGGCAGTTGATCAGTCCCTGTGCCCCCACCCCTCCCACCCCACCCCCCAGCATCCCATGCCTGGCTCACTTCCACAGCCCTTGCTCCCTCACTTGGGACAGCAGAGGAAAAGAGCTGAAGTTTTGGATTCCGGCAGCTGGGCCTCCCGTTGCTGCCAGGACCAGCCCCGGCCAGGCACAGGGGTAGGTCCCTCCTGCATATTAACCATTATTACTGTTTCTCAAAATTCAACTCACAACTCACCTCTAGTAGGTGGCCCTACTAGATCCCGGGCTTTGACTCATGTAATAGGTTATGTAAAAAGACCAAGATAATAGAAATATGAATATTCTCGGCTTTCTTTTTCCTCCTGCCTGCTTGCAACGGGGAGCTGACTTTGCCTGGATCTGGGGGAGGAGTTTTCCTCAGGGCCCCGGATGTCTCGGCTCTGTGCTGTGCAGGGCGGACCTGAGAGAGAACCAGAGCGCAGGTGCACCTCCCATTCGAAGGCAGAGGGAAAGGGAGAGAGAGAAAAAGGAAGGCCTCCAGGAAAGGATAGTGCAGCCGGTTACTGCTCGGGGGGCCTGGAGCCCGAGCCCTCCGGGAATTCCGGAAGAATATCCTGCGTCGGGGGGAGGACGCCGGGATCCTGACTGGGGTGTGCTGAGGGTATTAATGGAGCGATCCCACTTCCGAAATTGCCTTTTGGTTGCTACAGTGTGTCCTCAGCCTGATGCGCTTGCAGCCCGGACCACATGAGTGACTGCTCTGTGAGGCTGTCGCCCCTCGCGTCCTCGCCACACGGACGACGCGTCCGCTGTACTGGTCTGAGCACTGCGTCAGTATGTTCTTCTCACCGCCTGGGCCCGGAAGTCTCCACGGCTGGACTGGGCCGCAAGGACAGAGCTACCGTGCAATTCGCTCCCTCTGGGTTTCCTGACACTGCCCGGGCAGGAAGTCTTATTTACACGTCCCGAGAAGAGAGAGAAGACGGGCGAGCAATAAAGAGACCCTGTAGATCCAGAAAAGCGTCGTCGGAGCTCAGGCCCGCGAAGAGGTTCTCCCCGGGATGGTCACTCTTCTGCGGAAAGCCCTTCTTGTTTGTTTCTAGGGATGAAAATCAAGAGAAAATTTGTTTGGGTCTTCTGACCAGATACCACTTAACTTCCTGAGCAGGACTCATTCTGAAACACCCCTTTGAGGCCGGGGACTGAAAGGGTGCATTCCACCTGTCACCGGGAGGGCGCAGAGCGAGCCAGTCGCTTCCTGCTACTGAGTGTTACTGGGCCCCACAACGGACGTTCAGCTTAGAGTGAGGGTCGGGGACTTGGTTCCTGCCCCTCACAACCGGGCTTCGGTTTGGTCATCCGTGGGCCGAGGAGAGCGATCTCTGGCTTCTGTGCCACACTCAGGGACCCGGCTTCATTGGACAGATAATGAGCCTGACTCGATTGTTTGGGGGGGAAAGGTGTCACCCACTTTGGGGGCTGCATTAACCTGGCAGGGCTGGCAGGGACCGCTGAGCGCAGCATCTTTGGGGATGGGGTCTCCCGTGCCCCCCCACACCCTGGAAGAATGATTTCCACTCCCTTCAAAGGAAGGATCAGACCAGTGTTAGACCCGCTGTGCAAATACCACATCGCTAAGTATACTGTTTTAAATTGCCTGTTAGAGGGAATAGCCAAACCATGTTAAGGAAATGTAGCTTGCGGGACACCCTGGTCTGTTTCCGGACTCGCTGATACCCAGAACTTTTCCTTTAAAATGAGCCCCAGCGCACAGCACAACAGGGAGTTCGCCCTGAAAAGCAGCATTTGCTCCCTGCCCAGCCTCTTTGCGTGTAGAGCGCGCCCCCCCAACTCCCCGAACCCCTTCCCTTCTATAGGAGGAGAAGAAAGGGTCATCCGGGAAGATAAATGGGAGCAGAGGCGGAAGGGTGAGGGTGAGTAAGGAGGAGAGCCTCTGGGGTTTAAAACAGTGAAGGAAAAGAAAAGTGGAGAGATAAAAGTAAGAGGGAGAAAATGAAATTTCCCCAAAGGACAGCCCATACCTCCCCTCACAGCACAGGCTCTACCAAAGCATCCCCCGGCTTTCGTAAAAGTTTCCTCAAGTTTCTGGCTCTAATTCGTTCTCTTTTGATTTCCTAAAGTACTTCCTCTGCCCTTTCCCTGGGGACGGGCTTGGAGGGCAGGAGCTGCCATTTATATTCCTGTATACTTTTCGGAGTACGGAACACAACTTTCAAAAAGTCGAAACTATGAGGACTTCCCAAAATATGAAATCATTAATAAGGGAAAGATCTGCTTGCTCCTGGAGGCTGAGAAATTCCTTGGGTAGAGTGACATTGAAAGTATATACTGCTGGGGCACCTGGGTGGCTCAGTCGTTAAGCGTATGCCTTCGGCTCAGGTCATGATTGCAGGGTCCTGGGATCGAACCCCGCATCGGGCTCTCTGCTCCGTGGGAAACCTGCTTCTCCCTCTCCCACTCCCTCTGCTTGTGTTCCCTCTATCACTGTGTCTCTCTCTGTCAAATAAATAAATAAAATTTTTAAAAAAAAAGTATGTACTGCCCCCACTCCTTATTTCCAAGTTTTAGATAATTTTTCTCAAGATAGGTATTCACTAAATATTTACAAATGCCCGCATGAATGACACATAAACCTAATATCATGTCTCAGAAGTAAACAAATTTTTTTTCTATTTCTAATCCCCACAACCTATTCAGGATCTACTAATCTAAGGATCTACTCTTCAATCCTTTCCTGGACTGTGGAAATTTGAAGGAAGCAGGCCCATGGACAGGAGAGTAGTTTTTATATTTTATAGTTAACATACTTTGACCAAGTCCTGGGTCACATGTGCTGTCTGAAAACACGCAGTGTTCAATGCTATTATCCGTGCCGTGTGGATATCATGTCAATAAAAGTCAAAGCATATTTAATTTAATCTCACGCAGGCCTCTCCAGGCCTCCTGGCTATTGAAAAATTTCCTCCCCTCCAGGCCTCCCCTCCAGGCCTCCAGGCTTTCCTCCCCTCCAGGCCTCCTGGCTATTGAAAAATTTCCCCTATAACCAAAATATTAAATAGTGCTTGAAATATTAGCTTTTATCCAACTGTAAGTTGACCTGGAGCCATTTCACATGGCCGATGGCTTACAAAAAGCCACACATTTAAATCCAGGTCTCCCCTAAACAGTAAGGGCCAGCTCCATGAAAACCAGTTAGGAGAGTTTTAAATAACCATTATTTAAAACATTTGGCTAAGTTCTTGTTTCACGCCTCCGCCCCCAGCTCTGTGCTAAGAGGTCCGAGCTTGGCTCTGCTAGGGGCAGGATGAAGACGCTCCGAGACCGCCCTCATTCATCCACGCGGAATTCCGGGCATCTCTCCTTGGTGACACAGTGTGCAGGCGGTGGCAGCCTGGCTATGCCTGCGGCTGCTCAGCACCCTATCCGGAGACTGGCCCCCCGTGGCTCTTCCATGAGGGACACCAAGCAAGGTGGGTGGGACCTTCGGCTGCCTGGTCTCTGCCCGCAACACACACGTGAGATTTCTCTCCCACCCCCAGCCATTCTCTGTGATGACAGCTGGGTGACCTGCAATTTAACTTGATTCTGACACTATCTACCTGGAGACAGCATCAGATGCCCCGAGTTACAAGGGCTCAGTCCCACAGGATGGCTCCCCACCTTCTTTAGATGCCAGTGGATGGCAAGTCCAGGTGTCACTCGTGCTTCTGATCAGAGGTTCCAATGACCCCCTCCTCGCGCTCAGTTAATTTGGTAGAGCGGCTCACAGAACTCAGAGAAACATCGGCTTGCCCGGGATGGAAGAGAAGCATGGAACAAAGGATGTGGGGAGGGGCACGGCGCTCCCCTGCTCTCTGAGCACACCACTCTCTCTGAATCTCCCCATGTTTACCAACCTGGGAGCTCTCCTAACTCAGTTCTTTTGGGTTTTCTTACAAAAGTCACGATTAATTAAATCATTGGCCACCGGTGATGGAAATTTAATCTCCAGCCCCACTCTGCTCCTTGAATGTTGGGCGGTGTGTGTGGGGGAGGGGTGAATGGGCGGGGGTCGGGAGCGAAAGTTCCAACCCTCTGATCACATGACTAGCTTCCCTGGCAAGGAGCCCCCAAACCTAGGTGACCTAGGGGCTTTCCACAAGTCACTTCGTTAGCATAGCCAAAAAACACTTTTATGACGCTCTTCACTTGAAATCCCAAGGGATTTAGGAGCTCTGTGCCAGGAATGGGGACCAAGTCCAAATATAGAGTTCTTATTATAAATCACAATATCACAGGGGCATAGACCTCTGTGAAAATCTGTTGAAAGTCAAGTCTGGGTTCCCTCCTTGAAATACAGACACGCATACACCCGCCTACCTGAGTCAATATAATTTAGAGAAGTGACATCATGAAATGCTGTGAGAGACATTTGGAACCCAGCGAAAGCCCCCGCACTAAGAGCGACAGTTTCTTTTATGTGTTTACAAACACGCCAGATTTCCATGGTCAAAGAAACGCATCTGAGAAGAATTTCGGATGAACATAAAGATGTGAGGCTGGAAACCTTTGGGGGTGATTAGAAGACCAGTTACCCAGCTGGTGTGTGAGGCCGCCTCTGGGAGCCACTCTTCCCCAGGACGGGGCAAGCCCTTGAGGACCTCGCTCGCTGCGGGAGGTATTGCCCCAGCCAACGAGCCATGATCGTCCACCTGCTGTGTTTCCAGTCCACCGGCTCTTCATCCTGCCTCTAATCTGTGCACAGTGGACTCCCCTTCTGGCGGAGTCATTTACATGTGGGCACGCACCTGTACGTGTGTGTTCATGTGTGTGTTCGTGTGTGTGTGTGTGTGCACAAGCTTCCCTCCTGGGGATTGCTCTTTCTTTGCCCACTCATTTAACCAAGTGGCTTCACACCATCCCTAGCGTATGAATTGAAATTCGGGCTGGGACGAAGTAAGCTGAGGCTCAGAACTGAGGGATTACCGGTTTAGCACAAGGATCGGGCTGCTCAGATGTGTCGTGGAGAAAGGCTTGGACTGGTCAGTCGGGCCACTACCGTGCAGAGCCACGTTCCTTTAGCTACGGAGGTAAAACCAAATATCACCTGTAAAGTGAATCATCACCTCTCTTATCTGTTTTGTATATTCCATTTCTATACGTTAGCCTCTGTGGCAGACAAAAATAGCCCTTCTTCCCTTCTCCCAAAATAACAAAATCCACATTTTGGCCAAACAAAAGACATTCCCGGCTTCCCTTGCCGCTACGTGAGGCCACATTTGGATGTTCTAGATAATCAGATAATCTAGATAATCAGGCAATCGGCAGTGCCTATGGGACTTGCAGGAAATCTCCTTAGAGTGGAGTCCACATGTCATTCTTCTTTCCGTGACCTTGACCGAAGTAGCTGGAGCTTACGGACCAAGAGGATGGGGACAGGCCTGGGCATGACAGAGAGGATCCCTGACAAATTCGTAGAGCCACCAAATAGCCCCCCACTCCACCCTGACCTCTTTCATGTGGAAGAGAAATCACCTTCTAGCATACTTAGGCCATCGTCGCTCAGGACCCTTCATGACCGGTGTCCCAAGGAAATCGTGTAGCTACAGCCCCTCTGCCTCTCATCTGTTTTGTTTAAACTCATCTAAAACAATTCATTAAGCTTTAGATTTCTCAGCAACATCTTTAAACATTTTTGGCTTCCTTTATCCCTTTTAATTTTCCCTCTCCATTGAAGGTCCTCATTAAAGACCAATTGAAGGAGCAAACGAGCACCTGTCCTTTGGCACTTGTTTAGAAACACGGAGTCTACAGACACGACCCTCTGGATTGGAAGAGGCCATCAGGTTCACGGACTTCCCTCTCCACCCGCCCCCCCCACCCGTTTACAAAAATTTCCTGTCACATCGCAGCTCTGCCCTTTCTTCCCTGCCTCCGCCCCCAGCCCCGATAAATACTTCTTTCACATCGCCTGGAAAAATTTGCTGCAAACAACTTAAGCCGCGTCCCTCCCTTCTTTCAGTTCCACCTGAAGGGCTGGTGGCTTCCAGAAGAATTTTCCTTTGGCAGTAAAACAGAGAAAGGCTAGCATTCAGTAGGCATCCCACATCCTGTATTTGCAGTGTCTGTGGCCACCACGTCCCAGCAAGGAGACGCTTTCTGAATATGAACCATTGGCCGCAAGGCCTTGGCAGCTCACAGCATCGCGGGCTGGAGTCCAGGGGGGTGCGTGATGCGGCCGCCCTTGAGCTGTTAGCGGGCCGGTGGGTGGACTGGGTGGGAAGACGAGGGAAGCGGCGGGTGGGGCGCGGGGGTGGGGGGGGTGTGGGGCGGGGGAGGGGGGTTCCAGCTTCCTGGAGGGGTCAGGAACCCACATGGGCCCCCGCAGAGGCAGTGGTGTTTGGCGAGCCGAACTGAGGGTGCCAGGCCCCCCGTAGCGGCTGCAAACCCAGTTTCGAGCCGACCGCATTGGAGCTTTACCCTCTTACCTTGAGAATTCAAGTAACTTCAGTTTAGTCGTGGAACATCGGCATCCGGCTGCCACATCCCCAGTGAGTCATCAGCCTCAGCAGATACAACCACGGCCTCCGACACCAACCACTGCTGGGCTCGTGCCAAGTTCATCACCAAGCTCCTGCTGGTTTCTCCTCTGACGGTGGGCTTTCTCCCGCGCGCCGACCACGACCCCTTAGGCTCCTGCGACAGCACACAGTCTGGACTTTCTCCTCCATGGGCACCCCTTTCTGGTCTTCCTTGCAGGCTCCCCCTTCAGCTTAGCCCCAGATGGGGAGAGCCTTAGGGCTGAAAGCAGGCCTAACATTTTCCTCTTTCAGCTCTCTCTAAAAGAAGTGCATCCAGTATGGCAGGCTTTACAGGGCGCATATGTTAACCATTCCCAAATTTCTTTCTTTTTTTTAATGATTTATTTCTTTAAGAGAGACACTGTCCGAGCAGTAGGGGGAGGGGCAGAAGGGAAGCAGACTCCCCACTTATCAGGGAGCCTGACGTGGGGCTCCATCTCCCAATGGGGAGATCACGACCTGAGCTGAAACCAAGAGTCTGATGCTTAATTGACGAAGCCGCCCAGGCGTCCCCATCCCCAGATTTCTCTCTCCCAGCCAGCCCCTCTCCCCTGAGCTGCAAGCCTGCATCTCTAACTTCGGACTTGTCCCCTCCACCAGCATCCCACCCCTGCTGACCTTCTCTATTTCAGACGCTGACTCTCCCATCCTCCCACTGGTCCCCATGACCTAGGAGCCATCTGTCCTGTTAGTGCTTCTGTCCAGATCTCTCTCCTGCCTGCTCATGTCCCTTCCTTCCTCTCCTTCACCACCATCCTCCTGAGTCGCCATCATTTCCACCCAACCGATTACAATTACCTCATTAATGTCTCTCCCCACTCAATCTATTCACGTGGTCTCCAAAGTGATCTTTCTAAAAGGTAAGTCAAATCCGCGTGCCCCGCTGAAAGCCGTCCGTAGCTTCCTTTTGCTCTTAGCATAAAATCAAACTCCTTACGACAGCCTCTGAAGGCCCGGCTCTCTCATTACTTGGCTCCTGCCTTACTCTGGGACCCTTCCTCTCTCTGGCCCTCCTCCTACTCTCCAGCCCCTCTGACCTCCTTTCTGTCCCTCCCCAAAATGCCAAGCACTTTTCTATTCCCAGATGTTACCCGTGTGTTCCCTCTGCACCCTTCAACTCTCCGTGGGATGAATTTATCCTTAGTCTTAGAGTCCCGTCTGCTGCTCAGAGAGGCCCCCCAACCCACTCAACTTAGACTAAGCAGCAGCACTTTCTCTATCTCTTCACTGGATGTGTTTCCTTCACAGCCCCTCACCACATCCTAGAAGTGTGTGGTTTATGTAAGTGGGCGCTTACTGTCTGCTTGTCCCCTCCTCTCCTGCCCCAAATATCACGGAAGCTCCTGAGGCCAGACGTGGCCCATCTCCTCCATCTCTGTGTCCCCTGCATCCCCAGTGTCCATCAGGGCACCTGGTTCATATGGATTTTCTGACTGGATGAAAGCCCAGGGGAATATACTTCTAAGGATAGTTGATGGATGGCTCATTCTGCGCCAACCGCTACCCTCTATGTGGGCCCCTCTTATATGCATTACCTTCTCTCATCACCCAAAATTAGAGTTTCCTAGCCTAATTTGAGAGTTGGAGAAACAGGCTCAGAGGTGAGTGACTTGCCTTGGGTCAACATCTGTGTAGCGGCAGAGCCGGGATTCAATCCCAGGTCGACAGTGGGACACGGCCCTGCTGCCCCCACGGTCACCAGTGAGAATTTCCGTAGAGACGCTACAACAGTTTTAGTCTTCCTCGTTGTTTAAGAACAGCTGAAGATTGAAGGCAAGGCCCTCACTTGGAGAAACTCTTTAATCGCCTCTCTCCCAGAGAGGTCATTTCAGATTACTTCAACGGGCTCCAAAATCCCAAGCTGTCCTCCAAAAATCTGAGAATAAATCTTTTCCCGAACAGCGTGCTGTCCCTCTCCCGTGAGTGTGTGTTAATGGAGGACAGGTGGAGCGTTTGGGGGTCTGGGTAGAATTTGAAAGCCAGGGTCAGCTTTCCTTTCTTCAGCGACGCTCATCAGAGCTCCCATGGGCCTGATGCTGACCAGATGGGGAAGTGGGAGGCTGGTGGACACGGGCTCTCCCTTCTGTGCAGTCAGTCCTGCCTGCTTGGCCCTGCCCTGTTGGGCTTAGGAGGTCGAGGTCTGAAAGAGTAAGAATGGAAGGAGAATGACCTTTGCCCCTGCAACCTGAGAGGAACTGAGCCAATGGGCAGATTCTGTCTCCTGTGGGTAGACGCGCTTGGGATGGAAACAGCAGGATCTCAGTGGAAGACCTTGCATTGCCCTTCTGAGGTCAGGTAGGGCCAAGCAGTGCCCTCTGTCACCCCAGGAGGAGGGGGAGAGGAGATTCAGCTCTCAGCCCCCATCGGCAGCAAGGAACAAGAAGCCTAATGACCGGGGGGGGGGGGTCTAAGAGATGAAATAGCTCGGCTGCTAAGGATTGAAGAGAAGGGCTGCTTTGGGTCCACAAGGACCCCCTTGAGTTCCCAGGGAGTAACCCGGTGGCTCAATTTCCGTGAGATCAGAGGGCTTTGCCTGGCCGGTGTGAGCAGGAGCTACAAAAACAGAGGCTACTTCACCACCCATCAATTCTCAGGGCTGCCAACAGGCTTTTAAGAACCCTTTGGCGACATGGAATACACAGAAATGTGTACTTATGGTAAGTGTACACAGCTCAAAGGATTTCTAAAACATACCAATGTTTATTCAGATCGAGAAACAGAATGTGCCAGCCCGCCTCTAAGGAGAGCTGCCATTTTCCCAGAGAGAAAATCCCACAGGAAGCTTGATGGTTAATTTGAATATGCGAATTTCTAGCAACATGGTTGACATAGTCAGGAGTCTCATCATACGTAAGCTGTCAATTCACTGATAATGAGAAATATTGAAAAGCCACATTTTAGGGACGTCTGGGTGGCTCAGTTGGTTAAGCAGCTGTCTTCGGCTCAGGTCATGATCCCAGGGTCCT
The DNA here is from genome assembly GCA_028534135.1 of Potos flavus. Classification (NCBI taxonomy): domain Eukaryota; kingdom Metazoa; phylum Chordata; class Mammalia; order Carnivora; family Procyonidae; genus Potos; species Potos flavus. The sequence goes on from CM052885.1 coordinate 75,113,790, forward strand.
GGGATCGAGTCCCACATCGGGCTCCTTGCTCGGCGGGGAGCCTGCTTCTCCCTCTGCCTCTGCCTGCCTCTCTGCCTGCTTGTGCTTTCTCTCTGACAAATAAATAAATAAAATCTTTAAAAAAAAAAAAGAAAAAAGAAAAGTCACATTTTAATTGAGCAATGTTTCCCTTTTTTAAAACTCTGCCATATCATGAAACAGTATTACTCAGATTCTTTGCATTTCTCTTTGGCCTCAAAGTCTTTGGTCAATTGATATCAAAGGATGAAGGTACCAAGGGTACACAATGGGGAAAAGGTAGTATCCTCAGTAAGTGGTGTTTGGAGAATTGGATATCCACATACAAAGAATGGAATTGTAGCCTTATGTAGACCTTCTTTTATACACAAAAGTGAACTCAAAATGGATGAATGACTTACACTTAAGACCTGAAGCCATAAAACGCTAATGAGAAAACAGGGGAAAATCTCCTTGACATCGGTCTTGGCAGTGATTTTTTTAGATACGACACCAAAACATAGGCAATGAAGACAAAATTAGAGACGTGGAACTCCATCAAACTAAAAAGGTTCTGTGCAGGGAAGAAAAAAAAGTAACAAAATAAAATACAAACTACAGAATGGGAGAATATACTTGCAAGCCATATATCCAAACTATAGAGGGAACTCCCACAACTCAGTAGCAAAAAAACAAAAAAGAACAAAAAACCCCAAATAACCAAATTATAAAAATGAGCAAGGGAACTTAACAGATTTTTCTCCAAGAAGACATACGGATGGCCAACAGGTATATGAAAAGGTGCCCAACATCACTCATCCTCAGGGAAATACAAATCTAACCCACAATAAGGAGCTCCTTACACCAGGTAGGATGGCAATTAAAAAAAAAAAAAAGTCAGTGTTGGCGAGGATGTGGAGAAAAGGAATCCTTGTTTGTTGTTAGTGGGGATGCAAACTGATACAGATACTGCAGAAAACAGTATAAATCTTCCTCAAAACCTTAAGTATGGGGATACCATATGATCAGCAACCCCACTTCTGAGTATATATTCAAAGGAATCGAAATCAGGATCCCAAAGAAATATCTGTAGTCCCCTGTTCACTGCAGCATTTTTCACAATAGCCGGGACATGGAAGCTACCTAAGTGTCTATCGATGACGAATGGACAACGAAAATGTAATAATATATTACACTGAATACTATTTAGCTTTAAAAAAAAAAGTAGGAAATCCAGCCTTTTGCCTCAACACGGATGAACCTGGAGGGCGCTATTCTAAGTGAAATAAATCAGACACAGAACGACAAACACTACGTGATCATGAAATCTAAAAAAGTCAAATGTGGAATGGTGGTTGCCAGGGGCTGGGAGGGGGGTGGGAGTGTGGGCAGGTGTTAATCAAAGAGTGCAAAGTTTCAGGTATACAAGATGCCTCAGTCGTAGACACCTACTGTGCAGCATACTACTTAGAGTTAATAATACTGTTTTGAATACTTAAGCATTTACTGAGTGGGTAGATCTTACGTTACGTATTCTTATCACACACATACATACACACAAAAGGGACTGGAAAAAATCTTTTGGAGGTGATGGATATATTACAGCATGGATTGCAGTGGTGATGGTCTCACAGGTGTATACTTATTTCGAAGATCATCGGGTGGTATATATTAGATATGTACAGCTTTTTGTATATCAATCATACCAGAACAATGTGCTTAAAAAACAGTGTTTCCCACAGCCAAAAGAAGAGAAGGAGAAGAAGAATGAGGAGAAGGAGGAGGAGAAGGAGGAGGGGGAGGAGGGGGAGGAAGGGGAGAAGAAGATGAAGAAGAAGAAGGAGGAGGAGGAGGAGGAAAAAGAGGAAGGAGGACGAGGAGAAGGGGAAGAAGAAGAAGAAGGAGAGGAGGAGGAGGGGGAGGGGGAGAAGTAAAATGTTACCAGTGTTTCCAGAATCCTGTGTATGTCCCTTTTGGTCACCAGGGCCCCAGGCGGAACCCCTCTCCTGACCTCTAATATCACAGCTCTGTTTCACTTGTTTTTGCACTTTACATAAATGCAGCCATGCAGTGTGTCTCCTGTTGTGCTTAGCTTTTCCCCCTCAATATTCTGTTTATGAATGCCCTCGTTCATCTCGTTGCATGTAGTCCTAGAGCATCAGGTTCTCCTTAACTGTGGTATTCCACTGTGCGCACATACTGCCTCATGTTTACTGGAGATGTGGCTTTAATCCCCTTCTGAGTAGTGTCATTTTCCAAGCTGGAGGAAAATGAAATTTAGGTGACATCAGCCACCTCTTCAAAGATGAGAGCTCTCCGTAAATTCTATTTCATCCAATTAATATTTAGGAATAATTTCTCCCTTCTCCTTCATTAATCTGTTTTATCCATTTGTATTAGTAGAGTGGTGTAGGCAATGATTAGCCTTCACCAGGGAGTATCCTCATAGAGGGGCTGGACTAAGCTCTAGAAGGAGGACTAAGCTCTAGAAGGAGGAGTTTCTATGAGTGACAGGAACCATCATGGAATGTTATCATGGGTGAGCCAACTCGTGACCTGGAGTTAATGATATCTTCCCTGCCTCCTCCCAAGGCCACTCTGAAGGTCAAGTAAAATAAGGTAGATATTACAAAACTGCTAACATGGTATGATAGCAGCTTAACAAAAAAGAGACATGTATATTACATTTAGGCGAAAACAAAACAAAACAAAACAAAAAACACCATTATAGATGGCGAAAACAAAACAAAACAAAAAACACCATTATGGATGAATTAATTTCCTTAATTTTCCGTGATAAAAAGTCTATATATGGGGGCGCCCGGGTGGCTCAGTGGGTTAAAGCCTCTGCCTTCGGCTCAGGTCATGATCTCAGGGTCCTGGGATCGAGCCCCGCATCGGGCTCTCTGCTCAGCGGGGAGCCTGCTTCCCCCTCTCCCTCTGCCTGCCTCTCTGCCTACTTGTGATCTCTCTCTGTCAAATAAATAAATAAAATTTGAAAAAAAAAGTCCATATATGCTCTATGTAGACATAGAGCACGCATGAGTTTTAGTAAGAAATAACGTTAGAAAGGTCAAGTCATATTTACAGAAGAGCACCGAAATCTATAAATGACAAACTAAATAAAAGTCTTTATATACTGCTTCATTGACTCACACAAAAGACTTCGTGGTGTTTTAAAAATAGAAATTTCTGGGCCGTAATCTAATTTGGCAACGCTTAGAGCAGAAACAGCCCCTGCTGAAAGATTAAAAGAAAAATAAAGTGCTTCACAGTTAAGGCTGCCAAGAGATAAAGGGAGTCTCTGTTCATTGCATTACTTTTCTTCAATAAGCAGGTGGCTGTTGAGAACAAGGGTTACGTGTCTGAGGAGGGCCTCGCCCAACCTTGCTTTTCCATCTTTTGTGCGGTTCTAGGTAGATACCTGTTTTTAGGCGCCATGATGATAAGGAGGCAAAATAAGCCCTCCCAAGGAAAGCAAGGAATCAAAAAGACTCAAGCCTTGGATGGAAGACAAGGCCACCTAATGAGTGGAAAACTATGCTCCCACCTTCAGCAAGCCAGATCACTCAGAACGAAGGGATAATCTCACTGTCCAGCGCTTGACGAGGTCAACTCTCCATTGTCTGTTACTTGGAAATTCCAAGTGGAATCTGTAAAGAGAGGCAGTGGGTGAGTGGGTTATGCTTTGGCACTTGAGGCTAGTTTTCAATGTAAGAAGCACCTTATTATTGCTCAAGGTCCATTTGCTAACAATCCGTTGTTTAAAGAGTGTGGCCTGCAGAACAGGAGCATCTAGGTCACCTGGGAACTTGATAGAAATAAAAATCTTGGGCCCCTTACTTGCTACTCGGGTCCCAGCTGACTGAACCAAAATTTATATTTTAATACGATCATGAGGCAATGCATTTTAAAATTTGAGACGTGCTCAATAAGGAAATTTTGGGAAATAAGGAAAAATAAAGAGAATAGTTTGGTATTTACCACCCCCCCCCACTGCCCCCGGTACACTGATCTCTGTCCATAGTCACATCCCACACTTGCACAGTTTGGCAGCTGGGTTCTCACTTAAATTCGTTCACAAACATTTTCCTATGTTATCACAACCTTTTATCACCAACAGTTCATAGATCTACAAAATAGTCCATCAGCGAATGTACTCTAGCTAATTCACTTTAATTACTTCTAGTTGGACGCTTGAGTGACTTAAGGTTGTTTATGTTATAAGTAATTTCACAATTAATAATTTTGTACCTAGCAATTTCTATATTTAGGGTTTTTTTTTTTGCCCTGGGAGAGATTCCCAGAAAAGAATTTAAGAGTAAAGCTTTTCTCTTTATAATAAGACAAATACATTCTTATTATAAAGAGTTTTTCAAAATACAAAAACACAAATCTATATACCTGGTAAATTTGCACAGACCCTCCCCCAACACAAACACACATACACACACATGAGTGTATGTAAAAACTGGTGAAATCTGAGTAAGGTCTGCAGTCAAGCTAATCACATTGTACTGAGGTCAACTTTCTGGTTTTGATGATTGTATTATAGTTATATAAGATGTAACCACTGGGGGAAGCTGGGTGAAGGACACATAGGATCTTTCTGCACAATTTTTCCAACTTGCTGTGAATCTGTAATTAATTCGAGATAAAAAATTAAAATATATGTGAGAGAAGAAAAAGAAGTCATAAAAATCCCATCACTCAAGCACAAACCCTGTTAATGTTTTGATATATTTCTTTTCAATCTTCTTCTATGCAATACCTAAAAATAGTGATGCAAAAAAAAAATTTTTTTTTAAAGCCCGTGATCTATGCTGTGCTTGGTTAGGCATAGCTTTGGTGCAATCTGTAATAACCAGCAAACAAGAACGTATCCTGAGAGTTCCAGGAAAGCTATGACTATGGCACTCACAAAGGACCACCTTCAGAAAAATGTAAATTGTTCATGAACTTGGAAGCTTTATCCCTCGCAACACTTTTCTTCATTGTACTGGGCACTATTTCTATCTCTGTCTGATCTATGCCCCTACTCCCATTTCTTAATTTGATTGCTATGGGGAACCTGTGAAAATGCAGGTTTGGGGGGCCGTAACTGTAATTTGGTTTCAGGAGGTGCACACAGAAGGGAAAAAGAATTTCTCTAGCCAAGTGCTCAGCTCTGGCTCTGGCTGCATTTGCAGAAAAGGGACAAAAAAAAAAGAAAGAAAGAAAGAAAGAAAGAAAGAAAGAAAGAAAGAAAGAAAGAAAGAAAGAAAGAAAGAAAGAAAGAAAGAAAATGACTGAGGTGGTTGGGTGGTTGCAGTTAATTAATGCCCTGATTCCTAATGGGAAACACTGAAGTAAATAGCACTGGAGAACCCTTGAACTCCCCTCCAGTTCCCTGCTCTGTGAGCTCTCGTGGACCAATCCCATCTCCATGACAACCAAGGAACCTTCCTTAAAACTCAGCTCAAATGGTGCCTGTTGTGAGACACTAGCTCCAGTAAGCCCCTGGGCACAGGAATGTGCCCTCTCCTCCCTGCTCCCATGTATCTGACCTGCCTTTCTCCCCCCAGGGCTGCGAATCTAAGAAGTTGGGTAGGAGCCCATTCTTCTTTGTTAGACACGTTCTGCAGTATCCCACGCATTTAGGAGTAGGTTCCCAACAAGTGTTTATTGATGGGAGGAAAGAAGGAAGAACGGGAGGGAGGGAGGAAGGAAGGGATGTACGAAGGAAGGAAGGGAGGAAGGGAAGGCAAATGGTTCCAAAGATGTCACTGAATATGAAAGCAGCTCAAATCACTGTCCCATCTCCCAGAGCACCTGCAACTTCTTGTTATAATCTTTGCTTCCTTCTCTCTCTGAACCCTATGTCAACATGGTAGGGCCTGTGCCCATAATAGGTTTCTGGCATAATGTCTTATAATGTCTTGTGTATTCACTCTATTCTCAGATGATCTGTACGTAATGCCATCCCAGAGAGGGACTGGCCCCTCATGGGAACATGATTGCTCATGAGCAGATGGAAGGACCTAGCAAATTATGCCCTCAAGAGACTTTCCTGGTTCTGCCCTTTGGGACCTGTGAGTTCCTTCTTGAGGGGTTGCAACATATAGTGAAAAGCGTAGACGGGGCTCAGGGCACGTTCTGGCTTCAGATATTTCCATGGCCTTGGACCAGGTACTTTAGCAACAGCTGTTTCTGCATCTAAAAAGGAAATGGGTGTATAGATCTTCCTGTTTCTTTAGTTCTGAGATTCAGGGGTGTCTTATCTGGCAGGCGGGGGTCTGAATGCCCGAGGTATGATGATAAAAGAGTAAGGGATGCTTTGTTCTGCCAGAATTTCAGGGTGTGGAGGGAGGCAAGGCTGCTTTAGGCTGACCTTGGCTAACCTTGGTCCATTAGGACGAGAAGAGGTGACCTCTTTAGTCTATTTTTCACCAGTCCAGTCAAGTAGGCGTTCCTTCTTGGATGGTTGGAAGCAGACGTCTACTTCTGCTATTCGCTAGAATGGCCTGGGGACCTTTAGAAAACACTGAGGCCTCGTTCCACCCAAGAAATTCTGATTTAGCTCTTCTTGGAAGGGATGACACACCCACTAGGCACACGAAAAAAGTGCTTTTACTTTGTTTAAAATCAAAAGAAGAAAATGAGATTTCAGGTCAAAGAAACGGTTTTAAAATGTAATATTAACATACTTGTCTTTATACCAATGCAGTAGTAAAATGTGATTTTCAATATGTTTTTAGAGGAAGAGGCTCACAAAAATCATAATATGGCCCCAGGCAGGAGTGCCCCTGTGGCATCGGGACTTTTAGAATCTTCTCAGGTGATTCTAATGTGCAGCCAGGGTTGAAAACATGGTTTAAAGGGTACCCGAGTGGCTTTCTACCCTTTAGTATCTCCACCTGGCCTCCCAACAGCTTGCCAAAAATCTGCTTTATAAAAATTGAAATTAATTTAAATTTATAGGTTTTTAATTACATTGAAACTCTGTTTCTAGAAGTCCTCATTCAAATACTTTTTGAACGTGGCAGTGACCAGCAGTGAGTAGGCCATGGACAGGGACGTTTTGGTGCATGGATAGAAGAAGGAGAGACTCTGCTGGTGGAATCACAGGCACAAAGTGTCTCTGGGCACCTGGGGGTGTCTGGATTGGCCCCGGGGGGTGGGGGGGCAGTGCTGACAGAGATGAGCCCAAGTGGCCACCTGGACAGCAGGGGGTCTTCGTGCATGTGTGGGCCCAGGGATTTCCAAGTTCTTCCTCATTTGTACTTGATCTCATCTGACTTCACAACACCACCGAGGCAGGCAGAGCTGTCCTCACTAATGCGTTTACAAGGTCAGTGGCGGCCATACATCACAGCAGGCCCCTGTTCCAAACTCCCACCACGCTGGGACCGCCTACCGTGGCAGGTAGTGTCTTGTAGCCACTATAATTTTGCTGGCCTCCAACCCCGAATCCTAGACAAACCAGATGCTAGTGTCAACTTGTGTTTGGGAGGAAAATGGGAGCCTTTTCTTAATCTTTGCCAGCTTTTCAAGGCCCACCATTGAAAATTGCCATTACCTCCATAATTATACAGTGATACTAGAGTGTCCATATCTGAAATGCTCGGGTACAAGAGGCAACAGGTGACTTTTTGTCCTCCCCTTGGGAACAGGTTCTCTGGCTGTGTCTCGGGAACCTCTCCAGAGTACAGGACCACAGAATCATCTGTTGGCTTCCTGAGGGGCCCAGAGAGGGTAAACACTGACCACTGGCCCCTCCTTCCCAATGCCCCAATAAAAAAGAAAAATAAGAAAAAGGAAGGCTGTTCTCTAACCTGGAGGGCAACAGTCTTGGTCCTCCTTCTTGGCAAGACTAAATTGGCCTGACTCTATTTGCCAGCATGGAAACTTTTACAGGGGAGAGAAAGTGAAGAGGAAGAAAAAAAATACTTCTTTTTTTAAATTTAAGGAATGGGCTTGAAACATTAACAGATCAGTGCAAAAGTGCAATATTATTCCAAAGATCTGAGGGCTTCCTTGAAACAGAACAAGACAAAACATATATATTATATATAATATTATACATAATATTATATATGTATTCAGGTAAATCTCTGTCAAGAGAGAAGGAACATGATCGTGTTATTTTAGAAGGAACGAAATGTATTACTTTAGCCAGTAGAAATAGTACCTCGTCAATCTCTGAAACAGCGATCTCCATTTTATTTTGAACACAATTCTTATCATTCAAAATGTCTGAGCATGTAGCCCCGTGATTTATTTAGAAAGTATACATAAGTGTTTCTACACAAATCTCTCATGCACACTGTAAAACCTACAAAAAGAGAAAGAGAAAAGTGAGGTAAAAAAATAAATAAATATAAGTTGAGTTCTGATATTCTTTCCCAGGCTCCAGAGAGGAGTCTGGCACTTTCCCCAGGGAATGCCCCCTTGCTTGGAAACATGGAACGAGCCCGATGGGTCTACTGGGGACAGCTGCAACAGCTCTGTCACATCTTCGCTAGTCATGTGGGACATGTGGATACACATTTAGCAGGAAGATGTTGCTAGGAAAAGACAGGCCACTTCTGGTTTCCAGTCCAGCACGCAAAGAGCTAAGATGTCTTCACGCCATTCTAACAAGTCAAATGCTGGATGAACTGAAAAATCACCATCTCTTAGATTCGTCACAAAAGTGAGATCGCCCAGTAAAACACTGCCCCCAAATTTGAAGAGACAGTCGGCTACAGAGAATCACAACTTATCAGAGCAAATAGTCACAAGCAGAAACCTCCATGGGAACCAGTGCTGGGGTAGGAGAACTTGCACTGTATCTGGCGAATTTCTGGAGGCTCAGTGTGACCGAGTCTGAGGGATAAAAAGTCCAGGGGGGCCCAGAATAAGGGAGCTCCACACTTCCGGGAGTTTTACCTACTGGAGCTCTAACAGATTTTCACAGTGAAGATCAAAGAAAAACCCTCTCCTGCTTCCACCAGGGGGAGGGGAAAAGGCACATTTTGAAATACAGAGCATTCTGTTCTTCCTCAAAGTCCTGCCCTCAGGAGAAACTAGTTAACCAGAGCCTAACCTGCTGGGGTTTTATCAGAGCCTAACCACCATGGGAGAAGGGAAATATCCAACTCGAGCCCCCTCCAGCCATGCTATTCCGCCTAAGAAGAGGCAGGTGACTGAAAATCACTAATAAAATTCACAGTTGAGGGGCACAAGCTCATCAAAAGTCCAAGACCCCATTTTAGGACTGTAGAGAGCTTCCCCTTCCCCATACCCAATGTGTCACTAAAGGACTTTTTACAGCAGGTCCCTATGCCCAATACATCGTGCCTACCTAGCGACACAAAATTACAAGGCACATTTACAGGCAAAAAAACAGTTCGAAGGGACTGAACGAGCATCAGAACCAGAGCGAGATACTACAAGGATGTTGGAATTATCAGACCAGGAACTTTTTAAAACTATAGTTTCTAGCTAAAAGTTTTAAGGGGAAAAGTAGGCAATGTGCAAGAACAGATGGATAATATGAGCAGAAAGATGAAAACTCTAAGAAAGGATCAAAAAGAAATGCCAGAGATCAGAAACATTGTAACAGAAATGAATGCTTTTGATGGGCTCATTAGTAGAGTAGACCCAGCTGAGGAAAGACTCTCTGAGCTTGAGGATATGACAACAGAAATTTCTAGACTGAAAAGCAAAGAGAAAGCACAGAAGAGACTATCCAAGGACTGTGGGACAACACAAAAGGCACACATACACAATGGGAACACCAGAAGGAGGAGAAAGAGAGAAAGGACCAGAAGAAATATTTGAGACAATTATGATGAGAATGTCTCCAAATGAGTGTCAGGGGACACACCACCACCACTTAGAGAACACCAGCAGGATAAATGCCAAAAACAAAACAAAACAAAACAAAACAAAAACCACACAGCTGGGCAAATCATACTTAAACTGCAGAAAACCAAAAGTAATGGAAAAATCTTGAAGAAAGCCAGAGGAAAAAGGAGATTACCTAGAGGACCAAAGATAAAAATTATACCTTGCTTTGCAGAAATCATGCAAGTGTGAAGAAAATGGAGTGAA
>CM052885.1:75124363-75160735 GCA_028534135.1 Potos flavus
CTGCCCCAGCCCCAGCCCCAGCCCCAGCCCCAGCCAGTGATATTTTGTAATATAGTATAAGTGGCGACTACTCTTCTTAAAGCTGCAATATTCTAGATTCCGTAAGTATCAAGGCTTTGGCTAGGCATTGTGAACCTGGGTTAGGATGGGAATTGACCATTCATCAGAACTGATATGCACAGGGCCTATGAAGGGCACACTCCCCAGGGTCGCTATCTTCAGATAACTCAAATCCTCCTTGTATTCATGAGAAAACAAGTTCCTGGAGCTAGGCACCGAGGGAAATTGAGGCACCTGGATGTGCAGTGAGCGCTAGTCGACTCTTAAGTCCATTTCCCTCCCTCTAAATGGTGCCGCCTCCTCTCGACCCCAGCTTTTTATTTTAGAAGATTGGGCTCTAAGAAGAGCAGGGAATTCGCCCACCGTGTTGGCAGCAGAAGCAGCCGGGAACCTGAGTCCTGATTTGCAGCCCCTGGTCCTTTCACCCAGGTGCATTCTTCCTCGTGCTGGAGGTTTCCCCCCAAGACGTTGGTATGTGAATTTGTCTTCTCTTCACTAAACACTTGGGTTCCTGAGGCTCCCATTCCCTCCCAGACGTCCACCAGGTAGGTTTGCAAGATGCCCCATAGTTTCAGTCCCTTGCGTTGTTACCCAGCCATCGTTCTGCACAGACCACCATGCCCTGACCGGATGAACATGGGTCTCTCTACAGCGCACGAGGAAGAAATCAGAGCAGGGCAAGGTGAATGCCACACCAAGGACAGTGAGTACCCAGAATACAGTGTCTACAGCTAGGCAAAAGGCTGCGGACAGGCTGTTCTTCCTCACCCTGGCATCGCATGGGCAGCTGGTGATTCTAAGACCTGGACTGGAGCCCAAGGTTGCCTGCGACTTCCTTGCTTCCCACACACTTGGCCTCAATGCGTGCTATTATTATTAATAAAGATGGTAATTGGAGAATTGTTTGTAATGACAAAAAAAAAAAAAAAAACCCACAGAACACCTGAAACAATCCTAAGTGACCTTCCAAGGGGGACTGGTTAAATAATTCATGAGATACCCATGCAACGGGAAACTAAGCGGTGATCGGAAGGAATGATGACATGGGGCAGTATGCCTATTAGTTCACCAGGTCTGTAGGCGGGGTGGCGTCCTCTGTGCTTCTCGATGCCACTTGCAGACCCTTCTCCCTCCTTTCTCCCTAAAAGCCTCCATCTTTGAGGCCAGCACTGTTAGAATTTAGTATTAGCTCTCCTTGAAGCAGTCATCTTCCCACCCTTAGGTCATGAGCTGCTCATTTCTAGAAGTTTTGACTCCTGGCTCACTATCTAGCCACACACGTAATCCTTCCACACCCTGGCTTTTCAGTTCTTGACCTCCCTTCCTCCAGCAATTGTGCTCTCTTCTGCACCCTAGCCCATGGTCATGCCCTTGACAGTGACGTCACCAAAACCTGCAATGCTGGCCATAGTCTCAATTTCAGGTATTCTATTCTCCACTGGCCCTAGCCTATTTTCCCACTCAGTCCTCTCTTACCCTGATTCTAATAACTTCTTAATACCACTGGGACTTACAACCCATGGACACCGCCCATCCCATCTTCCTCCATTGTTCCTCCATCTTGCATCTTTCTTTCCTTCTTTTTGTTTTTTTAAGATTTTATTTATTTATCTTAGAGAGAGCCAGAGAGAACAAATGGGCAGAGGGACAGAGGGGAGAGAGGGGCGGAGGGAGAGAGAGACGGACAAGCAGACTCTGCAGAGTACAGAGCCCTGCATGGGACTCCATTTCATGACCCTAAGATCATGACCTGAGCTGAAACCAAGAGCCCGCCACTTAACCCACTGAGCCACCCATGCGCCCCAGTCTTGCCTCTTTCTTCCCTTCTCGACTTCCTTCTTCTCTAGAACTGAGTGAGCCTAGTGTCAATCCTTATCCTTTTTTGCACATACTTCCATCCCTTTGTCCCTCTCTGAGTTTGTCACACTCTGCCAGTTAAATCCCAACCCTGGGTAAGTCTGGCCGCCCACCTCCCTCGTACCTGACCCACATGGTTATGTTGACCAGGCCCTGTTTCTGCCTTGCCCACCACAGTCTGTGGTCTCACACAGTAAACCTTTTAAAGCCTCAGATCATGGGGTTCCTGTGCTCGAGATCCCCCCAATGGCTCTCTGTCTCTCCTCGAGTAAAACCTGAGCTTCCCTTCTATTTCCACCACCCACCACCAATCCGACCCTCTATTGCTTTCTCCTCAGATATGTTTCTGTCGCAGGATATTTGCACTTGCTGTTCCTGCTGCCTGGGATGCTCTTGGCCCTGGATGTTCCCATACTTTGACTTCTCACTTCCTCCAAATCTTTGTTCAAATGTCACCTTCTCAGTGAGGCACTTCCTAATCATTCTATTTAAAACTGCAATCCTCTCCCATCATGACTCCCCTTATCCTCCCCCTGTTTGAATTTTTCCAGGACGTTTAACTCCTTCTACTATACTATATAATTAGCCATTTATCTGGCTTGTTGTTTTTCCCCATATAAGAATGTATGCTCTATAATGTTCTTTTTCCCCCCCACTACTATACCCCAGTATGCAGGGTAAATAACTACCTGCCGAATGAAGAACTATTTTAAAATTATAGATATATGGGAAAAAGGCTAGAAAATTATATTCTAATTTCTTCAAGAGTGTATACTTTATATATAAACTCACCCTTTATACATATATACGCATGTATACGCACACACATACATACTTACAGTAAGTTATATACATATGTGTGTGTGTATATAAAATTTAAATTCTTTTACAAACATGTAATACTTCTATGGTTTAAGAAATCAAAATAATAAGGAACAAATATTTTCAAAGGCTACACAAGCTCTCATTCCCCACAGCACTTTTGGGGTTTCATATAGAGAATCTACACCCTGTAGTCTCTCTTAATGGAGGACTGGCTCCCAGCACAGGGTTGGGCCTCCTACCTGGTCCGAGTCCAGAGAGAAGCCTTGGGCTCTTTGTCTGAAAGGTTTCACCTAGAAAGAGAGGTGGCCGTTGAAGTTAGGACAGTTTCTCCCTGCATAGCTAGCCCCCAGATAAAAACCCTATGTTCCGTGGAGGGTTGAACCAAGAGTAGAACTTCACTCCTTGTGTTTTGGTAGGAGTCACGTGGCATATATTCCCATGTAACTTGCATCTAGGACTTTACTTTTATATTCAAAAATGAAAAATTCATACCATGGTATAGCTGTCACTGTGTTTCCTCCCAGCAGCAAGCCAACACCAAATTGAATTCAAAAGCGTAAGTCAAACTGTAGGGTTGGAGTGTGCTTCTGTTATGGGAAAGCATGGCTATCGGTCTAAATTGCTTTCTTCTGTAAATGCGTCGGAAAGCACTACTCACGTCCACTAAGGTAGAGGAAAGAGTTTATGGCTATGTTTAACCACTGAATTGTTACCTTACGATTATGCATACAGTGTTCCCAAGGGGAAGTGGCCCAGCCCCTTGATGGTAATAACTTTGAGCAGACTGAAAAACTGCTCAGGATCTGCTGCAATGGATGGCCAGGGAGAACAGGTGTCAACAATTAGCAGGATTGTCACCCAACCCCCTATGACTTCTGCCTCCTGTAGTGTCCTTGAGTGATTGCCTCCCTTATTGTACCAGGATCGGTCCCTGTGACCACTAGAGTATGGCGGAAGCGATGGCAGGTCACTACCAAGATGGGGTTATAGAGGTCACTGCAGCTTCTTTCTTGGTCACTCCCTCTCTCTCTTGGAATAGTGTCTCTCTGTAGGAAGTCAACTACCAGGTCATGAGCAGCCCCAGGGTGAGGAACCAAAGCCTCCCACCAATGGGTGCATTATCCCCCCAGCCCCACTCAAGCATTCAGGTGACTGAAGCCCCAGCTGATGTCTTGCCTGCAAACTGATCAGAGATCCTCACCCAGCACCGCCCGCTGAGCCACTCCCAGATTCCCGACCCCCAGGAACCTTGTCACTTAATAAACAGTTGCTATCGTCAGTTACCGTGTTTTGATAGTTATTTCATTCCTACGCAAAAGTAGATACCTAATTCAGATTTTGGTAACTAGAAGGAGAATGTTTCCATACCTAAAATACCTAAAATATGAGCGTCAGTGGCAGTGGGATTTTACAGAAAGCACTGATGAAAGCCTAAGCTGCCTTGACCAGAATGTTAGTAGAATCTGAATTTGAGGAGGCTGCTGGTGAGGCTTAAAGAGAAGGGAGGAGAATCTTTCTGAACGCTGGAGGAAAGGGGATCTTCGTTATGCGTGATAGTATTTCGCAACACTGCTGCTTGTAATATGTAGACAGTAGGAAATGTATTTAGTGAATGGGGTGGTGTAACGAAGGAGAATTGAAGGTGCCACCTGCTTTCTTCTTGCTGCTTATGGTAAAATATAAAAGAAGAGAGTGGTGCATTGAGGGAAAAGGAACCAAGGTTTGCCGTTTTTGAAGATTTCTAGCCTCTCTGGATGGCAATTGATGCTGAAATTAAGAAATGGATTCTGAGCAAAGATCAAATACAGGACACTCTCATAAAAGCGTAGTCCAGAAGTGAACACACTGTGACTATAAAATCCTTTGTAAAGACCTCAGAAATATCAAAGGTAGTACCTTAGGGTACTATTCATTCAGAAAAAAGACCCTCTAAAATTTTAAGGGTATGCTTCATGGACTCTCAATCATACAATAGGGTTTTTAAGAAACTTACAAGGACTACTCCTCAGCAGAAATCCCAGGTAGAGAAGGGCTCATATTGAAGAGAATTATGGGTATGGTTTTCATATAAACCCCAATAAGATTCACACAAGACCCACAATGTTATAAGGGGAGTTATATACTCAGAAACACCTCCAGCTTGGACTGACACAGACAGTTCAAAATGAAAGAAGATTCAAAATAAAAAGAAGCCTCTGAACCCCCCCCCCACTTCTAAAAGCAGAGGAAGTTGAGAAAACTGTTCCTATTAAGTTTTACATGTCATGAAAAACAAAAGTAATTCAGAGGATTGAACGAAGAACGCAGAAAGCAGAATCGAGATCCATGGAGCTATTTCTGGGCAGGTGTAGGACTAAGTCCTAATCCAGGAACTGCCAACTGCCAACTGCTCAGTGAGATTTCAGAATCACTATGGACCAGTGACTCCTTTGGACTCCCATTTCTCCTTTTGGACAAAGAAATGTCTCAAAAGCTATCCTCTGCCTGTCCCCACCAAAGCTGGGTCCATAATGGAAAGAGAACTTGTCTTTTTTATGTCATGGGCTTCTTCTGCACTTGAACCTGATTTTGATGATGAGATTCTGGACTCTGAGCTGATGCTGTAATGGGGTAAGATTGGCAGAGGTGAGGTGGGGAAGGGGAGTCTTTGGAGGAGGCGAGTGCATTTAACATGTGAGAGGGACAGGAATCATTGGTGATCAAAGAAGGACTGAGGTACACAATCCCTAAGATACTCCCCAATTTCTGCCTCCTGTCAATCCCCTCTCACACTGTACCAGGATCAGTTTGTATGATCAGGAAAATACAACCAGAAATTCTGGTATGTTACTTCTGAGACCAGTCTATCAGACATATTGAAGCTTCTGACTTCATTGTACCTATCCTCTGTCTCATCATTCACACACTCTGGGGGAAGCCAGCTGCCTTTGCTGTTGTGAGTGGCCATCTGGGGAGGTTTACGTGGCGAGGATCTGAGCCATTTCACCTGCAGTTATCTGAGGGAGCTTATAAGTGAATCATCCAGCCCCACTCAAGCCTTCAGATGACTGTAGCCCCAGTTCAGAGCTTGATTGTGACTCCGCGAGAGGTCGCCATACACAACTTCCCAAGAACGGCACTCCCAAATTACCAACCTCTCCAACTGTGTGAGATAATGTATCTGTCGTCTTCAGCTGCTCAGTTCTGGGCGGTAATCTGATATACAGCATTGATAACCAATACTATGGGCTGCTTATCAAACTTCTGGTTGGGGAAGTGGAGGCATAGAGAGAAGACACTCAGGTCTTTTTTTCCAAATGGAAAAAGAAGAAAACAGTCCAAGAAATACTCACGGTTCTGACTGAGAGAGGACACAGTTGTTAGGGGGAGGCAGGTATCACTTTTCCACTAAGGTGAACCAATTATTGCTCGAAATTCAACAGAAATCTTTTCCTTTAAAAGAGGTGGTGTCCTTTAATTCTCCCAACACCCTGAAGCCAAACTTCAGGAGAGAGGTCGCTTGGGAACAATCATAAGTGAAAGCGATGGTAGGTACGACCTACTGGAAGGAGAGGAAGTGGGCTTTGGGGTCAGGAAGCCTGGTTCAGTTCCAGCCCCTCACTCATTGGCTCTGTCACACTCCCAGTCACGTGGGTGCTCAGCCTCTTTGCCACACTCATCTGTTAGAACATCTGTCCTGTGGATTGACCTTGAAGATAGGTACCCAACGGCAGTCGCTCCTTCCCTGGTTCATGCACAGATTGAGGGCATTTGATAAAGTTAGCCACCCTATTCCACCCCTGCCCCTGCCCCTAACTTACTTCTAATATTTCAGGAATCCTTTTTTTTTTTTTTCAGGTGCAGAAGTATTCATTCCTGGGGAACACCAACCCACCAAACTCAATCGTAGGCCACACTTGGTGACAGTTTAAACATGCCTGGAACTTAATAAGTGTGTATGTACGTGCCGACTGAATAAGTGGACAAATGTATGAATTGTGTAAACAAATGACGGGCCATGTGCCTCAGCTGTTGTGACAGGTTGTTTCCTAAACCGTCTAATTTAGATCCAGAAGCCAAATTTTCCACTAGGTAAATTTCAGCATTTATTCAGGTTTAGCTACTGGTGAGTACGGAAGTAGGGCTTAGAAGTCAGGTCCCTTGCTGTCTAAGGCAGTTCTCGTCCTTGTGTAATAAAGAATTTGTCTGGTCTTTGTCCCTAGGAGGAAGCTTCTAGGCCCTTGGAATTTTCCAAGTCATAACAGTATTTTTGTTTTTGGTGGTGGGCTCCCGGGACCACGCCTGAGTTCCTTCTAAGATGACTCAGAACAAAAGGCTGGTCACGCCTGAAACAGGAACCAGGTGATCAGAGGTTTAGGGCTTTGAACCAGGTAATATCAGCCCCACATCCTGGGAGGGGAGAGGGGCTGGAGATTGAGTTCAATCATGTGATCAATGATTTAATCAATCAGGTCTGCTTAGTGAAACCAGAATAAAAACTCTGGACACCGAAGCCCCATTAAGCTTGCTGGTGGGTAGCGACACATGGATGGGCCGGGAGACTAGTGTACCTTGATTCCATGAGGAGAGGACAGGGTAGTTCCACATTTGGCGTCCTTCCAGACCCCACCTATGGGTCTCTTCTTTTGGCTGCCCTGAACTGTAGATATAGTGCTGTCTTGAGTTCTGTGAGTCGTTCTAGTGAATTATCAAAGCTGAGAGGATCATGAGAACCCTCTGAATTTGTGGCCAATTGCTCAGAAGTGTGGGTGGCCTGAGAGCTCTGGAACTTGTGGCTGGTGCCTGAAGCAAGGGAGGTATTCCTGGGGACCGTGTCCTTAAATCTGTGTGGTCTGTGCTAACTTCCGGTCGGTTAGTGTCAGAGTTTCATTGCAGTATTGCACGCCCACCAAACTTAGCTGTCTCCATCAGATTTCTTCTTGGGATATATAGATGAGCTGTTTTTCAAAAATAAGCTTGTATAAGCTATTTAAATAAGGGTGGATAGGGGGCGCCTGGGTGGCTCAGTCGTTAGGCATCTGCCTTCAGCTCAGGTCATGATCCTGGGGTCCTGAGATCGAGTCCCGCATTGGGTTCCCTGTTCAGCAGGAAGCCTGCTTCTACTTCTCCCACTCCCCCAGCTTCTGATCCCTCTCTTGCTGTCTCTCTGTCAGATAAATAAATAAAATCTTTAATAAATAAATAAGTGTGGATAGGCATGTATAAACAAATTTTAAATACATGTATAAGCTGCAATATTTGAAAGAAAAAAGACACTAGAAGTGAATTTATCAGCAAATCCAAGGTTTCCAAAATGAAGAGTTACAGAAATTCAGCCAGTATAACATTGTAGATAGAGATGTAGACAATGTAATATCAATAATACATGATTATAAATACATATTGGGATGTTAAAAATGTTAGCCAATTCAGAGTTCTAGTAAGTTGATTTATGCTTAATCAAAATTTTACATTATTGGAATCCCTAAGCCAAAATTATTTTTTCTAGTTTATGTGCTTATTATTTATATTTGCTTTTATATTATTTCAGCCCATTTATTGAAAAAATATTCATTAGCCTATCAAAGTTAAAAATGGTTTAAAATCACACACACAAAAGTACAAATTAGTCATGATGCTTGGTAGAATCCTTGGAGATTTGGAAAACCTGTACTCTATTAGAGCCCTCATCTTTTAGTGTTTGGTTTGACTTTCTCAGATGTGACTGGGCAGAGGACCCCTATAGAGAAGACTGGTCTAAAAGGCAGGGACTTACTCTTTAGCCAAGGAGAACCTGGGCCCAGCGGATGGCCTCCTCTTCTCAAGGGTCCATGGATCCAAGTTGGGTGACCCCTGCCCTCCCTCACAGGAAAGACATAAGAGGAACTCAGCCTCCATCCTTTGTGATGTCTGGTGTTTCCAGACGAAGTCCCAACACCGTTACTCATCTGTACCCGTTAGATAAGGACACATTCACAGGGAAAGGGCCCACATGGTAGAATTCACCAGAATTATCTGACCCCCATGGTATGTTGCAGAGTTACTTCTGCAATTTGGGTTGGCTTTTGCTTTTTAGTCACATGGCAAAGAACAAAAGAACCTCTTCAAAGGGCCAGCAAAGAGTCTTTTTAGCTTTGTAAATAATTTGTCAGTGAAACTACAGGTGGGAAAGATATATTTTGCCTCACTTGAGTGCCTTGGAAATTCAGAACTCCTGTGTACAGAGGCTTTGAACTCTCCAGGAGAGTGTGGGGGAGCGGGAATGTCTCATTTCCAAGGCCCATTAGAGCAGAAAATGCAATCCCTCCCGGGCCCTCCATCTGCCAGGTAGGCTGGTTTTCACCCCTCCCCTCTCCTGCCTTCCTGCTGCCCTTGGCTCAGCATTCTCAAGTCCTCACCTGCACCCTCTGTGCCCACCCCGCTCTCTCCCCAACACCGGAGGATGGCGATTGTAGGTGAGCATGTAAGTTTCCTGGTGATGGCTGGGTCCTCAGCGAGCCATGCGGTCCTGCCCCAAGCTCGGGCTTTCTTGTTGAGATCTCCCTTCGCCTTTCTCCCAGGTCACTCGGTTTGGTCACTTCACACATGTTGACTACATCTCACTGTCTTGTTTCCCCCCCCAATTGCTTTGTATGTTCCTGGATTGAAGCTCTCCATATATTCCCACTGGCTCTGAAACACATTTCCCTTCTTCTTGGTCTGATCAAGTACTCCTAAGGCTAGTGTGGTATTTCACACCAGCGTGAGACACCCCCGATGACAGATGACCCTCGTGTCCACAGCTCTCTCTCCACCAAAGGAGCCTAGTCGTGACAAAGCCCTTGGAAAATAATACTTTTTTTCAGCTTCATCTCTGTTTATTTTATCGAAACAAAACTAAAAGTCACCACTCAAAATATTTGAGGAGAAAATACTTCTTTCCCCAAATTCCATGGTTTATTTTCTCAGAGAAATAAAGACTGATTCACTGCTGCACTTTTGTAAACAAAACAGTGTAAGCTATTCATTTGCTCAAAAATTGTTTGTTTGTTTGTTTTTTTGAGGGTCTCTTCCATGCTTGGCAAGATGATTAACTTCACCCTCTTCTCCAGGCCCTTGTGGTCTAATGTGGAAACAGAGAGAGGTCGCAGGGGAAGCACAGGGCAGGCAGCCGACATTCAAAGAGCCAGATGCCAGGGTGCTGTGGGCACCAGGGTCATCTGTCCGTCGGAGAGAGGAGTCAGGAATGAACTTCTGAAATATAAGAGGGCGCCAGCCCAGAGAGAGGGCTGGAGATGTGGAGGACACTCTTCAGACAGAGTTCAAGGAAGTTCTAGTGGTTTGGGGAAGCAACTGCCCGGAGTGACTGGGGACTGTGGTGAGCTAGGGTGAGACACCTCGGTAGTAGCTTGGCGGTCACATTAGACAGGTGGAATATTCTGGTGGAGAACTTGTGCTCCAGCGGGCGTGGGCATCCCTATGTGTGTCCTGGGGTGTGCGCGCCTCCTCTTTCCTCACGGCATCTTGTCATCCCTTTGATCTCTTACTTTTGCCCTTTCATCTGAGAGGCATCTCATGTCCTCAGACCCGTGGCTGGCTCTTCTGGTCGCACCCACGTGCATGACACAGTCACTGTGCCGCCTGGCGCCACCTACCAGTGTCCTCCTACTCGACTTGTGAGCCCATCCCTTGGTGTCCCCTTCAAGAATAAGTCCTCATAAGTCATGAGCCATCACATGAGAGAACCAGTCAATTCATTCATAGTACAATACTAAAAACATATGTGACTTTAATGTATTACATAACTTCCAAGAATTTTCATTTTCACAGTAGGGCAAGCATTGAACTGAGAAGTGGATCTCCAGAGGTGCAATTTCAGGAGAATATGGCAAGCATCCACTCCCGTCCAGATTAAACCATGAAGGTGGAGATCACTTCTGTCTATAACGTTGTCCTGGACACGTTCCGAAGCTTTTTACATCCTTTTTTTTTTTAATTCCTGGCACAATCCTTTTGGTTATTAAACCTACTCTCTTCTACCAGAAAGAGATCGCAGGAAAAAATCTTGTTTTTTTGGTTTTTGGGGTTTTTTTTTTAGAGTCCCAGCTAGTCGCTGGCTAATAGTGGAAGCTGTAGCAAAAGTTATATTGTCAGTACCCATTCTCTAGAATGGGTAGTACTGTGTGAGTCTTAGTATGGGGACATGGGAAAAAGGCTAAAGAGAGCCCCCATTTCCTAAAAAAAGGTGCAGGGGTTTTTGTTGTAGACTTAACTGGGGTTCCTGGAAAGGAGAAGTGGGGGCTGTCACGTAAAGAAGGAATAGATCAGAGGGAATCATCTCCCATATTAACATGGAAAGAGCAACTGATGGAGACAAGACCAATGGTTGGGGCCCAGCTGTGGCCACCAGCCCACGGGGACACGAGGTGCTGTGGAATGTCTTTGAGTCACTGTGCCTTCAGTATGGCCTGGTGACCTGCCAAGCAGGAAGGCACATTTATGAGATATGTAAAGGATGGAACCAGCTTTCGTAATATATCAGCCACTTGCAGAGAATAATGGGGACCTGCTACAAGAGGATGGAAATTTATGGTCAATGCAATCTGGAAAATATATAAATCGACCCAACATCATGAAGCCAAAATCCTCCCTGGGGATGTGGAACTAATCCTCTACACCTGGACACAAAGATCTGGCTTATTACAGGTTACCTCTGGTATGTGGCATTCTAGCACCTGGAAACCTTCATACAGTTCATGCAGTGAACTGTAGATTCTGAAATGTCTTCCAAATCAGCGGACAGAGATAGAATAAAGCACAAGGAAAGCATGGAATTCGTTCTGGGTTTTAAATTCTCGACTTTGAGCCTTGTCAATGTTGAGCGAACGTTTGACTATCTGATGGATACTAAGCACTGCCCTGGGCTCTGCAAGGGGTAAGCTTGTTTTTTTATCCCCATTGCCTAGCCCAGTATGTGGACACTGAAGGCTCCATAGTTGGACCCTACAACACCAACTAGAATGTGAAACACATACTACATCTACACCTTCACTTTGGTCTTCCTTTTTAAATAATTAAATGGTTTGAGTATATTTATGGAGTTGTGTAAGTATCACTTTTAGACTATTTTCAGCATCCCCAAAAGAAACTGTGTACTCATTAGGAGTCAATCCCCATTTCACCCCAGTTTGTCCCCACCCAGCCCTAGGTGATGACGATCCTGTTTTCAGTCTCCATGGACTTGCCTATTCTGGACATTTCCTATAAATTCCATGAGACCATATGTGCTCTCTTGTGACTGGCTTTTTTTGCTTAGTATAATGTTGAAAACATGAAATTTGAAAATTTTATTCATGTCGTAGCATGTATCGATCCTTTACTTCTTTTCATTGCCGAATACTATTTCACTGTGTGGACGTACCAAATTTTACTTGATCATTCATCTGTTTTGTTTGTTTTCACTCTTTGTTATGATTAGTGCTGCTATGAATATTCACGTACAACTTTTTGTGTGAATATGTGTCTTCATTCCTTTTGGATGTATTTGAGGATAGGAACAATTTGGGAAAAGGAATTCCTGGGTCATGGTGACTGGGTTTAACCTTTTGAGGAACGACCAATTCCAAAATGGCTGCACCATTTCACAGCCTCCTCAGCAGAGTCTGAGGGCTCCCATCTCTCCACATTCTCACCAACACTTGTTATAATCTGCCTTTTTGGTGATAGCCATCCTAGCAGGGGTGAAATGGTATCGCGATGTGATTTGGATTTGCATTTCTCTGATGGTTAATGATGTTGAGCATCTTTTCTCGGGCTTATTGGTTATTTCTGTATCTTCTTTGGAGAAACATCCATTCAGAAACTTTGCTCATTTTTAAAGTTGGATTCTTTTTTCTTTTTTCCTATTGTTTCTATTGTAGTTTCTATTTTTCTCCTTTTCTGTGTTTTGTCTTTTCATTTTTTTGATGGTACTCATTGAAGCACAGAAGCATTAAATTTTGAGAAACTCTAATTTACCTATTTTTTTATTTTGTCACTCATCTTCTTGCTGTCATATCTAAGAAGGTTCTGCTTAACACGTGATCATGGAGATTTGCTCCTGTATTTTCTTCTGAGAGATTTACAGTTTTAGCTTTTACCTTCAGGTTAATGATCCATTTTTGTGTATGAAATGAGGAAGAGGTCCAATTCCATTTGTTTATATATAGATTTCCAGTTGTCCCTGTACCATTTGTTGAAAATACTATGCTGTCCTTATTGGATTGTCTTGGCATATTTGTCGAAAGTCAATAACAGGTTCATTTCTGGACTCCTAACTCTATTCCATGACTCTATACATCTGCCAGTATCATTCAGTATTGATTATCATATTTTGTAGTAGATTTTGTAATCATTGTAATCATTTTGTAGTAGGTTTTGTAATCAATCATTTGTAATCATAATCTAATTCTTTTCTTCTTTTTTAAGATTGTTTTGGTTAATAGGGTCTTTTGAATTACTATAGGAATTTTAGGATGGCTTGCCAATTTCTGCAAATAAGACAGCTAGGATTTTGATAGTGCATTGAATCTGTAGACCAATACAGGGAGTATAGCTATCTTACTAATATTAAATCTTCCAATCAATGAACATGGGATGTCCTTCTGTTTATTCAAAACTTAATTTTTTTCTGCAATGTTTTGTAGTTTGCAATGAACAAATTTTGCTCTTTTTTATTTAAATTTATTCCTATTTTATTCTTTCTGATGTTATTGTAGCTTGAATTGTTTTCTTAATTTTATTTTTGGACTGTTAATTGCTAAAACATAGAACTACAATTAGTTTTTGTGTATTGATCTTATATTTTCCATGTGGCTATACTCATTTATTAGTTCTATGGAGTTTATTAGTCATGTCTTTTAAAATTTATGTATACAAGAATATGTCATCTGAAAATAAGGATAGTTTTACTTCTTCCTTTCCAATCTGGATATGTTCGTTTCTTTTTCTTGCCTAATTGCTGTGTCCTGAAATTCTAGTCCAATGTTGACTAGAATTGGTGAGGGTGACATCCCTTTGCCTTATTCTCAATCTTAGGAAACAAGTGTGCCTTTTACTAGTGAGTATGATGCTAGATCTCTAGGACCTGGAGATCATGACCTGAGCTGAAGGCAGACACTTAACCAACTGAGCCACCCAGATGCCCCTCACCTTCATTTTTGAAGAAGAATTGCACTGCATATAGAATTCTTGGTTGGCAGGTGACTTTTAGCACTCTGGATATACAATTCCAAGATTTGTGGCCTGAATTGTTTTTGTTGAGCAGAAATTAATCTTTCTGATGGTGCACTCTTTGTGAGGAGTTGTTTTCTTGTGCTGCTTTCAAAATTTCTCATTTTCTCTTGCTTACAACTGAATGACTGAGTCTAGGTAGGAATTTCTTTGTGTTTTTCTTACCTGAGGGTTGTTTAGCATCTTGAATCTCCAGATTAATGTTTTTAATTTAATATGAGAAGATTTCAGCAATTGTTTTTTCAAATTTTTTTTTCTCTCTCTTCTCTTGATTTTGACTTTCAGATTGCTGAGATTCATTTGTCTTCAATCTTTTTTCTCTGTGTTCCATTGATCAGTCTCTGCATTCACTCACCTTTCCGCCATCTGAAATCTGCTATCGAGCCCATCTAGTGATTTTTTTCATTTTATTTTTTCCAGCTTTTGAATTAAGTTTTAATTCATTTTTTAAATAAATTCTGTGGAGTCATTGTTCCGTTTTCCTTTAAACCCCTTAAATGTATTTATAATAGGTGCTTTGAAATCTTCGTCTGCCAAATCCAAAATCTGGGCCCATTCAGAGTCACTTTATATTGCCCTTTTTTCCTGAATATGAGTCATACTTTCCTATTTTATTTTCAGCTTAGTAAATTTTTAAACTGAAACTGAACATTTTAGATAATATAGTGTAGCAATTCTAGATTCCGTTTTATTTTTTCTTGGGGTTATTGTTCATCATTGCCTAGACTTAAACCCTGGAATGTGTCTCCCCTGTGGTACATGGTAGATGTCTCTAAAGTTTTTTGTTCTTCTATTTTTTTGCCTGCCTTTCCTAAGGGCTTCCCCTGTGTCTGTGTAAGCTCTCTGGTTAACCAATGCTTTAGGCAGTGCTCAAACACCTTGAGTTCGTCAGGCTTACCTCCTCTGTCAAGGGACCAGCGTGTGGGCTGGAGAACGCACTGTATGTAGCAGCTGTATCTCAGGTCTTTCTGGACTTTCACTTCTTGTCAGGTCCATGGGTCTTCCCCAAGGTGAATAGTTTTCTAGTCACCCAGAGATATGGAAAGGGCTTATCTGAGCCCTTTTAGGGCTCTCTCATTTCTAGAATTATCTTGTTGAACTCCTAGTTGGCCCATGCTTGACCTAACGGTGTCCTCAGTCTCAAGCTATTGAAGTTGCAGGTTTTTCTTTGTTAAAGAAACCAGACCTGGACAGTAGTCAAAGCGGTACAAATAGATTTTATTCAGGAACCATTACAATAGGGGAAATGAAACCTCTGTGTAAAATTGGCTTCAATTTCATACACAGCAAGGGTGAGTGGAGATTTATAGCAGAGGAGCAGGTGATGTGGATCAGTGAATGGAAAACTACTGAGGAGACACCAGGGGTAGGGAGCAATTGTTACTAAACGGACCCAACAGAATTCTTTCTGAAGGCAGGCCAGCGTGATCAGATATCTCTAGGACGATGGTAGAGGATGAGGAATTTGATCAGATATTGAGAGTGGGGAAGTCTCACTACACTGACTTAGCAGGACTTTTGCTAAAACTGGGCTATGCAGGCGTGAGGTCAACACCCAAGTGTGAAGCCTCATTGAGAACAGAGCTTAAGGGGAAGCTGACTAATGTTGGTCAAGGACAATCTTTGTCACTTTCTGCATTCCCAGTTGAGTTCACCACTTTTTCAGCCAACAAAATCATAGGCGATTTCCACTCCAGTCCCCAACCCCAACGGTGAACAGTCTGACAACAAAGCTGTTGTTTTTGCGGCCACTCCTACACTGGTCAATCCATTATCCTTGTCAACCGAGCTGTGGGTGATGGAGTATAGAAGCTGCCCCAGTCACCCAAGCCACAGACTCTTACTCAAAGCTCGAGCACTTTTTCCAAGAATGTTTCCTCTTTTATTTTTTATGATTTAAATTCAATCAGCAAACATACAATACATCATTAGTTTTTGATGTAATGTTCAGTGATTCATCAGTTGCCTATAACACCCGGTGCTCATCACATCCCGTGACGTCCTTAATGCCCATCCCCCGCTTACCCCATCCCCCCACCCACCTCCCTTTCTGCAACCCTCAGTTTGTTTCCCAGAGTCAAGAGTTTCTCATGGTTTGTCTCCCTCTCTGATTTCAAGAATGTTTCTAAATTTGTTGTCTGCTTTTGTTTGAATTTCAGTCCCCTGAGATTGTTGTTTCAGACAATTCTTTTAGTTTTATGTGTGTTTTTCCAGAGGGGAATTGCCAATATCTTCATGCCACCATAGCGGGAAATCCCTCCAAAGACTCTTGGTCAGGGTCTTTTACATGTCACAGTGTTTCATGAATAACCAAGTGGACAATACGGAAATCAGTGTTTTTAAACCTCTTTGGCAGTGGAACCTCCTCTTTTTTTTTTCCCCCGGGGGCACTCTGAATATATATGTGTGTAGAGTTTTTTAAAGTGTAATGTGCAGAACACAAATGGGGGGAGGGGCAGAGGGAGAAGCCTAGGGAGAAGCAGACTGAGCAGGGAGCCGATGGGCTAGATCCCGGGACCCTGAAAGCATGACCTGAGCCAAAGGCAGATGCTCAGCTGACTGAGCCACCCAGGCACCTCCTGCAGAGGTTGCTAAAAATACAGATTTCTGGGCTCCTGTCTCAGAGATTCTGGTTTCACAGATCTGGGATGTGCGTAAAGGACTCTGCACAGGTTGTCTAGAGACCATACCTGCACGTTGGTTCTGTAGATTGTTCCAGGTCTCACGATCCCAGATCCTCTCCACGAAAGGCGTTCACTTGGCTTCTCACAGGGTTTAAAGAGACTGGGATAGACAAGATAGTGCTAGTGGTCCCCACATCTGTTTTGATATCCTTCCTTGATGGGAACACATAAAACTATCCCCAGCCCCTTGTAGTTGGGAGGGGGTGTGTGTCTAGATCGGGCCAAAGGTTTATGCACAAAAGTATGAGTAGATGGATTCCCAGCCACAGCAGCGAGAAGCCTGCGTGTTATTCTTTCATCTCCTCCCTCCCCTTCGGAGGTGAGGGTGGGCTTGGTAGATGGTGGAGCTCTAGGTTCAACAGTCTTGATCCCTAAATCTCTCATAGACAACAGCTGCCCTTGGAGAGCAAAGGACTTCAAGTAGGCAAGAAATAGCTTTTAAGTGCTAAGCCATTGAGATTTAGAGTTGTTCGTTACTACATCGTGAGCCCAGCCTGGTCTGACTTAGGGTCATAGGAAGGGCAAAAGGGAAATTAACTTCTGAAACAGCTCAAAGGATGGAGGGGAAAAAATTGCTATTAACAGGAAACCTACGCTCTCAAAAATGAATGACTGGCAAACCCTAGTGTCATTTCATCCGCTCCTTCCACATGAGGTGATATTTACAATCCACGTGCCTTTCCTGCAGTTGTTAAGGTCTGACCTTTTAAGTGGAAAACAATGTCTTATACCTAATCTAAAGAGCAGATAAAATAAAATGTCTATTAACTAGAGCCAATGTATCCCAGAAACTTCACTAGTAAAACAATTTTCACCAGTCAGGGTGAAAACAAGAGTCTTCCTATTTTAATCTTCAGTTAAGCAGCATATTTGGTTAACTAGAATCCACAGCCTAAACCCTGAGTCTTCTCATTGTTTGAGGTTTTATATGCAATGATTTTAACAATATACAAACACTAAGGAGGAAGGAAATGGATGGTACACTTCATAAGAGAAGAAGAATAAACAAAATTAGTAAAATTGCTTTCAGCAGGAAAATATTTAAAGTTCCCTTTATATCTAGAAAACACAGCAGCTGAATTAAGTGTAGCTGGTTATAGTTTATCTTTAAACACTGAATATTAGCCTTAAGGATTCATGGCTTTCTCAAATGTGCTTCCCACTATCTGCCTCCCCCCCTCCCCGCCCTGATTCAGCACTAGTCTGTCCTTCACCTACCCTCACCTCTACTCCCCTGCATCGGAAAAGAAAATACGGTGCATGTATGTCTTATCCCTAAATTAATAATTGGAAAGCATGTTGGTTTCAGGTTGGAGGAAATTAAAAGCCAGCTTGCTGCTTATAAAAAATATCGTGAACCCATTTCGTGAGGATAACAGATACATAAGGAAAGTGAAATTGTCAACCTTTCCTGCTTTGCCTTTATTAACTTTGACATTTGCATGAAAATTGAATCCTGGTTTCCTGGGGGCTCATCTGTTCCCGTAGCTTCCTCCTTACCTGAAGGCTTAATCCTCTGTTGGTGACATGATAATCAGGTCTCCAGCAAGCAATTATGATGTCACGAAGAGGCAATTATCACTTCAGGTGAGAAAATAAATAGCCCACACAGATGATCACTTGAAATCTTCATGATTATCTTAATGCAGTTTTTCCTTGTAAAGACTTAACTTCATATGAGAAAAATGACTATATGCCCAGAAAAAGAATCCGCAAAGCAATGGTAAATGTTTGCATTCCAGGCCCTCAGCCAAATATTAGTACAGGTCCCCTAAATCCTTACTTACCAGTTCTCAGAGTATCTTCTCCCTTCCTCTGATGTCCACTACAAAGTTTAGTGAACCCCCATAAAGATCCATCTGTTGGACCTAAATTCTCCTCCTCTTTCAAAATGAATTGAAACAAAATTGAACAAAAGTTGGGATAATGTCATGGGATAATACCATTAGGAAAATAATTCATTGTACAAAAATTAGACAATGTATATAAGCAAAGAGAAGACAATAAAAAAATCATCAAGAATCCTATCATCAGGAGAAAACCACACTATTTTGTTTCCAGTCTTTTTTTCCTTCAGTGTATTTGTGTGTGTGTGTGTGTGTGTGTGTGTGTGTGTGTGTGTGTGGTTTGTTTTAAAAGAATTAAGTCACAAAGTGGCAATCAGTTCTCGCATTGTACTATATTATGAATGCCTTTGTATTGCAGTATTATATTTTAAGTAAAGGAAACCAACAGTCTTAGCATAAGAAGTAATCTAGACAGGCCATTTTTCAATGTGACTAAAGAGACAATGTTTGATTTTGGCCAACCAGAGTATTAAATTTCCTTGACAGTCATTTTGACAATCGGGAAATTGGTCCAACAGTGATGACCCATCAAGTGGGACAGACCGAAGTACAGAGGGCCAATTAGGCCAAGACCATCTGCAAAGTCCTTGTGGCTTAGACCACTAAAGTCCTAACAGTAAACTCTAGTCATCAAATTGCTCTGAGCCCCTGTCCTCTGTAAGTGTTCTCTTTCCCAGTACACAATAACAAGGTTTTAATAGTCAACCTGAAAAGGCTTCCATACATGATGTCTTCCCTTTAGGTTGCAATTAACTTCAAGGAAGGAGTCTCTTCTACAAAACCGTTGTAAGAGTGAGCACTAAAAAGGAGAGAACGTTGCCTACAAGAAACTATCCCATGACACTTTCAGATCTTCCCATCCTGAAGCTGCCCGATCCGGGAGGACTCGAGGAACTCTCAGTACCTACCACAGGCAGAATGACACGGAATGGAAGGAGGAGGAGAGAGAAGAGGCCACTCAGGCATGGTTTCCAAGAAAGCTAGGGTCAGAAAATTAGAGTTAAAAACCTAAGGAGTAAGAGGCGGTGGAATGGTTGCAGGAGGAGGAAGAACTATAGAAGGAAGGAAATCAATAAAGTTGGTGCTGTGCAAAATAAATCGAAACTCTTGGTATTTTGTGAAGGAAGTGAGGAAAACCTGAAATTAGTTTTAATATAGTTCAATATAATATACTGTAATGAAAGCGTTTCTTTGAGTATAATGCTGAAATGAGACTGGGCTACGCGGATCCTTAGTGTCTATCTAGGTTTCTTGCGTAGAGAACGTAACACAGGCCTGCAGTGGATCCGTGCAGACACAGAAAGGCTTTGTTGTAGCATATTTCAATTTTCTTGTAATTATTTGCTCACAGTTCTATCACCTCCACTAGACTCTGACCTAAAGCAAGTTCCTTTTGTTATTAATGAATCTCCTCTATAAGCTCGTGTATTAATTAGGATGGTCCAGCTGGCTATATCCCAAAATAAAGTGATGTCCCCAAACATGGTGATATAGTGTCTTAGACATGTTTAAAGTTTATTTCTCTTGCACATATTTGTCAGGAAGGAGCTGGTCCAGAGTTCTTTGGGTAGCTCTGTCATCTTCAAACTACAGCTCTTACCTCTGGGTCCAAGGTGGTTTCTTCAGCTCTTGCCCTCACGTGCATATCTGGGCCAGCAGTAAGGAGAAAGGACGAAGGGAACACTCCTCTTATTGTTTTTGTTTTTGTTTTTTTAAGTAAGCTCCAAACCCAGTGTGGAGCCCATTGAGGGGCTTGACCTCATAATCCTGAGATCAAGACCTGAGCTGAGATCAAGAGTCTGACACTTAACCAGGTGCCCCACTCCTCTTTTTTTAAAGGCACGTCCCTTCTGTTTCCCTCCTGTTTCCCAGAACTTAGTTACATGGCTACAGTCAGCTGCAAGGCAGTCTGGGAAGTGTCCCATTTAGCTGTGTGATCAAGTGGCCAGCTAGAACTTGAATAGTGTGGAAGAAAGAGCAGATATCAGAGGAATGACCATGCATCTTCCAGAATCTTCCAGAATCCAGTGCAAGTCCCACTGCTCCGCAATGCTCTCCCCAACTGTTCAGAGTTCTTGTCCATTCCACCCCTCCTCGCCCCAGCCTATGATCCCTCACTCCGGGTAACTTCTCTATTTCACATATAAGTGTTTCATCCCTTAACCTCTGTCTTGTCAACTATACCACAATTTGCTTCAAAGGCTCTTAATGTAATTTATTGCATAATTGTCTCTTTTGTCTACCCTTCAGTACTTAGCACAGCCCTTGGCACCAAAGGCACTCCAAAGACACTTGTTGACTTAGATATTGAGGATATTAACAGAACTTTTGCCAGGGTGTGAAGCTTTGTAAGGAAACTGAGTCGAATTACATACATAAATTAATGTGAGTGTGTTTTCTTTCCCGTCTCAGGTGACGACTTTTTGGATCAGTGAAGACAAGCTCTTTGGTTTTAGGGCATTCATTCTATAGCTCTGACTGCAATAGTTTTAGCACTGGGAATTATGGCTGGTGGCCAGACATTAAGAGACTAATCCAATTATGTTTCCAGATGTGATGATAGGTACCTGCCTGTATCACGTTTGCCTTAGGTATCAGCAATCGATTTTTCCAAACGAATTAACTCAAGTAGACATTTCTAACCTCACATTTGGTATTGTGGAGCCACAAAGGAAGGATTTTTACATTCCTTTTATTCTTTAAAAGGAGAAAAAATATTTCACTTCAACTTTTCAAATCTCCAGTGAAAGCCTGTTCTATATTTTGGAGGAGTTTCTGATGAATATACATTAGCCCTTTTTCTAGAATCTGTTTGGGTTGTAGGATTTTGAATTAGATGATAATTATCCAGAAAAGGACCATTGGAGGTGAAATTTTCCTGCATGCCAGGTCTAGTGTGTCAACCCAGGCCCTCCCTTGGGCAGGCATGGTGGAGTGAAATCAACATTGCAACCCACAACAGCTGCTTAGTAATTTTCGTTACACCTTTACTAGCAGGGGGAGTCCGGGAGAGCAACCTAAGCTAACTGAGCCTCAGTTTCCTTCCCTATACAATTTCAATGGCAATATCTACCTTATTTTCTGAGTTAAATAAGGTAAAATATGTGTGATGAGGAACACATACATAACATGGTCCTGAATTTTCCAATCCCTACCCCTAGTTAGGTGTGTTATTGAATCCCTTTCTCCAGCTGGGTCATACCTCCATTAATGACGCCTTGAGAAGATTCTATAATTTGGGGATCACTTCCCATTATAAAAATTTAGTTCAGTTTCAAGATAACACTTCAGGCGTATATCTAATTCAAAACACTCTTTCTCCAGCACAAATGTGACCTGTGTCTCCAGGGTGGGGGTTGGGCTTTGTTCTTTCACTTCCTGGACAGGGGAGGGGAGGGGAAGGGAGGGGACAGCCTGGCACGGCTCTCACATGGTCTGGCGCCATTTGCTGCTCCATATGGATGATGTGTGTGCTTTCCTGGGAGGTGGTCCTCAGCTTCACTTGACGCCCCCAGGACTCCCATGGGACTCTCTTGGCCACCTGCCCTGGCTCACCCCCAACTCCCACTTCCGGTTGGATGTCCCATGCCTTGACCACGCCTGTGAGCTCACTTCATTTCCCCTCGGTCAGCACTTCCTCCTTCGGACTCTCCGGCCATGGTGCTCCTTGTGTCTTGCATCTCCCTCCCTTTGAAGGTAATTTGTCCTGTATAACCGGGGAGAGGACAGATCTTTCCTACTATGATTTAAAATCCCAAAGTTTATACAGTAAGAGTGGGATATATTTGATGCTATACATTTTTTTTTTTTTTTTAAAGAAACATCCTTCCCTGACCAGGACCACTCCGGGCAATCAAGAAGAGAAATGACAAATGGAGACGACACCCACAACGACAGACAAAAGGTCATCTCTAGTATATAAGGGGCTTCTAAACACAGAGGGGGCTGGAAAAGGGAAACCAATAAAACCTATAGGGTCGTCAAGCCTCACTTTATCGTATTAGCCAGACCCCAAAGGTGAGTACCCTACTCTGAGGGCAAGGCTGTGGAGAAGCACGCTCTCATGTATGGCTTATGGGGGTGAAATCTGACTTCAGGACTATCTAATAAAATTCCCTAGCATTTGCCTTTTGAGTCAGAAATGTTACTTCCAGGAACCTATTCTTGCAACGAAAGGCAAGAAGAAATATGCATAGTAGTCTCACAGCAGCTTTCTTTGAGGAGGACCCATTTGGTGACTGGCGGGGTACCGTACAGCTTTTGAGAAGAGTGAGGAACACCTCGAGTTAGTGCCAAGGCTGTAATCTCCAGGATATGTTATTGAATGCACAAAGCAAGTAGAGGAAAGAAAATACGATATGCTGCCATTTACCTAAGAAAGGGGGATGAAAATATTTATTCTGATAACATGGAAAGATAGGTCATATAATGAATAAACTGACTTGCCTTTAGCAGGAGAGAGAGAAAAGATACAGAAAACAAAGAAGCTTGACTTGTCTCAAAATATTTATATTGGATAGAAGAGACACAAATTAGGGGCACTTGGGGTGCTTAATCAGTTAAGCGTCTGCCTTTGGCTCAAGTCATGATCCTGGGGTCCTGGGATGGAGCCCAGGGGGCTCCCTGCTCAGCGGGGAGTCTGCTTCTCCCTCTACCCCTATGCTCCTGCTTGTGCTTTTTCTCTCTCTCTCAAATACATAAAATGTTAAAAAAAAAAAAAAAAAAGATACAAACTAAAAAATTGAAGAAGTAAAAATCGGTGATACTAATTTTGTATTTTTTTTAAAAAAGAGGAAAAATCCTATTTTCCATGTCCTTCTAGAAGCTGACTTTAAGGAGGACACAGTAATTTATTACAGAGATAACCACCATCCATTTAACAAGCCAAACTTTGTTTCAGATCTATCTCACGTGGCGGAAAAACACTCAACATGGAGTCGAAAATTCTAGGTTCTGGGCCAGCTTCCAGACTCCAGTAGGTGGAACTGCGTGCTACTGCTGACGTTGGGGTCTTTGATCTGCCAACACAGCCGTGGATATGGCCCAACCTCAGAGTTATTACTCCTGTGACCCTGGCCGAGCTGTGACCTCTGTCACCTCTCCTGAAAAACCTGGGGGAGTCCCGCCAGGCTCAAGGATGGTGGTAAGATCAAAGATAGGCCCAGCCACCGGAGTTTGGTGGCTATTGTTACGGCCCACGAGCAGAGCTTTGGGGGTGGGGATGGGGGCAAAGAGAAGGTGTGAGTGTCGATCCTTTTATAGTTCCCTGCAGAACAATTCCAAAAATAAGGCCCAGCTCCATTCCCCAACCACGCCAGGGCTGAAGGCGTGTTCTAAATTAGACCAGTTGTGCAGACAGACCTCTTTGCAGCACTAACTTGCAACTAAAGGACATTCGCCTGGAATGAAATTCTAGTTTTTTACGCGTTGCCATTCAAAGAGGATCCCAGGAGCTGTTATCTGCAACCGTGGATAATTTTCTCCCCTTTAGAGTGGTCTGTGTGCTTGTCACATTCCAGAAGCTCTGGCTGGAAGATTTAGAACCTTCAGAGGCAGGGCACAACCTCAGCAGAGGTTCCTCTGGGCCTCCCCACAGATGGGAAATTGCCTCTTGGGGTCCCTGCCAGGCCCTCTGGGAAATGGGAACAGCCCTCCTCAAGGGCAGATCTGGTCAGTTGAGGGAGCCAGGGGACCTGAAAGAAGCAAAGAGAAAGTTGGTAACCTCGCTTCACTTCCAAGTAAGGCTGCATTGTTTGCCCTCCTGTTGGTGAGCTGTGTTTTGGAAGAGAGTGACCGTTTCAATGGGACCATTTAGGACCCTGAGTTACAGCTGACTGGAAATTAGAGCTGTAAGCGCTGCCTCCGACCACGGGGAGGGGTGCGGGGGCCTCCTGGCCTCCGAGCACAGCTCCCAAATGTTTACAGTACTTGATAATGCTTGCTCGCATCCAGACAAGGGCAATAAAATGTGAATTAGATGGAGATGAATGTGCCACAGAGGCAGGAAGAAATCCTCAAGCAGATGTGTGTGGAAATTAATGGTGTGGTGATAACAAATCTTGATGGCCCGCACAGCAAAGGGTCTAAGGGGGGGGCGGGGCAGGGGGAGTAAAGACTTCTGGATTCAGTGCACGTGATTCATAGGAAGGAGCACTTTCGGTTTGATTCAGGAATATGCTTTAATTTGTGCTGCCCAACAGCTTTTCTATAAAAGGTTCAATATTCTTTGGGAGGGAAAAAGCGTATTTTCTTCTTTTCCTTCTGCTTTTGCTTCTTTTTCTATCTGGGCTCTTCCCTCATGTGGTCCTTCCTCAGGAAGAACCAGGGTGAACTTAAGTGGAGGAAGAATGATCACATTCAACCCAGAGGACATGTGGAGGATGGCTGCTTCCCAAAGTCAGCTCCTGGGTCTGGACATTCAGAGCAATGTTTTATTTATTTATTTGTTTTAAAGTATTTCATTTTTATTTATTTGACAGAGAGAGAGAGAACACAAGAGGGGGAGCAGGAGAGGGCTGAGCAAGGAGACCCATGCTGGGCTCGATCCCAAGATCCTGGGATCATGACCTGAGCCGAAGGCAGATATTTAACTGACTGAGCCTCCCAGGCGCCACCCCCACCCCCCCCCAGCAATGTCTTAAGGGACAGTTTTATAGACAACATGGAAGCAGCTCAGGCCCTCAGCCTGCATGTTCTGGAAGGCTTGTGATTGACTTTTAAAAAGCCTTATTTGTATTAAAGGAGAAGAAAATAAGACGAGAAAGGTACCACTACGGTGATCGTGACAAGGTTGTAAAATTTAAAAAATGACACCAAAATATAGATTCTGTGAAGTCGAGCACAAAATGCAGTGCAGCGAAGTACAAAGAATGGCTAGATTTGGCTTTTGGAGAGCTGAGTTCAGGTTCTAGCTGGACCACTTATTAGCCAAGAAAATTCTGCAAGTCATCATTGGTCTGCGAGCTCTTCTAGGCTCACCTCATAGTTTTCCTACTGTAGACCTAATCAGCCATTTTACTAGGGAATCCTTGTTTGAGTGCAGAATGATACTTAGAAACTACAATATGGCCACTAAGGGTGCTCGTTGCTACTGGAATGTTATTGCCTCTAAGCCCTCTCAATGGAAAAAGATAAATAATATATTTTTAAAAATCATGAATGCATATTAATACCTTCAATTCAAATCAGTTCTACACCACAGAGTTCTTCCTCGTTATCTTCAGTTCTATGATTGTGCCTCCCTTATTCCATGTGAAGATTCTGAAACATCACTGTATTTCCCTTATATTTGTCCTATTCTATGATATACTCAAAATATTTCAGAATTGTTACATCAAAACCACCACCACCAACAAAACTGCTGAGTCAAGATTTCTCAGCAGATCTTTTGCCCAGAGGCTATCTCACTAAGTGTGTTTGCTTAGAGTACTACATTCAAATTACGTAAGCTCTTTCTTTTCTTCTGTGTACTTATGTTACCAATTTGATATATGGTGTCATAGTTTATCTGTGTTTATCCAGCTTTAGAGTCCTTTTGAAAAATTTTTTGACTTAATGTTATTTTTGAATATGTAAACCGTTTACACAATTCAAACATCAGAACTACGTAGAAAGTAATACACATTTATCCTCATCTATTACACCCTGATCTTATTTAATACCGAGTTTTATTCATTCTGATTTAATCTTCCTGTGATTCTTAAAAAAAAAAAAAAAACAAGCAAATAAATATTTGGTTATATCCCCTTCAATTAACATCGATCCCTTTAATCAGTTAAGCATCTGCCTTTGGCTCAGGTCATGATCTCAGGGTCCTGGGATGGAACCCCACATTGGGCTCCTTGCTCAGCGGGAAGTCTGCTTCTCCCTCTCCCTCAGCCCCTCCCCGCCCCTTGTGCTCCCTCTCTCTCTCTCTCTGTCTCAAATAAACAAAATCTTAAAATATACACAAAATATAGCATGTTATTTACACATTCTATCTTGCTTTTTTCTCTTCATATATTTTTTAAAATATTTCACATTATTTCAAACATGAAATGAGAGTTTTGGCCTTCACTTTTTGTAGCTGGGTAGCATTTCTTTATGCATCTGACCCAAGCTTATTCAATCAGTTCTTTAAGGGAGGACATTCAGGTCATTACCAATATTTTGCTCTTATAAATAATTGCATAATGAACAATCATGTAAATATGTTGTTTTGTGTTGGTAGAGGTGTATTCTCAGCATAAGTTCCTAGACGTCGGATTGCTCGGCCAAAAAATGAATACATGCGGAGCTCTGTTAGACATTGCCAGATTCCTCTCCCTAGTGATTGTCTCATTTTGTCCTCTGTACAGTATATATCAGAATTGTGGCTTCACTGCCTTGCTAACAGAGGGTCGTACTTTGGCATGTTTGTTGATCTGTCAGATGAAAAATGGTAACTCAGGATGGATTAATTTGCATATCTCTTATTATGATTGAAGTTGATCCTCTTTCATATGCTTAGAGGTCATTTATATGCCTTTTTCATTCTATTTTTAGCATACGTGCTGCTGAAGCCAGCACTATCCTTTTTCTATGAACTGATTGTTCATGGATTTTGCTAATATTTCTGTTGGATGTTTGTTCTTTTTTTCCTCCTCTGTTTCTGAAAGCTCTATATTTATTATGGAGATTGACCTTTTATTTGCAATGAATGCTGCAAATATTCTCCTCCTCTCATTTCTTATTTGTCTTTTGACTTTGCTTGCAGTATTTTTTATGTAGTCAAATTTATCATCAGGTTATAAAGGAATTTCTCTATATTTCATTTTTTAGATATTTAGATCTTTGATTTATTTGCAGTTTATCCTGTTTTCAGGTATGAAATAAGGATCAATTTTTTTTTCCAAATGGCTGTCCAGTCATCCTTACAGAATGTATTAAGAAGGCCTAACTTGTGTAGAACTACCATATGATCCAGCAATTCCACTTTTCTGTATATATACAAAGGAAATAAAATCACTATCTTGAAGAGACATCAGTACACTTATTCGTTGCTGCATTATTTACAATAGCCAAGACATGGAAACAACCTAAATATTCATCAAAAGATAAATGGATAAAGAAAATACGATACACACACGCACACACACACACACACACACACACACACACACACACAGAGAAATATTATTCAGCCTTAAAGCAGGAAATCCTGCCATTGGTGATAACATAGATGGACCTGGAGGGCATTATTTAAGTGAAATAAGTCAGGCAGAGAAAGACAAATACTGTATTATCTTACTTACATGTGGAATTTTAAAAAAACTAAACTTGCAGAAACAGAGAACAGATTGGTGGTGGCCAGAGGCAAGAGTTGAGGTTGGAGGAAATAGGTGAAGGGTGTTAAAAGGTACACATTTCCAGTTATAAGATAAGTTCTGAGGACGTAACATACAGCATGGGAGCCCTTGTTAACAATACTCTATTGCATATTTAAAAGTTACTAAGAGAATAGACCTTAAAAGCTCTCATTACAAGAAAAAAATTATAATAATGTGAGATGATAGATGTGAACTGAACTTATTGTGGTAGTCATTTCTCAATATATACATACATCAAATCATTATGTTGTACATCTTAAGTAAATGCAATGTATATGTCAATTTATCTCACTAAAACTGGGAAAAAATTTTTTTAAAAAAATCGTCTGTCAAGTGGGTGCCTGGGTGGCTCAGTCAGTTGGATGTCCAAATCTATTTTTTTTTTAAAGATTTTATTTATTTGAGACAGAGAGAAAGAGAGAGAGAGGGCACAAGGGGTGGGGAGGGGCAGAGGCAGAGGGAGAAGCAGGCTCCCCGCCAAGCAGGGAGCCCGGTGTGGGGCTCCATCCCAGGACCCTGAGATCATGACCTGAGCCGAAGGCAGTTGCTTAACCCACTGAGCCACACAGGCACCCCTGGGTGTCCAACTTTTGGTTTTGGCTCAGGCAGTGATCTCATGAGTCATGGGATCAAGCCCCGCATTAGGCTCCACGCTCAGTAGGGCATTTGCTTGAGGTTCTCTCCCTCCACCCTTCTTCCCACTTGCACATGCACACACTCTCTCTCTTTCTCAAATTAATAAATCTCTAAAATGAATGAATGAATGAATGAATGAATAAATAAGGTCTATCTTTTCTCTGGTAATTGTAGATGCCACATTTATCACCTGGTGAGTTTCCAAGTGGTCTGGTCCATTTCTGAACCTTCTGTTCTGTTCTCTTGATCTATCTATTCATCTGCAGCATTCTGTTTTAATAATAGAGACTTTATGTAATGGTTCGATATCTGATAAGGCTGGTCCCTTGCAGGGAAGTTTTCATTTCTAGCATTTAGCAGGTAGTGGCCTGTGGTGTTAGCTACTTCATGAAGCATTGACCGTTGTGCACAGCAATGAAGCACCTGGCATCTTGCACGACTGGATACCATGCAGGTGAAAAGCTATTTCCAATGACTTAACCTTGGAAACTAGCTTCGATTCACATATATATATATAAGGGTTTTTTTTCCCGATGGTTTTAATGTACACTGTATATTCCAGATTTTATAATTTTATCTTATCACGCAACATCAGAATTTCAGGAAAATTCTGTCACTGCTGGCAATGCTGTGTGACATGTTTGAGTCACCAACACGACACACCTGAATCACCTTGTACCAGGAGCTGCCATCTTTGGGGGTGTCTCCATTTGGGTGCAGGTATCTGACTACTTCACTATGTCTTTTGCTGTGGTTAATGCACAAACACTTACTATGAAAACACATTTTTTTAAATCATAAACTATTTCCCCTTTATTTCTTTTCATGAATTTTTTAAAATTATGTTGATTTTTTAATAACTACGTTTATAGATAGCACATACACTATAAATTTCATTTCAGAATACTTCGTAAATTATATGTAAAGAGGGTTTGGAGTGTTGTAGGGTTGGGAATCAAGGCTATACCTGAATCCATCCGTGTTTCGCTGTTTGCCCGTGCGTACCATGATTACTGCAGGGCTTTTGGGAAAGGCTGGGGGGATGTTTGCAAACCCATCAGTGGTACTGGAAGAACAATTTGGACCCATTCTCATATGATGTTGACACAATGGTGTCCTGTCTGGTAAGAGAGACAGTGTATTTTTCAGACTGTAGTAAAAGACATGAGATCAGGACAAAATTCATAACCTAATTCCAGTTCCGCCCCAAGGTAAAGACTGTTTTCAGTTTGGTGGATGTTGTCCCAGACTTTTTATCTTTTAATATTTTCTATGACTTTGCAAACGTGTGTGTTGTGGGGGTAGTGTAGGTTTGCAGAGAGAATGCTGCCTAGAATATGGCTCAAATGATACTCATTGAGCATCTTTATCTAGAAACTAGATACTAAAAATATGAGCAGAGCATGGCCCCTGTCCTCACGGAGCTTATAAGTGGGGCTAAACACCAATACCAGGTAGCAAGCAATGGATCAGAAGATACTAAGATGCCAGATGCAAAGAGGAGTAGGAGGGAGAGATTAGAAGGGAGAGAGATAGCTCAGCCATGGAGGGGTGGCATTCGACCAATATTAAAAGACAATGTTGGGGGTAATTCTAATTCCTGCAACCTGTGGGTGTGACCTTATTTGGAAAAGGAGTCTTGTTTTTTTTTTCAATGTGAGCTTTTTCTCTTTTTTTCAATGTGAGTTCAATGTGGGGTTTGAACTCACGACCCTGAGATCAAGACCTGAGCTGAGATCAAGAGTTGGAGGCTCAACCAACGGAGCCACCCAGAGGCCCAGAAAAGGAGTCTTAAAGATGTAATTAAGTTCATGATCTTAAGGTAAAGAGATCATCCTGGATTATCTGGATGGGCCCTAAGTCCAATGGCAAATGCCCTTATAAGAAACGACACACACACACAGACGAAGGTCGAGCAAAGAGGCAGCCATTAGCCAAGGAACTACCAAGGACTGCCAGCGGCCACCCAGAGCTGGGAAAGGCAAGGAAAGACTCCCCACTAGAGCCTCCACAGCAAGCACAGCCCTGCTGACCGACCCCCTGATTTCAAGCGTCTGGGCTCCAGAACTGTGAGACAAGAGTTTTCTGTTGGTTTAAGGCACCTAGTGTGGTAATTTTTATAGCAGCCGCAGGAAACTAAAATCGCCAAATTGGTTTTGGTTTTTGTTTTGTTCTACTTTCTAAAATTCTAAAACATACATATCTAGAAGAGTAGATGAGGATCGCCTGGATGGTTCAGTCGGTTAAGCACCCTCCTCTCGATGACGGCTCAGGTCATGATCTCAAGGTCATGAGATGGAGCCTTGTTTGGGGCTCTGTGCTCAGTGGGGAGTCTGCTTGAGATTCCCTCTCCCTCTGCCTCTGCCTCTACCCATGCTTGCATATACTCTGTCTCTCTAAAATAAATCTTTAAAAAAAGAAAAAAAAGCAGGGTGCCTGGGTGGCTCAGTGGGTTAGGCACCTGCCTTTGGCTCAGGTCACAATCCCGGGATCCTGGGATCAAGCCCTGCATCGGGCTCCCTGCTCAGCAAAGAGCCTGTTTCGCCCTCTCCCTCTGCCCCTCCCCTCACTCATTCTCTCTCTCTCAAATAAATAAAATCTTAAAAAAAAAAGAAAGAAAAAAAGTTGATGAATCGTAAATGTACAGTTTAATAAGAAATCGTGATGTAAACATATGCAGCCATCATGAAAATCATAACATAGAACGTTGGCAGCCCCCAAACCCTCCATGCAGCCCTGTCTCTTCCTTACCACCACCCTTGGGCACTCCTGACTTCGGGGTTAACTGTTCCCTACTATCATGTTGAGTTTCATCACCACGTGTGCGTTTCCAAGCAGTATAATTTTGTTTTCACCTGCTTTTGAATATAAAGGAACACACAGCACGTACTTGTCTTCTTTCGCACTGAGTTTGTGCAATTTGTCAGGTTGGCTTGTGCGGCCATGTTCATGGTGGCGAAGATGACACCGTGTGGATAAGCTGTAATTCATGATCCAGTCTACTCTTGCTGGATGTTTGGATTGCTTTCACACTGGGGCAATTACATCCTTACACAAGAACCCCGGTGGTCATGGGCTTGAGCTTCCCTAAGGCATATACCCAAGAGTAGAGTTTCTGTGTTTGCTCGTGTTCAATGACTATGAACCATGTTCACGGTTAGTTATGTCAAAATGTTTTCCAAAGTGGTAATTTCCATTAATCCTCCTTTTGGTCCACATCTTCATCAATCATTGCTACTATTACACTCTAAAATTTTTGCCAATCTAGCAAGTGTCTAGTG
Organism: Potos flavus; assembly: GCA_028534135.1. Classification (NCBI taxonomy): domain Eukaryota; kingdom Metazoa; phylum Chordata; class Mammalia; order Carnivora; family Procyonidae; genus Potos; species Potos flavus. The sequence goes on from CM052885.1 coordinate 75,156,130, forward strand.
GTATCTCACTGTGGCTTAAGTATGCATTTCCCTGGTTACTAATGACTTTGAACATTTTTTCATGTTTGTTGAATATTTGAATATTCTCTTTAGTGAAATGCCTAATTACTCATTATAATTGGGTTATTTGCATTTTCCTTATTCACTTGTGGGGGTTCTTCCTAGATGCTGAGTATGATTTTGTTGGAGGTGTGTTTCCTAGGAAATAGAGTCTGAGAGAGAAGTGTGCCTGCAGGACATTTATTGGTCAGTGCCCTTGGTTTTAGCACTCGGAGGAAGTGGGATCAGGCAAAGGGAGAAGTCGGGCTGTGATGTAGTCACAACAAAAGTTTCAGCCCCCTGCATGGAAGCATTGAGGTTGGGATGGCCTTGCAGAGTTGATAGGAGCTGGGGCAAGGTGGTGACTGAGTCTTTATACCCATGCATGGGCCAATCATGGGATGGAGCCACCACTGGGAAAGTGCATGATCTATGGTAAGGTGGTGGTCTTCAGTTGAGGAGGAGTCCCTGAGGGTCTCAGGTGGGAGCTGTCAGCTGTAGATATTGCCAGCAGCCAGGAGAATGAATTCTTCTGTCCTGAGACTGGGCTGGGGCTGGGGAATCCATATGGTGTACCACAGCTTCAGAACGCTATAGAGCCCTTCATCAGTTATATATGTTGAAACGTTCTTTTCCTGTTCTGTATCTTTTCTTAATCACTCTCTAATGGCGTACTATGGGCTGAATTGTGTCTATGTTTTCCTCTTTGAAAAATTATTCATCTGCCTGTGGCAAGCAGTAGAAGAGCCAGTCCTTGGATCCAGGTATCCCTGTCACCTGAGCTGATGCATATAACGATGATGTTATCCTTCCTACTGGCTCCTTCTCTTCTCGGGCTGAACATGAACATCCGTTGCCATTCAATTGCTATTAAAATTATTAAATGTTTTCTTGCATTGGTATTTGTATTGTGCTAGGGGATGAATCCTAACCCCCCAAAATTTATATTTTGAATTCCTAACACTCGGTACCTTAGAATGTGACTGTGTTAGCAAATGGTAGTTAAGTTAAAGAAGTGATTAAGTTAATATCAGGTCATAAGGTAAGGCAATATGACTGGTGTCCTTATAAGAAGAGGAGATTGAGCAACCTGTGTTCATTGACGGGTGAATGGATAAAGAATATGTGGTATCATGTTAATGAAATAAGTCAGGGAAAGACAAATGCTTAATTTCACTTATAAGTGGAATCTAAAAAACAAACAAATGAATAAACAAAACAAACAAGAAACAGACTCACAGATACAGAAAACAATTTGGTAGTGGCCAGAGTTGGGGCGAGGGGATTAAAAGCTACAAACTTCCAGTTGTAATATAAATAAGACCCAGGGGTACAATGTACAGCATAGGGAATATAGTTAATAATATATAACAACTTCGTATGATGGCAGATGGTACCCTAGCTTTATTGTGATGATCCCTTTGTAATGTGTGTAGGTGTCAAATCACTGTGTTGTACACTTGAAACTAATATAATGCTGTGTGTCAACTACACTTCAATAAGAAAAAAAATCTGAAAAAAAGAGAGATTAAGATATAGCATGCTCAGAGAAAAGGCCAGGTGAAAACATAGAGAGAAGAGAGCCATTGACAAGCCAAGGAGAGAGATCTCAGAAGACATTGACTCCATTGACAATTTAACCTTGAACTTCTAGCCTGCAGAATTGTGAGAAAATAAATTTCTGCTGTGTGATATGCCCTGTCTGTGGTACTTTGTTAGGGCAGCCTGAGGAAACTATTATAGGTATATTTTTAAAAATAAGCAAAAGTTTGTGACGTAATTAGAGTAATTGGACATACCAATTTGCTCCTTTATGCTTCTTACATTTTATTTAAAAGATTGTTGCCTCTTCTGAGTTCAAGGAGATAATACTCTATGTTGTTTTCTAAAAGCATTGGTTTTGTAGGAATTCAGGGTTGTGGGTTGGAGGGATAATAAAAGAGGAGTATTCCAGGGAATGGAGTAGACACAGAAAAGAGAACAGGCAAAATTTCCTGTATGAGTTTACTGCTGCTACCATAACAAATTACCACCAACTTTATAGCTTAAACCACATAAATTTATTATTCTAGGGTTCTGGAGGTCAGATGTCTCAAATGGGTCTCCATGAGCTAAAATCCAGGTGTTGCCAAGGCCATGCTCCTTCCAGAGAAGGATATGTTTCTTTGCTTTAGAAGCTTCTAGAAGCCTGAATTCCTTGCCTTGTGGGCCCTTCCTCCATTTTCAGGGCAGCAGGGTCAGACTCAGGCCTTTTCATGATGCCTCTGTCTGGTTCTCTCTTCTGCTTCCCCCTTTCATTTATAAAGACCCTTATGATTATGTGGGGCCCACCCACATATCCAGGCTAATGTCTCCAGCTCGCGGCGAACTGATTAACAACCTGAATTTTATCTGCGACCTTAATACCACTTTGGCATGTAACCTTGTATTCTCACAGGTTCTGAGGTTAGGATGTGGACGTCTTTGGAAGCCATTATTCTGCCTATAGTTTCCTATGTCATATCAGCTAACTCTCTTGCTTCCTTTCTCGTGACCCCCTCAGAGGATCCAGGACACTTGTCCAGATGAAACCTTGGATATTCTCTACGGATCCAAGGTTTTCTGCTCATCAGAATTGCTGATGAGGCCTGATATTCTATAATACTTTACAATCGGCCTTGGAAGAAAAATGGCACCATGATCAGGGCTCTGAGACTCTTTCTGCCTGATTCAGTATCTACCAGCAGCAAGCAGGTTTTATGTCCATCCCTGGGAGGAACGATCCCAAGGCAGAGAGCTCATGTTTCCTCACCTGAAAGTTAGGTTATTCTTTTCACCAACTCAAATCATTCAACTTAAAAATCTGTGCGTGCACATTTCGGTCCGAACACCTTACAACCAACCAGTGAAGTGAGTCAAAAATTGGAGGGTAGGTGGGAAACAGAAATAATTATGATTGTAAATGACAATGGGATTGCTCTTTACTTTCTACAATTGAAACCTGGCTGTATCCCTTCTTACATTCTTCTACAAGATAAAAAGCAGATTGTAAAAATATATGAAGAGATGTAGGTTCCCTCCTGCCCTTTGTCAACATAAACAGCATGGAGGAGTCCCCTCTGGTACCATTTGTCTCATTCCCCATGCCAAGCTGCTCTGTCAGTATGTGGCAGGTGCATGCCCGAGGCCCCAGATGCTCTGGCAGTGCCCTGGGGCTTGTGAAGTTTGGGGCCCCCAGGAGCACATACCAAATGGCTTTACTGAACGTGTGGAGTAGAAAGAGAGCCCCTTGGTGAAGGTCGATTCATGGAGCCCAAATGGTATTCTTAATAGTGTTCCATTAAGCTCTTCTTACCTGGAGCTATGTTTCCAGATGTCTGGTTTCCTTCCCTTATTGTCTTCCTTTTTGGGGTGCGTGGTGGGGTTGGGGGGGAGGGGAGGACACTCCAGGTGGGGAAGATCTTTCTTACTTGTTCAGTTGGGTGTTCTCTCTTTCTCTCTCTCTCTCTCTCTCTCTCTCTCTTTTTCTTTCTCTACCACCTCTGGCTATAAACTAGATCTAAATCATTTTTAATTTGGCCTTTAGCTTTGTGATAAACCACCAGTCACTGCTTTGAATTTTCTGAAATTGGAAATACTGAGCATATGTTCCCCCCAGGCACCAAGGGAGAAGTATTTTCTTGTTCACAGAGATGTCATCTCTTTTTCTCTGCAAAATTCTGCCCTGGAGCAGACCTCATCTCTGGGTCTGAATAGAAATGCGACTAGAAAATAATAATGTGATAGACTTTTTTTTTTTTTTTTAAGCTGGTGAATATTGTCTCCTTCAGAATGGTCACTCTAGAGGGCTAAGCATTTATTCTAGTTATCTCCTTTTAGGAAATTAGCTTTAGACCCCACCTCACATTTTGGTGTGGGATAATCCCCAGTATTAAGAAATGTACATCCTTGAAGAGTATTGTATTTTTTGGAACCAATGACAGGTTCCTCAGAGCCCCATGAAAAAGGCAGTGATCAAGTACCATAGCGCCATATTTAATTAAAAATGAAGATATTACTCCAGTGACTTTCAAAGGAGGCCACACCCTGTGGGGGCAGATCTGAAACATGGGGGGAAAGATGCATATACATTTATATACGATGTTATAATTTTATATTTGAAAAATGGAAAACCACCTATTTGAAATCTTAAATAATAGTAAAGAAAGATATGAGATCTTTTAGGTTTGTGCAACAGGAAGTAATGTTATAAATTTTTAAGAAATCACTCTTACATAATAGAGGAAATATTCCAGTGTATCTAGGAAATGAGCTGTGAGCCTAAGTTCCTTCAGCATCTTGAGGTCATGGCAGCAGTAGCTTAATGGCGTAATTGGCCCTACCTAGAAGGTCCACCTCAGAGTAACAAGCGCAGGCACACGGTAAATGCCAGAGCTGCCCCCCATCCCATCACACTCAGGGCTGGTCAGGGCACACTGAAGCAGCAGGCTTAGTTCTACAGGGAATTTTAATGGGGTTCATTAGCCAATCCAAGAGCCCCTGAAGAAGGTGCATCTGCAGGGATAGGAAGCTGGAAACCATTTAATCT
>CM052885.1:75161235-75181890 GCA_028534135.1 Potos flavus
GAGATTTCTCATTGCAGCTTACCTTTGAGAAACTACTACTTCTGAGTTTTGGAGTAATAACAAAGAAGAATGCCCACAATGATCCGAAAAGGCATATGTAAAGTACCTCTCCTTATTTTAAGTACACATCTGTCGAGGCTGGATTTTTTCATGCCCTTCAACCCAACCAACATACTGCAACTGAGGGAATGCAGAAGGCGTGAGAATCCAGCTGTCTCTCATTAAGCCAGGTATTAAAGAGATTTGCAAAAATGTAAAATAATGCCATAAATATATTTCATAAATATTATTTATGCTAACATGTAACAGGTTTATTGTTTTAAATGAATTAGATATTTTAATGTTATCTGTTTTAATTAATTTCAAATTTAGTAAATATTAATAGATATAACCTACATACACAAAGGCTCTTTGAGCCTTTCAATAATTTTTAAGAATGTAAAGAGAACTCAAGACCAAAATGTTTGAGAATAACTAATCTCCCTCACCAACCATGTGGCTCAAGCATACTTTCTGCAGCATTCTTGAAAATGGCCATCTGATCTCAGCTCTGTCTTTTCCTGGAATAGGAAGTGTGCTAATTGTCCAGTGGTCGCATTCCATACAATGACCTGAAATCTGTGTCCTTACAACCTGCACCTACTGGTCCCACTTCTGACCTCAACAGTCATGCAAAATGATGTCTTTCAGATACCTCCACCCATCTGAGGATGACCATCTGCTCCCTGACCCCCCTTTCCAGAGCAAGATGGCCTAAATCCTCAGGCCTTGCCTTCTGACTTGGTTAGTGAATACTTCATCATCACATTTCCCCTTGTTTGTATCCATTCCAGTTTTTTACTGTCCCAAAGTTCTTTCCTTTTATTACTTACAAGGTTAAGGGTATTTCTTAGATGATTGATGGTTTTATAAACGTGACCCTGGAAGATTTGAGAGTTTCTACAGTTATGTTTACCAGGCTGAGTAATAAACTTACTTATTGTATGACTTCTCTGTACATATCTATGAGTATTTGTAAGCCCCACTCCCATTTCTTTACTGAAATGATACAACTATGAACTTCTAGCTTGGTTTCCATGTGGAGATAATTCTCCTAAAGCAATACCCCGATCTCTTGTCCATCCTACCTTCTCTGCAGGGAAGGAAACTCGAGCAGAGCCAAGTGAGGCAGGCTTGTGGCATTCAGTGCTGCCCACCTGGGGCGGGTAGGTTCCACTCAGGGGTTCAGTATCAGCAAGCCCTTTGGCTGCCACCTCGACCCTCTTTCTCCAACCCAGCCTTTATCTGTAATGGGGGTGATATTTTAATCTCCATTAAATCTCTGATTTCTGTGCCTCTCTCTCATTGGATCTCATAACTAGACAGGGGAAAGGGTATTATTATTTACTGGTTTCCCTCCAATTCCAATACTTTTGGGGGCACTTGGGTGACTTAGTCAGTTAAGTGTCTGACTCTTGATTTAGGCTCAGATCATGATCTCGGGGTTGTGAAATGGAGCCCTGCGTGGGGCTCCGGGCTCAGCAGGGAGTCTACTTAAGATTCTCTCTCCCTCTCCCTCTGCTCCTACCCCTGCCCCTGCACCAAATAAATAAATAAATAAATAATAAGTATTTTTTTTAAAGATTTTATTTATTATTTATCTGACAGAGAGACAGCGAGAGAGGGAACACAAGCAGGGGGAGCGGGACAGGGAGAAGCAGGCCCCCCACTGAGCAGGGAGCCCGATGTGGGGCTTGATCCCAGGACCCTGGGATCATGACCCAAGCCAAAGGCAGACGCTAAACTGACTGAGCCACCCAGGCGCCCCGATAAATAAATCTTTTTTAAAAATTCCGATACTTTTAAAAAATTAAATCAAAAGCTTGGAAAAGCTTTAAAAATTAAGCTGGGTCTCTGAATTAGCACTCTGAATGATACACTTGGGAAACATATCCTCTGGTATGGACCAGTATTGACCACTGATAAACAACTCTGGACAGCGGTTAGGGAACTAGTTTCGTAGGAATGACAGCAGCTGAAGGATAAGATGGATTTGGTGGTCGTAGACCATAAACATTGCCACGGGAGTGGAGGAGCAGAATGCAGGGGCCAAGGGCTACCCCTGTCCGTCGAAGGAGGCCATGGGTCATGCGTACGCACAGAAGTAGCCGTCAGGAGGCAGCCGACACACAAGTTCTCTCCTGTATGACAGTCAGTCCTACCTTCTTTACTCTGAAAGACCACCTTCTTTCTTTTTAAAATACTTGACTCAAAAATATCCAACCCTGATGCAGTGTGAGGAATAACCTTACACATTATTTTTTCCTTTTCTAACCCTTGTGATTCTTGAGATTGTGGCCACCACAGAATCTTGTAATGCTGAGGCCCAGCAGTCTAAGCTTGATGCAAGATGCTGACCTTGAAATAGCCCGTTGCTTGGACACAGAGATAGAGGGCAGATTCATGAAGAATACACACTTTAAGAAGCAGGAGCATGTGGGGCGCCTGGGTGGTTCAGTCGTTAAGCGTCTGCCTTCGGCTCAGGTCATGATCCCAGGGTCCTGGGATCGAGCCCCGTGCGGGAAGCCTGCTTCTCCCTCTCCCACTCCCCCTGCTTGTGTTCCCTCTCTCGCTGTGTCTCTTTCTGTCAAACAAATAAATAAAATCTTAAAAAAAAAAAAGAAGCAGGAGCTTGTGAACTCAGGAGGTTGTCGCTCGAGGTTAAAAAGGAAAGACAAAACAGAGGGCAATCGGGACAAGCAGTGAGATGATGAGAGGTAGTTTCGGCAACAATAATCACAAATAAGTATTAAAGAAGATGATAAACAGGAGTCTGACTCTATCCTGTGAAATCTGTTATTCACCTTTATCATTTGGGGGCCCCTGTGTGTGGGGCAGTAGCTCTTTTAGTTACTTTCTGCAATTTACGCTCTGTCTTGATTCTCATTGATCTCCCAGAAACCCTTGCTAAGCTTTTCTTTCTTTCTTTCTCTTCCTTCCTTCCTTCCTTCCTTCCTTCCTTCCTTCCTTCCTTCCTTTCTTTTCTTCCTTCCTTCCTTCCTTCCTTCCTTCCTTCCTTCCTTCCTTCCTTCCTTCCTTCTTTCTTTCTTTCTTTCTTTCTTTCTTTCTTTCTTTCTTTCTTTCTTTCTTTCTTTCTTTCTTTCTTTCTTCTTTTTTCTTTCTTCCCTTTCTTTCCCTTTCTTTCTTCTTTCTCCCCCTTCCCTTCCCTTTCCTTTTTACTCTCCTCTCCTCTCCTCTCCTCTCCTCTCCTTTCCTTTCCTTTCCTTCTTTCATAGGCTCCATCCCCAGCATGGAGGGCTTGAACAGTGAGGGCTCAAACTCAGTACCCTGAGATCAAGACCCAAGCTGAGATCAAGAGTCAGAGGCTTAACAGACCCAGCCACCCAGGCAACCCCCTTGATGAGCTTTTATGTCATTTGCTGTCTGATGTGAAAGAATGGGAATAGCTCTAGCCAAGTTTCATGCAAACTACTAGCAAAGTTTTGTGACCGTCGGAGAGACACAAAGTGTCCCCAGCCTTCCTGGGTGTTCTCCCAGCAACAACCCTGGTGAAGATTTATTGCTATGAGAGGGGCGTCCTGACATTTCACTGACAGCAGAAGGGCAGAGAGCCATGGCAATCTGACCTTTTGGAAGACAGCAGTTTGCCTGAGGGAGGGGAGCCTCCTGGGACTTCAGAGATTGGAATACGATTTAATAACCTCATTTATTAATGTCTCTCCAACCACATTCTCCTTCCCTCGTACCATTTCTTCCCAGGCCTCAGGAAGGTCTCAGGAAGACTTACTGTAATTCAGACTAGGTTCAAAAATATTTTAAAGTTTGCATTGAACTATTTGAAAGTGCAGTGATTTATGCAGCAGTGGGAAGCACCGGCTGGGTGTTGGGAGATCGGATGGTAATCTACACGCACGCACTACCTGTGGGGCTCCGTCAGCCTGGAGAATCGCACTACTGCCGTGGTTACTGTAGAAACTAAATTACAGCATATATATTTTAAATGCCTTGTACAGGGACACCTGGGTGGCTCAGTTGGTTGAGCATTCGACTGTTGATTTCAGCTCAGGTCCTGATCTCAGGGTCCTGGGATCGAGCCCCGAGTCAGACTCTGTGTTGAGCCTGCTTAGGATTCTCCTTCTCCCTGTGACCCTCCGCTCTTTCTGATCACACATGCTCTCTCATAAACAAACAAATAAATAAATGCCTTGTATAGGCACATACAAGATTTTCAGTTCTTTCATCCTCCCTCTTTTGTTCTCTCCTCCCCTCCCTCCTTTCCTTGATTCTTCTTTTCTAACCCCTCATCCTCTCTTTCTTGCTGGTGATCAAATGAATTCTATGGCCAGCCTAAGATGACCTTTAATGGAGTCTAATGGATGTCAAATACATTGCCTCATATTGGGAATTTTGCCAAAATGAAACAAGCTCAATCTTAGTGCCATCCCATCTCAAGCCCCATCCTGGGAACTCAGTTACCTAGAAAAGGCTGTATTAGGAAAACCCTTTCACCTGTCAGAGGACGGAAGCCAAAGAATATTCCCTAACTCATCCTATGAGACCAGCATTACCCTACTACCAAAATCAGGCAAAGACAACACGAGAAAGAAGAACTATAGACCACTATCGCTCATAAACATAGACACAAAAATCCTCAACAAAATATTAGCATATTGAATCCAACAGTGTGTGAAAAGAATTATGCACCACAACCAAATGGGATTTATCCAAGGCAGGCAAGACCGGTTTGACATTTGGAAATCAATTAATGTGATCTATCACATCATTTTTATTTTCTTGTGTTTTCCTGTTCTAGGCAACTAGTTCTCTCTTTAGTCCAATCCCTTTTGCTCCTAACTTTAGAATTTTTTCAACATCTTAATATCTTTTGAAGAACAGAAACTTTTTATTTTAATAGAGTAGATTTTATCCTTTTTTATAGTGAATACTTCTTGTCTCCTCTCTGTGAAATCTTTTCCCTATCTAAAGGTACTTAAGATCTTCTCCCACTTAATTTTTTTTCCTAAAAATTTCACAATTTTGCTCCTTATTTAGGTCCATTATCCAGTTTGAGGGAACTTTTGTATTGATTTTTTTCCCTTATAACTGGCTGGCTTTGAACCATTTGTCAAAAAAAAAAAAAAAAAATTTCCCCCATTGAATTACCTTGGTGCCTCCATTGAAAGTCAACACATAACACATATATGTTGATTTACCTTTATACATGCATCCTATTCCATTGATCTGTATGTTTATTCTTAAAACCAATACCACACTGTCTTGTTCACGTAGACATGTAATACCTCCCAAACTCAGATACAATACTCATCCAACTTCTTTCTTCTTTTTTCAAAACTGTTTTGGTTATTCTGGATTATTTGTGTTACTTTATAAATTTTGGAATCAGCTTTGTCAATTTCTATGTAAATGTCTTCTGGGATTTTGACCAGAACGCCATTGACTCCATAGGTCACCACTTTGTAAAGTACGAGACTTTCCACAAGACATTTCCATTTTCCCCTCCCACTGTTTGGCTGTGGCTCTCAAACATTTTACCACAGTATGCAATAAACCCCACAGTATTGTATTTTCATATTAAACTGTCAATTTTCTTTTGAGGAAAAAGTTTAAGAGAAGGAAAAAAATCTCACATTTATTTCCGTATCTTACCATTTCTGTTGCCTTCCATTTCTTTTTAGTGATCTGAATTTCCATCTGGCATCATTTTGGTGTAAGTCTAAAGAACCTCTTTTAATATTTCTTAAAGTATGCACCTACTGGCAATTATCTCAGATTTATGTGTTTTTTGTTTGTTTTGTTTTTTTGTCTGAAGAAGTCCAATTAGGCTTCATTTTTGAAAGACTGTCTGAATTTCAGTTCTAGATTGACAGTTTTTTTCTTTTCGCATTTTAAAGATATCCTATTGCTTTCTGTCTTGCATTGTTTCTTACAAGAAGTCAGTGATAATTCTTATCATCATTACGCTATAGGTGATATCACTTTTTACCTCTGGCTGCTTTTAAGATTTCTAGTTTATTACTATTTTCAAAAATGTAATTGCAATGTGCCTTTGTGTGGTTTTCTTTGTGTTTGTCCTGCCCGTTTAGGGATTTTGAGTTTATTGGATTTGTGGATTAATACTATTTTCTTCAGATTTGGAAAATTTTGATAATTATTCCTTGAAAATTTGTTCTTCAGTCCCCACCATATATATATATATATATATATATATATATATATTCAAAGTCCCAGAATGGGGGAGTGGGGACTGAAGAACAAATATATGATATATATGTATGTATTATATATATATATTATATATTATATATATTAGGCTACTTGATATTATGCCTCTCTTCACTGATGTTCATTTTTCTTCAGTTTTCTTATTCTCTCTGTATGCCTTAATTTGAATAGTATTTATTGCTCTGGTCTCTGGATCATTGATCTCTTTTTTTCTAGTGTCTATTTTGCTGTTAAGTATATCTAGCAATTTTTAAATTTTAGTTATTATATTTTTTGGCTCTTGAAGATTCACTTGAATCTTTTTATATATACACTTCATCTCTCTCTTCTTTGCAGTCATGTTTTCCTTTCAATCATCATAGCTTTTTAAAATTCCTCATTTGTCAATCCCATCATCTTTTCTGACAGTCCTGGACCTGTTTCCATTGGATGATTTTATTTCCCATGGTTATAGGTCACATTTTTCCTGTTTCTTCCCTTTCCCAGTGATTTTGGTTCCATGCTGTGTCGTAGCGTGTCTGGGATTTTGTTGTTTCCCTCTAAAGAGTGTTGAGTTCTATTGTGGCAAATAGTTAAGTTACTCGCGAATCATTTTAATAAAAGAATCCTCAACTACAGGCTTATTTTTAGTATTGTGACTGTGGGCTAACAGTAACAATTAGAGAACTTTATACTAGGGCTTAATTTAGTCCTATTACCTGGCATGACCCAGCTGGATTCACTACTGAGAGCCCTAGTACTCAATGAACTCTCTCCATTTTGGTTGTTTAGAACACAAATGTCTTTAAGCTCTGTGCAAAATTTGGGTGTTTTTCAGCTTATCATTCCCTGGTGGGTCCCCATAACACCCCGTGGAGGGTCACCTTCCATGTGCTTACTCAGTATTCAGCAAAAGACTCACAGGACCCCTATATGGAGTCTTGAGCTCTTTCATTCCATAGCTCCTTTTTCTCCAGCACTCTGCTCTGGAAATTCTAACCACTTCATTCTCACGCAATCCCAAACTGTGTCCACATGTCATGGAGATTGCGGTCCTCTGTCTGGGTCCCCCTTTTCTGTTCTACAGTCTGAAAAATGCCTCCATGAAAAAACAAAACAAAACAAAACAGGGTGATTGTAGAGCTCCCTCATTTACTTACTTTCTTTTGGGGATCACAGTCCAATGTTGGTTGTTGCTCAGTGTCTGGAAACGGTTGTCTCCCATACTGTGTTCCTTCTTCCAGTTATTTTACAGCAAAAGAGTAAGTCTGGTACCAGTTACCTTATTATACTTGGGGGTGGAGCTCCCTGTGGCATTTTCTAATGTAAGGCCCATGGCTTGACCCATCTGACAGTCTCATTCCAAAGAAAAAGAAACACTTAAAGTCCTACCCTCTGCAAAGCCCTGTGACAGTCCCACGGGACCTTAAGTTCTTGTGGTATTGTTGTGACGTGTAAACACATAAATGTGCAAAATAATTTCTTTGAGCATTGCCATTGCTTTAAGCTCCCTAGAACACTAATGGAATAAACATCTCTATGTAACAAATAGAGCCCACTTCCCAACACTATCTACAGTTTTAATTTCCATCTCATAAAAGTTCGCTCATTAAGGTTCTTTTGTTGTTGTTTCGGGCATTTTTGTGTGTGTAAATGTACATGTCTGTTTGTAATGGAATTTTAATTGCATGTCAGTGCACTGTAGTTTCTCCACTAAATCCCTATAATAACAAGTATTTGGCCGTGGTTTGCCTTTCCACACTCACCACATTTGGGCCCTTGCCCACGGGAGCAAAGCTTAAAGTATTCACGATACCGCTTTGGTTCACTCCATAACTGAGGTTTTGATGACATGCATCCCGCCACCCAGTGCCTATTTGCCGATTATATTCCTGTCCCACATTTTCTGCCTTTTGAGTTTCTGCTTTGGTTGTTGTTTTGCTTTTTTGATCAGTTAGTTTTCTGGTTTTTTGTTTTGGCTCCTGATATTACCTTGTCCCATTGTGCTTTCTGTGGTTTCAAGCCAACAAGGTTTGGGTTGGCTGTATTTATTGACTCATGGACCTTCATCAGGAGCCCAATGGTTCCAGCACCATCTCACCAGAGAAAAGAGAAGAATATGGGGCGCCCTCCCACCCATGTGTTCAAGCCCTCCTCCCACGACATTCTTGCTTCTTGACCCTCCGGATACCAGAATCAGTGCCCCAGTTCAATCAGGTAGTTTCTGCCTATGCCTCGGCACGTCCTTTCTGTCCGACCTTTCCCATCCCCTCGCCAGCAACACTGATCTATTCTCCATGCCAGTTATCCCAAGACATGATCTCCCTGTAGAAAACCAGACTTCTCTTAAAGAGTAATGACCGAGAGTAGCTGTTAATGTGTGGCCCTCCCAGCTACTTAGGACAGGGAAGGTCAGTGCACAAGAAAACCCAGGAAATGACCCCCAGTCCGCGTTTCAGGCATGGGTGTTGTGGGGGAGGGGATTGTGCAAGTAAAGGAATCATTTTGGACACTGCCCTTCACTGGAGTTTCTCTGTGCCCTTCTTCATCCATGCCTCTTTCATCCTGTTACCAAATTCGGAAACAATCAAAGCCAAATTTACCATTTACCAAATTTAAATGAATTTACCAAAAGACAAGTGACTTCTGTGAATGATGGCAGTAACGGCAATACCACACTTGAAAGCTCAAAGCATAGTTCTGGAAGTGACTATCTTACCGTTCTAAAGATTGCGCCGTTCTTGTTGGATATGGAGTTGATTATATCAATTAATAAGCCTTAAATTCCCCATTTCTAGAGGCAGGAAGATGGGGAAGGGGTTTATCTGTAAGCATGGCCCAGATAGCTTTAATAACTGCTGTTTAAATAATTCCCCAACTATTTGAATGTCTAATGCTTTTGGAGACACTGAAAGGCTTTGTCTTCTTGGCAGGAATAATTGGATGTGCAGCAAGAGAGAATGAATGACTAAAGTCTCCTTTAGTGGGCTCTTCATAACTTTGCCATCATCAAGCATTGTGATGAAAAAGCAAAAGCTGATCCACAAAAAAATATTTGCATCTAAGCTTGGTATAAATGACTGGTTTCATTCAAATCTATAGTCTGTGGTACTTAATCAAAGTCCTTTTCATCAAAATATTTGACAATTAATCTTGGGCCAACGAAACATTCGGCTGAATTAGATAGCAGACTTCCATGGCAATGAAGCAGATTCTTCTCACATTTTGGCCGATGTGTTTTTCTCTGAAACTCTGCTAACAATATTTATTTTAAGTCTCTCCTAATACCACAAGCAGGAGTGACTAACGGAGCTGCTTGAGGTGATAAAGAAGCATCTATCCTCAGGAATTTTTCTTTCCTTTTTTTTTTTATTCTTATAGCATATATGGATGCTTGTGGCCTTTTTCATGCTGTGAGAAATATGATTTGCTTCATAGAGAGAGTAACTAATATAAGAGGCCAAAATGCTTGTATAATCCACACGAGCTTCTTATATGTGGGATCTTAGAGACAGAGCTGATAATTGCATTCAAGTCTGATCTTGAGCTCAGCAACACGGGTCTGCATGGATGCGAGGGCTGGGAGGGCAATGGCAGAAGGACGCCCCCCCCACCGAGGTGTACAGAGTGCGTTGATGCTAAAATTATACAAAGGTCCAAGCCATTCAGCGAGGAGCCTTGTCGCTTCTTATTAATGGAAATGGATTCTCTTATTTTTCCTTGTCAGATTCCAGCATTGCAGGCTGTCTGCTATCCAAAGCATCTGCACCCTCCCAGATGCCATGATCGGTGGGTGTCAGACAGGAAATGCAACATGATTTGGGCCCAAGTACAAAAATGTGAACCGGAACAGAGCACACTCTGTGGGATGATCTCTATTATTTTTATACTGTTTCAGACTAGGTGTTGAATCATGAGGAGCCAGTCTCTGTGGGAATTTTGGTGTAGCAAACCACTTTGGGTCTTAAGCGGCAAAGTCCTCGAGCAAGGACAGGGACTTATTGGCTAGAACGTGGGATATCTCGCAGGCTCAAGGAAGGCCATGTTGGCGGAATCTGCCCAACGAGGTCTCAGGTGTTCATCTCTCATGGGTCCTTCCTCCACAACTTATCCTTCACCCTCCCTGTGGACGCTTCCTGCACGTGACAGCTGACCCAGCCACCAACAGTTCCTGAACTTTCCCAGGGCACAGCTTCGGCCACATTGAGCGATGTTGTCCACGACACAGTTCCGAGTGTCCCAGGGAAGGGACAGCCGTCCACTCCTGGGGTCTGGAATGCAAGAGGGGGATTCATGTAACTAGAATAGGAGCAGGGAGTTTTTGGTAGAGGGGCATAGAAGGGGGAAGACTAGTGAGTGAGTGCTGGGCACATGAGACCACCCTTCAGTATATGGGGCAAGTTGGGCATTTGTCCTAATCTGGGCCATTAATCCAATTCTGGTTGGTCGCAGACCCAATATCACTCTGAAATGGTCATCACTTGCTGGATTTAAAACAAAACCAGCAGGCAATGTTCTAACCCACCTACGACTTTCTCCAGTCATGGAAAGAGAAACAGTATTTTGCAGCCTTGGTTGGGTGGTTTCCCACCATCCTGTAAAGCAAAGACTAGTAAAACACATGATGAAACTAGACAGTATATTGACATGCCCTGTTCATGCCGGATTCCCTACCTGTGTTAGAACAGTGCCTTGTGCACGTGGGCGCTCTCTAAATGCTTACTAAAGTCGATTTTTGGAAAAGATGTCCTGCCAATATCAAGCACAGGAAATCACTGGCAACTGCTATGCACCCAGTGTCCACCGCGGAAATGTGGGCAGGAGGCCACACATTGGAATGAAGACAGGCTTAACAAAGGGCCACTGTAAAATAATGGCAGCCTTTAGTGAAGGTTGCGGGACCAGCACACTTAGACAGGCAATGGCCTTGGAGCGTCTCTTGGGGGGCTGACCACTGAAGACTCTCCGGGGGAGTCCGGAAGCCTCGAGCGCCCCATGCCCCGGGCAGCAGCAGGAGGCCGGGCTATGTTTGCGGTTCGACTGGCTGTGGGCCTTTGGTCCGGAGTTCTTACTACTTTGCGCTAGACTCAACATTATCACAAAATATAATTTTAAAATATAGTAAGATCGCTACTAAGGTAACATGTGGCTCTTAGGCCAAAACTGATCACGTCCTGAAACCTACACCTGCCGATGGTGTGTGTTGTGTAGTTTTAAACACTTAACCAGTACCTCCATCCGTCCTAAGACATGGGGTTTTGCCTTTGACCAGAAGTGGTCACGTGAGGCCTCCCCTGATGCGCCCCCTCCAGCCCTGCTCTGAGCCCCTCCACGGAACCCGTCCTTTCTTCGTGTGGTGGCACGTTCTCTCCTGCGGCTGCCCTGTCCTCCCGGCTCAATTAAGCTCCCTTTGTGCACAGGTCTTCTCAAGCCTCCCCTGGCCTCTCCTTCCCTCTGGTTGTCTGTGTGTCCTTCCCCCAGATGTCGCTCAGGGGCCCGGAGCTGAGGTGTTGCAGAGCTCTGCAGTGGCCCTCAGATTATATTATTACTGCGTAACAAACCCGAACTGAGTGGTGGCACCAACGACGACTCACGGTCGCTTCTCACCATGGCGCTGAGCTGGGAGGCTCTGCAGCCGGTGTCCCCTGGACACAGTACAGGGCTCCATTGGGCGGGGTGCTTGGCAGGGGCAGAAACACCCACAATGCCTCTATCCACGTGGGCTTCCTCGGGTGGGGCCCCAGACTCCTTCCACGGCAGCTGGCTTCCCAGAGAGAAGAAAGGGAAGCTGCCCATTCTTGGGAGGCCTGGGCTAGGAGGCCTCCCGGGGTCACTTTGCACTGGGTCCTCCTGACAGGGGGTGGCAAGCTTTTTGTGTCATGGACCAGCGAGGGAGGATCTTAGCCTTGAGGGCCAGACGGTCTCTCTCCCAACTACTCAACTCTCCCTTGTGTGAAAGCAGCCAAGGACAACGCAGAAATGAAGGAACGCCGCCGTGTTCCAATAAAACTTTATTTACAGAAAAGAGTAGCAGGCTGGATTTGACCTGTGGGCTGGTCCCTGCTGCCTGTCACAGCAGTCCGGAGGCCAGCCCGGTTTCAGGGGAGGAATGGCACGTGCCCACAGGAAGGGGCAGACCATCCCAGAGATGAGCCTGCACGGTGTGAGGCCCGGGGTCTCGCCCGCCACCTGGTGAAGGGCCGGGAGATGGGTGGAGCCCGCTGTGACCCTGAAGCACTTATGCGCATGCGCTCTTGAAGTCAGTGTTGGGAAGGACAGACAGCTAGCTTTCTGGCCTCCTCAGTAGGTTAGCTCCGACGGGAGGAAAGGGCAACACCCCAAAGCCAACATCTACAGAGGTGGCTCCCGCCAGTGGGGCGGGGTCTGTGGCCTTCCCCAGCCTGTCACACTCAGAAAACCCACAGAAAACGATTTCACCTGCCCACAGTGTTCTGCCGGCCACAATCGTATCCCTTTCCTTCTAAAGCAATCCAAACCAAGAAGACTGAAACTCATGTATTCCTTTTATGAGTTTCTGTCAATATTGTTAACATCAGGACTGTTGAAGGAGAAGATGGTGGAAAGGGAGCAGAAAATGAGGGAGGAGAAGGTGACCTGCCATGGCCACTTGGGGCAGGAGCAAGAGCACGTGGGGAAGATTCTAGTGAAGGGGACATGGAAGATGGGGAGTCCTTGAAGTAGAGTACCTTATGCTTATCTTTCTGTCCAAGGCTTGAAGGCAAGTAGACCGCAGTGAAGCAACAACGTTTGGCTCTATGAACCATAGTTACCTACTAAAGAGCGGGGGTTAGTGGTTTGGAATGGAACTTTCATAAAGGGTGGGGATAGGCGCTGCCCGGACACACAGGGACTCTGTAAATGGGGCTTTCAGCTCAGTCTGACAACAACCCCAGAGGGAAAGCAGTGACCTCCTGGAGGCAGTACCCAGTAATCTTCAGAGGAAAATCCCAGGAGGTAAGCTGGGGATGCCACAGAGAATGGGAAGCAAGGAAGTCATCCTGACCGGCAGCCTAAACTTGGCCTTGTGAGGGTCAGTGAGGTAAGAACCTGGCAAAGGAAGAGAGTGTCTGATGTAAGTGACAGAGCTAAGAAGAGTCTGGGTTCGTGGGTTGCGGGGGAGGGAAGTCTTCCCCCAGACAGCCCTGCTGGATAAGAGAGAATGGACAGCAGCCCAAGTAGGGATGAACTCTCCAACGATGAAAGCTTCTCTAGAACGGGAATGGCTTGTCCATGGAGTGGGGAATCCCTACCATCTGAGGCATTCACAGAGAGGAATGCAGGATGGCCTGCTGCCCTGACGAGGCTTCATGACATGGCCTACCAGAGCCCATGAAGCCCACTCACCTTCCCGCCAGAACTTGACGCGCTTTTCTGAGAAACGTCCTCCCTTCTAAACTGTAAGCCCCCTAAACACAGGGCCTTACTGGCTTTTCACTATTCCCTATTCCCATCTGTTGGACGAACAGATGGTCTCACACACCCTCAGGATCACTATGGAGGTTAAAACGTGGTGCTAAACACACATTCCCATATGGCCCAACCATTGCCGGCCAAGGATTTACCCAAGAGAAACGAAAACGTGTCCACACAAAGAAGTGTACAGGAATGTTCCTAGCAGCTTTGTTTTAATGGCCAAAAAAAATGGGAATAACACAAATATTTATCTTCTGGTGAATGGATAAATAAATAAATTGTGTCATAGCCACACAGTGGAATCTTCATAAAACTCATCAGTAAAAAGGAACACACTATACCAATGCACGCAATGACCTGAATGAATTAAAAAACAGCATGATAAGTGAGAGGAACCAGACTTGAGAGTGAGCACCGTACGATTCCCTTCATATGGGATTCTAGAAAAGGCAAATCCACAGTGGTAGAAGGTGGGTCAGTGGTTGCCAGAGGCCAGAAGGGTGTGCCTGCAAAGGGGCACAAGGGGACGTTTTTGGAGTGTTGGAATATTCTGTTATGATTAGGTGGTGGTTATGCAACTGCATACATTTGTCAAAACTTCGAATTACACACTTTAAATATGTGCAGTTCTGTTTCTTGTACTTCACTCATACCTCAATAAAGTCATCAGAGAATGTAGATGTCCTCAGACTCGGTTTTCAGGGTTGGGGCAGTTGGGAAAAGTTGGAAAGTTCTATTTGAGTAACTCAGCCGATTGCACGAGAGGAAGTGGGGCTCTGAGAAATTCGTTACTATTTGGGCCCTGGAGCTGCATTTCTGGGGACTGGTGCCCAAGGCTCATCAGGAGAGAGAAAGATAGCGGGGCTCACCCAATGGTCTCAGTAGCCATCATGAGGCTGTGGTCTATGACTGCTGTCACTCCTGCTTGGGTGCAGGAGCTCCCCTACCTCCAGGACCCTCAAAGTAGAGACAGGACTAATGGAAAGAGCCCCTGGGAACCACCTCCTTGGCAAAATCCGCCACCCCTCCCCCTGGAGCTGCTCCAGGAGCCTGGGCTTCCACACCGCTTCCTGCAGCACCAGGCGGCTCTCCAAGGATGAAGTTCACTGGTTAGGGAGTAAACAATGAGTCAGGAGTGTATATGCAAAGCCTGGAGGGGTCTGACAAATGCAGTGTGAAAAATGACTGAAAAATACACAGCAACTGCACCCCCTACCCCTCCCTGCAACACACATACATAGGGGAAAAAACAGAGCAAAGACTAAAGCTCACAAAGCAAATACTTAAACTATTTTAAACTAATATGCTAAGAGGATATAAACATCACAGGGAAAAGGAAATTTCCCGTGTAAATATCTTGGGTGAGACAAGGCTCTTGAGCAGAATCTTAAAGAGGCGTGTTTGGCAGAGAGGAAGAAACTCACCCTTGAACCATGGGTTCGAAATAATGAAGTCCATGTGAAGGTGCTTTAGAGACTAGCAGTCACTCCTAAAAGCCTTTATCACTCTTGTTTCTAATAAGACAAATCTCGATTATTTGGGGTCCTTAAAATGCCAGTTCCCGGATAGCTTTCAAACAGCTGGGAAAATCCAAGTGCCATCTGCAGCTCCGGGGACGTCAGTGTCCATCTGTTGCTTCCTTGACCAGACTGCCAGCCCCCTGAGGACCAGGATCGGCCTCAAACCTTCCTGTGCCCGGCACGCAAATGGACCCAAGAAATGGAAGAGCGTGGGCGGAGTCAGGAAACTTTCAACTGCTGATGGGCAAGTCACAATCGCTGGCCCGACGGCTTCCTTACCTGGAAAAGGGAGGTTCGTTCCTGCACCCTGCAGGAGCTGGACAGGACCTGCTTGGGACTCATCAAGTGGCCTTTAAACCAGTGACCCAGTGACGTCACATTCCCCGGGGAGCCCCTTGTCCCTGTAGGTGCTGATGCTGTCGGGGATGGATAACAGGCTTGGAGGGGAGGTTGGCATCACTGCTTTCTCCCCTCAACGAACGGAGGCTCTTTTACTCTGACTATCCTATTTTTTATTTCGCAGAGCTCTTGGAGATACCGTGCCTTCACAGAAGATACGAATCTCTGATCCTGACCTGGGGCTAATTTGGACGACATCGTCTCTCTGGCTGTGTATGTTCAAGGCTATCTTAAAATTCTGCGCTCAGTCATTAACAACATACATAGGTAACAAAATGAAACACCACCAAAAAGAAAAGGAAATGAACAAAAAGAGCAAGTAATCAGGGCAGTTCTGCGGATTGGCTCGTGCAGGTGTTGCTTATACTTAACTGTCGGAGCTCTAATTATTTGGCCCCAAATAGAATTCGGAAAGGTTCTATCGGCGACACCCCAAGATCCACAGGAGAAGCACCACAACACGATCTCTGTCCCACCTCTTTGGGATTCCAGATGTTTGTCAAAAGCCGAGGGGACTGCTTTGAGTCATTTATAAAGCCAGAGATCATTTAGGTGCTGGGGGTGCCTGTCAGTTTCTTTGGCCTCCGCCTGCCCCGCTGGTGCCCAGTGGTGGCTTGGCCTTGCTGGTTCCCAGCTGCCATGGGACCCAGCTCGGGCAGCAGGCCTCTGGCTTTGGTCCTGGTGCCCAGTGCTGCTGTCCATCGACCTCCAGAACCTCGACCTCCCCCTAAAAACCCCATATTCTGTGTGCTGTGGTTGAGCGGCTGCTCTGGACTTCATATGAATAACCCGCGGGGTCCTCTGCCCCACAAGTAAAAGGACTTTGGGGAATGTGCGCAGGGAGTTGTCCTAATGTGGGTATCTGTGGCTACCCTTCCACTATGCCAGTCCGCTCTGGGGCTCCGTGGTCTCTTCCAGCTTTTGGGATCTTTTGGGTCAAGATGCTGTATATTCAAGGCACAAAGAGATTGGAAAACTGGCCTCATTCCACACGTTAATCTGCTTTGATCATATCACCTATCTCATGGAGGTCACTTGGGGATACAAATAACCTTTTTTTTTTTTTTTCCCCAAGACTTTTTGGCTGTCTCCAGGTTCCCGAGAGGAGGATTTATGCTCACCTGCGTTAAGGACCACATCTGCCTGTGGGGTGTCCTGGGCACCTCATCAGGAGCCCTGCTTACAAATTCAGGAGCCCCGCTTCCACAGAGCCTTGCAGGGAGCCAGAACTGTGCATAATAAGGACTTTGTGCTTCTCAATATTTTTTTAGATTGAGAGGAAACTTTCCCACTTTCCCTGCCTTTGGCTTCAGTTATTTGAAATGGCAAAAGTTATTAAAATTCCATCATGGAAATATGCTTAATAAACAGGAAAGGAGTTTTGAAGACCCACCACTGAGCAGGAAAATTAACCCCCCGGTTGCCAGTCCCTAGGTGTAGACCGTGTCTACGGCTGGCATTTGTCAGGGGTCTCAATGCAATGGTCCTTCCTTATTGCTATAACTGAGCGCTGCTATGAGCTTTTGTTATGTGGAACATCTATTTTTCTGATATAAGACTTAAAATAAAATACAGAAACGTACCAGGGGATCTTGTTTATACACAACCTGTGTGACAACAGATTCACATTTAGAAGGCAACATGTATTCATTCGTCAAGTATTTTTGAGTGTTCGATTTTACAGGGCAATAAAAAACGAGGACAAACAGATTGAAGAGCTCAAAAGCTTAAAATCTGTTGGAGAAAAGAAAAATAAAGTGCACAAATAAATCCAAGGTGGAATGAGGGAAACATTCAGGGAGACCTAAGGGTTACGGAAATTCAAAGGAAAACATACTCCCAGCCCCAAAGGAAGAAGTAGGAGAGACCTCTTGGCCTTGAAAGGTGGGTGGGTATGGTGGGTTAGAGATGGTCACAAATTTTTTTGACATTCTCCTATTGAGAAATGGCATCTTTGTGTCCCCCACCCCCCACCCCCCGAAAACTGATGGGTCCTGTGACTTTCTTTTTTTTCTTTAAGATTTTTATTTATTTATTTGACAGAGAGAGAGATCACAAGTAGGCAGAGAGGCAGGCAGAGAGAGAGGGGGAAGCAGGCTCCCTGCTGGGCAGAGAGCCCGATGTGGGTCTCGATCCCAGGACCCTGAGGTCATGACCTGAGCTGAAGGCAGAGACTTTAACCCACTGAGCCACCCAGGCGCCCCAAGGGTCCTATGACTTTCGATCCATAGAAGATGGCGGCACAGATTCATGTCACTTTCTAGGCCAAGACCTTGAGATACTGGCAGTTCCGTCTTCTGTCATTTGGAATGACTGATCTTGGAATGGTGTCTCTGGGAGCCCTGGGTCTCCCTGTAGGAACCATCCTGAGATCCTCATGCTGGAGAGACCAGTATGGAAGCCACATGGAAGCCCTTCAGGTGACAATCTCAGCTGAAGCTACCCCACTAAGCAGATAACCCCACTAAGGCACCAGACATGCAAGCACAGCTCCCCAGGACTGTCCAGGGCAGCCCATCTGCCAACTGAGTACTGTCCAGTGAGCTCCATCAACACTACGTGGAAGAGAAGAATCGCCCAGCTGAGCCCCGCAGGGACAGGTGACCAGCACAATTGGACCTGATGGCATCCCAGAGAATGGGAATGTGTGGGCAAAGCCATGAAGGTCTGAAGGTGAAAAGAATCTACTCAAAAATTTGAGTTTTGGGGAAATCAGAAAACCTACAGGAAGTACAAGGGACGAGAATAACTATTATCCATATTTTAAGGCTAAATAGAGAGTCCAAAGGACTTGTGTTGTGTTATATATTCTATAGTCAATAGGATGCCACTGAGATTCTATGTTTTTTAAACTTGTGATTATGGAAATTTATAAATATACACAGAAAATAGTATCCCGATCCTCTGTAGACATCACCAGTGAGGTTCAAGCCATGGTTAAGTGGTTTCCTAGCAAAAGTATTTTCAACGTTTGCCAGTCTTTTTTCCTGAAATATTTTTACGCAAATCCCATACATCAGATCATTTTACCCATAAATATTGCAGTAGGCAGTTCTAACACATAAGAGCTTTCAAAAGTAACTGTAAAACCATTTCATGCCTAAAAAAGTAACAATCGTAATAAGACACCCATTTCATAATCAAGTGTCTCGTATCAAATTTCCCATATTGTGTTCTTACTCCTGAGCATGTAGCCCAATGAGGGGCTGGATCCAGAGACCATGACCTGACCGGAAATGGAGAGTCGGGCACCTAACTGAGCCATCCAGGCACGCCTAAAATTTTTTTAAAGGACTATTGCTTCAAACCATCAGGGTACATTACCTATGGGGTGGGGGGTGATAGAGAGGGGCCCCTGGCAGGTTGTTAAAGTTGTTTCCTGATCATGATGTCATGTATCAGATCTGTACCCTTTCCTGGATTATGTTATATTTCAATACACATTTTACCCAAAGAGGCTGTCTCCTTGATTGACAGAGATGGAGGGATCGGTCATAATTTGGGATGTGTAATGTCCCACCTATCTGGGAACCATAAAATCTTCTGGAAACCACTTTTGTTTTGCAAGTAAACATGATCTTGTGTATCTGCTTGGTTAGAAAGTGTCAGCTGGGCTTCCGTGTTCTGGCAATGTCTCCTCACCACCACCCTCCCTGTGAAAGATGCGCTTGTTCCCGGTGCCCCAGGGCGTTGACCGGAGCGGTCCGGAGGTGGCACCCGAATGAGCTCCCCGGAAAAAGGAATCCGAGCCCGATCTCAGGAAATGTTCTTCCCGCCTATGGCAATTATTTTAAGATAATTTTCTGTAGGAACCTTGATTTGTCTTACCAACGAGACATCAGTGCTTGTTTTTCAATCAAAATTCTTTTTTTTTAAAAAATACAGGCTCATAAAACATTAGGATTCAATATTCACTTTGTCTTCAAGGCTACCACTGTATATGCTGACTAAAGCAGACCTTTTTTCCCCTTGGAATCTTTGAATTAAGAGAAAAAAATCACTGCTCTGCATTTTCAGCTGAAAACGGGAAGGGATGGGTGAGGGGAGGAAATGTAGGTCTGCATCCAAAAGACAGAAGAAGGACACTGTCCAGGGAGGTGGCTATCGTCCTTACTATGGCTTCATGAACTCGGTTCTGACCAGACCCTAGTTATGAGAGAAGTTAAATGTTATATTCGAAGCAAATCCTGCCAGAGATTTGGAGCGTGGAGGGGATGACGGCCACAAGATAAATGAGAGATTACAATTAACAGCTTTAATGTACGTCCTAAACCAATCCAAACAGAACACTGGCTTTATATTTGCTTTGGTTTTCTTCCTGCTAACAAATGTCTGGTGCCTGGGCTAGAGTAAATCCATCACATTTTGTTACTGTGCTTTTTCTCCTTCTCCCTGACTCCTCGGGTACCCCGAGGCTTGGTGACTGTCACGGCATGGCCATTTTGCAAATGCAGGTGACTAGCTCGAGGTCATTTGGGACAACTGCTCATTAGTGTGTCCTCTGCGTTTGGGCAGGTTTGGCACTGGGGGCCAGGGCGGGGGGGGTGGGGGCGGCACTTCTACGGTGTCACTGGGGCTCCCTTTAGTATCTTCCTAAGTGTGCACAGATTAGGGGTCCACAGAGGGACCCATTTGTCCTGCGAACACCTACAGAGTTCACCAGGTCCCTGGTTTCTGAAAGGCTTTTCTATCAGAGTAGTTTGGGGGGCAACGTCTTCCAGAACTGCAGTTCTGAACCCAGACTGTGGAGTTTTTCAAAATCCCACAAAACACAGCACCGCCAAAGGCATCTTTAAGCGCCACTCTCGGAATGAAGGAAATTCCAAAGGCCACTTTAGAAGCCAAGGCGGGAGCAGGGCCCCGAGCCCGGGAGGGAGCGAAATGGGGAGGAAGGGAAGCACTAGCGCGGAGGGGAAAAGGGGGAAGCGGGTCCGCGAGCCAGGCCGGCCCAGAGAGGGGAAGAGGGAGAGAAACCTGAGTTGGGACCCGGTGGTCCATCTCCCCATTCCTTCCCCTGACCCAGGCGGCCCTCGATGGCCCCGGCATCGCGCGCGTCCGTGGCCTTGGAGCCGAGGGGCGG
>CM052885.1:75182390-75221233 GCA_028534135.1 Potos flavus
GGGGGTGGGGAGAGGGAGGGAGGGAGGGTTTAGGGAAAGGGAGGTGAGGTGGGCTCCTGAGGCATTACTGACAGAGGGAGTCTGGTCACAGCCTGTGTGATGCCTGCAAAGCTTTGGGGGAAGGCGGGGGGGGGGGCACTTGAAAGGGCTCTTACACTTTTGTGGGTCACAGATCCCTCTGACAGTCTAATGGAAGCTTTTTCTTCTTTCTCAAAAAGAAAAAAAAAGAAAAAAACGATAATTTTGTATGTAGTCCCTGAAACACATCTCCATTCACAAATCATGAGTAATTAAAAAAAAAAAAAAAAATGCCGGCTTAGTAGGAAGTACTGACTTCGGGAGAGTGGTGTTTATGGGCACTCATAACATCTGCATATGAAGGTAATTCTGTTTCTTCCTTTGGAATCCTTACAATTTTTAAAAAATTCTCGTAAAATATTCATACCGTAAAATCTACCATTTTTACCATTTTTAGGTGTATAGCTCAGTGGCATTGAGTACTTTCACATTATCGTGCAACCATCACCACCACCCATCTCCAGAACTTTCTCCCCTTCCTTAACTGAAACTCTGTCCTCATGAAACATGACCTCCCCATCTCCCTCCCCCAGCTCCTGACAGCCCCCTTTCTCCTTTCAGTCTCTATGAATAGGATTACTCCGGTACCTCACTTAAGTGGAATCATACAGTGTTTTTTTGTGTCTGGCTTGTTTCACTTAGCATAGTGTCCTCAAGATTCATCCGTGTTGTAGCCTGTGTCCAAATCTCCATCCTGTTTAAGGATGAATAGTATTCCAATGTACGTTTATACCCCATTTTATTTATCCATTCATCTGTCAATGGACACTTGGGTTGCTTCCCCCTTTTTTCTATTGTGCTTAATGCTATGGTAATGGGTGTGCGCATAGCTCTTCGTGCTCCTGCTTTCAATTCTTTTGGGTATATGCCCAGAAGTGGAATTATTGGATCATATGGTGGTTGTTTAATTTTTTGAGGAACTGCCATACATTTTCACAGTGGCTGTCCTATTTTACATTCTCACGCTTCAAATGTGTTTCTTTTTCTTGTCTACTATGATGAGGCTGGCTCAAACCCCAGCACAATTAAAGAGGAGGGAGGGAGGGGTGACAGAGAGGACATCTTAACTTCCTTCTCAATCTTGTCATATAGTATGTTTGCTGGATTTTTGTAGACGTCTTTTATCAAATTAAGGAAATTTATCAAGTTAAGGAAATGGATTTTTCTATTCATCGTGCTGGCTTTAAAAATATGCTAAGATAATTTTTGAATGTCATGTCTGGATGTCAAATTCTATTTTCCTTATCTGTTGAGATGATACAACTTTTCCTTGTTACTCTGTTAATTAATGTGAGTTCTATTAATAAAATTCTAATGTTAATGAATTGAATCCCTGGAATGAAACCTAACTTGATCGTGATTTTTTATTTATTGTTGGATCTGGTTGGATGTGTGTTTTCAATTCTTGTATACATGTTCATGAGAAGGTTGGCTTTCGTGATTTTTTTCTGGTTGTTTTTGTCAGTTTCGATATCAAGGTTATTGTGGCCTCTTAAAATGAGCTGTTTTCTTTCCTATTCTGTGTAGGAATGGAATGATCTGTTTTCTGAATGTTTCGTAGCATTCAGATAAGGCCATTTGAATGCCGTGTTTTCTTTGTAGTAAACTTGTTTCCTGTCGATTGCATTTCTTTTACAGGTAAAGGATTATTTTGACTTTGTGTTTCTCCTTGGAGCTGTTTTGCTAAATTCAATCTTTCTAGGTAGTCATCCATGATATCAAAGTTTTAAAGTATTAAGAGATGTTCTTAATATCCTCTTACTGCTTTTCTCTGTAGCATCGGTGGTTTTATTTTTTTCATTCCATTCATTCCATTCTTTTTAAAAAAATGAATCATCTTTCAAACGTGAAGATTTTGCTTTGTTCATCTGTTCTTTTGGTATGTTTCTCTATTTTGTGAATTTCTTTTCTCTTAATTTCCTTTTCTACGTCTGTGGGTCTTTGATTTATATTAGATCTTAGCTCTATTTTGAGTCTTAATATTTTTTTTGAAGGCATTTAGTATTGTTTCCTTCCAAGAACTGTATCCCATGAATTTGATGTGAAAAGTTAAGATGAGATGAAATCATCTCGTTTCAATTATATTTTCTCCTCTGACCCTTAAGTTGATTACAAGTGTTATTAAATTTCCAAGTGAATGGATTTTTCTAATTATTGTATTGGCTTTGTTTTCTAACTTAATTGCATTGTGGTAAAAACATTTTTTTAAATAAATAATTTAAAAAACCAACAACTATAATCAGACTCTGTTCCTTTGAAATATACTGAGGTCAGCTCTATGTACCAGTGCATCAGGTTCAGCAAACGTGCCATGTGTGCTTGAAAGGACTGCGTCTTTTTCAGATATCAGATGCTGTCTAGTCCATTAGTTAGTTCAAGTTTGATTTTTCTATTCTCTTACTGTTTGTTTTTTTGTCTGTTTGATCTAAGAATTACTGCAAAATGTGTTAAAATCTACAATGATGATGGATTTGACAAGTTTTTCCTTTGATTCTGTCAGTCTGGCTTCACATGAGGCCATACACAAATTTACATGGTATACACAAATTTAAAATCGATGCGTCTTCCTGGTGAAGGGAATCATTGATCATTGTGCAGCAAATTTCTGATTTCTAATAATGTGTTTTGCCTGAATTCTCCTTTGATATTAATATAACTATATTTGCCCCCCCCCTTTGGTTACTAACTGCCTGGTATATCTTTTCCATAGTTTGGCCTTTTTTTTCTGTGCACTTTATGTGTCTTTTGTAAAGAGTACATAGCTGAAATTTATTTTGTTTTTTAAACATGGTGTAACTATTAAGGCCTTAATGAGAGAATTTAGTCCACTTACACTTACTGTGATTAGGAATTTCATTTTAGTTCTAACATCACATTTGGAACTTTTTTTAAAAAGATTTTTTAAATTAATTAACTAATTAATTAATTTATTTATAGCACAAGCAGGGGGAGAGGCTAAGTGGGGGGAGGAGGGGAAAGAGAGAGAGAGAGATTGAGAATCTCAAGCAGACTCCATGCTGAGCGTAGAGCCAGATGGGAGGCTCCATCTCATGTCCCTGAGATCCTGACCCAAGCCAAAATTAAGAGACAGAGGCTTAACTGACTGAGCCACCCAGCTGCCCCATAATTTGAACTTTTGACTCATTTATTCCATTTCACCTGTCCCTGTCTGTTCCTCTTTTCTTGCCTTCCTTTGGATGCTTTGCTTTCCTTGCTTTATTTTTTTCCCTTTACTTCTTTTGAAGGTATGCACTGGGTCTATTCTATTAGCGTTGGCTCTTTTTAATGCCTACTTGACAACATGACAGGCACTTGGTAGCCATGGTCTTCTGGACAATACAGGGACCTCGCAAAACCTTATTCTCTAGTCTGCTCTGCCAACTTCTAAGTGGCTGTAACTTGGCATTTTAAATCTAGCCTGCTTTATTTTCCCCCCAGATTATCTTTGTTTCGTGTATAGTCATTAGTTTGTTTAGATTGTCACATAGTTATCTTGGTTCACTATTTCTCCTTGTAGCTCAGACCACACACCTGCATTCATTTTCCTTCAACTGGAATTACATCCCTCAGAATTCATTTAGTGAGGGTCATTTGGTGGTAAACTCTCAAGTTTGGCACTTTCCCTCGTTTCACTTGATACAGAATTTTGGTTATTTATTCAGCACTTTGAGGATATGATTCTGGCTTATGGTTTCCATTGCTGATGTTAAGAATTTTCTATTCATCTGTCACTTCTCTGTCCATGACACTGTCCCTCCAACTGTCTTTTATAACCTACATGTCTGCTGTCTCCTACAGGTAGGTCTATGTGTTGTTTGGGGTTTGTTGGACTTTTTAACCTGAGCGTCAGTGTCTTTCAACAAATCTGGAATATTTTCCCCATTACTTGAATGTTGCTTCCTCCCCATTCTATTAGCTCTTCCCAAAGTGTTATTCAAGTATATAGACTTCAATTATATTTTACCTTTTCTGAATATATATTACATCTCCTGTTATCTGCTCAGATTTTCAATTTTCTCTTTTATTTCCTTAAATGTATGGCACTTCTTTTTTATTGTCTTTTTCCTCCAGTATCTGAAGAAGTCTTTGTGGATCTGTTACCACCTGCCTTCCATTCATTGTTTTTCACTCCTAATGTTGTCTCCTTGATTCCATGTAATGTCTAATTCTTGTTCATTTTCTTTAGAGCTTCATTTGGTTGAGAAATATTTGATGCCTGATTTAAGCTGAAATCTTCCAGATGTCACTTGCATCTCCCTTTATCAGTGACTTTGGGTGCAGGGGAAGGTGAGTCTTACCAAACTGGGACCACTGTAGATTAAATTCTCCACTTGTGGATTTAATGACCAAGTATGGACACCTTGCAGTTAAGATTCTCATGGGTGCTCTCTCCAACCCCACCCATCCACCCCTACCCAGCTGTTTGAAAGAAAACATCCTCATTGCCCCCTTCAGTGTGATGGGTTTATTTATTTATCCATCTAGGTGGATCCCTTACTTTTGTATCATTTAAGAGATACATCTAGAAAGACTTCTTAAAAAATTATATTCAACATTTTATTTGCCTTCATTGGAGATTTACTCAGGTTATCTATCCTGACATACTACTAAAAAGAGAATTCCTACTTGGTCATTTACTTCAAATCAGACATTCTTCACTTTTTTTGTGTGTCTAGGAATCTCTCTGAAGCATAATGCTTTTTAATATATAAAATATATAGGATTATAAATGAAACCAATTATACTGAAAACGTTACCACCATTTTAAAAGACACATTTGTGATATAGGGATAAATGTGCTTCCTCCTGTTATAAGTAACAAGATCTGGTGACAGGTAGACCGTCACGGTAATTTCCAACTAGTGAAAGTATTTTGAGATATTCATAACAAGTATAATGTGATGGCATATCTAATTTGTATGCATGACAAAATCCCAGGTAAGAGCTAAGACTATTGCAGTTTGTTGCCTATATTTATAATTAAAGAAGAGGCTAAATTTGAGTTAGGGGGTAGTAAAAACAAATAGCCTAAGATTTTTCCCCATTCAAGTTCATGAAACTCTTTATTAAAAGAGATTTCCAGTCCAATTCCTGTATATCTGTATATCCAGAGTGAAAGTTCCCAATTGTTGTTAGGTTAAACGTGAAAATACATGAGGAGTCCTAGGAGGTCTGGTCTCTGCCTCTTCCTTTAGCCTCCTCCTGTCCTCAATCCCTCTTGCTCTGTGATTCAGCCACTCCAGCCATTCAATCCCTTTAGCGTTTCATCTACTTCCTCCTTCTGGAAGGTTCTGTCTCCTTCTTTTGCCTGGGTAACTCCCAGACTTTTTCAGTGTTCAGTATGGTCATTCCCTCTCCCTGGTTCTTCTAGGTCAGCTTCCTCCCACAGGCTCTGCTACACTGCCGGGACGCGGCACTTCCCTAGAGAAAATGATCACCTGGACCATTATCGGACAAAACTCTTTCTCTCTCCTGGACTGTAAACCCCAGGACAGAGAGCATGACTATCTCTTGTTCACCCCTGAATCCCCAGAACCCAGCACAGAGCCCAGTCAGTGTAAGTGCTCTTCAGTGTGGGTCGGATGGAGCCTGACTGCATTCGTGAAAGGAAAAGTTGACCTCTTCTCATTTTTGAGGAAAATGGCCAGAGGGGTTGGATGACAGACACCTCCTAAGATACAATGTGTGTTAGGAACAGAACAAGAACTATAACCCAGAACTGGTGGTCCTTTCCATACCAGATGATCTCTCTCCTTCCTCCCCAGGACAAGTACCACCTACCTTAGCTTATTCAGGTCCGCGCCCCTATTTCCCCCATGGCAGTGTCCACCTCCCCCCTACAAAGTGTGCCTCATGGGCCTATAGTTTCCTGAACCTGTACTCAGACTGGAAATAGCGAATTTTTCCTTACATAAGTACTGCACTGACAGCCTTCTGAGCAGAAGCTCCCGTGACCAAGGACTTAAGGCCAGGCTGGGTGGGAAGCTTTCCCAAGCTTGGTCAGAGACCCTTGGCCAAGTGCTTTCCACATCATCCCACCTAATTCTCCAAGGGTCCCTTTTAAAATCATGAAGTACTTTTTTTGTTTATGGATCAGAATTATTCTCCAGGACTTTATAAACCAACTATTTTCCTATAAAGCTTCAACAAAGGGCAAAAAATGCCATTGTAAAAAGATGAAAAGAATGGAAATGGAAGGAGGGGATGTGCCTAGACATTGCCCTCTTCCTCTGCCCCGTCTTTTTAAAGACTCAGTAGACAGCATCTGGGGGGAGGATGACTAGGAATCTATGCTGGAGTGGGATGCCTGGAGTGACCAGACTGCTCATTTTCAAACATCTGAAGGGCTCTTAAGAGAAAAAAGTCTTTGTTTTGTTCTTGGAGAGCCCCAAGGGCACAACCAGAACCCAATTTTAGCTCAAACTTCCAAACATAGAATGGGTTGCTTCACAAAGTGCTTCCAGCAGGGTGAGTGAACATTTTGTGAAGACTGTTTATTGAAAATTCTGCATTTGAAGATTAAAGTTTCTTAAAGTTTGAGATCATGAGATACCCAGTGGTGATTCTTGTACAACAGCAACTAATTTCTCCATCCCTGCTGAGCCCTTGTGAAGAGATGTAGCACCTGGTTCCTCGGAAACTCTGACTAAACTTTTTTCTCTCCTAAAACTAATAGTGTATATACATAAAGAGCATAGGCAAGACTAGATAATGGTAGAAATGTTAGAGCCAAAAGAAATACACCTCATTCAGGCTACAGACCACTGAATAAACGTTCAAGCAGTCTTGTTACTACTTTTCTAATAGTTTGTGATCTATCCTGCTTTTACATCATATTACAGCAATCGGGGGGGGGAGGGGAGGTAAATATATCCAGGAAATCTGGATTTATAAGAGCTGTGTCTTTTCCTTGAAAGTTCATTTCTTTGCTTGTAAGTAAATACCTCGTCTACCTGACATAAAACAGCCTGGGAAGAGGGCAAAGAAAAACACCAGGAGGTGCCACTACTGTGACCATCA
This sequence comes from Potos flavus, assembly GCA_028534135.1. Lineage (NCBI taxonomy): Eukaryota > Metazoa > Chordata > Mammalia > Carnivora > Procyonidae > Potos > Potos flavus. The sequence continues at coordinate 75,189,489 of CM052885.1, forward strand.
GCATTAAACAGACGCTGAGAGGCAGCGGAAAAGGCAGATGTAGCAGTTCTGAGCAAAATGTGTGGACTAGACTCTGTTAACAAAGGATGTGTGTGTGCGTTGGGACGTAATTCACAGCTAGTTTTTTCTTGTTTTTAATTGAGCTCTGTCATCCTATTCTTTTCCGATTTCCAGTTCCTTTTCCCTTTTTGCTGAGAAACAAATTTTGTGAAAATAAACCAGGAAATGAGAATTAGAACATGGTAAGTAAGCATCCAATCTCAAAGAAGCCCAAATGCTGGTAGGAACGCTGACGGAGGGTCCTTATTGCGCTGACAACAGATGAATTTCGCCTCCCGCCATTTGATCTGTGAAACTAGGAATGGTGATTTTGATTAATTGTCCATCCATGACCTTTCCAGCTGGCCAGTTGACTTGGACGCGGTTCTGTTGTGGGAAGTAGACACACAATTATCATCATTTCTTCTTCGCCTCTGTGTATTGTATCACTGCAACCTCACTATCACCTTTGAAGTAGGAAAATCAGGTGTTATCATCTTAACCTATGTCTTTTTGTGTATCTTCGACAAGTCTTAGCTCCTGATTCTTATTTAATCTTTTTCAACGCCTACCAAATTTTCCTTGATTTAAAAGTAATCTTTTAAATTCAAGTTTGTCAGAAAAATAGCACAGGGCATCAAGCACAACCATGATATAGCTGTAACACTTAACATGATTGGGTTTTTAGCATCATGTGATCAAGGGATTTTCTTTTTTTTCCCTTTGTGGTGGAATATATTGATCAGGGGTTTCAAATACTGTACCAGCCTTGTATCCCTGAATAAATTCCACTTGGTCAAGTTCCACTTGGTCTTTTTATATGTTGTTGTTGAATTCAATTTACTAATATTTTATTTAAAGTTTTTGCACCTAACAATTAAATAAAACAAAAAATTTGCACCTATATTCATGAGGGATATTGTTCTGTAGTTCTTTTTTTGTACCATGTTTGCCTCGTTCTGATGTCAGAGTAATACTGCTTCATAAAATAAATTAGGAAGTGTTCCTTCCTCTTCTAGTTTCTGGAAGAGATTGTGTAGAATTGATGTGCAGTCTTCTTTATATATTTGGTAGAATTCTCCAGTGAAGCCTTCTGGGCCTGGAGGTTTTTCAGGAGGCTATCAGGAATTCTATCTAATAGGACTATTCAAATTATGCATTTCATATTGGGAAAGTTGTGTTGTTTGTGTTTTCCCAGGAATTGGTCTATTTTATCTAAGTTGTCAAATTTATGTACAAAGTTGTACCTTCTATTCCCTTATATTCTCTTGATGTCTCCAAATTGATGTCATTAGCCACTTACATTTAATGTAATTATCATTTTAAGGCTTGAATCTGCCTTTTTACTTTCTTTCTGCTTGTTGTATGTTTGTTTTCTTTCCCTACCTTCCTATGGGTCACACTTTTTTTTTTCTTCTCTTTTTTTATAATTCTATTGGCTCATTGGGGTATGTCACTCTGTTTAAGTCTTTCAGTGATCGTTCTAGATAACCTATTACATTTACCCATATTTTTGCTCTTTCCATGTTCTTTCTTCTTCCCTGATATCCCCAGGTTCCATCTTTATCATTTCCTTCTTGTTTAATTTTACTTTAGTCATGCTTTTAAGGATGGGTCTGCTGTGAAAACTTCTCTTAGTTTTCCTTCATATGAGAGGAAGGAAGGTTTTCCCTTCCATTTCTGAAGAATATTTTCACTGAATATAGAAGTCTGGATTGACAGTTCTTTTCTTCCAGCACTTGGAAAATGTGCCACTTATTCGTGGACTCCATGGTTTCTGATGATAAACTCATGGCCATTCTAATTGTTTCGCCGCTAGAGGCAATTCGTCATTTCCTTTGACTGCCTTTGATTGTTTTCCTTTGGCTTTAGTTTTTAGTTTTACTATTATGGAACTTGGCATGGATTTCTTTAGCTTTATCTTATTTGGGGTTCACTTTGCATTTTGAATCTGTTGGTTTACGTCGCTTTGGCAACTTGAGGAAATTGTCCATTCTTTTTCTTGGAATATTTTTTTCAGTCCTACCTCTCTCTCCTCTCCTGGGACTCCAACGACCTGACCAATTTTTTCATTGTAGTTCCACACATCTCTTTTTCAGTCTACTTGTTTGGCACCGGTAATTTCTATTGTTTCATCTTTAAGTTCATGGAGTCTTTCCTTTGGCCTCTCCACTCTGCTGTTGAATTCACCCACAGAGCTTCTTATTCTGGTTATTTTACTTTTCACTTCTAAAAACTCCATTTAATTCTTTATACTTCCTATTTGCTGAGATTTTCTATTTTTCATGTTTTAAGCGCGTTTATAATTGCTCGCCGAAGTATTTTTTTATGATGCCTGCTTTAAAATATTTGTCAGGTGGGGATGAGAAAGGTACAGCATCAGTAATATAGTCAATGGTATCGAAGTAGCATCTGTTGAATGGTAACAGATGGTAGTTACGCTTGTGGGCAGAGTGTAACGTACAGAATTGCCAGATCACTGTGCTATACACCTAAAACCATGTTAACACTGTGTTTCAACTACAATCCAATACAAAAAATTAAAAGTAAAGTATTTGTCAGATAATTCTAACATCTGTTGTTGTCTCTTAATTCATTTTGAGATCTTCTTGGCTCTTGGTGCGATGTGATTTTTCACGTCTTGGCGTGACGTGAAACCTGGTTGAACGTTCTAAGATAAAACTCTGGGCTGTGGCAGGCCTTCTCTTGACACTACTGTGAGTGAGAGGGAACACTACTCTCTATTTTCTGCTGGGGGTAGAAGTCCAAGCTCCTCATTGATGACAATCAGGCTGGAAGGGGAAGAGGCACCCCATTACTGCTGCCCAAGTGGTCGCCACTGGGGTTGCTTTGTAACTACTGATCAAAGTGCTGGAAGTTCTGACTCTCCACTAGGGCTCCTTGGACACCACCCCCGCGGGAAGTGAAAGGGAAGTGAAAGGGAGATGGCGTCATTACCATTCACTGGAGAGGCAAGTCCCGGATCCGGCTGTCTAGTTCCCAGTTCCCACTAGGCCTTCCCTGATACTACCGGGGAGAGGGATGGGAGGAGGTTGAGGCATCTTGTTCCAGCCAGGCAAGGGGAATTTCAGGCCCCACTGGCCTTTGCTGGCAGGAACGGGGGGCAGGCTGCAATTTTCTCACATGGTATTTGGCTGGAGTAGACCCATTATGGTTTGAAAACTAATTCTGCCTTACTAGGCTTCCCCTTTCCTGGCACCTTTGCTACAGTGAACAGATTTCAGGAAGTTTGTGCGCATTGGCATTTCTGGGTTGCTGGCTTCTCAAATCTGGGATATAGGAGGCAAAAAGAAAATCCAGGGAACTCACCACTTGTATTAGTTTCCTTGGGCTGCCATAACAAAATACTGGAGACTGGGAGGCTTAAACAGAAACTTACTTTCTCACAGTCCCAGAGGCTGAAAGTCCAAGATCAAGGTGTCAGCAGATCTGGTTTCTCATGAGGTCTCTCTCCTAGGCTTTCAGAGGGCTGCCTGCTTGCTGTGTCCTCACACGGTCTTTCCTGTGCACATGTGCACGGACATACGTCATCTGGTCATCTGGATTTCCTCCTTATAAGGACACCAGTCAGACTGGATTGGGGTCCATCTTAAAGATTTCCTTTTAACTTAATAACCTTTTCAAAGACCTTATCTCCAAATATAGCCTACACCTTGAGGTCCGGGGGACTAGGAATTCCACATCTGAGTTTTAGGTGGGACACAAGCCCACCCATTCTGACACCACTGTATCCCTCCTCAGGTCCTAACACGACCTAGTCATCTGCTTTGTTCTACCCACTTCCACAGTCCTCCTATGTGTGTCTTACATATCGTGTCCAGAACTTCAAATTGTACTTTAGTGGGAAGAAAAGGCAAAGTCTGCCTACTCCATTTTGGAAACAGAAGTATCCTTCTTGCGTTTTTCTGTGTTTGCTTCTTTAAGAACTGGCCTTCCGCGGTTGGTAAGTGGTAGGTTCAGCTGCTCTGACCCCCGCATCCTGGGTCTTCGTACCACGTCACGTTAGTTTCACTTCAAATAAAATGTGTAAAAAATACAGAAACACAAAATTCAAAACGTACCCAAATAGCAAGACTTTTGACAAGCGTTAAAGTTCTTGAACAAAGTCTTTCACCAACATGGAAGGAGTTACAAGTCATCCCTCTGTCCGAACTGCTAAAAAGCAGAACTGAAAAAAACCCAACATCCCTTCTTAGAGGTGGCAGAGTAGGGAGGTCACAGGGCAACCTGCTGTCCCCCAAACTGAAGATTGACAGGCAAATGTATAGAATTACAACTTACTGGAAGAGCAGGCTCTGAGCGAACAACGCTCAGGGAGCGCCATCTGAGTTGTAACTGACAAACTGCTGCAGGTAAGGTGTGGACAAGTCTTAGTTAAAAAAAATCCAGGTGGAGCCTGTCATAGAGGGTCCCTGCAATTTGCTGAGTTTCATCTCTAGGAACTCAACCTGGTGTTCATAGGTAAAGAGCAGAATTTCATGCTCAGGAGACAAAAAGGGACTGTTTTGAATGATAGCAGAGGACTCCTTTCTCCCTAACAAGACCTGCCCTTGGGAGGCCCTAGTTCATCAGTCTAACCTGCTGGGGTCATATCAGAGCCTAATTGACCTGGGGAAAGGGAAATCATGCCAGCCCTGCTAGACGTGGTCCCACCTAAAAGGAGAAAAAAAAATTGAGATTTTTGATCATAAAATCCCTACTTTTCCTTTCCACAGCATAGCTGTAGGTGACAATGACCCTTGTTCCCCAATGTGCGTAGGGTACAAATAGGACACAGTCAAGAATTTTTAAAACAGAGAAAACAGGTGGGTTAATCTTGGTAATTAGGACAAAGCCCTACTGGAGTCTTTGAAACAGTGTGTATCCCCACCTCCGGATACCATATGTACTAAATGGTTCTCAAGGTAATGCAACTTTTCAATTCCCTATCAAATGTAACAATCGACCACAGAAAGTCTAGGTAATACACACAAATCACCTTCATATGCAAACTAAAACATTAAAACTCCCAGCTTCTCTGCCCCAGGAAATCACTGAAGACTTCCCGGATTTCCCAGTCTCTTATGTGGCCAAACTGTAACTCACTGTCACGGCCAGACCAGCCTTTCACTCAATATGACCTTGAAATTGAGAACGAAGTCAGGCTCCCAGTCCAACTCAAAACTATTAGAAGGGCAGCCCACCCAGCGCCAGCGCCATAGCCAAAGACTCCACCAAGGCTCAAGGAGCAGTCAGTAGAGCCAGACTCACTGTTGAAGAGCATGTAGGTGAAATCCAGCAGGTTCCGACTCTGTGCACATTACACCTTACAATCACTGTCATTGAAGGAAGAGGAGATGTACACTGCAGTGACGCCCAGGCCAGGAGCCGATCCTGAAATGCAGGGGCACTGTCATCTAACCACCCACCTGCCCCTCCCCAGGCTCCCTCAGTACCACTCTCCTCTCTCCCTGGGACAGTCACATGCTCAATCCAAAGCTTACGTTATTTCCCTGGATGCATTACCCTTTTCCTTAGGGGGAATTAAGACATCATCCCTCTCCCCCTTCTTCCTCGTTCCCTGAACACTTTTATGAAAATCATCAGGACAAAAGTCAAAAGAATTCCAGAATTCTAGACACGAGCAAATAACATGGTAAGAGAATTCTGAACCCCAGGGCTTTTGGGTACCCCCAAACGGCTCTGCCCAGCTTAGCTCTAGAAAAGTTCCCTCCAGGTCTCTGCTCGTTCTGCGATGTCTGGGGTCCCCATGAGAAGCTCCCCAACTTCTCAGCTCTGTTCACCTCCGCCCAGTACCTGGTGTATCACACAGTTGGGGCCGAGATAATGACAATTAAAATAAGAAACATTTCCTGAATCCTCTCTTTCTCTATCACACAATGTCTGATCTAGCAACAATCCCGAGCTCCAGAATCTTCTGGGGAATTTAGCGTGACAAATAAAACAAAACCACAGCTTCCTTGGCCTGGCCTCAGCGATTCTGATAGGAAAAACATGTCCAATTAAAAAAAAAAAAAATCGCCAAGTGATTGTGAGGGGCAGGCGAGTCTGGCTTACCCTGGATGGTTATGGAAGCAGGCCTTCTGCTCAACTGCTCGGGCTCTCCTGGGTGCCAGGTCAGGTTTTGTTGCTGTCCTGCAGAGCCAGCTGGCTTGGAAAATGTAGTGGCTTGAGCTCCCTGCATTGTTCTCCCATTTATTCCAGAACGAGTACGAAAATCCTAATGCTAGAACTTGAAAGAATTCTTAACAAAAGCAAAAGCTCTCAAAGTTTTCTCTCAATGCGCCTCGTTTACAGATTTTACAACAAATGGCACTTCTTTTTCTCCATCTGGTCTGTGCTGCCAGAGGAGGATACGCAATGATTCAAACCCTGGGTGAGACTGGAAAAGTCTCTCCACGCAGCAGTTAATATTATATGCAGATTCAGCCCCAGGAGCAGAGCGATGCTTTTAATACCCACTCATCCAGTTACACATACCAACCTGGATGTTTCGGGAGTTTTCCTTTACATTCTATAGCATTTTTCTTAGCAATCTAACAATGCACCATGCGGAGCAGAGAGCCAACCTTTAAAACTGCAAGTGTGTTTTAATATTTTATTAAAATAGCATATTTAACCACTGTTAACCAAGAATACGTTAACTTTGTCTGCCCACCCCCGCCCCAAATACGCAGCACAACACAGTAGTGATTTCAAATATCCTTGATCGTGATAACCAACAGAAGTATTTCAAAGTCAAGTTTGCAGCTAAAAACTAGACCTTGGAAAAATTCTGAATTAAAAGAAACATAAAGCTCTCAAACAGAATTCTTTTATCTGCCTGAAGAATAAACGCCGGTGTGTCACCCACCTGACAATCCTGCTAAATTTGCTTTTTTTTTTTTTTCCTTTATGCATAGTATAATGTCTCATTTATAAGTACCCATTTTTATAAATAAAATTGGCATTTTCCCCCCATTTAATGTTCCTTTTCAGCTTCACAAAGAAACCAGTAAATAAAACTGTCAATGACAGTCACGACATATGCTCTCATAGCAAGATAAAAAACGTGAAAATACGCAAAGATGCATCTACGCTATTTTACATAAAAAGACAGATTTTAAAAAGTGCAAGGCAAAATTTGCAGTTTTCTGAGGGGAGTTTTTAGGCACATCCATTTCTTTAAAGCAAGCTTCAGAATGAAATTCCAGTTTGTTCTTCATGACACCTGTTTTAAGTCTTTCTTTAAAAAAAAAAAAAAAAATACATCCCATCAAGTGTGAAACAGGGAGTCTGCCGCCCCGAGAAGTGAGGTTTTCAGTTATGGCGTGTCCGTCCTTTTTTTATCCTTGCGGGCTTTGGTTTGGGGATGTATTGATTATTTGCCTGGTACTCGAGTTCTTTACGGAAGTAGTGGATGGCTTTGTTTAAACCTTCTTCCAGTGGGACCTGTTTAAAGAGAAGGTGAGAAGGGGAGACAAGGTCACTGTTGAAAGAAATGGCAGACATCCCCGGGGTTTCGCAGGAAGGAAGTGCTGATGAGTGCTCTGCCCTCTGCAGGGGGCACTCACAGCACCGTGGGAGGGTCACACGGCATCACGGCTCGCCTCCAAAGCTGCTTTCAGAATGCATGGGGCGATTTGACAAATCACACCTCTGACGGACATAAGATGGGCTCTAATCCCCCAAAGACCATGAACCACCTCTTGCTGGTTTGGGGTCTATCTGGTTTGAATCGGTCACAAAGAATGCCGGAAAATAAGGCCCATGTGCTCATGCCTTTCTTTCCGAAGTGTATGACGGAGGGAGGGTGCCCTGGGAAGCACCTGTGTGTGACCCGCACACCTCATTCTCTCACGGGACGTTCACTCCCAGCGACCCAATAGGCTGAGTCTGAGAAGAACCCATGACGACACCACGGAAGCAATCTTAATTTACAATCGCCCCTGCAGCCAAAAGGAAATCCAACCAGCTGCCCATGAGAGCAAGGGGAGAAGTCGGGAGGGGAGCGCTGCCAAGGGGCACCCGGAAACTGTTGGGGGAGAAGGCTATGCCAGTTACCTGGACGGTGATGATAGTTTCATGGGTAGAGAAATACATCAAAACTTATCAAGTTGTACATTTCAAATATAGGCAGTTTGCTTTATGCAAACTGGCCTCAACAGCACTGTCAGAAAGACACATATGGAAGAATCGAGATGGATATGTGCCTAAATGCTTCTTTGGACAAGATCCCTCAAAAATTACTAATGAGCTGAAACTAGTAGGAAAAAAAATTGGTGGCAGAGGCTTCATCTTCTAAATGTGTTAGAACATTGTACAGCTAAACTCCAGACAACAGAAATACCTACATACCTCACATAAGATAAAAGCAATAGTGACTACACAGCGAGAGTGCATTTAGCTTTTCAAAAAATATTTTGTTTAAAACATAGGGGCTCTACTTACAAGAGGACCAATGGCAAATGCCTTCTAAAAATGAAGACCTGCACTTGCTGCTTTGTGCGGCGGGAATTCTTATGTAGGAAATTTTGTCTGGGCAGGACCATATTTTTAGTGCACTCAACAAATCCCTGTGGCCTTCACATCACTCAGATCTGTAGTTCTCAGGATAAAATAAGATCGGACTGGAACTCTTGAGTCCCTTTAAGACCCAACACTGTGGGATTCTATTCACTCAGCTCTCTGGAGGGCAGCAGAAGAAATCACCCCAAAACACAACTGTGGGAGCTCAGGACCGCATCCCCCGCAAATCCGTCATTTTGGTAATGTGGACCATGTTGGGCTCGGGCTCTTGAACGAGTGTAGGGCGAGGCTCTTTCTGAACCCCTCCGACCAGTCCAAAGACAGGCCATCCCAAGGGAAGGGTCACCAACCAGGGAGCACTGACTCTCACCGCCGGAGAGGGCACTAGACATGGACACCAGGTAAACTATCACCAGCTCTCTTATCTCCCATCTGTTCTTCTTCTTCTTCTTTTTTTTTTTTCCCATCTGTTCTTCTAAGGGCCCATTCACCATTCTTAAAAATCATTTACTGTCCTCTAAGAGGCCTACGTGCCCCTCTTCTTTCCCTATTAAGATGGTGTTTAAGCCTAAATTCTCAAGCCACCCCTTGAGTTACTTATTCTTCCCTGGGTATCTCCCATGTCCACCTGTGGGGCACACGCTACTCTACCTGCAGTTTCCCACAGGCCACAAGGAGTCTAACGGTCTAGGAGCAATAGAAAGCATGGAGGGTCACCGCTCCCTGGCCTTTGGTCTCTCACCCTTCCAACCTGGTGTTCCGCCTTCCTGGGAACTGGGGTGACCCTGCTTGCCCCGGCTCATGCGGCAACCTCGCCCAACCTCGCATGTCCAAGGGCATCCTGGGCCGAGTGGAGCCAGGCAGGTCGGCCAGGGCGACCCAGACCCAGAGCGCACACGGCCACCGCCCCGGATGCTTCTTTCACGGAGTAAGCAGTGTGCGTGTGCAAGTTTACAAAAGCAGACTCCACACACAGTGGGCTCCCACTTCCCCGTCACAGAATGAGACACACTAAAGGAGAAGCCATGGAACAGGCTGGAGAAAACCCTACGTCCTGTCTGCCCAAGCACGCCAGCGCCTGCGAGGACCCGCTGCGGGCCTTTGTCAATGGGGCAGCGTGGGGCCCTGCACTCACCACGGGCTCCCACGCCAGCATCATCTTCGCTTTTCTGATGTCTGGTTTTCTTTTCTGTGGGTCATCCTGGGCTTCGGAGAGAAACTGAATCTCACTTCCACTACCTGCATTAAGAAAAAAGAAAGGTAAGTGAAGCACGAACCACTCCGGGTGGGGACTTCCACTGTACTTCTCAAAGTGAAATCCCCTCCATGCAGCAAATAAGGCTACAGATGACAGAATGCATTTCCCACAGAGTCATTGAGTCACACAGGAGACTGGACCTCTGGCCCCACGAGAACTGGGTGTGTGATTCTGTATTTCTAACAAGCATCTGGGTGACGCCGAAGATGCTGGCCCCCAGGCCTCACTAGGGGTAGAGGCTTTGGACGGCCTAGATCCCGGACAAACTGTTATCTGAGCACATCCCTTCCTTACCTGGGTCGAGACAGGCAGACCCAGAGTGGGAGAGCTGGGGAGGTGGATCTCGGGGAAGCTGCTGGGGCCACGCAATCCTGCAATTTATGACTGAGGAAGGCCAGCCCCCTTCCTGTCCAAGTGTCCAGAGCTGATAAGAATATGCTGGTGGATGACAGCTCCAAATCAGGAAGGACAGCCCTAAAGAATCAACCCAGCTAAGTATGGGGTTGGACAAGCACTTCAGAACGTCCTACATCAGGCTTACCCCAGTCCAGTCTAGCCAGCCACACTCCAATCTAGTTGTGTCCTGACTCAAATTTCTTGATCAGCCATGGAAAACAGACCACCACCCTCTCCCCCTCTCCAAGAGCCAGACTTCCCAGAGCTCTAGTAAGCCTGCTGATGTGACAAAGGGCTCACCCCGTGTGCATGTGCAACATGAGGGCTGTCTGAAATACACAAGCTTCTTACAACTTTCAGAGCACACCCATGACTGGGGTTACTCCCAGTGTCTACACTGCCGCCAGCGTGTCATGGCCAGATTGGCCGGCACTGCCAAGAACTTGAAAATCGCCAAGAGATTCCAACAGACACACACAAGCTGGAACTGGGTACTGCTCCCGCTTGGCTCTTTGAAATCTCATTCTCATCACTGTCTGTGTTTGGAAATCAAATGCTTGTTACCTGTGCAGAGTCATCTACACAATCCTACCTCAAGCACCGGGAACAAACCTACTCCTCCCACTCCACCCCGACCTGCTGATACACTTGTGAACACACCGACCTCCCTTCCCATGCCCCTGCATTGTTATCATCCCATTACTTAAAGAATCAGAAGACAATTAAGTGTTCCTGATAAAGTTCTGCTTTTTATCCAACTCAATTAGCTTGTATTAATTACACATTTTCTAATCAGGGTGTCATTAGCTGATAGGGTGAGTGCAGCCAATTTCACTCAGCAACGTTGTTTGTCTTACTTACCAACGAGGCTTTTAATTAACTGAGCAAACTCTAGGATTGTGTGTTCTTCTGGGTTCCCCTAAGGAAGAAATGGTTGCAGGTTATAAATGTAATCACAACAGCAGAGACCACCACCCAAACCAAGCTTGTCTTCCAAGCATCCACAGGCTGACTCTGGCATCTTGGAAAGTCACGAGGCTCCTGCCTCTTCGTGTTTCCTTGGGTGCTTCCCTGATCGGGATGATGACTAACCCACCCAGTGAAGTGCTGAACTGTGTCTGGTCCGGCTTTCGTCCTCTAGACTAAGTGTTGACAAGAATGTCCCTCGGTTAGGTCAAGAGCATCTAATATGGACACACGGTATGTGGCCAAGAGACAGGACAATTTCCGTATCTAACGTTACTGTAACTGCATTGTCACTTTGCATAACAGTTTGGATCTGCAAAACGAGCTCCTTAAGACAATATATTTCCCTTGGGGTGCACTCTGTCAACAACTTAAGCAGTAATGGACTTGCAAACTTGCACATAGGAGCAGTAAAGGAACTGAAATGCACTCGGCAGATGAGGGCTCTGCGTAGCCAGAGGGAAAGCCTCCGTGTGGTTTATAGACTGAGCTTGCCCTCAGGGGGCATCAAAGAAAACCATTTTCTCCTTTTCTTCCTTGCATCACACAAGACAGCGGCCACTGGCCCTCTTCCCTTCCCAATCCTGCTACTCTTACTTGCCACCCCGTCCGCATTGTAAGAGACCACCGTCAAGTGTGACAGTTAGGTGTCCTACATACGCTGCACTCCCAACTTCCTGGTCTGGCCTGAAGCTGGCAGGGACCAGGTCCTACATATGAGCACCAAGAAAGGACTGACTAGCAATGTGGAGTGATGGGAACTCAGGAGGGAGGGGCCCCGTCTTTGTCAGGCCTACTGATACTCTTCAGACTTTGGGGAAGATGGGTTTCTACCAGGGATGGGAGTTCCCAAAGGGCCCTGTGTCAAGGCCCGCTCAGAAAGGAGGAACCTAGTATCTAAAGAAAAGACTGTGGTTCCTTGGGGAGTGGGGGATATCACTGACAACACACGCATTTTAAAGGGCCTGGAGCAACACCCGGATGAAGGTGGCATGGCCTTGACAGTATCAGGTAGGTAAATGCTCAAAAGAAACTGAGGCTCACAAGACATGTCTCATTCTGTTTTTAATTTCATGTTTCTTAAAAAGTGCATGAAGAATCAATCAATGGTCCGACAAGGGAGTTACACCTCCATCTTTCCTATTTGGTAAGAACTTCCTCCCAACTCAGTGAAAAACGGATGCGACAGAACGTGTTTCAGATTGCCGGTTACAAAGAAAAGTACAAGAAAAGGTTTTTGTTTTTGAGTAAAGTGGTTTCGAGGAATCAGCAGGCATGGTCACCCCTGTGAACCCTGTAGGAAGCAGGAGAGGTGGTTTTTGGGAGAAGCACCTGAAGCCCACTCCCAGGCTTGTCAAGGGGAGGCGATGGCTCCCGATAAGCTAATGTCAGGGGTCGATGGCAGGAGTAGAACATCTAGAACGATGGGCAGTCTGCACTGGACACTCCACATTTTAAACCAGATGGAATGAAGCTCTTCCGAGGACAGTGAGTGTGAGGGTAGGAGAACTCCAGACACGAACATGAACTCTGGCTGAGAGCTGGGGAGGAGGGGACTCTGAGGGTATGACCCTGCCTTGCAAATCCTTGGAAAGTTACCTGACTACAGCTGCATTGGACTAGCTTGAATGGCACCCACACTGAGAAGTAAGGCCAGTGGGTAGTTCACAGAGAACCAGACTTTAGTTCTAAATATAAGGAAACACTTCCTGCCAGTGAGAACTGGCCGGAGACAAAATGAAGTCCTTTGAAGAGACACACATTCACCAAGCAATACAACTGCTTAAAAACACGGAGTGAAAGAACTTTACGATGCCTCCAACAGGGAGACTCTGGGACCCTAGGAAGCCATGAAGGAAGAAGCAACAATGGTGCCCTGAGCAGGCAGCTAAACTACAGATGTGATCAGAACCTGGGAAACGTTCTTAACCTCCACGATCTAAAGCTCAGTTAATTCTTACAGAGATCAGATGACGCCAAACAACAGAGAAAGGAATGCACACAAAAAACTGTCCATCAACTGCCACCAAAGGCTTTCACAAATGTTTAGTCCCAGGCCCTTCAGGATGACAGCGATAAACACTCACCCATGCCGTGCAGACATTTTACTCCCTGGCACACTCTGACTTGGGGTTATTCTCCCTCTACTATTCAGCAAGCAAACACACACACACAAAGTGAAGGCTGCCGCTCTTCATGGTTTCACAAAAGCACGAAACTCTGACCTGTTCCGGGGGGCGTGGGAGGAGCGGCCGTACTCACCAGGTTGACCGGGCTGCTGACATTGCTGTTCATGAGAGCCACGAGGCCGTTCACCAGATCACTGGAAGAGAACAGAAGGCCAGGTCAGGCGCCGCCTGCTGCAGACCCGCGCCACCTCCCGGAAGAGAACCAAACCCCACATGGAAAGCCGATGCCAAAACAAAATCCTGCAGATAAGCGGCGTTGAGAATGCTCCAGTATTCATGGATGATGATATGAGATCTGGAATTTGCTCTCAGCGCGGGGGGTGTAGATGGCTAAACGGGAATGGAAGTGACGGATGGGCTTAAGTTCTCTACTTCCGTCTATTTCTGAAACCCTTTAACGACTGAAGAATAGAAATAAAAGAGACCTACGCCCCCAAAAGATGGTGTTAATACAGCTTCTGATGTTTAAACGTGAGCCCATGTAGCTGGTCCATATGAAAAAGCAATGATTAAAAAAAACCCAAATAGTTCGGACCCACTGAAATGAATGCACTCCAGTATGTAATTCTCATACTGGTAAATCACAGATAAAGCCAAACAACACAGTGTTGAAATCAACCGGACCGCTGCTCCCTACGCCCTCACCTTCAATTCCCCCCCAAACCCCTGCTGCCCCCCGAGACTCCTCGCATGGAACGGTCGGCGATCTGGTGTTTCAGATGGATCGTGACCGACTGGGCCATGAAGGTGAAGAGAAGTAAGCAAACGTTCGCTTACCAAGGTTTGGTTCTTATTTTCAGAGGCTTTAAAGTGTGGCTCTGTTAAAAAAAAGTTACTTCGTAAAAATGACACCTCACTGCTGCACACGAGCACGTTCTCTACGTCTACTTTTCATCAGCCGTACCTCTTAGAAGGCTTCTAAAGCTCTGTTCTGGTGATCCAAATGCAGTCTGTGTTGAAACCTTCCCCTCCTCCTCCTCCTCCATCATTACCAGCAAGGGGCAGGTTGCTATGGTCAACTTCAAAACAAAACCTGTTTGTGCTTTCCTTTTTGTATGAGAAAAAAAATTGGGGGGGGGGCGGGGTAGTTGGCAAACAAATGATTTTCTGAATTTTTGTTTCTGATCATTGGGTGTTTTAAGTGAACATGCCTAAAGTCCGTTCCATTCTCATAGGTCAAGCACAGATGCAAGTAACTGCTGACTCTGGATGACTTTTCTAGAAACTGGCAAAAAGTCACTTCATCACGATGGCAGTAATTATTATTTCTCTGCATATTCGTCAGAAGACGTTAAAAGCTGCCATTCATCAGCATCCACAATCCATTTTAATACTGAAACGGGGGTGGGGGGGTCCACATGAAGCCGGAAGACAACGGACTCAAGCAATCATCCTTGTGGGGGGGGCTGGGCGGGGCTGGGCACAACTTTTATGTAATCAAACAGGCAACTTTTAAGGTCAAAATTGCACAGATCACACCCATTTAACCTGAAGCTCTTTAAAAGTGTCATTTTGACAAAGTGACTTTTTAAAAAAAAAAGACAGCATGCCTTTGTTATGGGGATGAGGCCATAACCTGCCCAGGAAAACATCAGACACGGTCATGCCAAGATGTGAATGCGTATGGTATGATCACCCGGACCTCAGGAGCCGGGAAACGCCGCTTCAAGGCAATCGTGGATTCTGGAAGCAGTTAACTCAGTGAGGTGACTAGAGATTCAGACATTGTGCATTTTTAACTACAAAATTAATTCTTTCCTAAAGAAAAAAAAAAAACCCGCTTCTTAAAACCAGCAAAACTGTACGTTGTCTATCTTGCGGAGTCTTGAACAACAAAACTGGGAAGTCGGGAAAGCTGTGCAAGCTTGGTACATCCTGGAAGCACGTGAGGGCAGGTTGCGCGCTGCGGGCACGTTCGCCCCTGAGCTGGGCTGGCCTGCGGCCTGTGCATCACTGAATTCTTAACATCTTTTAATGACCGGCGGAGAAAGTCTGAGGCCCCTTTAAATGAATTTTGCATGTGCTGCCTTTGAAGTCAATGAGCGTGGTTAAGGGGAGGGAGTTCTAATGCTTTGCCGTTTACTGCCATCTCCCTGACGCCTCACGAGCTGGCCCAGCTGGAGAAGTTTGGGGACCCCCGGTGAGGTGGGACTCACGGACGAGCGCACGACTCCCTCATGATGTGCACACACCGGGGAAAGGGGGTTAGGTGGGCGAAGGTGTGCTATCATGAGAAGATAGTACTCAATACACAAAGTCCAGTAAAGATGGTCCGGATACAGAAATGTGGCTTGATGCCTTGTCTCGGAGCACATGGTTCCTGCGGTTAAGTGCCTTGAAATGAAAACAGTCCTAGAGGGGTCCTGCTATTTCCTGGTTAAGTCTCTTCTTGGGATATTTGGGCACGGACGTGTGCCAGGTCTATTTTACCCCCGGGCTTTGTGTCCTGCTTGGCACGACACTCATGGCTGGGGAGGAAAAAAACACTGACCGTGATGTATGTTTGTTCATAGCTTTCTTTTAGACTAAATGTGAAAACTGACATATACTTTCGGGAAAAAAATCTACAGTGGCTGTTTTTATTTTTATTAATTATTATTATTATTTTGCTAGCAGTTCTTTTTTCTCAGAAACTTCTCCCCAGGATGCTCGCATAATCAGACAAAAGTGTACGTGGTCGCTGCGGCCGAGGTGGCCCAGGTGTGCACCCCTATTGCACCACTTCACAGTTACAGGACCCCGGGATGGCCTTGGGATACCCCAGGAGCCGCGTTTTCCGACTGACGGGCATTCCCGGGTATTTACATTACAAAGTGAAAATACATGGTGCCGAACACAGAATTGGATTTTACGATGACTCAGGATATCAGAAACTTACACAGACTTCATAGTAACCGTGTCATGGGGGGAAAAATTTTGTTCTATAAAAGTAATTATAGGGTAAACTCTTTTCCCAGAACCCAAACTGCATTTTAAAAAGTCACCAACCGAACTGACCAATGAGCATACGAGACTTAGGAGGATTAACGAGAAAAGGATAATAATTACCACTGCGACTATGAGACAAGGTTCTCAAATGTATTTTTATCTGCATTAAGGTCCCACATAAAATCTAACATGAGGATGGTCTACCTTATCTTTCCCTTAATGAGGACAATCTCCCCCGTCCCAGAAACCCACGTTTAAAATGGGTCTGATTTCAGCACCTGTAGGTTTGCTGGATTTAGATTAAGGCCAGCTCTCCACCTGGCGTGACCTGAAACCAAGAAACCAAGTTGCCCTCAGGAACTGGGCAAGTTTCCCTAAGAAACACTAGGGGGCAGTAAAAGACCAGCACATGAGTCATAAATGGCACAGACTTACATGTACAAGTTTAATTTTTTTTTTTAAAGATTTTAAGTAATCTCTACACCCAACCAAAAGCTCGAACTCACAACCCAGAGTCGCATGCTCCACCAGCTGAGCCAGGCAGGCACCCCCAAAATTTTTCCTTTTAAAGAGAGAACCCCAAGGGCTTTCCCATCTGAAAATTAAAATGGACTTTTAACCATGCCATGGTAGAGACGCAAAAATAATGCACATATCCAACAGATGCGGGCCGGCAGTCTGCACCACCTCTGCTGGAAGCAGCGCGGAGGCCAGCTGCCTTACCTGACGTACTGGAACGCCCTCGTCTGCGACCCGGACCCATATACCTAGGAGGAGAGCGACAGTTAGGCCTCCCAAGAAAACCACGCCGTAATGGGAAAACGGGGCTCCTTAAAACTCCAGGGGCACAGACTGACCTCAGCACTGAGGCCGAAGGGCCAGGAATGCTACAACTCACTCGGTACTTGCAAGTTACGCCCCAAGAATGGGATAGTGCGTGCATCCACGCACGTATCAAGTCTGTCCTTCCAAGTCGGCCGTGGAAGGAGTTGGCGTCTGTCGCGGTCTTGTGATGCGGCGGGGATCCCGTTAGCCCAGCAGGGTGACGGACGCCCACACAAGCAGGAGGCAGTACCCAGAACCCGGGTCCTCACCCGGACTGCCCATCAGAACAGCTGGGCGCTCAGTCAGACCAGCCCAGAATCTCCGGGGAGGAGGCGGTGGGCACCTTGGGACTTGGACAGCCCCGGGTCAGTCTATCATGCAGCCGGGTCGTCTGAGAACGACCCAGGAAACTCTGCATAGGAGATGGAGCTGGTGGAAGGAAGGAAGAGGGAGGCCCTTGTGCTCTATTTGTGTCCCCTGTTTGTTGGCACGTCTCCAGACCTGTACTCTGTTCCTTCCCTCCTAGTGACACTTCTCTGGGTCATTCTGCCAGCCAGAACGAACAGCCGTCCTTCATGCTCAGCCATCCTCCCCTCCTCCTCTAGACTCTGCCGCTCACACCTGCTTCCCGCGGTGAGCTCCCGGGGACGGGCACGGTGTCTGACTCACCTGCGCCCCACTGCACCCCGCATACCACCAGCGCTCCACAAACATGTACTGAACAACCACCTTGTGGGGTCTGTGGTGTGTGCCACTTGGTTAGAATGAACAGACGGAGGCAGAGGCTCTTTGAGGCACTCCCTCACCCCACAGTCACAGAGAAGGAAGGAGCCGGGGTTTTTTGTTTGCTTGCTTGCAGTGGTGGAAAGGGGGCAGCTGGGAGCAGGGACTGCCTTCTAGAACAGCCTGATTTCCAAGCCTGGAACAGAACCACACTGGTGCCTCTTGTCACTGGCCACCTGATGCCAAAGACGAGCCCAAGGCCAACAGCTCCACAGCCCACACCAGCCCCAGTGGCCTTGCTTTCCGAGAGGGCTCCCCAGGGCTCAGGCCACCAGACTGGAGAAGCAAATGGCAAGGAACAGGGAAGAGAAGAAAAGCATACCTCATAGGCACCTGCTGCCTTTTTCTTTTTTTAAAAGCAGGTTTAGGAGGATGCTTTTATTATCTTTTTTTTTTAAAGATTTTATTCATTTATTTGACATAGAGGAGGTGGGGGGGTAGGAGCAAGCACAAGTAGGGGGGGTAGCAGGCAGAGGGAGAAGCAGGCTCCCTGCTGAGCAGGGAGCCCAGTGAGGGACATGATCCCAGGACCCTGGGATCATGACCTGAGCTGAAGGCAGACGCCCAACCCACTGAGCCACCCAGGAGTCCTGGCTGCTTTTGTTATCTTAATAAGCATTCACATATATACCAATGTCAAAGGGGCATCGGATTTACCTACTTAGGCAGAGGCCCTCCCAGCGAGAAGAGGCTGGGGAACTGATGTACAGAAATTTCTGTCTACAAGGCACAAGGGCAACAGGCAAACTCCGTAAAGGAACGTTGAAGAAAGAGGAATAACCTCTCAGAAGCAGACTTACTCTTCCTTAGCAGTTCTGCCTGAACCCCATTCCCTGGTCTTGCTGACCCTTCTGATACATTTGGGCAAGTCAGAAAGGAAGCCATGGGCCCAAGAAGTAGGAAGGAGGATTGGGGTGGGGGGAGGTCCGTCCACTACTGCGTCATCCTGGAAATCCGCCTGCACCTGAGGAGTCCTGCAGGTGGGACACGTCTATTATTGTTTGTACAACCTCGTTACAAATGAGGTCATGTGAGCTCTGAGCGCTGCAGCACCTGGCGTCCAGGAGAGTAAAACCTACTGTGACTCCAAGTTCAGGAATCTCTTCCTCACCGCACTGCATCAATAATTTCAGAACCGCCTGTAGCTCCAGCTGTCAACTGTGGCCCCCGGCAAGCTGGCACTGAGCCATTCTCCCATCTCGTTATAAAGTATCAGATTTGGGAGACACCCGGACACCCATGAGCCCGACTTACAGCATCCTGGACGCACAGGTCTGTGGGTGTGGAGCTATGCTTCTGGTTCCCTGTATGGACCTGCCGTTCCTGGGTGTCTTATTAGTCACAAAGCAGAGGGTCCCGACACTCTTCTGTCTCCTTTCTTTGCACCTTCCCACCATGCGCGGCCAGGGGGTCTGCTGCTGTGGGCCGCTGACATTCACGGAGAGTCCACTGCCCGTGCGGAGCAACAACGGCCTTCAACGCGCCTGTGAAGGCCTGGTGTTCGCTCCCATGCCTCCACACTGTGACACCCCGGAGCGGAGCCCACAAACACGCGGGGGCAGCTCTCCGTCCCACCAGATGTGACAGAAGGAACAGGACTCAGCACTGTGCGCTGGCTGAGCCCACAGCCAGGGGGAGGGGAGACCACCAGGGTTAGGACTCTGAACAATCACTTTCTCAACAAAAGCAACAAGAGAATCGTGATGGCGACACTCAGTGGCTTGACTGTCACAAAATGTCAGAGACCCAAAGGGTTAGAGTCTCGCGCTGGGAAGCCCAAGAAAGCTCCTGAAGACTGAAATGCGCTGTGTCTGTGGAGGGTTTCAGCTGCCTTGTTCCGAGCGCCCTCCTGCAGGGGAAGTGATGCCCAGAGGGCGAGGGTGTGTTCAGGCACCCCTCCCTACCTGACAACATGGCCACAAGCCTCCAGGGGCCTAGAGCTGAGCTGCAGGCACCAGTTATCAGGCGGGAGCTCAGCCTGCTCCCTTCAGGTCCAGGGATGAAAGCCCCTGAGCAGTAGCCTCTGGCAGATACCCTGCATAGGAAGCAGCACAAGGAGCACTGCAGGGGAGCACAAAGAACATGGGGGACATGATGAACACTGGGGGGGAGTATGGGGAACACTGCCCAGGAGCACTATAGGGGAGCACGGAGAGCACCACAAGGAGCCTGCCCAGGAGCATAGGGAACGTGGAGGTGGGAGGGGGCGGGTGAGGCATGGGGAGCACTGTAGGTCAGCATGGGGAGCACTGTAGGTCAGCATGGGGAGCACTACGCCAACCCCAACCCCACCCCCATGCCTGGGACTCATGTGCCTCCATGAATGAAGGCCCAAAGTCAGGGATCACTTCCGATACCACCGTGCAGATACAGAGGGTAAATAAGATGTAGACGTTGGTCTAAGAAGTATGGTTTCTCCAAAATTTCCCTCCAGAAAATACAGCAAGGCTTTTTTAAAAGATATACACCGTGACTCAAACCCCAATTCTGCCACATCTGGAAAAATTCGCCTCAATCAAGTTGTTCTCTCTCATCTGCAAACTGGAATAAATCACAATAAGGTGAGAAAACAGAATTCAACCATAATGCTCACACGGGTGTGCATGCGCTGAGGGCTTTGCCTGAATGGTGAATTCAAGTCTCTTCAAAATACACTTAATAAGCCAGCTCTCCCTGAACCGTACCATCTATTTTCTAAGCTTTCTAAATGAGAACACAGTATTTTCTGAGCTTCTATGTGCTCAAGTTAGTATACAGCTTCTGTGCGTGATAATCCTCCCCAAGTGAGCTTGACAGATCTCTGTGACTCAAGATGTGGGGACAGGCCCAAAGCCTGAAATCTGCCCTGAGGTAAGATAACAAAGGGCTTCAGGAAAAAGCAGCTGGAAGGCGAGTGATGACAGTAACCCAGCTTGGAAAAGGGAAGGCGGGACACTGAGGGGCCACGACAGAGGTCTTCAGGTTTGGACAGAACGTGCTGGAAACAGAGTGGGAAAGGAAAGGATGGATGGCCCTCCTTACTCGCCTTCCTTGCTAAACCAAGTGTTCCTGAAGCTGGGCCAGACTGAGAGTCACGACACATGGCCCCCTCCTTCAGAACTTCTCCACAGAATTGTCTGACAGAAGCAAGAGACACCCTCTCAACAGGACAGCAAAGGATGAAGGGTGAGCGGCTTCATCAAAACGCTGAGGGGACACGGAATTCTGTGTGACAAGAGGGACCACACACTTCTGAAAGGCCTCCCTGAGGACTCCTGCCACCAGAGGCGCCTAGAAAAGATGAAATGTGGCGTGTTTTGGACTAGCAGCAGCCCTCCATGGCACCAGCCACCCTGCTCCTCGGTCCCCGGCAACGAGGCGACAACACATTGAGTTATCACTGGCTGCCCACAATGGGTGCTTTCTTGGGTGGGCCCACCTGACCCCGGGGCCCTGGCTACTGCCCAGGAGGCAGTCAGTCAAGAAGCCTCACAAGACTCTTAACAGTTTGCTCTGCAAACAAAGCAGCTCTGATCCCGGGTGTGGGGAGCGTTAGTGAGGGCAGTGGCTAAAAAAGCCCCAGGAGTGTCCCTGAGGGTGAGGAATTCTCCACCAAGCAGCTGGGCTGAGGGATTCCCGTGCGGGAACGCTTGGGACCCAAACAGCAGGCAGAAGGGGAGCACGGATGAGGGGGGCGGCTTCGCCTTGCAGTCACACTATAATCACTACTTCCAGAACAAGCCGCGGAGCACTCGTGCTCCTCACAAAGGCCAGCGGCCACTATAAACCCAATCCTTAGCTTGAACAGCATTTACCACATGCTGCCTGGGCGCCAGGCACCCTCCTGGCAGCTGGGGACACAGCCATGAATGAAACCAGTTCCTGATTTCAAAGAGCTTATACTCCAGAGGGACTCGGGGGGCTGGAAAAATAATATTTCAGGCACTGAAAAGTGCAGTGAAAATGACAGAAGGTGTGGTTAGGAGCGGTAGAGTGGCGGCTGGGCATGAGCACGTATAGAATGGCCCAGCGCTCCCCTAACGAGAGGATGACTGAACAGGGAGATGCCTGGAAGGAGCGTGCCACTGGGACAGGTGGGAACAAGGCGCTGAGCTTACAGAACAGCAGGGGGGAGGCTGCGGTGCAGAGGGAGGCCCGTGAATCATGCTCCCAGCAGATGGGAAAGCCCCCCAGAGCTGCTGCTTTTCTTATGAAGCTCCCCTGACTGTTGGGTGGAGAGCCCCCAACGGGAAATGAGTGGCTAGGAGGCAGGGGCAATAAACTGGGGGCACACGGTAGTGAGGCCCAGGGGAAGCGGGAGAAGAGGTGGACCGGGCCAGATCCTGGATCTTCTTAGGGCAAGACCGCCAGGCTATGTATCACTGTAGCGATATGTGGTGTGAGAAGGAGGGGACCCAGGGTGACCACGTCATGGCCGTCCGCAGGCCCTGAGGCACAGACCTAGCAGCTGATAGGGGGAGGGGAGAGGAGGAGCAGGGCACCGGCACCCTGAGAGGGGTTTGGATTCACCTCTCCCCTGCAACGTGGTCAGCAAAAGTCACCTATAGCGTCTTACCCTGGGGCATGTGTGTGTGCGGGGGAGGCAGACCAGCACCACGGAGAACAGTGATCAAGGGCAGACACCGGCGGCCACCGTCCGGCCACGTGAGCTTGGGTGACTCCTCTAGCCTCTGCACTTCAGTCTCCCCATCTGGACAATGGGCTAATAACAGAACCTGGGCCCCTCACATCTGTTATAAGCACCGGGCGAAGTGAATGAATGGACGTGAGCATCACTGAATGGAAAACAGGAAACTTGCTCTACTGAGGGACAGACAGACAGACACATATGATCACAGAGCTGTAACTTTCACCTTTGGGATCCACTCGGCTGATGAGCAAACCCTCCTGCGGTTTTCAGAGTAACAAGTTGCAAACAGTGTTTAGATGCCCACCAGACGCTAAGCCCGAGAGGACGCAGAGGCCACGGGGCTGCACGAGGATGGTGAGGCAGACGCGAGGAGGGAGAATGAGAAAAGCAAGAGGACAGAGGAGCTGGAAGAGGAGAGGAGGGGGACACCAAGAATTCAGCAAAACCAAAGAAAACCAACCGCACTGAATCAGCAAACCCTTCGTAGAGCAGGAGAAGGCACTCCTCTCTGAGGAGGGGACAGGCGGCAGTAGGGACGTGTGCGGAACGAGCTGCCCACCCCAATGCACTTGAACCACTGACCCCAGACCATCAAGGTCCAGAAGCTGGGCCCCAGAAGGCTCCGAGGTTGAGTGTGACCAGCAGAGGGCATGCTTCTGGGTATCACCAAGAAAACTGCCAAGCCCTGCCCCAAACACCTCACTTCTCAGCAACCTGAGGGGCACTGAGGATACACATGGCCACAGCTAGGCCATGGGAACGTCTGGAAAGGTCTTTGCTGGCAGGCTGGTGCGAGCGGATGCACGCCGAGGCCCGGGCCGCGGGGACCAGGCTGCAGCCCACACACTAGGCAAGGCCACCAGGGCTCTGTCGCTCCTCTTCTGGATTCCAGCCCCACGCCTTCCCTCCTTTGTCACTAAGGGCAGCGGATGGACCCAAGGCAAAGGGGCGACCTCAGGAAAGTAACTGCCCAAACCAAGAGGCACTGCTCCTTTGTCACTTGCTGGCAGACTGCCAGCTCTTTCTGCACGCCCCCCACCTCTCCTCCCCTACCCTGAGGCCGGCACCTACCGTAAGTGGCTCGCCCTGCAGCGCCTGCAGGATGAAGTTGCTGACGACCCGACCATCGTTCATGTGCATGCGTGGCCCAAAGGTGTTGAAGATCCTGGCCACGCGCACTTCAACGCCTTCCTGGAACAGGAGAAGAGAGTGTGGGATGCATTCATTTCACCTTGTGTTTCTAGCGCCTGGCCCATAAGTAAGTCTGAAAACGCCCTGCTTTTCGCTCCCAGATGAAAGTGGCTTCCTGGTTGTGTCTACACAACACATTCACTAACAAATCGGCACTGCACAGAGTTATACCAAACTCGAATGTGTCCCCGATTCCACTGCCACCAGGCCACAGGCATCAACCTCCCGGCAGCAAACACTACAAGGGGAAAAAATGTTTGCAGAACATTTTTTTCCCAATAAATAAATATCTATTTCCCAAACAGGGCCATGTTGTGCATACTCTTTTATAATCTTCTTCACGTGGTATTTTGCCCAATTTTTCCAGTCAATGTGATTTTAAATGTCAATGAATGTTTAGTAGCTGATGCAAAGAAAAATAAGCAAGGTCTTCATCCTGGAAAAGGAGGGACATACACGCATTCTTAAAGAGGCACACTGCCCTACACAATCTGTTCCAATGGGAAACAGACTTGTTTTAGTGAAAAACTAAAGACAACGCAGCGCCCCCTGCAGGCTACTGGCTACAAGGTCAGGAGAGATGGCCAATATACCTGAGAACAGCTATCTCTACGTGGTTGGATTATAGGTGTCCATTTTCTTCCACGTGTTTTTTAAATCTATTTTTGTTACAATAAACATGCATTACTTTCGTATCAGGAAAAGTAGATTTCAAAATATGTAATCAGGAAAGTATGTTTTAAACCCCCAAAGCCTTCTAGAAACTATCTCATGCAATTATTAATTTCACAGGCTGCTTCTTCATGAATCAAAAGTTAAATAAATGTTTTTATCACACCCTGAATTAGTGGACTTTCACAGCATCCGTGTGTCTAATCTGTTTCACCCGTTAGACTACAGATGTGCATTTTCCAGGTGTCCGAGGACAGGCAGGATGGTAGGGTGAGGCCCAGGGGCTCACATGCCCTCCAGCCCCACTTCCCCGAGCTCAGCCATACTGTACTTGGGAGAGGAGCAGTACTCACCTCACAGGGGGCTCACAAAAAGAAGCCAATCCCTGCATAACCCTTGGCATGGGCCGGGTAGCGAAAAGCAGTAGTTGCTACTGTGGTCTCTACTCGTCCAGAAAGCTTTCTTTTCTAATTCAACCGCTTCAGATCTGGCACAGGCTGGGATCCGAAGGACCCTCAACGAACAGGGCTGACTTAGCACAGATTTTTCCACCCGTGTAATGAGTGAGAGGTGACGAGGTGCAGTGTCTCAAGGACCCATGCAGTGTCCGTGTGGTTGGAGCCACCCGGCTGGCCACCTCTGCCCCTAGCAGCCTCATCTCTGTCCCAGTTACTAGATAAACATGAGCAGATTTTAGGGGCTCCGAGATCTGAAATGGTTGGGAAGCACGGATCCAGCATACAGCTCACTTCTAGACGGCTGTATTTTTGCTAATTCCTCCCAGCAAGGCATTATAATGCTCATGTGAGCTATTCAGAGTCTTAGGATTAAAGTATGAGCTATAATCCTAGGTCCAGGAATAAGTCAACTTGTTTCTCTGCTGAACTACCCAGAGAATATTTCCAAAAGGAGGGGCAGAAGAGAAAGGAGACATATTGATCTCAACAGAAAAGAAGTCAAAAAGTATCCACTTGCGCTTAATTGTTAAGATGAAGAAAGAATCAGAAGTAGTAGATGAACATGGTGTTATTCTTAAAAAAGACTGGAAAAACCTCAACAAATTTACAAGAGTCAAACCAACATGCCCAGCAGGAGGAAGCTCGATGAGCTATGCAAGGTTGCAACAAATCAAAGGCTTCCATCCTCCAGACTTCTCTGTCCTCAGGAACAACCTTCCAGAATACGGCCTCATAAACTGCGTTCTGCAAACAGGAACTAGCCAGCATGTGCGCGGGCTTGTCTGTTTTGGTTTTCCCATTTGCATTGTGAACTCGGTGCCACAGGACAATGCCTCCAGACCGGTACAGCTGCTGGGATAGCCACCACGCTTTTCTGAAAACTCCAGCTCTCAAACTCAAATGAAACAAACATAAACCCAAGGCTCACTCAACTTAAGACCTGCTCTCCTCTCGTGCACTGGCATCTCCTAAAGTTTGTGTATTGCTTCATTGAGACACAAAGGCCACCCCCATTCGGCATGCACAGTTCAGTAGCCCTCATCCCCTGGGATCCTGCAGGGGCCCCACTTGGGAGTGCGGACCCGCCAGCAGGTACTGACACAGACGCTTAGGGTGGCAGCCCAGTGGGTGTTCATATCCACACCTGGGAAGAAAGTACAAGGACCTCCCGTCTCGGCCTGTCTGACCCAAAGCCTGCTTCCCTGAATGAAAACCCAGAAGGTGCCCAACAGGCGGTGATGCCTCTTCAGGGAGACCCTCCTCAGCAGGACCAGCGGGCAAACACATGCTCAAATTCTTAACTCATAGTCAACGTCCCATCTGTCGGGGTCAGAGTCCTGCCGACCAGCAGGCTGGTGCATCTGAGTTTCCACCATGGCACAAGGCAGGGTCTCTGCACTCGCAACACTGAACTGCCAGGTCGTCAAGAATGGTTGGGTTTCACCGTGTCCGTGGTTTTGTCCCAGGTGGGGATCAGGAGTCATTCACTTATGATTCCAAGCATCAAGAAGTTTCTATCAAGCATCAGGACTCCTCCTCCAAGTTCGAGGCACAGCAACATACAACCAGAAGCAACTTAAGAGAAGACGATGCTCAGGGTGCAATTCGAGTGAGCGTATGTCAGCACACACAGGTGAAGAGCGCGTGGCTTGCTCTGATCACTGGGCTTCAGAAACAGTGGCCAGGCTCTAATAATATATGACCCCAGACGGGTGAGCTGCCATCCGGATGTCTCCTTCCCTATTTCCAGTGCCCAGGAGGGGAAAGCGGTTTGGTAGGCAGGCCTGACTGATCAACCAGCAGTAACCCAAGAGATACAGTGACGTTTGGAACAAAGACTCCTCCCTTCCCAGACATCTCCAGAGGACAGAAATGTTGCCAGCAGGGATTAAATGGGCTCTCCCTCAAAAGCTCTCTTCCAAATGCAGTCATTCCTTGGCCAGTACTGTCTCAAGCCATCGGACCACACAGTAGGACCACGGTCCCTGTCTTCACTATGGCAGGTGCTGGAAGATGGAACACAGAGGCCCCACGTCGGGAGGGACCAGGTGCTGACCAAGAGCTGACCGTGTCAGTCACCTCCTCCGTGGGGCAGGCAGCCTGTCCGGAGGGGGTTACCTAGGGCAGGGATGGGGTCAGAGAAATAACAAAAAGTGCCCCCACGTCCAATGGGCCTGACTTGGTGATGCTTCCACAATCTTCCCCACACACCGGGAGAAGGGGACACATCAGAAAAGCAACAGGACCCTGAGACTGTGAACACTGAGCTGTGTAATTCCCCCATGGCCTCTCCTAAATGCATCCTAGTGGGGTCTGCTCCCTCCCTGGGGAGAGGACGGAGGCCACTACAGAACACAGAGCAATCCTGCTGAGCATGATCCTCCAAGATGCTAAAAAGCTGCAATCTCTCTCAACAGCCCTGCTTTGGTCTTAACAATCAGTCTGGAGTGTTCGCTATGCAGGGCTAGGCCAACGCTCACACTGGGGCCAGGAGGGGTCAAGTACCACTCTACCAGTTTCCAGGTGTGGCAGGCAGGTGCTCGGCGAGCAAGTGGCAGAGCCAGCAAACAAGGCGACTCCGGGTCTCCAACCCTAAGGGGTGAATACCACCTTCAAACATTTGACTAGAGAGCTGCTTGCTGAATATCTATTTTTTGAACTAAAATATATTTAATTTTTTAGAAGTATTCTGATGCTGGAAAATAAAACCAAACGCTCAAGATCCCTGGACTAGATGATTTCTTGGTTTTCTGGCTTTCTGCTCTGCCAATTTACGGTTTTGTGAAGGGTGGTTTGTTTTGCAGACCCAGCCCCGTGGATGGGCCACAGACCCCAGAGAGTCCTACTCACGCGGGGCCGGGAGCTCAGATGCACACCAACCACTGACCACAGAGCACAGACAAGTCCCCACATGTATAAAGGAGCTGCATCCAAGGGCACAGAGAAAGTGTACTTTAATTCCTCCCTGCCAAGTTCAAAGGACAGGTTTCTCCTGCTACCCGAAAGTCGCGCGTTCTTATGAAACCCTCCAGAAGCAGGAATGACATAATAAAGAAGCAATCGCCATCGGCGTCAATGGAAAAATTTTTGAGCTTTCCCAGACCCCCAAAATAGTCTCTCTTAGGGCTTTTCCGATACTGCAGACACATCCGGCTACTATGACCGGGATCAGTCGAGATTAAGCTCAGATGCTCACAGACACGGGTCGGAGGTCTGACACCTGGCGCGATGCAGAGTGGGGCTCCCAGGGCATCACCACTTTGGTAAGGGCTCACTGCAAAACCAACTCTGAACACTAGTCTCGCTTTTCGCATGTTTTTGTAAAGGTGAAAATCCTCTTTGGTTCCATCTCATTCCACCCCCTAGAAGAAGACTCATGGGAGCTTCTCTTTCCATGAAGGACGTGTTTGGAAATGTACACTGGGACAGATTTTTCTGGGAAATCCAGTTCTATTTCGAATACGTTAGGGTATTTCCACACATGAAAACGAATTCAGAATTCTGAGAATCCTCTGGAAAAGGGAAAATCTTCCTTTAGATCTTCAGAAAAGTTCTTTAGAAACAGATCTTTAAAATCTTTAGAAAAAGATCATTCATACCTCTTTTCTTGACTATGTTCTCAATCCTCATACACTGGATTTGTTCAGAGTAAGAGAAAAACCACATACCGTATGCAGTCTTCACAATGAAGCGACAACTTATACTTAAGAAAGAAGTGTCATGTAAAAAAAAAATGAGTTAAAGTTATTGAAATAATTAATTAAAAATATGCCAAAGGATGATAAGTTTCCCATTCTCTCTGGTCATTCTTTTTTTCATTTGTTTCCAGACTCATGGCCTGAATTGTATACCTAAAGCCTTGAATCTCTCCTGCTGTCCTGAAAGGCTGAGTATTTCTGTGAACTGAGCACATCACGACACTGCTCCCTGCTGGCTACCCGCACTGCTCTAAGGAGCAGCTGGCAATTCCAGAGCAGACCTGTGTGGACTGCTGGCTCTGGGTGTCCTCACTGCCCGTGGTGCCTCAGAGGAGCACCGATGCCCTTGGACTTGCAGCTACATCTTCTCTGGCTGAGCCAAGCGTCCTCACCTGCAATGTCCCACCAGGGCCACCGGCAGCTGGGCAGCCAGGTGTGGGTTCAAACTCCACTTACTGGCCAAGGCGCTCAACACAAGTTTTGTAGCCACTTTCCCATCCACACCCATAGGAGTGGGCCACCCGCTCCTACCTCAAAGGGGTCATGAGAATGAGGTGAGGTTCAACAGATTTGCCCTACAGGCTGAGCCCTAACAGAGGCCAGCACCCCAGAGGCACTGCTCGCCCGAGGGGTCCAGCTCCTCTGTAACACCCACTGCAGGCCGGCAGGGCACAGCCTCCAGATGGCAAGGCGTCCTGCTAAGCGCTCA
This sequence comes from Potos flavus, assembly GCA_028534135.1. Taxonomy (NCBI): domain Eukaryota; kingdom Metazoa; phylum Chordata; class Mammalia; order Carnivora; family Procyonidae; genus Potos; species Potos flavus. Next base: position 75,218,760 of record CM052885.1, read on the forward strand.
GAGTCCAGAAGGGCTACGTCCACGAAGAACGAGAGCAGCAAAGTTAGAGTTCTGAAAATCAGGCATTTTGGAGTGGGAACCCCAAAGAGGGTCTGATTTGCCCCAGACCAGGACATTCCTAGAGGGGCCAATCCTGACCACCCCCAAACATACCCAAAGGGCCATACCCAAAGGGCCAACCCTGACTCCCCAAGACCAAGTCACACCCAGAGGGGCCAACCCTGACTCCTCCAAGACCAGGCCACACCCAGAGGGCCAATGCTGACTCCCCAAGACCAAGTCACACCCAGAGGGGCCAACCCTGACCCCCCCAAGACCAAGTCACACCCGAAGGGTCAACCCTGACCCTCCAAGACCAGGCACACTCAGAGGGCTGACCCCATGTGGGCAGGAGGTGCTCTGACCCACTCTTTCTGGTAGCTAAGATAAAATCCTGAGTAAAAGATTTTAATGTCTTAAATGTTTACATTCTCACAATCTTCACAGGGTGGTGTTTATCTTCCTTTCTTTTGTCCTTATTTTCATCTCCAGATAGGATTATGGGTAACAACTTCTCTTCCTTCCTGTGCATGTGTGTTTTCTTACTGTCTGTTCCCGCCACGGAGCAGGAACATGAACACCTCTCAACCACAGGCAGCACAGCCGTGTTTCTCTCTTCCTCCTCACCAGGGATCCAGACTAAGGAGGGAGAGAGAACACCAAGGGGGCCCGGTCTTGGATCCATTGCTCTCCCTGCAAGGGAGCAGAGTATTTGTTAGACAAATACTAGGGGAGGGACAGTGGGAAGCCCATGGTAGCCCTCCCTCACAGGCCTCTTAGAGTGGTGACTCAGGCAAGGTCCCAGTGACCTCTGTCCCAGGTCATCTCTGCTCACCACCCTTGGCCACACTGTCCCCACGTCAAGAGACCATAACCTCCACTTGTCCGCCACCAGAACCAGAGGTGATCCTGCCACCCAGAGGCACAGTCCCTCCCTGACCTAATGGCCATCTCGAAGGCACGGGAGCAATGCTACAGGGGAAAGTGGTTGCATCACATCTGCTCAGAAGTCCCAACTCGCCGCGAGGGGCAGGTGGCATTTCTGGACAGCAGTGACCGGAACAGTCCTCCAGGCAGACGTTGAGTCCCTGGGCAGGTGTGCTGAGCAGTGTGATGAGTCTGGACGGATCTACAGACTACTGGGTGCTATCAGCCTAGACCCCAAGCTCCTCCAAAAGCACAGAGCCTTGCTTCCACAAGGCCTTCTCAGACCTAGGACCATCCAGGCACTGCTCCCACATGCAGAGCCCTCAATGTCCCGGGGAGAACCCGCTACTGACTTGACCACCGGTGTGGCTCTCCCATCCGCACAACAATCATCTGTTGGGGCCTCCTGTGTGTCAAGCACACGCCAGACATTCCACAGCAGAGGCAGCAGTCCAGTGAGTGACTGTCCTTCCCAAGGACGGCCGCCACTATGCAGGGACACCCTCATGTCAGAGCTCTTATCAGGGACATGTAGGCACAGACCAACTGCATACACAAGGGGCTTCTAATGGGAACATGACTTTACAGTTTTCCGAGCAATGCAGCCTCTGCCATTAACCTCCCAAGACCTCTGTGGGCAGAAATGTAAATGCTGACAGATCCAGATTTTTCGAGATGCTATATTCCTGAGCTCATGAGCCAGCTGATGTGTACAGATGCAGCGCTGGTTTGTATTTGAAAGGAGCACCCTGGCTAGTGCCTGGGTGTGTAACACAGTTCCTGGCACACAGTCAGTGCTCAATAAATGCTGACTCTATTATTACTAAATATTACGATTATCGTGAGCACCTACTCTGAGAAAGTAGGTATTACCTAGAGACTCACGCGACTCATTAAATAAAAACCAAGAGGTCAATTAAAATGTCCGATTTGCCCACCAGCTTTATCCTATATAAAAACTAAGAAATACCACAAGATCGAAAGCACAAGTAACCAGTTGAGAAACACAACAGTCTTCAAACTTTTTATGCAGTAAAATGCGACACATGCCCCCTCAAGCCTTCAGGTTAGTTTTCTCAAGCACCAACATATCCAGAGGCTGTTCTCTGCATCTCGGAGACCTTCCCAAACTGTGGCGTCAAGTATTCTGGGCTCAAGAACAATAAAGAAATGTCCTTTCCAGAGCTCATTTATGCCTCTTAAAATAAATGGATAATATAAGCCGATAGCCCAAAGCCGCTTAGAAAGCAATTAGTTTTTCCTCTGGCTGAGAAAGAAGACAGAATGAATAAACACCTCCATTGGCACAGTATCCTGTGTCTTTAATGTTGGTATTTCATAAAAAATATGAGGAAAAAAGCTCCCGACAACTCTCTTCTGAGAAAAAAAGATGCTCAGGGACTCTCAGTGGCAGGCACATCAACACCCCTCTTCTCTCATGCAAAACACAGGACCGTCTGACTCTGAGCTCGCCTGCAGGCGGGACCCTCAGCCTCAGAATGCTGCTC